>OX371210.1:9865000-10490000 GCA_947310845.1 Yponomeuta plumbellus
TGAATAATTTTGTTCAACTTACCAAATTAATTAAAATGTATTTTCATGTACTTTACAGAGTCTTTCTGTTTATCAGTGGTAGAGTTGTATGATGATATGATGTATGATTTCAATACGTTAAGTGGTAGATACGATTATTAATGGACACTTATCCATGTAAGAAGTATTATTTGTTGAAAGCTCCGAAATTGGTAGAGCAAGTATTGAGCAAAGGTAATAAAATTATGTAAGTCCTAATAGAAAAAGTGAAAAACTCATAGAACAATAGCTCTAGAACAACTGCTACTTTGCAACGAAAACGTTCCGGTACTATCGACTGTACATAAACATGGTAAACGATAAGAATCACATTTAATCTCACTCTCTCCCGCCTTACGCCATGTCATGGAGACGATGATATACTGCCTACTCCTAAACGACGACTTGACAGCTTGAACCAGTAGCGAGTGTCAGCACGGACGAACACGCTTGCGGCGCCCGCGCAGGCGCCGCGGGAACAACGCCTCGTCGAAGGGTCTGTCGTGAACCCAACGAAAAGTTACAGTAGTAGAAAGATTGAATGTGAATGTTTGTAACCCATTATGTCCCCACCGAGGGGCATGGCACGGGTCTCTGAGGAAGGTATAGGCCATACTCCACCACGGGGGCCAAGTCCGGATTGGTGAAGGCTTGTAAGACTATAATATAGTGGCTGGTCTCACTGTCAGAGGTTTTCAAGCCGCCCTATGGCCTCTGACTTAACGACTGCCATCTATCGACTGCAGCCGGCGCCAACTGCTTAACGTGCCTGTAGAAAGATCGTAGAAAGATTATATTAATAAAAATGGATACAAACAGTATAGTTTTAGGTACTCAATAATTTTAGCCCAAATCTGTGACAATACTTTACTGGGATACAAGTTTGTTTTTCTCTCTTGCTCTTAAATTCGACAATTCCAGCTAAGCACACTGCTAGACCTGGTACACTTTTCGGAAGTACTTACAAGATCAATTTGGTTCGTTTTTTAAAAAAAAACGTTTATTGCCATATAAAATTATTATAAAATATAGTGTACGGACCCCCACACTATGCGTTGCCTGTCCCGTGGGGGATTTTGCGTGAAATTGCGTTTGGTTCGTGATAGACGTGCAATCTGAACATTATGCAATACTGCAACTGCTTTGAATGTTTAAACAGATATGTTTACAATATGTAACGGAAATGGTTTAATGGAATTTTGATAACGCGAAACGTTTGCTTTCTGTCAGATGGGAAGATATGAACCAGAAATCTTCCTCCTCTGGCAAGTTTTGCAATTGACTTTGAAAATTACGAAGCCAAAATGCTACGATAACCCTTCACAGTATACATACATATTATAAAACGCGAGAGTGGAAAGGTCGGTTAGGTGAAAATTAGAGGCAGACAAGACGTTTGATTTATTTTATTGAAGTCGGAACCCTTACCGTGGATACGCCAACGAACAGTTGGCTGGTGATTAATATTTTTTGTACTATGAGCTCATCATCATAGGCCATCGCGTCCATTACCGACTATTCAAACAGTGCCTAAGGACACAGGACTTAACACTTTTTTGAATGACTGAAAAGTCCAATTCGAGAATTATAAGCTACCGCTGCGTTATCTCAGCGAGGTTGATACTTCAGTGTTACCGTTTTTACGATGAAACAACAATAAAAAATATATTAGGAACCAGTCAAGTGCGTGCTTAGACTTCAGTACTTCGTAAATGTAATTTCAATTAACTTTACATGTTTCTTTTTTCTTTCACTAGTTGTTCGCCTATTTCAAGTTTATTATACGAGCTACTCTGCATTTTTCATGTTTGCACGGTCAACTGTTTCACCGAAACAGTAAGGGACGCGTATTTCATAAAGGGAACCCTAAATCGCGAAATGGTTTACTTTATTACATATTTTTCAACGGTCAATAGGTGGATAAGCGGGAGCATTCAAAATATTTTTTCAATCGAGTCTTTCACTGTTAGCTTTCTAGGACAGATAGCGAAAAAATTAGGTTTGACATACAGGGGCATGATTCAATGATTTCATTGAAATTAAACCTGCTGGTTTGGATTTATTCAAATTCACTCCTAATGCTGAATCGTCTATACTTCCAGGCGTTCGTTGAATTTACAAAAACAAAATATAACTTTGTATTCATAGAGATACATACTTGAATTCTTTACTCTACTCAAAAAATAAGCTGTTAAAAGTATAATTGTAGAGAGTGGCTAGAAAATTATTCATCGCCGACGATGAAAGAAGTTCAAGTGTAACCCAATTCCGTCGACAAACAGTCTTTGTGTATGTGTTTGTATAGAGACATCTTGATGTAGACTACGTAAAAAAAATTGGTACAAGGACTTTGGAAATAGTTTTCCAAAGTAGTCGTTTATATTATTATTAGTAGTAGTTTTTATTATTCAGTAGTCTGAATATAAACAAAACTGGATCTAAAATATACAAGTACAATAACAGCTTGGACTTTAAACGACACTAAATTAAAAACCTTTAGCGGTAGAAAATTCGATACCGTTTGCAAATTTAGTACTAGCTAGCACTAAATTTGTAAACTGTTTCGAGTTTTGTACCGCTAAAGGTTTTTGATTTAGTGTCGTTTAAAGTCTGAAAAAAATGCCAAGTAAAGATAAACGGATTATATGTAGGAACATTCTTAAATTTGCTATAAGACAATAAATTCCGGAATAATAAACATAATTTCTCAAGCACCACGTCATGTCCCGCTTCTGTAAATATAACCAAAGGTTTATTGGAGCAAGTGCTTGCAGTTGAATTTATAATGCGTGTCACTGAACCCCATAAAAATGTTAAGATGTCATCGTCTATCTATTAGAGATAACTGAATTAATTATGCATCATGCTTTTTGACAGTGTGATGCCAAACCCGAATGCCATCGTTGGAGGTTGGCGTAGTTTATAGAAGGTTTGTACGCCGTGGTAGCTCTGCGATATATTAATATTATATCAGTTATTGCTTGGCGAGGCCATTATTTTGTTTCCGATATGTTTGTCATCGACAACATTACATTTTTGTTGCAATATCGCCCGTAAAGCAACTGAGTAGAGTACAAAGATTAACGAGATGTCAAATTTATATTTGGAGACTTGTTAAACTCTAAACTGTGTACTTAGTAGAACTAAATCGATCCAAGTTGTATAGTCTACCACATGTCAACATTCTCATTTTTTGTTTTGCAAATACGTTCTTAACGTAACTGATTAGAGTGCACATTATATAGAAGTTAACTGTCACCTGTACACACGGTTTGTTGCATTTTGCGAATGAACTTTTAAATAAATATTCTTAAAGTTTTAAAAATACCAAGCAGCGTTAAAAAATAATAATTTGTAACAATAACCCTACACAGTTCTTTAGTGAATAGAGACCGATACAAAAAGCTAGCAGCCCTCCTACGATGGAATGGTACCTAAAAGAACAATAACTTCTAAACCCTTGTCTGCTAAGCGTTCCCAGCTAAACAAACTAGCGCAACGAATTGCCAATAACCGCAATAAAGAAACCATTTTCCCAAGCTCTCTATGCTCTACGCGAATTTATTTGATGCCTAAGCACGTTGTGAGGGTTACTGAAGACGGAAGCTTCCTTATCGCCATGCAAATTTGAATTGTTGGACGATTTGATTTCATTTGCCGTAGCGAAATGTATTACGAGGATGTAAAAGGGCACGGGGACTCTACATAGAGGTAAGCAATAACGAGCGTTCGAAAAAAAACCTGTTGTTACTCTAGCTCCCATCCCAGTGATATTTTATCAGAATTGGGCTAGTATGACTCTATTGTCTACGACTCAGACTAGTTTATAAGATGTTTTTTTCTATTAAGATTAGGTCAAAAACCTAGGCCTAGATAGCGTCCTAGGTCCGTGATATCAGGACCTAGATTATGTTAATGCCTTCATCATTAACATTATGTCCCCACCGAAGGACACGGGTTTCTTCCCTGAGGAAGGTATAGGCCATACTGCACTACGAGAGCAAAGTCTGGATTGGTGGAGGCTTGTAAGACTAGCGCCTGGTGTTACTGTCAGAAGTTTTCAAGCCGCCGCAATGTCTTTGACTTGACTTAACGATTGCCATCTATTATCGGCAGCTGGCACCAACTGCTTAATCTGCCTTGCGAAGCACGGAGCCACTCGGAAAAATGCCAGCTTTAGTAAAATTTGTGATTTCACAACAAAACGGATTTCTTGGAATACTTGCCGTGATTAGTACTTGCTATTTTTAATTTCTTATCTCTCATCTCATGATCATCAAGACAGCATAGTAGGATCAAAATTATTTCCATTTCTCGAGCGTAGAACATCTGTCAAAGGTTTGATGTCTCTACATTTTGAAAAAAATCGCCTGTTATGTTATTCAGGAAAAGATAAGGTAAAGAAAAGAAAATATATATCAGTTGCGTTATGACCTTGAGAGGAATAATAAAAAGCCATTGTAATGGCGATCAGCCTGCCAAACATTCTACAGGTTAATGTGCCTTTTTACTTTTATTTATAAAACTATGCTATTGCATCACAGAAGCTTGTTGAAGCTCTTTTTATTCTGGCAGTGGTCGTGTATTTCGAACTATTTATTTGGTAACTTAAAGGTGATTGTTTTGTCCAATTGTAAGTGAAGTATTATGCACGTAACACTCAAGACGCACCACTACCTATTGCAGTCAAGCAAAATCGGTCAAGTCATTTGTTTGACCCTTGTGTGGTCACATACCTACAGTCAACAGAACATGAACCAGGCGTGCACTCTACTGCTGCCGATTGTACAGTTGACAAGTAGTCAACCTTTACAGGCACACAGTGTAGCCAATTACATTATGGGCGACTTTGCAACGAACGTAGGTATAAAGACTTTGTCTGCTGTCGACTGTAATACGTGTTAGAAACATAATTAATCTTTCCGTTTCACACTAAAAACTACGACCACCCAGTGCGAGCAATGGAAATAATCATGTCAAAGGAACTGTAAACGTCGATTTTACGATATTAAATTGTTCTACATTGAATTTTAAGATTGCTATAAATGTCAGTGGCGCTAGTTGGGAGATACGAGCTCTTTGCTGTATATCTGAGTTACGGCGCACGGTTGAAGCAAAACGGTGTTCTTTGCTGCTTTACTATACCTTCCATTATAAAGAATTACGTCCCTACTAGGTACAACCGGTGTATCAAAATATATTAGAACTGAATATTTAAAAGTCATAAATGTTCAAATTTTCCTTTAAACTTACTACTGGAAGTGCTATCACTAACAGCAATACATCGTAAATATTTTTGTACCATATTTATGTACCGATTTTATGTACAATATGTAAGACAATATGCCTGACATGTACATTTTTTCTACAGAACTATTTCTGTAAAGTATCAGGAACTGTAGAACTCTGCTGCATGCGTCAAGAACTCTCATTTATTCGTGATCTACTGCACAATGATCTGCTAAATTCACTAACATGTTTGCCTGGGGCCTGATGGTATTTGGTAACGAATTTGCAAAGTCACCGTGTTATACGTACTGGCGATAACAAAAACAGTTTCTGACTCAGTTCAACATTACGCCGTTCATTTTAAGAGCAATGCGCTAACGCGGTACTTACTATCGGTAAGCCATTAATCAAGTCTTCGACTTTATAATTATTAACTTTATCACCTATGTCGGCTTCTGTAGCGCCGGGATGGCCGGTGTCAAGTTGACAATTATATGGAGCCAGCCATTTTAATTTGTATGATGATTTCTCGATTAATAACCGTCGCTCTCTATCTTCATACTAAAATATTGTAGGTACTTAACAATTTATCCCAAAAACATGCACTGTGTTTATTGATAAGCTAGTATATGTATTATAATTATAGGATTGGGTCATCGACGATGACACAAGAGGGTGGTCTATAAGACTTGTTATTGAGTTAACGCAAACTTGGAATCTGTTATTTTTTTCAACATCGCTATTTAACGCACAGAAATGCAAAATTAGATGCACAAAGAGACGAATAGTGTACTTTTCGTAAGTACAAATAATACTTACATGAGTTAAAAAATAATTTCATTTCCGATGGCTTATATGAGGTTATAACTTGTACATATAATAATCTAATAAACCCTTACCTATCATAGAATTATTGTGATCTTGCCCAGACCGGGTATTTACTGACTTGGTTTTCTAAATTATTTCCATTTGTGAAGTTACAATAGTGATACCACTCGCTAACGGTGAATCACGATGTGAAAAATCACATCGTGAGGAAACCTGACCGTCGGAGCTATTCACATACCAATCCATAGCCAATCCGCGGTGGGGACACGCGGACACATTAATCGTCGATTAATTTATGCTTATTACAGTGCTTAGCGATCTATTTTGTTCTATTAAAATCAAATTGGTTACAGGCAGGTTACAAGAGGCCTTGCACATCGATAGGCGTCTTTTCTTGTGCTGTTTAGATCGATAGGTTACTTAAATTGATAAAGTACTGTAGAGGTTTGTTTATCAATTCTGCAAATCCTCGCAAAAAAATTTCGACGTCTTTTATAATAGATACCTTTTAATGACAAAGCGTGCTGCTTGCGTAAATTTATTTTTACATAGAAAAAAAAAACAAAAAACGATCTATTCATAAAAGAAGAAGTTTGAAGTAACAAGAAAGTTGCGTACTTTTTGGCAGGTGTAAAGAAGTACAATATAATTCATACTTAAATATTACTTACTAGCTGTTGCCCGCGACTTCGTCCGCGTAGGCTTTAGTTGAGTAAAGTGTTTGCGTTTGCAATTAAGATTGGGATACTTTTAGCGCATGCGAAATAAATAAAACCATACTAGTCTCTCTGAGAGAAGACCTATTCCCTGCAGTGGGACATATACTCGTATAGGCTGTTTACTATGGGTTGTATTTTAAAGAACTGAGAAATATTTATGAACACATGAACGGAGATATAATAAGAAGAATTGAGAAAATTTATTCAAGAGTTAGAACGACCAATATGAAAAAAATAAATAAGAAAGTAAGCAAGTATTTAAGGTGGTATTTAAACACATGGAAGAACAAAGAAATTCAATTCAAAAATCGCAGCGAAATGTTTAATAATCGAAGCGACGATACGAAGTACCTAAATACCTTCTAAATTTGCAACCCCCATAAGTATTGAATTCACAAAAAGGGCTGTCGGCAATAATCAATAACTTTATCAGGAACTTATAACCCAAATACAACATTTTATTGAAATAACTTTGAATATCAGAGAGCTTTCATTCTAACTTTGCACCCCCCATAAGTATTGAATTCACAAAAAGGGCTGTCGGCAATAATCAATAGCTTTATCAGGAACTTATAACCCAAATACTACATTTTATTGAAATAACTTTGAATATCAGAGAGCTTTCATTCTAACTTTGCACCCCCCTTGGGATGTTTTTTTAAAAACTACTTCACACAATGTTTCATGACTTTCAATGAAGGATCCCTTTAGGGGATAAAAGGGGGGTGCAAAGTTAGTATGACACCTGCCGTTTTAGAAGTTATTCAAATGTTCGAAGGTTCTTCATATTGAATTTCATTCGAATAACTTCAAAAACGGCAAAGTTTAATACTAAATTTGAACCCCCTTTTTCCCCCTTAAGGCATGATTTTCTGAAAAACTATTTTACACGTGTTTCATGATTTTAAATGAAGAACCTTCGAACTAAATATCATTTGAATAACTTCTAAAACGGCAGAGTTTCATACTAAATTTGCACCCCCCCTTTACTTTAAGGGATGATTTTCAAAAAACTATTTAACACATGTTTCATGACTTTTAATGAAGGACCTTCATATAGAATCTCAGCCGAATAACTTGGATAACGGCAAAGTTTCATACTAACTTTGCGCCCCCTTTTTCCCCCTTAAGGGATGATTTTTGAAATACTATTTTACACGTGTTTCATGATTTTAAATGAAGGACCTCCATATAGAATCCCATTTGAATAACTTCAAAAACGGCAAAGTTTCATACTAAATTTGCACCCCCCTTTTTCCCCCTTAAGGGATGATTTTCGAAAAACTATTTTACACATGTTTCATGACTTTTAATGAAGGACCTTCATATAGAATCTCATTCGAATAACTTGGATAAAAGTTTCATACTAACGTTGCACCCCCCGTTTTTCCCCCTTAAGGGATGATTTTTGAAAAAATATTTTATACGTGTTTCGTGATTTTAAATGAAGGACCTTCGTACTAAATATCATTTGAATAACTTCAAAAACGGCAAAGTTTCATACTAACTTTGCACCCCCCGTTTTTCCCCCTTAAGGGATGAGTTTAGAAATACTATTTTACACGTGTTTCATGATTTTAAATGAAGGACCTTCATACTGAATCCCATTTGAATAACTTTAAAAACGGCAAAGTTTCATACTAAATTTGTACCCCCCTTTTTCCCCCTTAAAGGATGATTTTCGAAAAAATATATTACACATGTTTCATGACTTTTAATGACGGACCTTCATATAGAATCTCATTCGAATAACTTGGATAACGGCAAAGTTTCATACTAACGTTGCACCCTCCTTTTCCCCCCTTAAGGGATGATTTTTGAAAAACTCATTTACACATGTTTCATGATTTTAAATGAAAGACCTTCGTACTAAATATCATTTGAATAACTTCAAAAACGGCAAAGTTTCATACTAACTTTGCACCCTCCCTTTTTCCCCCTTAAGGGATGATTTTTAAAAAACTATTTTACACCTGTTTCATGATTTTTAACGAAAAAACTTCATACTGAGTTTCATTTGAGTAACTTCAAAAACGGCAGAGTTTCATACTAACTTTGCACCCCCATTTTACCCCTTTAGGGGGTGAATTTTGAAAAATCCTTTTTTTAGTGCTACCCTACGTTATAAAAGGAACCCCTGTGCAAAATTTCAAGTTTCTAACCCTTATAGTTTGGGCCCTGCGTTGATATGTCAGTCAGTCAGTCAGTCATTCAGTCAGTCAGTCAGCTTCTTCTTTTATATATATAGATAACAATATTCAAATCCAATTTGTCAAAGGTATTATGCGACAATAGTTGTATGCATTCAAAGCACCTAGTAGAGTTACATTGTGACAAACACAATAAATGCAAACACATGCGTCATATGTGGCAGAAAAAAACGATATATTTTTGTACTAAAACAATAAAATGTATGCCCGGGTCGGTTTTATATAACTAGATCATAGTTTATTATGACAATTCTTTGTGCACCCGATTCTTTTTACTTGTATAATTTGTGGGCTTATCAACTTTTCAAACCTTTATTACAATTAATATTTTATTGCAATAAAAGTTTGCAAAGACCCCCAGGAATAAACAAACGTTTCTCTCAGTTCACGTACCTAGTGTCATTGAGGGTGATAATATCGATCAATTATAAAGCCTTTACCCGACCATTTATATCGCAGTACAAAGGCGTCCACTGGATGTATCTAGTCAATTACAACACATTTGATACTTGGCACAATGGGATCGATCTGTGTTGCGTTTAGACCCGACTCAATATGTTAAGCCTATGCGCACACTAGGCGACACGCGACAGCGACAGTTCGGCGACTAGCGAATAGCGAGAGCGTTTGCAATTTGTATAGGAGTGACAAAGCGCGCCATCTAGTTGCCTCTTTGTCACTCCTATGCAAATCGCAAACGCTCTCGCTATCGAAAGTGAATGAAAAAACTCAGTATACGCACTCTGGCTACGGCCGTCAGTTCATATTTTTGTTCGAATCTCCGCACACTTGGCGTCAGAGTCGCGAAGTCGCGACGACAAGACGCCAGAAGCAAATGACAACGTCCCGTCTGACGCGGCGACTAGACGCGGCGACAAGTCGCCCTGTTTGCGATGGCTCTAGTAGTAGTTGATAGAATAAGTTTGTTAGGAACATGGCAATAGCAAAACTGAGCTCTATTTTTTAATCACTCGTGTCGCGTCGAGCGCTCGATTTCTACTTATTTTCGCTAGACCTCTGAAATTCCGTATTTTTTAATCACTCGAGTGCAAATATTTTTTTGTTTTAGTATAAAATTTAGTAGTGGCAAGCATTTTCAGTACAAAAAAAAACCATAATGTGCATTAACGTTAGTGCAGTAAGTTAGAGTAGGTTTGGTTGTTCAATTATTTGTTACTGCGCGTTCAGTGCATGGATGGGTGTCCGTCTATGACTAACGCTAGTTGCATTTTTCCGAGCGGTTCCGTGCCTCGCAAGGCACGTTAAACAGTTGGTGCCGGCTGCTGTCGATAGATGGCAGTCGTTAAGCCAAGTCAGTCGCCTTAGGGCGACTTGAAAACTTCTGACAGTAAGACCGGCCACTAGTCTTACAAACCTCCACCAATCCTGACTTGGCCCCCGTGGTGGAGAATGGCCTATACCTTCCTCAGAAAAGTGACCCGTGCCTCTCAGAGGGGACATAATGGGCTGTTGATAATGATGATGATGCGGCATAGGGGAAGAAAGGAGTATACCTAACTGGGCACCAGTAGCATAATGAAGATGATCAAATTATAATGATGTATGCTAGCTGACCCCGACAACGTTGTTTTGCCATATTAGTTATGCCTGGGCCGCACTCATCGCGATAACATTCGGGCGATAAACTTCGTCTTCGGTCTACGGCGAATCCTCGCGGCCACACAATGCGCGATGTAAAGTTTATCGCGATGTGTAAGCGATGTCAAATGCAAAAAAACAAAATGGACGTCGCGGTTGCTCTGTATTTTATGGCAGCAAATAATGATTTTTTACATTTTTGTCGTAGTTATTAATTATTTATTCGTAGTTTGCAATAAATTCTAAAATTTTATCATTACTCCAATCCATGTTACGCTTCAGCTTATGCACCTACTCTGTGAAATAACACGTCCGCCACGTTTGACAGGTGCACGCTGACTGAAGTGTGGCCGCTCAAGCGAAGTTCATCGCGATAAAACTCTTTGATCTGTGAAAGTTTACCGACAGCTACGCGAAGTCCTGACGAAGCTCCGAAGTATACCCGAATACTTGGCTACACACATCACGATAGCCCGAATCTTCGGGTTATCGCGATGAGTGCGGCCCAAGGGTTAGGCTAAGACCTATTCGCAGACCTACCAAATTTATAAAAATAGATGAAGCCGTTTCGGACAAGGTTTGACAAACACTGTGACACGAGATTTTTATGTATTTTTTTATTTTTATAATTGGGTTTCCAAGGATAAGACTTAATTAGTGAAGTATTAATAAAATTAATAATGATTATGAGATTTGCTTGAGTTATTGGTCAATCTTTCTTTACCAATATGGCCGTGATAATTATCCTATAATTAAATTCCGTAAGATTAAAGTGTGACACCACTACCTATGACAAATATTTTTAATACAAAACAATTTCCATGTGACAATTCACGAGTAGAATAAAAGCCCTGATGGCAAGCTGATCACGCATTCCGATAAATTCAGGGGAAAAACGTAATGAAATCTCACAGTCTTGCAGCAATACCGGGGGCTTGTGACACAGAATGTGGAGGCCCAGATCCGAACAGGCCGCCCACTACCCCGACAAACTGCGCACTCAGGTAAGTGTCTACTAACCGAAATACAGCTGGCCATCAATAACCAAGATGAAAAAGTTTTCACTTCGGAAATCGAAGTGAAAACTTTTTCGAAATGCTAAATTCGGCTGAGAAACATAAAACTACAATTTGTAGTTTATTATGACAATCCAAGGTGCTTGATCGAAGATGTAATGTACTTAAAATTTGTCATAATGAACCTAAACTGTGATTTTTTTGTATTATGAAAGAAGCCCCAAACAGGGGCATAGTTTTAGTCGTAATCTAAATTTAGATATTATATAAATTTTCTATCCTATCGTGCTGTCATACACACACACACACACACACACACACACACACACACACACACACACACACACACACACACACGCGCGCGCTCTCTTTTGTAAGAATTTGTTTTAAGTTCGTATTAATTTTTCGGAGGTTATTTAATAATATGTTATTGCATCTATTAATTATGCGCGCGGATTAATGGGACTACTGATTAACTGACTACAATAAAAGACTAATTGGATATAATAGGGCATTATACTGATTAGCTATGTCAAGACAACTAGCGATGTAAAGTTTTATATAAAAAAAATGCGGAGCCGAGGGAGTGATATGATTATGTAATTTAAAACACCACGTAATCATTTTTTAATTTGTTTAATTTTAGTTCCAAATTATATTTTATTTTATATTTAATATTACATCACGTTCACGTGATGATCAAAGTGCGCCGTACAAATATAAGAACCCGCCGCGAATATGCACATAAAGAATCCATTCCTCTGAACTCGTTCAGAGTCCACTTCAAGTTATGACGTTCCAAATTATTCAAATTTTATTAAAAACCATGATAATTTAAAAAAAAAAATTGCATTTTAAATTCGTTTAAAAGTTAAATTGTGACAGTCGTGTGTTATACGTTAAACGTTTATGGAATAGAAAGTTTAGTTTTAACGATGTAGATGTATAGTCTGATTTTTTATTCCGTAGAATTCTGACATTTCATAAGTGTTGCTACTGAAAAAGTTCTCCACCGAAAAAGGGACAAATTTGACTCATTTGAGGACAATAAAAAATAAAATGCTACGTATTTTTTATGTTTTACTTACAAAAAGGTTAATCTAAATATTTACTTACTGAAGTAACCTAACACAAATATAACAAATATTTCAATATCACCGACATCATGTCGAATTAACTTTAATTGCTTTATTTTATTCTTTAGCTGGCATCACTGCCTACTAATTACTAAGGTTTCGTAAACCTTTTTAGAAAAGTGAAGTATGCCGTTGTAAGCTCTTTTAATAATTCATGTCAGCGATCATGATGATGAAGATAGTGATATTAGATGATATTAGTATTAATGATGATTAGATGTTTTAAGAAAAATATGTTTTCTTTACTTGTACTTTTTTACTGTTTGAGTGATGAAAAGGGACACAATTGTCACTCGCCTTAAATTCTCCTTCAATTTGGAGCTCCACCCTTTTTAAAATGGATACATTCACTAACAAATTAAATGTGTAGACTCAAATGTTCACACTCGTATTGAAATTGAAAAATGTGCCCGGCCAAAAAAGGTTTCTAATCTCTGACATGTCAAAAAATGATATCTGTCAGAATTCTACGGAATTAAAAATCAGACTTTAGATATTTATAAAAACAACTGAACTTTGTTTTCTGCAAAATCTTTAATCGATACACAAAATCTATAAAACATAAAAAAATTTGCTACAATTAAGGACTTCTTAAGCAAACAGTATGTATGATACGGCTTACAATAACAAAATTTTAACACATTTTACAAATTTACGCAAACATCAACTAAAAGTTATAGCGGCATAAATTACATTTATGATCGGAACGCAGCCGCTACAGAATCAAACACTTATGAACTTCAACCGCGTAATAAATCCTATAAAGACAATGAGGCGAGGCGGCGCTGTTAACGCCGTATCTTTTGATAACACTACACTATTCTAAAGCGATAGTACGTCGTAAATCAAAGTATCTAAGTAAACCCTTCGGTAAGAATTTATAAGGCAGTATTATAGGTGTCAATCGAACAGTCTTGATTTTACAACCCTTTAGATGGGACGATCCATTTAATTCAATTGACCTTACTCGTAACTTTACGGCCGCGGCCGCTTCTTTTTCCTATTGATAAGTCATAAAAAACAATAGCTACTTACATTATAGCCGCGAAGAATGGTAGCCTTCGGAGCGGCATCTTGATGGTCTTGAAAATCACTTATTGAAAACTTTAGCTTTGTTTATTCAACACTGTTTTTCACTCACAACAAAAAGCGATTAAAAAACTACACGAATTGTGAGTCATGCCCATTTTTACACTGATGTAGGTTCGAGTACTTGGCGAGTTGATTGAACTGCGATAACTGACAGTCTTATAGTTCTTGGCATCGTTCGTTTAGCGACAAATGTTTCGTTTTTCTGCCGATCTCATGTGACGCCTTCGTCGGGCATTTTTGGCTTCTTTTCGTATCACGATTTGCGTAGAGCTTCGGAGATCTGTGAATGGAAAATAACTCATCAGCATTTTTCGTGAAAGGGCTAGCAACATTCTGTCGTCTACTATATATTTATTACGTGGGTACATAGTAACAGTTAGGCATGTCATTTGGTTAGTAGATTCTATCGAGCATCGGCCAGTCAACACCAACTTTAACCATTTAAATGATGTCCGTTAGTAACTAAGTGCACCAGTAAAAACACTGAATCACTTTGACTATTTTTTAAATGTTTGGTATTAGGTTTCGAAAAAGGAAAAGCAATTGCCCGGAAAATAGAAGAAAATTGTGGGAAAATGCAAGTCGTCTTATATTTGGTACTTGTGTATAGAATAGAATAGAGTTCATTAAATAATCTGCATGCAGATTTACAAAAAGTTAGTTCTGGTAGGTATATTGCAAAGTTACAACAGTATAAAAAAAGATAAAAAAATATTGACCAAATTAGTTAAAGATTTGATGTAGATAATTATACAGCACTGATGCAAGTTAAATAGCACGAAAACATTAGCAGCTGTTATCTGTATTACAGCAAACAGCGCCACATCCCGATTGTTACAGTAGGTATGTTTACAGGGCGAGTTTCTATATAAAATATATAATTTTATATGTACCTAAAAACCTTAATATTAAGCTAATTCTTACTTACTAGATAGTAAAAAACTGACAGACCGAATAGGCTATTTGAAAATGTGAAAGAGGTAGACCTTTTGAACTACCACCGTCTGCCATCCATAGTTTGCTCTTACTCGTCGCTAAGAGCTGAGCCCTTTGTAATTTTATATGGGCTTTGTAATTTTGTAACGTTGGGACCGAACGTTCGTATGGGCAGTTAGGAACCTAATCGGAGTGCGTATATTGAGTTTTTTCATTCCCTCTCGATAGTGAGAGCGTTTGCAATTTGCATAGAAGTGACAAAGAGACAACTATATGGCGCGCTTTGTCGCAAATCACAAACGCTCTCGCTATCGAAAGTGAATAAAAAAAACTCAGTATACGCACTCCGAGTGCGTATACTGAGTTTTGTCATTCACTTTCGATAGCGAGAGCGTTTGCGATTTGCATAGGAGTGACAAAGAGACAACTATGTGGCGCGCTTTGTCACTTCTATACAAATTGCAAACGCTCTCGCTATCGAAAGTGAAGGAAAAAGCTCAGTATAAGCACTCGGTTCCCGGTCCTTGTGAACCGAAAATACTTCCATGCCGGCGCGGCGCAACATCGTGAAGGCACGTCTAAAAATAAAAAGATAGACGGCAAGCAATGATCGATCAATTTCTGACGTAAAACAAATAACTCACTCAATAAATCGTGCATCGATTTCGAGTAGACCGTGATCGCGCGCGTTCATGGAGAAAGATATGACAGAGTGTAATGAAAATTAAAGCACCAGCTTATTTAATAGTTGAGCAATTGAATTAAAACTCGAAAGGTCAAAGTGGCAGTTTGGCCACTCGAACTCTAAATTTGTTTGATTTAATGCTTCTAGTCTGTCATTGTATAACCAGTTTAGAATATTAATCTAACACTAACTTACTAATCTGGTATTCCCACGCACTAGGTACGTATTTAGGCTATACAAAAAGCTTTGAGTGAATTTGCATCTAGTAGACTCAATAGAATTTGATAGACCGTACTCTATAGTTCATTGATTTGTGACGCAACACCTCCTTGCGTACACCAGAAATTTCTTTTTATGGAGACTTGACACTGGCCAGTTAGAACCTGTTTGCAAAAAATATAACTGTTTCGTAAAAAGTTCTTAAATGAGACTGGTTAAAAAAGAATGAGAAACTCAAAGAAAAATAAAATATTTTCAAAAATGGAACTATTCAAATTAGTAACCCTAGCGCTGCCGCGTGGTGGTAGAGGCTAATTATCGTGTGCGGTGGTCCGCTCGGCCTTCCTGTAACCCGACTGGCAGGTGATAGTTGATACGACACCTCGCGTTAATAGGACTATCAGACAAGCTATTTCTGGACGCGTCTGCTGCTTTAAACGCTAATACGTTTTGCTAAACGGTACCCTCCTGATTTCGTCTGGTTAAGACGCAACAACGACGTGAGGTCGTTATGGCGAGGTTTCCAATGCTTTTTTCCCCGTTACAGGTGAATATTTAATGCAATGTTAAAGATACTAATGTTAGTTACTGAACTGATAACTTATTAGCACATTAAACTGACACACTATTCTTGAATAGTGGTTGTAGGTAGATAAAATGACTCGTATTGTTTTGTATCTAGTTCTACTTCCTTACTGATACGTCTCAGTGAAACCTCATACTCTCGTAACCCAGACCTTAGAGCGATCACAAATCAATTCGACTGACGTTTCAATTTGTATATTATTAATCATCCCACATTGTTTATACGTTCGGGAGCCACTGGGGGATATCTTAATAAATTGTGCTTTGAGTGTAGCTATTACAAGCACGCGATGGCGTCGACGATACTGGAATTACGATAAATCTCGCCACGTTTTAGAAGAGAAACTGTGTCTATTTTATATTCAAATGTTGATTGGTAAATTTGAGATATTCTTTTCGATTGCCTTGCTACTTTTACTAACTAGTTAGAGTTGATGGGTATTTTCAGCTTTAAAAGTGCTTTGTAGCTGTCACATTGAATTATACTCATGACTCTTGCGGAAAGATAATTATGTATCTTTCCGCAAGAGTTTTAAAAAAGAAGGCGTAAGTGAATCGCTCGTAGCCTGGGCTGAATCGCTCGTAGCCTGGGCTGCCTGAGTGATCTTAAACGATCACTAATATTAAACAACATACGGCGCGGTCAGTCCATGGATGGATCACCATCTTTGACGCTAGTGGCATTTTTCCGAGCGGTTCCGTGCTTCGCAAGGCACGTTAAGCAGTTGGTGCCGGCTGCCGTCGATAGATGGCAGTCGTTAAGCCAAGTCAGAGGCCTTAGGGCGGCTTGAAAACTTCTGACAGTATGACCAGCCACTAGTCTTACAAGCCTCCACCAATCCAGCCCCCGTGGTGGAGTATGGCCTATACCTTCCTCAGGGAAGAGACCCGTGCCCCTTGGTGGGGACATAATGGGTTGATGAAGTGAAACTGATCTAGAATTTTAAGAATAATTATAACTTCCACACAACACAATCACTTGACCTGGTCCCAAACTAGGATACCCTGTGCTATGGTAACCAGGCAAGGACGGCGCCCCCCAATGGGATTCGAATCCACGACCTCTGTCTTGGCAACTAAGCGCCTTAACAGCTGAAGCAACGAGGCAGTCGAATAGAATAGACAGTAGGTATTAGCCACTCTGAGAGTTTTTTAAACTCTACATTTGCTATACGAGTAATTGAGATATCTAAACAGTAGTTAAAGTTGATATCTAAATAGTAGTTAAAGTTAAGATCTATTTCTTACAAATATTTCAAGCTAAAACCGTTTGTGACGTCTTTATTCTAATACGAGACCACACAAAACACTTGTTCAAATAACGAAGGAGTTCCATGAACTAATTACAGCTGACTTTATTTACATTTTACTCTAAAACAGTACGACGTTATTTTTGGGACTAACATTTTACGCATTCCTAGTTTTTGTTGTGAAAACTAGTCGTACCCGTGTGTTGTTACTACCTCGGCCGAGAACCGCACCTATCCTTGAATATATTTTTTTTTACAAAATAAAAAAACATCCGGAGGTAGTCGAGATATTTCATCATAATCATCATCAACCCATTATGTCCCCACTGAGGGGCACGGGTCTCTTCCCTGAGGAAGGTATAGGCCATACTCCACCACGGGGGCCAAGTCCCGATTGGTGGAGGCTTGTAAGACTAGTGGCTGGTCTTACTGTCAGAAGTTTTCTTGCCGCCCTAAGGCCTCTGACTTGGCTCAACGACTGCCATCTATCGACGGCAGCCGGCACCAACTGCTTAGCGTGCCTTGCGAAGCATGGAACCGCTCGGAAAAATGCCACTAGCGTTAGTCATGGACGGTAACCCATCCATGGACTGAACGCGCCGAATGTTGCTTAACCTTAGTGATCGTTTAAGATCACTCGGGCAGCCCAGGCTACGAGCAATTCAAAAGCGTGCAAAGTGTTCCGAAATATCCAAATCACTAATGTCTTCAGAATGTATAGGTATGTAGACGTGCGTACTAGCGTAGTACGAGCGATTCTTCCGCTGCATTGCCGTTGTATATTTACTTAAGCAATAAACGTACATTGTTTCTTCCATATTTATTGTTGAGTTTTTGTAAAATAGCGGTACAATTTTCTAAGTAGTTACTGTCGCCTAAGGTACGTGCACGCTTAGACAGAATTGCTGTCGTCTGTACGAAGTGTTTAATTTACTTTCAATAAACGTATTAATAATAAAAATTTTGTTAAATCTTAGATTAAAAAGATTAGTTTAAAACGTCGAATTGTTATGTAAGCCTGTTTACATTTTCCTGATCTCACGTGTGTGTATACTTTGGGTGACATTCTAGATCTACTCTATTAAGCTCTCTCTGTATATTATACTAGCTGTTGACGCGACTACGTCCGCGTGGGCTTTCGTTGAGTAAAGTGTTTGCAAATAAGATAGGGATACTTTTAGCGGATGCGAAAGAGCTTTCATACTAACTTCGCAACCCCCTCTTACCACTTTAAGGGATGATTTTCGAAAGACTACTTTACACGTCTTTCATGACTTTTAATGAAGGAACTTCATATTGAATCTCATTCGACTAACTTCAAAAACGGCAAAGTTTCATACTAAGATTGCACCCCCTTTTTCCTTCTTGAGGGATGATTTTCAAAAAACTATTTTACATGTGTTTCATAATTTTTAATGTAGAAACTACGTACTAAATTTTATTCGAATAACTTCAAAAACGGCAAAGTTTCATACTAACTTTGAACCCCCCCCTTTACCCTCTTAAGGGATGATTTTCAAAAAACTATTTCACATGTATTTCATAAATTTTAATGAAGGAACTTCATATTGAATCTCATTCGACTAACTTCAAAAACGGCAAAGTTTCATACTAAGATTGCACCCCCTTTTTCCCCCTTGAGGGATGATTTTCAAAAAACTATTTTACATGTGTTTCATAATTTTTAATTTAGAAACTACGTACTAAATTTTATTCGAATAACTTCAAAAACGGCAAAGTTTCATACTAACTTTGAACCCCCATTTTACCCCCTTAGGGGATGAATTTTCAAAAATCCTTTTTTAGTGCTCCCTACATTACAAAAGGAACGCCTGTGCAAAATTTCAAGTTTCTAACCCTTATAGTTTAGGCCCTGCGTTGATATGTCAGTCAGTCAGTCAGTCAGTCAGTCAGTCAGTCAGTCAGTCAGTCAGTCAGTCAGCTTCTCCTTTTATATATATATAGAAGATTTTTTTTTTTTTTTTAAATCTTTATTGAAGGGTTTGGTCACATAGTGATCATGTCACCCTAATTGGACACATGGTGATACTAACAGAACAACAGAATTAATTAATATTACACTACAATGTTTCGTCTTATTTTAAGGGCGATCTTAACTAAATTAAGTACGGACTTAGCCTCAGTTGACATTGGGGTGGCCAAAGCGATGTTACAGCCACCTACTTCGAATAGATGTCTGCAACATGCCTGCCGTCTCTGAGGCTCGTTCCGCACACACTCCATCATTACATGGTAAACATCTTCTGGGATGTTGCATTCATATATATAGAAGATAGATAAATTGTTTGTTACCTGTTCTACACTCCAATAAAGAAATAAAGAAATTTAAACTTTCTTTCGTTTCGATTAATCTTTTCGTACATTTTTCGACTGTTCATCTGTATGTTATCAAGAAGTGTTTTATTTTGTTTTGAGGTAACAGTCTCGATTAGAAAAACCCAATGCAATTTAACTAGACTATTTAAACTGCATATGAGGAGTGTTTCACACGAATAGTTTCTTTATAAGTAAAGCCGAGAGACTCCAATACATTTCTCACACGGTTCATGTTTATTTTCTGTCCAGTTTTTCAAATCTAAATGCACATAATTATGTAGAGTTCACACTGACAATGCCTACATTTATTCGGCCACGCGCTTGTTAGCCTAGTTATTTGTTATAATAGACAAATACCTATTATGCAAAAGCCACGCTGAATATACTAGTGTGAATCAACAGGCGGCATCAATGACCGATAAGCGGCTGATTATTAGAGATTACGAGTCGCATGGCATATGTCACGTGCCATCCCAGTGGCGTCTGAGCCCCTGACCACACAGAAAGGACGTGGGGCGTGGAAAAGACGCGACTCGCGACTCATGGTATAGAAATTACGTTGTATTAGCGCTCTTGCGGACCCAGTCAGGCCTATTTCACTACGCGTGTCGGTATCGAACGCGTAAGTACATGCGGCGACCACTCCGGAGTGGCAAATAGGTAGGAATTCAGGCGCCAGAAGAGGTAAGAGTTACACCGTAGAAAGAGAGGTAACATGTTGGTGAATATAAGGTAGCTTTTTTAGCGCCGTGCGATCTGAATTGCACCTAATTGTATCGCTGCTAGAGTCTCTTTTTCTTTAATTAATTTCGCGGAGTGAATCTTCTGTATCTGTACTACTATGTGTTCTGTGACCCAGTCTCTTCTGTATGGGCGGGCTTCGTCCTACTCCTTCAGTACATTTTATATGAAAAAGAACCGGAATCTTCTTCTGTGTGGCCAGGGCCAGATAGCGAGTAATGGCTGCTCCGTTGCTCTAGCAGTATCACGTCTGATCACCATGCCTGTGGTCGTGGGTTGGATTTCCAATGGGGGTCGTCGTACATTTCTACACATGGCTTCAGTCTAGATGAATTCCCATGCTTATGACAGCTTGTCTGGTTTCCGTAGCACAGGGTATCCTAGTTTGGGACTAGGACAAGTGATTCTGTTATGTGAAAATTATTGCAATTTTTATATAGAAACTAAATCGGTTCTGTCACTCTTATTCTAAGTTCTTATTCTGTACACAGTTGAGTGATGTGGACATCCGGCCTTATGCGAGTCGAAATCTCGTGGAAATGGTTCTTGTAAGCTGAAAGTGTAGCCGTTATACCACTTTTTTTGTTCCCAGGTGGAATTTGTAGTTTCATAGTGCTTTGACTTACAAGTGTTTATTCTAGGGCATCGTAGAAAGCCACCATAACTGTCAGATTGATAGGCCCGCATTGCTTACACAGTGCATTGACGACCTCTGTGGCGTAACGGTTAGCGCATCTGCTTACCATGCGAGAGGTCCCGGGTTCGATCCCCGGCTGGGGAGAAAAAAAAAAACTCCAGGTCTTGGATGTTTACATGTTTGTGACGTCGCTGTTTCTGGTTCCCACGACACAGGGTATCCTAGTGTGGGGCCAGAAGCAATGTATGTGCCTGTATGTAAATGTTAATGTTAATGTTAGTGCGGAGATAAAACCACCAGCTCGTAACAGAATCTCAATACTCAGGTCAGTGTGAAACTTACGTGGATCAGTCCGTCCAGACCTAACAGACAGACAGAAATACCAATCATCTTTAGAGACTGTTTGCTGTTTGTGAGCTTACACTGTTAGTGACTAGTCTATCGGTCTTATGATAAAACTAGATTCATTAAAACACCCCTCAGAACCAGTTTATAAACTGTGGTAAAGCAAAAGATGTACCTAACCAGAGATTGTACATACTGCCACTGAGAAGTAATTTTTGGCGTCTCTGCACGGTTAAAAATACGGGCCAATTGCAAATTGGACTCGCTCACGAAGGGTTTCGTACCATTATCTACACAACACTAGAATATTTTAAGTTATCTAACTGTTGCTGTTATTAATATCCAGAAAATCATCACTTTCGATGTATAGTAAGCCTTCATCATCATCATCATCAGGCTATATTAGTCCACTGCTGGACATAGCCCCCCCTAATGAGCGCCATAACGCCCTGTCTTCAGCTTGCCGCATCCAGCATCTACCTGCAGTTTTTTGCAGATCGTCATCCCACCTGGTTGGAGGGCGTCCTACACTAGCCTTACTTATATATTAATTCTCTATAATGTCTTTAGTATTAGTTTTTATAGCTGCAGACAAAAACATCATCTGTGAAAATTTCAACTCACTAGCTATAACGATTCATAAGACTTTTACTCCCGGTTTTTCGTACGCTCACTAACAGTCTGTTAATGTACTATTAACAGTCGTCAGATGTTTTTTTCGTATGCACTTTGATGACAGCTGTTAACAGTGGATTAACAGCTTAATAGTGTACGAGAAACCGGGGGACGTCTGGTGACGAACATACTAACAGACAGTGGAGTCGTGTTATTAGGGTCCATACTCTTTGGGCGCTATGGCGCTCATTAGGGGAGGGCTATGTCCAGCAGCGGATTAATATAGCCTGATTATGATGATGATGATGATACTCTTGGTGTATGGAACTCTGAAAAGCTTATCTTCTCACAAAAGAAAATAAGAGCAAGAAAACATTACATAAAAAAAAAACGTACAAATGTGAGTAAATAAAAAAAAACTGTAGCTTACATGAAACCGGAGTTTAGTTTGTAAATAATCTATAAAAGCATGTTAATAATAATTACAGAAAGAAATAAATCTTGCAATCCAGTGGTCTGAATTTTGATTATGACAATTTTAGTAGAACAGCCATGGATTCGATCGATAAATCCTTGGAATAACAGTTCAAATAACCTTCTATGGATTTCTACGAAGCCGAAGCAATTATAGAAAATAACATTACATTTACTGCAGTTAGTGACATGAATGTAGAGGTAAATACGGTTTTGAAACTACCTATCATTTAGGTTTCCGTCCTAAAAATACAGACCGGCAGAAAAGTAATCTAATGAGGGTTCTGTTTTCAACTAATATAGTTATTTTGAACTTAGAGATATAAGATAGAACGCTTCGCCAACAAACTGCTTTGCATTTGGCGGAATTGTAATTTATATTAAGGTTTTTTTTTTTAATTTTGAAAAAGTAAACGTATAAAAAACTCTTAATATATTACTTTTCTGTCCATTTATCCCCATGTCCACCTATTAAGAGGCTTTTCCTCAGGAAAAAAAACATTGTTGCAAAACTAGTTTCTCGTAAAAGACTTTCTTATGTTTCTATGTTCGTCTAATTTTTTTAATATCTACACAAATATTATAAAGGAAAAGTTTGTAAATAATACATGATATGTATATTATATCCTCGTAAGGCCCAATGTCTTCAAGTGATCACAAAATCAATTGTTATTTTCAAGGTCGGGCCTTACGAGGTTATACATATGTATGATTTTCAAACTTTTCCTTTTACATATACATATGTACAAACTTATAAACATATTTACATATACATTTGTTTATAAGTTTGTACATAGGGGGTAATCTGGACTTCTGGGTGGGCATAGGCTACAGAATAAAAACTAGCTGCTGATAGATTCCAACAAATCGCAAACAAAACCTCCTAAAGCATTTCGTTTAGTTCCACTATTCTGTGTTAAAAGTTTTCCTTTCAACGAAATTTATTCCATTCGAAAGTGCAGTTAGCTTATTGTTTCCATAAAACCACCTCAATGGACTTGTTTTCACCGTGTGGGGTCGCCCATTGACTTGATCAGTGATCAGAAATAAACCAATCATCCCAGCCTGCAACTTCCACGGCTACCTTGGCTAAGGCTACCTTCGTAGTCTTTACTACCTGTGTATCAGAGACCAAAATGGTCTGCTCAAAGTACCTACGTAATGTTTGATTCGGAACGGTAGCCGTCACAGTGACAGTAATTGGATTGGCCATCAACAAAAAAAAGAACTTGTAATTAAGAAAAATAAGTCCTCTATAAAATAATAATACGTTGTTTCTTAATAAAGACATCATGTTGTTGCCAGTTTTCATAGAGACAAGAGTTTTTCTGTGGAAAAACGGGTTTGTTGAGTTTCATTCCTTTTTCTGGTGTTCTTGGGCAGTTTATTTTTATTTTACGTTCATGTAGCAATTTATTTTTCTAGTCGCCTATGTAACCTTACTATCTTTTTTACATGATGTCATTTTACACTTACGTACCAGTTATTCTGGAACAAATCAAGAAAAACACGCACGATGTTTGCAATGACAGCGGTGTTACTCCGTAAACATTTCTTTCTTTCTTCTACTTCTTTCTCCTGGTTATGTAATAAAGTGTTCTATATCTATCTACCTATTTTAATAATTATCTGAGCTACCTTTATCTCTAACTTTCCATAAGTGCACTCAGTAATTACAGTAACACAATCGTAAAGCCTATTGCGATTGTCAAAACATATATTTAAGTTTGTTATAATTGTCTGTTTCGCATACAGCTTACATTTCAGTAATGTCAACGCAAGACGTTAAGTTGCTGTCACCAAAATTACAGGGCACTCACTGATACCTACCACAGCATGGTGCTAAAATTTCAAAATTAAAGTAGGTTCTAGAAAGACGCGACTTTTCCTATGAATCTTCTAGCTGTGGTAATATAAACTAGGTAACGTATGACATTGATACAGCCTCCTGTCTTTTGGACTACCAGCTCAAGTAACATTGACATCGTGGTTCGCCCGTTTTAACCTCTTCAGTCATGACCTAAATAACAATAGAAAAACATTGTTATTTGCAAGGTCAGGACTAAGGAGGTTAATGCACTTTGATAAAATTAAATGTCAACAGTCGTGACTTGCAGTAATCATAAAATACTGAAATTTGTGTGTCGCGCTGTCAAGCTCCTCCAAATTCAATTAAAAAAAAATTTGAATTTTTTGGAAATTTTTGAATTATTTGAATTTTGAAAGCTCTTCCTGTTGGAGATCCTGCCAACTCAGCTATTTTCAAGCTTATTTTTTGCTTATGGGCAGATTTCTGAATTGACAATTTCGCTAAGTAATTACTTAACTGTAGTGCTGTCTCATCAAATTTATTTAGTAAAGAGCGTGACACCACGAAACTTAAGTATTTACTTAGTGTAAATTCTCAATTCAGAAATCGGCCCCATGTCTTATAAAGTACGCTTTATTGATTTAAAGGTTAATTGGCGCACGAGGGCGGCGAGGAAAAGGCTTACCCAATAAGGAAAATGCTTACAAAACACCCAACAGTGGCCAGAGGTAGGCTGAAGATGATGATGAATTGGCGTACAAACTATGGCTATTCGGTCACCGACCACGAGGTCGAATAAAAATATACAATTTCCCAAGTTTAGGGCGGAGTACCAGCGACACATTCCCAGCTTATCGTTTTACATCGTAACTGTATGGCGTATGTGACCCACATCGGTACGTAATAGTGATTACAGAGGAACCATCAGCTGAACAAACTTTACGTCACTCTACCAGAAAGTGACAAAATAGAAAGATACATAGATAGATAGAATATTCTTTATTGTACTCATAAATAACATTTACAAATTTTTATAAATCTTAGTACAATTGGCGGCCTAATTACTATAAGCAATATAGCAAAATATTACCGTTCTTACCGAAAATGCTATCTAGGTTTAAGGCCCTATCTTCATATTTTATAAGTTTAGTAAACTTCTTTTTTAACTACTTTTTATAAAGAACTGAAACAAAACATCAGAAAACTCCCTAGCAGTAAACACTCCCTTTTTTATGTCTAGTGCTTACGAAAGTTCATAAACTTACTTTTAGTCTACATAATATTTTTTTAGCAATAGCAGCAGCGCTATTCAGTGATGACTAGCAAGAGCAGCACAATATAAAAAGGGAACTGTTCAAAAGGGAACTCATCACTGGATAGCGCGGCTGCTATTGCTAAAAAATATATACTAAAAGTAAGTTTATGAACAAAACAATATATTTTTACTATAAAATATATTGTTTTGGTTTCAGTTATGATGAGTTGAGTAAGATGTTATTTCACAAAGTCAGACCTTTGTTTTAGGAGTAATACATAACAATACACCTAATATACTAACAAACATACATATTATATGCATTTGGTTAAAACGTTATGATTTCAATGTGGGACTAAACTTCGTAAGGCCTCTTAGTTATAGTAAATGATTGTAGTAAGAATCTGAATGCACAATGTTTAATTATAGCGAGATTTCACGTTGTCCGGTTTTTTTTACAATGTTCCACTGACCACTAGTCAAGCCAAGTACTACTGAACATCTGGTGAGTGGCACTTTAAAAAAAACGTGTCAACTATCCTATAATCCTTAATCAATAATCCTTCTGTTATATTCATAGTGTTCCCTGGCATAGAGATAGAAAAAATCACACGCGTTCGACACTTTGTGACGAATCACTCCACGCTCCACTTCGCCCGGACGTTTTAATAGTTAAACTACATTTAAACATGCATTCGTAATAAATTACTCTAATAGTAATAAATGCTGCGAAATATTTATATTTCTATACATTTTATTCTACCTCACTTATCATAGTAAAATTATTTATAACTTTTACGTTTAAGCAAAATGAAAAATTGCATCAATTATTAATCTGATATCTTAAAGATGGTTATTTATTGACGGACTGCTCAATTTTACTATCCAAGCAAATATTTGCACTACGATCACGCTATTCAGAAAACGTATTAAGTGGACGTTAACATTATAGGTTTGACACATATTTTCCCAGTGATATCGAAAATGTAAAATGTGGTGGCTTTTGGTGATCTATTACTGGACGTTTTGATGTGATATCTGAGGTCACCACGTGGAAGCAATCGTGTGAACCGACAGATTGAACAGTTACGTCCATCGATACGGCTGTCGAATCGGTCGTAAATTGTGTCATTCAGTTCAATTAAGTATGATGTTGAGGCAAATTATCAACCGTACAAATGGGTTATGATGGTAAAGAAATGCTGTGAAATTGGGAGTGGCATGGTTGTCTTGCTGAAAATCGGCGATCTACTTTTAAACTTCACATTTTACGTCAAAAAGTATATTTTAATTTCATTTTAAGTTTAAATATATTCCTAAAACGCTCCTACCTTTAAGAAGCTCTTGCAAGAAAAGCTTTTCGAAACATTTTTTTTCGAGCAGTACGCTTCTAATACACTGCGTAGGTACCTACGTGACCTGGTAAAACCTGTAGAATTTTTGGTGGGCCGATAACAATGTTATTTTGTTTTTAAATTAATTGTTATTTTCAAGGTTAGATCGCACCTGATTATTACACTCATAGATTTGTACTGACACTAATGCACGGTAGCAAGACTTGGATATGGCAAAAGAATGAAGAAAATAGGATTAATGCAATAGAAATCAGGTCCTAGAGAAGTATACGGCGTGTCCCAAAAATGACACGTCACAGTGAGGTAGACCTGCTGAACTAACTTAGCGTAAGTGCTAGTGCTATGCTAGCACTTACGCTAAGTTAGTAAGTTCGTGACCGAGTACAAATAAAAAAAACAAACTCGAGTGCAATCTTACTTAATGCACTAAACTTGTTAAAAAAAATGCAAATTTAGAACAAATTTAAATTGGCCATATCTCGAAAACGGTGGAACATTTCCTGAGGTCATGTTAGGTTGGTTCGATGCCTTTTGAGCAGGTCTACCTCCGGTGTCACTGTGACGTGTCATTTTTGAGACACCCCGTATGTGGCGTCACTTTGAATGAAAGGATACGCAATAGTTTGATTAGAGAATGATGTGGATTTAAAGAGGATGTATTAACTAGCATTGAGAAAGGAATGTTGCATTGGCTTGGACACGTGGGGAGGATAAAGGAAGAAAGACTGACGAAACAAGTACTTCGAACAAATGTGGGTGGAAGGGTAGATTAAGGACGCCCCAGGCGGAGTTACTTCGACCAAATGTTCCTCCTCTTGCCCTTGCTAATACATCCCGTATTAGCAAAGGGCAAGATAAAACGTAGCCGAAACCGGTGTGAGTGCAAGTAACGACCAATGAATTTCAATAAAGCGAAAGTGATCTCTCAGGATCATGGCGAATGGTAGTCCCTGGTCTCTGCCTACCCCTCTGGGATATAGGCGTGAATTTATGTATTTATGTATTTATGTTTGTACGTACGTATAATAAAATCCCTTTATCCCTCCTGCATATCTTGCCACGACCGTATAATGTACGGAAATTGTTATGCAAGCTTTAATGTTTGCATTATCATTGTCGGTTCCGCCATAATGAGCTGTGACAGACGAACGCTGACATAGACACCTGACTGAGAGAACCGCTGCTCCAAAAACCTTCAGTGTTACCTTTACTTCGAATTAAAGTCCGGTGCAGTACAGGAACACTTCCCACTTGATTTAAATTATCTAGAGGTTCTATTCGAAAGACTGATGTAAGTTTACTGAACAAATAAAAATTTAGATGCTGAATTATGCTATTGTGGCAAAGTAGACATACCACAGACTATACTAGACTATAGTTTTGTTTTACTTTATTTGTTCTATATTAAATTATGTTATCCATATGTTTATTTTGTTTCTGTGATGTGTCTTGTTGGTATTAAATAATTTTCTTCTTTTTCTTCGTCTTCTTCAGAATTGTTATGAACATGAATGATGCGATACTTGCTATTAAAACACATCATGTCCCCACCGAGGCGCACGGGTCTCTTCCCTGACGAAGGTATAGGCCATACTCCACCACGGGGGCCAAGTCCGGATTGGTGGAAGCTTGTAAGACTAGTGGCTGGTCTTAATGTCAGATGTTTTCAAGCCGCCCTAAGAAGGCCTCCGACTCGGCTTAACGACTGCCATCTATCGACGGCAGCCGACACCAACTGCTTAACGTGCCTTGCGAAGCACGGAACCGCTCGGAAAAATGCCACTAGCGTTAGTCGTAGACGGTGACCTATCCATGGACGGAACGTGCCGTATGTTGCTTAACCTTAGTGATCGTTTAAGATCACTCAGGCAGTCCAGGCTACGAGCGATTCAGTATAAAGTATAAATAATAAAGTATAATATAATAGTACTAATTTTTGTATGTATTTCTCAGCTACAATAGGCTCTCCGTGATACTAATAAATGTTGTTAAGATACGATAACTTAGGATTTATTCTAATATTAATATCATATTGTAAATGATGACCGTTATTAGTATTAGCTTTCACAATCATGTTTGACGAAGATTTTTGCGAATGCATTGAATTTCAATATCTTAACATTTCATGTTACACTACTGAAATAATGTGGTAAAAATATCATGAAAACTATGATTTTGTTTTTAAAAGTTCTTGGCCCACGATTTTTAAGCCATCGAAAAATTGCTACAGATAAAGGGAAATAAAAGCGTTTTACATAATTTGAATTAACAATACGAACAGCAGATACACAAATTTGGTTCGCCAATTTATTCACATTATAAACCTTGATAATCAGTTCAAGCTTAGAATAAAATAAAACATTGCACATGGGTTAATAATCTCTTAGGGGTTTTCTTCAATAGCTACTGACTTTTTGAAATAACACCTGCGCTAACTATAAATTTGCCTATTTGTGTTTATAAGGAAGACGGTAAGTAGTATTAGACATATCTAGATCTCTTGATCTCGGATAACAGCGATCGGCAACCAGTTACGGGATTGGATTAATCCGTTTAACTTCTGGTTACCCGTTGCTCAAACTAGTTCGGTGGATGTAGAGTCCACCGCTACCATAGTTTGGTGATACTTGGTTGCTACCTAGACGGGATTGAAGGGATGGACGGGATTGAAGATTGAAGAATTCTGTGTTGTTGTTGTTACACTTTATTGCACAAAGAAAAAATACATGAAATGACTGATGAAGAATTCTGTGCTAGATATTACGAATGTTTTTTTTGTCACATGTAACTGTGTGTTAAATGTTTGTGACTTCATTAGCGTGGGAATCAGATAAAGTAAAAAATTTAATCTATATTATGATAGGCCTTGATACTAATATATAATGATAATACTAAAATCTCACATATTATTCTGTTCTTATCCTTATAATATGTATGTATGTGCTATGTAATTCATATCAGGTAGGTTTGCACCAATTTAAGTACAGTCTGCTGGCTTTTAGAATCGGCTGAGCAATCAAAAACCGATTATATTGCAAAAAGGTAAGATTAATTTTGTATTGTTATATCGTCAGTTAAGTTCTAATAGTGCGAAAGTCATTTTTGGACGTTTCGATCTTTTGATGCCATTTGATGAAGAAAAGTGGCGCGCTTCTTTCGACTGACCAATTTTTTATCTTCAATAAGTTGATTTTAAATACTTTTCCCAAATAATGTACCTACACCTCTAATGTAGCTAATTGAAATTTTACACAATTTTTTCGCTCTCCTGTAAAGTTGACATTTTTTACTTACGCACTGTTAGAACTTAACTGACGACATATAACTTAACATAACTTTCCAAAATAGTGAAGAAAAGTTTTATACAGAGTAGGAAGTAATATTACACTCGTGTGCTTTCGGCGAAAACCGAAGCCTACTCTCTAGAGCCCGAGGTATATTCTAAAAGCTAACAGACTGTACTACATTTAAGGTGAGAAAAGATGGCCAGCGAGGAGCTTTTTTTCGTTGCCATTTTCTCCGCTACATTTGGCCCCAAGGCAGCGGCTAACATTAACATTATTATAATTATTAAAATGTGATTCTTTAGAATGAAATTCTTTACGTTGAAATACATTTCTGATTTCTATTGAATAAGTGTAGGTATATCGACATATACATAAATGTGCAAAGTTTTATCCAAATCGTACTGAAATATAAATATCTACAGTGACGATACATCCATAAACTTACTGCACTCATTTACGTTACGACCCAGTAGCATAATAGTATAGTATCATGTTGGATTTTGCAAGTAGGTATGTAAATACAGTCAATACTTGATCTACGTTTACATTTTAGTAGCAAAGTCGCCCGTAACGTGACTGAATAGAGTCACGGTTTAATTTTCTATTGACTGTACAATCAGTAACCCGTACCAGTGACGTTCTTCAGTAGAGAGAGTCACAGAATCCTACTTCCTACTTACTTATCACATCACACTAATATTATAAACGTGAAAGTTTGTGTGTGTGTTTATATGTTTGTCAGTCTTTAGCGCTGAAACGGCTGGACGGATTTTAATAAAATTTGGTATGGAGTTAGCCGATACCCTGGATTAAAACATAGGCTACGTTTTACCGCGGGGAAATATCTTATTCCTACGGGAAAATCGATGAACCGCGGGTAACACCGCGGGGCACAGCTAGTAATATTATAAACGCGAAAGTTTGTAACTATGGATGGATGGATGGATGTTTGTTACTCTTTCACGTAAAAACTACTAAATGGATTTTGATGAAAGTTTAAAATAATATAGTTTATATATCAGAATAACACATAGGCTACAATTTATAAATATATTGTGTGAATTGTCCAAAATATTACGTTATATGTTTCAAATGCGACCCAAAAATTATTAATGTGATAATTTTAATGTCATAATGTTATTAAGGTCTTTTCTACGCCACGCTAATATAAGCTACTCGAAATACAAATAAAAAGCTAGTACATAATAGTTGCACGAGTGAAAAGGTTTACGTACTGTTGACCGCCTCCAAGTTCAGCAATTCATCAACCTTTTCATCTATGTACTAAATAGAGAAATAAATAATTGATCTGATTACAACTGTACTACAAGCAATTTTGTAAAGTAGTTCAAATCAAAGTGATTGATCTATCTAAGCCCGTCAATTGTAAGTATTCTGAGCAGTTACAGTTTGACGAATAAAACGGGGCTAGTTGTAAAATATTTTATTAAAAGTTATGTGACCACAATGAAGCCCAGGACATTTCTCCTAATATACCTAGTTCCCAAAAGTAGTCCAAATTAATTGACATTGATTGGCACCAATAGTTGCCAAAAATATCTACAGGCTACCAACTGCCTCTTTAGACATTTTCCAGATTGTTTCAGATGGTTTATTTTGGTTTTGGTGCTCTGGAGCTTGGCTCCAATCAATTAGAGCAGGGATTCTCAAAGTAGGGCATTTGAACCCCTAGGTGTATTTGATCGTGGGGGGCTCGCGATAAAAATTTTGACATGGCTGGCTTAGATGAGCATTTTTTATTCGTAAATATTTGGTCCGAATTAACTTACGTTTATGTTTATCGGACTAGTCCGACCATTTTTTATTTCATTTTATTATAGTATAGGTACTTAAATACTATATCAATATTTCCCACACCAAATCTTTTCATAAAAGATTCCGCGACTGAAAACCGAATATATGCTAAAAACAGTGATTGATTGAACATTGAAATGAAGTGATTCAGGTAAACTATGGAATACATGAATCAGTTTGTTTCGGAAAAAATTAGTATTTCAAGTTAGAATGTGGCAAGTACTTTGATCCATACATAAAATTTTAACCAATTTTTTGTAGTTTTTTGCTTTTTGTAAGGGAGTACGCAATTGCCTGGGAAGTTAAGCAGACCCCTGTTTAATTGCGCTGAGGTACGAGTATAAGTTTGAAATACCCTGAATTACAGCATAACCTTTCCCTCAAGATGTTTTAACGGCCATAAGAAGCGTATCTGTCATTATTAATAATTACCTACCTGCTAAAATTATGGTATTGATATTTCGAAATGAATTACTGGTGTTTCGAGTCTAAGAACTTTAAATTTAGCTGACGTGTTAATCAAATGTCTATTTTCACTTTTCTTCAGAAAATTATCTCTCTAAATAATTTTAATTGAAGGATGGTGCAAGTTAAATTGGTACAACATACGTTGGTTTAAAAATAGGTGTTATAAGATCATAACATCGAAAGATGGCAGTCGTTAAGCCAAGTCAGAGGCCTCAGGGCGGCTTGAAAACTGCTGACAGTAAGACCAGCCACTAGTCTTACAAGCCTCCACCAATCCGGATAGGCCTCCGTGGTGGAGTATGGCCTATACCTTCCTCAGTGAAGAGACCCGTGCCCCTCGGTGGGGACATAATGGGTTGATAATGAATGATAATAAGATAGATAGATAGATAGATAGAGAATACTTTATTGTGCATAAATAAAGGAGATTACACAGGTATTTAAATTAAGATTACCGTCAATAGAAATAAGTGTTAAACCTAAAGACCGTTTATGTAGCTAGATAGCTTATAAAAACATGATCCTTTTAACCCTCCATAAACATAAACATATTATACATTTACATACAGGCACATTCATTCCTTTTGGGCCCACATTAGGAGGCCCCGTGTTGTGGGAACTAGAAACAGCGACATCACAAACATGTAAACGTCCAAGACCTGTGGTTTAACTAAACACAGCTCAAAAAGTCAATAGTGTAAGCCTTTCCCGATATCACGTATTATCTACGAATTGTGTTTTTATAAATAGCACTTACAGAAGTTGTTTGATTTGTATGATCGATATGATAAGTGTGCGCAAATTAGAACCGAAAACTATAACTTTTGTTTGATTAATAATACGATTTACAAATTTTGCGTTATTTAATTAATACCTTCCAGATAAGTCAATAGAATAAAAGATAAATGATAGTGTTAGATAAAACTGATAATTTATTGTTATAATCGTAGATTACTTACTTACCTACGGCACGGGTTAAGGTTAACCTCATTACCATACCAACACATGCTCAGTGCTCGCCTTTCAATTGAACCTTTTTTATCGTAGCCCAATTTATTTTTATTGACGTCCGATAATTGCAACACAACAAGAACATTTTCTCTCCCACTATACAGTATAAACTTCACAATATACCAGATTAGTTTTATTTTGTTAATTAAATACTAACCTGCTAATCTCGGGTCACTAGAATTCATTCACAAGTCGCATTCACAAAAAAAAAACAAGTCCCATCAAACAAACAACAAAAACTAAAAATCGTCAATAAAACAAGTAATAAATTGTCTATGGTGAAACCAAAAGCGGTCGAAAAAGAAAAAGTTTTTCTTTTTAATTTTCCATCATGTGCGTTCGCGCGCGCGGGCCCTTTGCCTGCCAGTATCTCGACTTGACGTCTGAGCAACAACGCGGGCTGTTGCGGACTGTGACATTAGACTAGCGTGGTAGGTACAGTGTACTTCCTCAGTACACACTTCACTTATTTGCCTTTTGTACGGTACACTACACACGTGTGAGATGGCCGGCACACTGTTCGTGGATAGGTAATGTAAACTCATACATAATGCCCGCCAGCCAAAACGAATCGGCCCATGTTTTCCGTTGAATGAAAATGGAAACTGTGTCGACGGCATGCGACATTTGCCATTTCCCGCGCATCACTCAACGTCGCGCCTTATTTCCGAACCGTTTGTTGTGATTTTTTGTGTATTATGACCAGAAACACTATAGACTGATTCTACAGAGATTTAATGAAAAAGAGGAAATTGAAGTATACCTACTTCGTTCCGTTTTATTCAGCTTTGGTCTGGGTGATTATTTTTTCAATACTATCAAAGACAAGAAACTGTTAATTTAGGTTGATATTCCATGAATCAATCAGATAAATCAATCTAGAATGACAAAACAACTTAAAAGACATCTTTGATTTTTTTGAATTGACTAAGCTGCTAATTTTTCTTAAAAATTTGGTTAGGTGGTAAATAATACTTAGTAGCATTAAGCTTAGCAAAGCTTAGCACTAAGAAAAACTTTGTTTTTTATGCATTAAAGAATTCCCCGCATGAAATAAATTTATTAACAGAATAATCAACCGACTGCCTAGTTGGTCTAGCGGTGTACACGCTTGATTATGAGAACAGTGTTTAGTTCATGGCTTTCAATTCTACAAGAGGCGTCCTCTATGTTTGCGATGCAATGACCATGCCTGGTTACCTTAGCAGCCTATTTTGGGACTAGGACTGCTTGTGGTGTTGTGTGAATGAAAGTAAAGTTGTTGTTGTTAAACCCTATAAATACCTAATTTCTTAACTTTGATAGAACGTGTATGTCGTTTTTAGGGTTCTGTACCCAAAGGGTAAAACGGACCGTACTACTGAGACTCCGCTGTCCGTCCGCCCGTTTATCTGTCACCAGACTGTATCTCGTGAACCGTGATAGTTAGACAGTTGACATTTTCGCAGATGTTGTATTTCTGTTGGCGCTATAACAACAAAAACTAAAAAAACAGCATAAAATAAAATATTCACGGGGGCTCTCATACAACAAACGTGGCGATATATACAAATACTTGATAAAATTTTGTATTGGTTTCAAGAAAAATGTCTATTAATGATAGAAACCTACCATAATTCCAAGCGTCTGTGGGATCTGACGTTTGAACATTACAAAAATACAACTACAAAATACATAAAAATAAAAAATACAAAAATACAACAAACAAGACGCTTGGCAGGAAGTTGCAAATCTTATGGAATGTAATGTTGAAGAAGTAAAAAAAGATGGACTCGCTGATATCGCTGTCAGACAGAGCGAAATCCACAGAATTGACACGAATGAGCAAAGAACATTCGTTCAGCTGATCTAAACATCTAAAACATCTGATAAACTAGAATTTGTTGAAGATACTGTACTGTAAGACACAATCGATGCCAAACTACAATGAGGTCCACATATTGTAAAATTGGCACATAGACTTAGCTCCGCAACATATGCCGTGAAAATTTTGTTAAGCGTTTTTGCTCGATATTGATACCGGCAACAGGTAGACGCTTGAAGTATTCATAGAATATTTAGTTATATATTCAATTCAAAAATAATTATTAAATTAAAATAAAATAAATAATTGAGCGGGCCTCCCATGCAAAAAACGTGATTTTTTTACGATAATAGTACGGAACCCTACGTGCATGAGTCCGACTCGTACAGTCGACAGCACATCATGGTATACACCCATGCACTCTACTCCGTTGCGTTACGGGCGACTTTGCGACTAAAATGTGAAGATTGACGTGCTGTCGACTGTACTTGGCCGGTTTTTGTATGTTTTACCTACGTAAAGCTGAATGAATTATGTAAATCTATTCAAATAACAAAAATGTGTCGAGCTTTACAAGCCGAACGTCGTTACATTTTTCTTGCATAATGCGCGTAGATTATGTAATCGTCAAAATTGTGATTGCTCTGCCAAAGTTCCGAAAAGTACATGTTCATAAGGAGTGCATTTTTTTATTGGAAAAACTATAAAAACTACCTACCTTCCTACCTAGACACATTCTGTAGCGCAAAGATTTATTTGAAAGTATTTTTACGTAATAGGAAGAAAGCAAATGGATTTGACAACATTTGGATAACTCACTGAAAATTGGACACAAGTTCACATAACGAAGACATAACAGGAACAGAATGTCGCCTTAATGTGAATGAAATTTAAATTACGTTTATGTTAAACATACGTACATGAACTCTCGCCCGTGTTACGGAGGAGTAAGTAGGTGAATGTAAGTAGGTGAATGTAAGTAGGTACATATGTATTTTTCTTTGAGATCGTGCAGAACATAAGTGGCTGGGTGGATTTTGACAAAAGAAAGATGTTGGTGATACGGGTGTCACTGGTTATATGACAGTCGATACGAACAAAATTAAATTGCTGACTGCAGCTGTCGTAATTAATGCATAGTACCTGGATGACCGAGCTTTGCTCGGTATTTTTTTGATAAATCGTGTTTTTTGGAAATTACACTCAGACTAAGGGGCAAACCTTTCACGCTTTCATGCGCCAACCCCCAGCCGCCCGCTCCAAATTTCACTCTCCGTTGCAGTCGGCCTAGGGCCTCGCTAGACACTTTTGATTGAGATGTGACGCATGGGAACATGTATGGTCTCGGCCTTCAGCCTCAGCCTCAACGGAGCCTCAGCGAGGTTTCTCTTGCCCGCCCGCTTCGCGGAGCTTGAGGCCTCACAAATTTGTCCCATCCGGCTTTTCATTGTTAATTTTACGCCGGAACACGGGACGTCTTGGCTTTCAGCCTTGGCCTGAACTGAGTTCTATCGCTCGGCCTTCGGCCCCGCAAGTTTGTGCCATCTGGATTTTGCATTGTTTCTTTTACACCGGAACCTGACCTGGTACTGGATGGAGCTCAGCCTTTGGCCTCGGTGGAGTTCCTCGTCCTCGTTTTGACTTATCAAAGTTTTTCGTGCTCGCTTCGCAGGCTCGGCCTTCGGCCTCGCAAGTTTGTCCCATCTGGACTTTGCATTGTTTCCTCTTCTTAGCCTTCGACCTGGTACTGAATGGACCTCGGCCTTCGGCCTTGCCTCGGTGGAGTTACCACTTCCTCGTTTTGCCTTGTCAAAGTTTCTTGTTCTTGTTTCGCGGGGCTCAGCTTTCGGCCTCGCAAGTTTGTCCGATCTGAAATTTTCATTATTTTTTTAACGCTGGAACTCACGACGTCTTAGCCTTCGACCTGGTACTGGATGGAGCTCGACCTTCGGCCTCGCCTCAGTGGAGTTCCACGTCATCGTTCTGCCATGACAAAGTTTTTTGTGTTCGCTTCGCGAGGCTCGGCCTTCGGCCTCGCAAGTTTGTCTTATCTGGATTTGGCATTGTTTCTTTTACGCTGGACCTCGCCACGTCTTAGCCTTCGACCTGGTACTGGATGGAGCTCGGACTTCGGTTTCGCCTCGGTGGAGTTCCACGTCCTCGTTTTGCCTTGGCAGATTTCTTGTGCTCGCTTCGCGAGTCTTGGCTTTCAGCCTCGCAAGTTTGTCCCATCTGGATTTTGCATTGTTTCTTTTACGTTAGAACTCGCAATGTCTTAGACTTTGACCTGGAACTGTATGGAGCTCGGCCTTTGGCCTCGCCTCAGTGGAGTTTCTCATCCTCGTTTTGCCTTATCAAAGTTTTTCGTGCTCGCTTCACAGGCTCGGCCTTCGGCCTCGAAAATTTGTCCCACCTGGATTTTGCATTGTTTCTTGGTCTCAGGCTTCGACCTGGTACTGAATGGAGCTCGGCCTTCGGCCTCGCCTCGGTGGAGTTACCACGTCCTTGTTTTGCCTTGTCAAAGTTTCTTGTGCTCGTTTCGCGAGGCTCGGCCTTCGGCCTCGCAAGTTTGTCCCATCTGAATATGGCATTGTTTCTTTTACGCTGGAACTCACAACGTCTTAGCCTTTGACCTGGTACTGGATGGAGCTCGGCCTCTGGCCTCACCTCGGTGGAGTTCCACGTCCTCGTTCTGCCTTGTCAAAGTTTCTTGTGCTCGCTTCGCGAGGCTCGGTCTTTGGCCTAGCAAGTTTGTCTTATCTGGATTCGGCATTGTTTCTTTTACGCTGGACCTCGCAACGTCTTAGCCTTCGACCTGGTACTGGATAGTGAATCTATAAAAAACGTAGATTCTCAGCGACATAGGTAGGGGTATTTTTAGTTCCTATTTTTGATAATAGATGGCGACACATGTTCTGTTGGGTTGATATAAATCTCCAACAGATTGTACAGTCAAGTTGTAGCTCAGAGAAATTTACCTTCGCATTCTAATAAACAGTTATTTATTGCCCAAAACACAGATAAAAGAACATTTTCTAAAAATTAAACCCACATGGATCAATTAATCGGCCCTGAAACTCTCTGCATCCTAAATTTCATGAAAATCATTGGAGCTGGTTCCGAGATAAATTCGAGCTTTGCACCAATGCCACAGCTTTAGGGAAATGTTTGTTTTACTTCGAATTTGGATTTGAATTTGAATAATTTGGGTTGTGACACGATAAAAAAGTATGGTTTCAAGCATTGTCCATCAAACAGCGCCTTAAAAAATAACAAACAAAATAAAAATTGTTCTAAACATTGAATTTCCTTCTAAATTCAATGGTTCTAAATAACAAAGTTTAATCTATATTCTATTTACTAAAGCGAACGACTAAAGGTAAACAAAGACACAGCATCTCTCAAACTTACATGCCACTCAAAATAGCTCATGCACGCAACTTTCCTTGCATTATACTCACATTGGTTCAGGTAGGTACTGTTTAAAGAAAACAGACAGACAACCAAACAAGACAAGACAAACACAAAAGAAAATAAAATATAGCTTAGAGAAGTTGCACTCGCATCAACAACGTCAATCGTGAGTAAATATGGCGTCGGGTTGGCTATTTTAATTTTTTTTGCCTTATATTAAAAAAGGGGTTCGTAGTCAACTCTCCATACTTCTTCCTACACTTCGAATAGCGCATTAGCATAAAATAATTATAATCGGCCTTTAAACAAAAGTCCTACATCTTTGCTAGTTGCAAACATATTTGGCAGCAGTGGGATCGCTTTTATTTGAGGACCACTGAAATTTTAGATATTTTTTGGGGCATAGATTTCTTAAGCAAATGGTATTTTCATGATAAAATAAAGTATTTAGTTAAATAAACTGCGAGTGTGGGATAAATCAGGTAATAACAGTGTTATTGTGTTTATTGCTTGATGGTATTTATTAGGCATATGGTTTTCTATAACATTGCTAAATATTATGCAGTGTTAAAAATGTGGCATATTGAAAAACCAAATTCTTGACATGTTGACACTTACTCGTTCGCTTCAATATACAGTATAGTTTAATCTAGTCCTGATTTTTTTTCGTATTTCTTTTATAAACAAAAGGTACTTGGATACGAATTAGGTGCGTTGATGAAGGGCTCCTGATAATAGGTTTTCATACAAAAAAAAGGAACTTGAAAAAAAAAGAAAATTTTTTTTGTCACGTCTCGAACCAGGGTCTTCTGATTACGGTATCGTCTTACTTCCCACTTGAGCTACTGCAATCTGACATATTTTTGCGAAAATTACCTTCTTATAGTGTAGCAGTTATTTCTTTGCCTAAAAACACGGTTAAAACGACGTTTTGTAAAAATGAAACCTACCTAAATCGACTAATCACCCCCGAAACCCCTTGCATACTAAATTTCATGAAAATCGTTCGAGCCGTTTCCGAGATTCTGATTATATACAAATATAGATACAAGAATTGCTCGTTTAAAGAGATTAGATAGATATTTTATAGTAATAATAATACCTCCCACACAACACAATCACTTGACCTGCTCCCAAACTCTGTATTATAATTATGTCCCACTGCAGGACACAGGCCTTCCTTGAGGGAGAGAGCACAGACCCACCGCGGATTAAACAACAAAATGTTTTCATACTCGTAAATGTAAAACAATAATGAACATTAACCGGTCCCTGGTCTCTGCCTACCCCCTTTGGGGTACAGGCGTGAGCTTATGTATGTATGTAACCGGTTTGCGATATTTTATTTTTATACTACATAATGTAGTCAAACTTATATTCAGTGGAGATGAGACTAAACTAACCCAGTTATGAGAAATTTTGAACACCTGAGATCAAAAAATTCTACGGAAATATTTGAAACTTTTTAGTAGGTCGGTTTTTTTTTATTATTGGAAATTATCATAATGAGTACTTTTTTCACTACCTACGTTCGTTCAAGTCGTTCTTCTTTGCCCTTCACTGTCAGTGGAACAGACATAAAATTGATTATTATTTGACAGCCGCTGACAGCATAGGCCGGCCGCCTTTGCCACCGTACGGACATCACATTCGCTTCCCTCTGTTGTCCGATCCTCGCACTTATGCCTCTCGCAATAAGAGGTGTCCGAGTAGAGGTATACGTCTTGATGGCACGTTGGCGACAAACAGAATCCGATCCATGAAACACTACACGGGGCCGAAACGGGCGGTGTTCCCACGCCTTCGGTGTTGGAAACCACACACCAAGTCGGAACACCTTAACATGTCATTTATCACTTTCGTTACCGAAATTGTTCATGTACTTCCAGAATACCCAGTTGGGTTTCGATAGAAATGTCAGAGCTTATGATCATAATCTCTAATAGAGAGATATCCGGCTGTTATCAAACTGCTTTAAACTCTTGCAACTGGATACTGCTTTTCAGTGTGAACTTTTTTAAAAATAATAATAAACTCACGCCCGTTATCCCTGAGGGGGTAGGAAGAGGCACCAATCACTAGAACTAGGCCCACGTTTTGCCGAGTTTTTCTTCCTCTGAAAGTACCTTCCCATCATTACAGACTGTAAGTCAGCTAATTAAAATGCTCTATAGTCAGTTAAACTCCGAACAACTCTTCCGCGGTTCAAACCCTTAACCAGCCATAATAAGAGGTTATTCATTGGTTTTCGACTTTATTTCAAAGTGATAATGTTCAATTAAATGTAGCCCTTATTACACTAGTTTGGAGTTAACAGTAAATTACTATTTGATGTTGCACGACCATAATATCCTTCTTCTTCCCCGCCATCTCTTTCCTTCCACCTTAGCCATGAATAAACGGCTGCCATCATTAAAATAGCTCATCATCAACCCATTACGTCCCCACCAAGGGGCACGGGTCTCTTCCCTGAGGAAGGTATAGGCCATACTCCACCACGGGGGCCAAGTCCGGATTGGTGGAGGTTTGTAAGACTAGTGGCTGGTCTTACTGTCAGAAGTTTTCAAGCCGCCCTGAGGCCTCTTTGACTTGGCTTAACGACTGCCATCTATCGACGGCAGCCGGCACCAACTGCTTAACGTGCCTTGCGAAGCACGGAACCGCTCGGAAAAATGCCACTAGCGTTATGCTGTAACTACCATTTAAGATTCTATAAGGCTATAAAATAAGGCTCGAATGGCTTACCCCCTGTTTCTTGACCCCTAATAATCTGTTAATCTACTACAGTCAGTTGCCCAAAGTGCATACAAGAAAACTAACAGATGCTAACAGTCGATTAACCGATCGATCTAATTTAACGTCGTAACAATATGTGGTTTATCCTTATTGACACAAAACTGTATGTTTTTTTATCCATAAATAGTATATTATTACGAGAAATCGGGGGTATAAGAGCACTGAAACGGCTCGGGTTGGAATCTCGCATTGAATCGGATTTTTTTTGTTGTACATACTAATGTGAAATTTGTTTATCAACACTTCACAGACTTTCACATCTATGACTGATTTAGTTAGGCAACTTTGGTTAGTTACCTACCGGCACAACTTTGGTCACTCCTTTGATGACGGCTAAATATAGCCGAAGCAATTATAAAACTCTCCGATGCAAGATCTACGACGAAAATAGCTTTCGGTACCTATATACATACATAGTGGCATTGTCAGCTTAGGCTGCGGCGTGTGCGCTTATGATCTGATGGCTTCAAGATGGTGACATGCAGGTAAGGTACAGTCGATGGCAGCGCCGTGTTTCATAAAATTACAATTCATAGAATATTGTGACAATTTAATGTTAGTACAGTGCCACCATCTTATCTGTTCAGTTGATAGCGGCGCTAGTGGAGAATTTAGTAGTAACATTTGAGGAATTTACCTAGACAAATGAGAATATTTTAACCCGTCTTTCAATTTTAATGAAAATACATCTATAAATCTTAGTAAGCGAATAAATAAAACAAAAAATGGGGAGCAGGATTTACAATTAGTAAGTTAGTTACAATTTTGCCCACCTGATCAGATAACTTGGTGGCGCTGTACAGTCGATGGCAGCGCCGTGTTTCATAAAATTACAATTCATAGAATATTGTGACAATTTAATATTAGTACCTTACTTAGGCTTTAGTCTTCCTACTTGTTAATCTGTGGGTTAGTTGTCTACGTAATGCACATTGAAGTGTCATAGTAAATAATTTATTACTGTAGTTCTATGAATCTATCTATCTAATCAGCCCTTAAATAGAGCCCACTGTTGGGCATAGGCCTTTTCTCTTTCACGCCAACCCATCCGGTCCAGTGCCAGTCTCGTCCAATGTGTCCCAGCCGCTTTCACAATATCGTCGGCCCATCTGGCTGGTGGTCTGCCCACCGATCGTCGACCCGTTCTTGGCCACCACTCAGTGGCTACCTTACTCCACCGGCCGTCTTCCCGCCTTACCAAATGTCCCGCCCATCTCCATTTCAGCTTTGTAATGCGTGAATGAGCTAGGTTTTTTCGTACGGAGCTTTCTTGAGCAGGCGTAGACAAAAAATAAAGATACGGGCCGTTTTCTGAATTGAGAATTTCACTAAGTAACGTTCTGTCACGCTCTTTTCTGTTTTTCTGTCATGCACTATGTACAGTTAAGTAGTTACTTAGTGAAATTCTCAATTCAGAAACTGGCCTTACGCCTGCTTAAATTCTAGATTCCTTGATGTAGATTAGATTATTTCACAAGTAGTCAGTAGCGTTTCGTCAAAAGTAAGGTGTCAAAAGTCAAAGGTGAAGTAGGTATGGTGGTGGGAGTCGAAAGAGGAAAGGGTGACATAATTTTAAAAATGAAAGAAAGGCAGAAATATCTAAAAATTTAATAAAGTGAAAGAATTAAATTATTAGGTACAAACGTAATTTTTTCCTGCCAAGTAAACAGTTAAACTAACTTCACGTAGAAAAAAAAATTCTAGGCCAAAACGGGAATCGAACCCGTGCCTCGTAACTTTCCACTCTATCGGATTAAGCATTTAGACAATTCGAAAGATTCAAAATAAGAATGTATATGCGAGTTCGGAGTAGGAGTATGATATACCTACTTGGAAAAAAGTCCCAGAATGTAACAATGTGACATAAGGTGGTGTGACATACCGGGAACATAAGGGCTAAATCAGACAACTCCATACAGTGGAGTCTTACGTAATTGCACCCCAGGGCGTCCCTGTATCAAGGCCAATCCTGATATCATCAGACCTGAAAGGTTAGGGTAGATTCCAGGGTCAAAATAATTAAATTCTATTTAGTCCCTATTTTAGATTATAAAAAAATATTGAACACGTATTTTTTCTTTTTTCGATTAAACAAAAAATAACAAAGATATAGCCCATTAAAGTAACGTGTGACGTCACTCCGTGCTAAAAAATGCAGCACGGCGTGACGTGACACGTAACTTTAATGGGCTATATCTTTGTAATTTTTGGTCTAATTTACAAATAAAAAAATACGTGTCCCTTATTTTTGAATAATCTAAAAGACGGACTAATTACATTTTTTTGGGCAACTAGCCCATTGATCAATAGGCGTGCGTGCATCAATACGGTAATGGTTGTTTCATTAACAATATTGGTAGTCTAATAATCAATCGCATTACAATGTCATATCCGAGCGCCTCGCGCGATTTGATGTTTTTCGCGAGAGATGCCTATTTAACTTGCGTATTGGAATGACATTGTAGGTACTGCTATCGCTTAGTAGGTAGGTACATACATAAATAAACGCGCGCCTGTATCCCAGAAGGGTAGGCAGAGAACGGCACTGCCCCACTTGCCACGATCCTGACAGATCACATTCGCTTCATCGACATTCATTAGTCGTTGCACGCACGCACGTCAGCTTATATTGAGCGATTGAGCGAATGTGGGTGGAAGGGCTGGTGAGGGACATACTTTGACCAAATAAGTATGTATTGCTTAGTAAGCTATTAAACGGAAGCAAATAAAAGCTATTGCTGTGCTTATATAGATTGTGTTGTGTAGGAGTTCATCATCAACCCATTATGTCCCCACCAAGGGGCACGGGTCTCTTCCCTGAGGAAGGTATAGATAGGCCTTACTCCACCACGGGGGCCAAGTCCGGATTGGTGGAGGTTTGTAAGACTAGTGGCTGGTCTTACTGTCAGAAGTTTTCAAGCCGCCCGCGCCCTGAGGCCTCTGACTTGGCTTAACGACTGCCATCTATCGACGGCAGCCGGCACCAACTGCTTAACGTGCCTTGCAAAGCACGGAACCGCTCGGAAAAATGCCACTAGCGTTAGTCATAGATGGTGACCCATCCATGGTCTGAACGCGCCGTATGTTGCTTAACCTTAGTGATCGTTTAAGATCACTCAGGCAGCCCAGGCTACGAGCGATTCGCGTGTAGGAGTTATTATTATATAATTATATTTAAAACTATGCGTGTTTTAGACTGTAGGGTCTACTTAGAGCCATGTAAAAGTTCAAAATGAGTTAAGAACATAAACACAGTTCACCTACAGTAGAATAAAACTACATATTCTTGTAAGACTGCGATGTCGTCTACTGCCAGCTTGTATTGTTAAGATGATATTTGAAACTTTCAATAATATTTTAATGTCTATTACTTCCTGTAACTAGCTACTTGGTTCAAGGCCTGGCATTGTTTCTCAGTTGGTTTGTTTTATATTATTTTTATCACACATCTACATTTGTTGTTCGGACGGAAGCAAATATTTAGGATTGTTTACATTCAGTGTTTTTTTTTCCTACCACGAACTCTTTCATTGCAAACTGGCTGCTTAAAACTACAATGTTGCTAACTATTATTCGTTTGTACAGCGTAATTTTAAAAATTTTAGCAATGTTTTTTTAATAAGCAGTATTTTAATTACAGTCCATCAGTGGACTAATATAGCCTGATGATCATGATGATGATTTTAATTACTAAAGGGACATATTCGTAAAAATCGTGACTTGCGACATTCGGTTCGATAGATGGATAGATAGAGAACACTTTATTGTATATAAAAAAGGAGATTACACCACAGGTATTTCTTAATCTACGAGTAAGTGTACAGACGGTATATTATGAACCCAAATTCAAAATGCAGGAGTCATAGGGTTTCCGTGTGAAGTTCCTGGTCTCCCATCGGACGCGTCCCCGGGTGGCGGATAGGGGAACGTCCTCCAGATATGGGGGGTACCAGCTTCGGCCGGCGCGGACCAAAGCCAGGGGCGCCTCCCCTGACGCCCAGTGGCTTGTGCTGCTGCATGTCTCGCGGAGTTTACTATGGGCCCTGCACCCTCACATTGAGTGGGGCCGGGGGGCTTCGGGCCGCGAGGAGACAACCTCTATAAAACAAACGGCGGGTCGGCCTCCCATATGTCCCTCTGATCAGCAGAGGGCATAGAGGAGGGCCGGAGGGGGAGGGGGAGAGACGTGAGTTCCGCGCAAGCCGGGCCGGGAGGTAAATTGCGAGAGGTAAGCCAGGGACCAGGGACTGGCTGTCCCCATACGGTCTCTGGCCGACGGTTGTTTTTATGGGAGGGTTGATTAGAAGGGCCGAGGATCCGGGCAGAGGGCCAAAACCAACGGGTCCTCGGTAGCTGGAGGCTTGGGGAGCTCGCGCCTTTCCGCCGGGAAAGCCGGTGGTGCGGGGGACGCCGCGCGGACCTTGCGCCGCCAGTTGAGGGAGGGTCACAGGCGGCAGGTTGGTGGACCTGCCGTCCGACATCGTGGCGGTAGGAGGGGGCGGGGGGCCCGGGGCCCATGCCCCTTCTCCAGTGAGGGTGGGCCCGGTTTCTTTGCGAGTCGGGTCGACGTCGCCGGGGCGTCGCTGTAGCATTCGCAATGTGGTTCACCACAAGCGAGATCCGGCGTCGCCCCATTGCACGAGCGACAGGATGGCTCCCGGGGTGTTTTAGTCGGTATGCCTTTGCCTATTATTAGGAGAGGAGAGTCCGACACACGGCCGTTCGCCCTCCTCCGAGGGAGGGAATATTTTCATTTTATTACTTTTTGTCGCATTGTTTGTTTATCCTCAGTGAAGTAATTATCAATGCCTAGCAAAAAAAAAATTAAGTGCCTATAACAAGAATAACGCCACATTATTACGTTCCTAAATCATGTTTAATTTAAACTATGCTATAGATATGATATAATTACCCAGTGCTAGTAATTTTGTTTATAAAATCGATTTTAATAGATATGTTTTCAAAGCTGATCGTGCCGAGAAATTATTCCATATGGTTTGCTGTTTCTCAGACATTTTCTAAACTCTTCGTAAGCGGAAGTACAACGTACAATAAGTAGATAAAATGTATTGTTTTGTATTTAACTACTTTAATCGTGGTTGTTTCATGTCATGCGTAAACTTAAGAAGCGAGTCTTTCGAGAATTTCAGTTTTGCTGTTATTCTGGTAAAGGTTTCTGTTTTTTTTCAGTGAGATAACTAACTTTTAGCAATGATTTTACGATCATTAAGACTGGGATTTTTTTAGGATAATTTTATTAAAAAACACCAGATAATTTAATTTCCCCGTGATATTATGGAAGGTCCGGTTAAAAAAATATAACATAACAGGCACATACATTGCTTCTGGCCCCACACTAGGATACCTTGTATCGTGGGAACCAGAAACAGCGACGTCACAAACATGTAAACATCCAAGACCGGGTTTCTTTTTTTTTCCGAAGCATTTTGTTTGTCTCGTGTTTCTGTTTCAATTATGAACTAACCCAGTGGCTATAGTGACAACTACAAAACCTACAGTGTTTGTGGTTATAAACGTGACAACAAAACGGCCCACCGTGACCCTGATATAAATCATGGCTAATAACGAAAGCCAAGCAATCTTTACCATATTGAGACGCCACTTTCTAACTCAACCCAGTCGACGGGGGCAATTGCTCTGGTCCAGATAAATACCGTCACGTCAGGATGATGTGTCGCAAACCTCGTATTAATTGTTCCCTACGTCTCATTCATGTTAATTCCATTCTAAATCCTGTCGAATACTATTCGCTGTCTCATTCCAAAAGCGGTAGCGGGAAAGAGACGATATGTAAGGTGAACATTGTTGTGATCGTGGTATAGTCGGAAATGCAGTGGCATAGCTCGTGTTTACCAAGTAAAGCATCATAGGTGCCGACGATACGTCGCCCCGAACCGCTGAGCATAGTTGCACAGGAATGCAATAGAGTAGGCTTAAAGACATCCTAATGAATAAGAATGATTTTCTTTGATTTAGGATTAAATAATTTAATTAAGCAAAGTTTAGCTACACAGTGCTAAAATGATTGGGATTAAAAGTTCGCTATTTCGTTTATTAAGTGCATTCACTCACTCACAGAATATTTAATTTTAAGGCTGTTGTTGTTACACTTTAATGCACAATTAAAAAAAAAAGTGTCGATTTTGCTAGTATGTAACTCAATTGTTGCATTTGGTACAACTTGAACCATGGAATTAAATCGCTGTCTTTGGTTAGCACATGCGCTTTCGGAATTCTTACTGTTTTTAGCTATTTCTTGGTCTTTTTGTTGGCTATAATTGTTTGTCCTGTTCTGTGTTGTTTGTGTTGTGTACCTATTATATAAGTAAACAAGGTTATTCGGTGAGTAATAACATTTATTCCTTCGAACATGGATGACAATAGGATTCCCCCTAAACCTCCCGATATAGAACCATTCGTTTATAGCCCTGTATGCACAATTTCCCTTCCTCAAGATGCCTCCTCGACCCAGCCGATGGATATCGCTGACGTCGCAAACAGAAAACGCCCAGCAGTGTCTGACTCGCCCGCACAAATGCCAGTCAAAGTGTCTAAAACCACGAGACCTCTTGATGCTAGGAAAAAATACTCTGTTCTAGACAAAGCGCCTTTTATCGTCCATGTTTCCCGCCCAGTCACCGATGAAAAATCAGGAACCACTCTACATCATGTCAAGTTTGGCTTATTCCTGATCCAACACAATATCTCCAACATTCTCACTGATGGCATCAAGCGAATTGGACGCAACAGAGTCTCTGTTGAGTTCAAATCGCCAGAAGATGCTAATGCCTTCTTATCAAACCCTATTTTGGCCAATAACAATTATACAGCAGTCATTCCCCAATTTAATATAACTCGCATGGGCTTGGTAAGAGGTGTACCCGCTGACTTCACTGACGAGGAGGTGATGGACCTGGTCAAGGTCCCATCTGGATGTGGCAACATATTAAAAGTAAGACGTATGAATAGGAAAATCACTAACGAGGACGGGCAAACAGTGTGGAAGCCGAGCCAGACAGTTGTACTAACTTTTGATGGACAGGTACTGCCGAAGAGAGTGTTCTGCTGCTACTCAGCCCTAGAGGTTGAGCTGTACACGTACCCCACAGTTCAATGCTTTAACTGCTGCCGCTTTGGACATACGAGGGTTGCATGCCGGTCGAAACCGAGATGCTACAAATGCAGTCTTGACCACCCTGGTGACGGTTGTTCAATTAATATCAGTGATTTTACTTGCTCCAATTGTGATGGCAACCATACAGCTACTAGCAAGGATTGTCCTGAGTATGGCAGACAAACAGCTATTAAAAGTATGATGGCTGAATACTCAATGTCTTATTTTGAGGCCAGCAAAAAAATCCCGCCTATCTCTCGTAAATATGCCCAGGCTGTGAAGTCCACCCCTCCGCGCCATTACAATAGCCCCCAGTCTCAGTCTGGCCCCTCCCAAAGAACAGCTCAACGCTTGCCCCAACAATCTTTCAGAAAAACTGTCCTTCTAAAACCCAGGCCCCACTCCCCCCCTTCCCCTGGTTATGATAGACATGCCCACCAAGCCTTAACTCAGGATTACTCCTTTTCTCCATCCCAGAATGGGTGCGCCCTCAGCCAGACACAAAACCCGACACCGCCCAATAATGACCCAATGGATCAATTAATTTCCCTTCTCTCTTCCCTTATCTGTTCAAATTCTTTACCGGACCACGTTGCCAATAAACTTAATTTTATCTTCAATATTCTTCAAGATGGCTACTCCCCTTTCACTGCTTCAGTGGAACGCGCGTAGTATAAATAATAAAAAACATGAGTTAATTTATCTCTTAAATAATTTCAATGCAGCAGTTTGCTGCCTCAGTGAGACCTGGCTTAGACCAGGTTTCAATTTTAATGTAAATAATTTTAGTTGTGTACGTAGTGATAGATTTGATAATTATGGCGGTTGCGCCATTCTTGTTAATAATAGAATTCCCTTTTCCCTCTTAAATTTTCCCCTTTTAAATGATATCCACGAGGATATTATTAATATAATAGCTATCAAAGCCTTAGGCATTAATATAGTTTCTATTTATATTTCAGACCCTGAAATTGCTTTAATTCCTTTGCTCATTTCTCTTTTCTCTCAGCTGCAAGGCCCTTCTATCATTATGGGAGATTTCAATGGCCACCACTACCGTTGGGGGTCAGATCATTGTGATCCTTTTGGGGAGGAACTGGTCGAGGCCATTGACCATGCTGGCCTTTGTGTTTTGAATGATGGAAGACCTACACGCAGAGGCCAAGTTGGAGAAAGAAAGAGCTGTGTAGACCTGACCATCTGCTCATTGGACCTAGGGTCATGTTGTAACTGGGACCGATTAGATTCTACTCACTCTAGTGATCATTTCCCAATTGTGGTAAATTTACCTCACAAGTCCCTTCCGGAGATAATAGCCAAACCCTTACTTAAATATCGTTTGATCAAGAAAGGTTGGGAAACTTATTCTGATCATGTAGAAAAGGAGGTCCAAAATATAGTTACGTCCGACCAAGATAATCTAACTTATGTGTATAATGCTCTCACAGTTGCCATTAATAGATCTGCTGAAAAGGCTTTTCCATTCAAAAAACCCCGCTCTAGGAAGATTCCGTCTCCTCCCTGGTGGGATGAAGAATGCACCCTACTAATAAAAGAGCGTTTAGAGGCCGAAAATAAATGTAATGAATCCCTCACTATTAGTAATCTAATTGAGTACCGCAGAATTCTAGCCAAAACAAAGCGAGAGCTACGTAGGAAAAAGAGGGCAGGCTGGGTTTCCTTCTGCACCTCTCTCTCTCCGGCCACGCCCCCCACTGTAGTTTGGAGACAGATAAATAGATTCAGAAATAGTTTTTCGCCTAAGTCCTCAAACTCTATTGCTGAAGAAGTCGCAGAAGCTTTTTTTACTAAATTAGCTCCCCCTTTTGTTCCTGCTGAAGATGAACTACGGTTTCCAGACCTTACATTATCTAGGCCTCATGACCCATTGGACTGTCCTTTCACTATGGATGAACTGAGAACAGCGATCTCACAAGTAAAGGATACAGCTCCCGGGGAGGATGGGCTACCTTACTCATTTTTAGTTAAATCTGGTCCCCATACTCTAAACTACTTTTTAAAATTTGTAAACAAGTGCTTTGATATTGGCTTCGTCCCAGATTCATGGAAAAAGCAGTTAATTATGCCAATACTGAAGCCCGGTAAAAGCTCTAGTGACCCCAACGGATTCAGACCCATTGCTCTCTCTTCAGCTCTGGCTAAGGTACTAGAACATCTTTTGAAGAACCGTCTCGAGTGGCTTATAGAGAGTAGAAATATATTACCAAAAACGCAATTTGGGTTTCGCAAGGGTCTGTGCACGATGGACAGTGTGGCTGTGTTGGTTGCAGACGTCAGAATAGCGTTGAGCAAAAATGATTCGACAGTAGCAGTGTTTCTGGATATCTCCTCTGCCTATGACAACGTCCTTCTTCCAGTCCTCAGGCAAAAATTGCTACATCTGAGGGTACCGGTCAAGTTGGTCCGATGCATATGCGCACTGCTCATGTCACGAACTGTGTCACTCCGCGTCCCTGACTACGAAACTGACTGCAGAGTATTGAGTAAAGGCCTGCCCCAAGGATCGGTACTGAGCCCTGCTCTTTTTAACATTTATTCTCACGACATCGGCTCTAGCCTCAATTATAATTGTCAGATTCTCCAATATGCTGATGATGTTACGCTATATGTCTCCGACAACTCCATCGAACATGCAGCATCATCTTTAAATCTATCCCTCAGCTCGCTTGGAAAATGGCTTAGTCGCCATGGTCTCTCTATCTCGGCTCAAAAAAGTTCTCTGATGATCTTCACTAGGAAAAAGCCCAACAATGTGCCCCAAATTGTTGTCAAATTTGACAATGATCCAATTCCTCGTAAAGAAAAAGTAAAATTTCTGGGTGTATACTTAGATCCTAAACTCTCTGGTACCCACCACATAGAACATCTGGCTAAAAAGTGTGAGCGAGTGTATTCTATACTTAGAGTTCTTGCTGGTGTCTGGTGGGGGGCTCACCCATACTGTATGAAGCTCGTGTATAACGCCCTTATTCGTAGCGTAATGGACTATGGCTGTTTTGTCTTGGATCCGATTAACAAAACATCATTGGTCAAGCTGGATCGGATACAGTATAAATGCCTACGACTAATTTTAGGATGTATGCGTTCGACTCCCACTAATGCCCTCCAAGTTGAAGCCGTTGATCCCCCTCTCCATCTGCGCCGTCAGTACCTAGCGGACCGCTTCATGGTCAGGGTCTTCTCCAGATCCTCACACATTCTGCTTCAGAAATTACAGGATCTTGATCTTTTGGTCCGTACAAGCACCTTCTGGAAAAACAGAGAAATTCCGATTATCCTTCATAGTTTACGGCGGCTAAAGCAATTTGAGAACTCTCTGATTACGGCGGTGACGATGCCTCTATTCGAATACAACTTCACCACCCTACATTTTAAACCTAACATAATTATGGACATCGGTATTTTCAAGGACAACCCTGCGGCTAACACCATTTTTAATTCAAAGATAAGTGAACGTTGGAGTGATTGCCAAAGGTTTTTTACAGATGCATCTAAATTATCACAGTCTTCCTCAGTAGGAGTTGCCGTCTATTTAGAAAACTCAAAATTAATGTTAGAATTTAAATGCCCACCGGAATCCTCTGTTTTCACGGGTGAGTGCATAGGTGTCCTGGAGGCCTGTCTATTCGTGGAATCGCACAATATTAAGAACGCAGTCATTTTCACGGACTCGCTTAGCTGTCTGCAGGCTCTGGACCAGAGCCAACTCAAGAGCAAACTTAATAGTAGAATTATTTTAGATATTAAAAAGACCCTGTATAGCTGCTATTGTAGGGACCTTGAGGTGGCTCTGGTATGGATCCCTGGGCACTCGGGTATAGTAGGGAATGAAAACGCGGACTCTATAGCCAAACACGCAAGTAGACATGAAGTGGATCTAAAACATCACGCACACCACGCTTACGATTTACTCTCCTTACCTAAAAAACAACTTTTTGATGACTGGTTGACCTTGTGGCGGGAGAGTAGTCGATGTAAGGGCTCCAAATTTTATACTGTCCAACCGTTTATCAAGACCAAACCATGGTTTTATAGATTCAAGAAGGTAAGTAAGAGGGTAGTTTCTATAATCTGTCGGCTGCGCATCGGTCATTGCTGCACACCCGTTTTTCTAAATAAAATCAGAGTACGCGATTCGTCGCTATGTGAATGCGGGCTCGAGGAGGGTCATCTTGATCACATATTTTTTAACTGTCCCAATAATAATCGCTCTTTATCTATTTACGTATCTCTTCCTTCAATTAATATCCCTCTTCCTATAAACTTTGGATGTTTATTAACCTGTCTATCGTCTTCTACTGATCTGTTTATTTTACTTATAAAATTTATTAGGGAAAATGAAATTAAATTGTGACGTCTTTTGTTCGTCCCTAAATGTTAAATGTCTTTTATGTAAATAGTTTCCAGGGAAAAAAAAAAAAATCTTTTATTGTTACAGATTCGCCTGCATGATTTCTGTTGCACGACTTTGCATGTTGTGATAAGCCCACAAAAAGGAACACTTTTAATTTTGTCTCATTGCGCCATAAATTGTGTTCTCTTTTGGTCCATGTCATATCAAGACACGTGATTCTGGCAGAAATAGTCGACAGCGGCTGGTTGCCATTTCGCTCAAAATTGAATTGAATTGAACTTGAACCATGTTTTGTACTAGGCAAAGTCTGAAAACTTATGTATTTCTGCCCTCAAAGAAATACAGGAAAAGCATCATTTCCTAGTCCAAGAACTTACTCAGCAATTTTCTCTTTACTCATTATATAGTTGTTTTACTTTACCCCGTCCTCTGTTCCTGATTCTTCAAGTTGAATAGCGGCTAGCTGATAGCTAATTGTGGCTACATCAGTAGGTACTACCATTGAGCCACAACAGATCAATTTAGGTACTTACATCATTATCGACTTCACTGCTTTTTTCTCATCTTCCTTTAGATTCTAAGGTTGAGATGGTTGAATAAGTATCTTTAAAAATTTACCATATTACTCTGTAATTACAGGATGCGCTATACTAAAACTTAGTAAGTTATCATGTTATTTGCCCATCTTATAGGTATAAAAAACTGGTTTTATTCCATAATAGGGTAGATTCCATAGTCAAAATAATTAAATTCCATTTAGTCCCTATTTAAGATTATAAAAAAATATTGCACACGTATTTTTTCTTTTTTCGATTAAACAAAAAATAACAAAGATGTAGCCCATTAAAGTTACGTGTGACGTCACTCCGTGCTAAAAAATGCAGCACGGCGTGACGTCACACGTAACTTTAATGGGCTATATCTTTGTAATTGTTTGGTCTAATTTACAAATAAAAAAATACGTGTCCCTTATTTTTGAATAATCTAAAAGACGGACTAATTAATTTTTTTAGGGCAACAAGCCCATTACGGCTGTGTGTTAAGTTTTGTATAAGTAAAATTCGAGACCACATAATAGGACAGAGGTCGTGGGGCCGATTCCCACTCGGGGTCGCTTTACATTTGTACAAATGGCCTCAGCCTGGTTTTTCCATGTTTGTAATGTTCTTGCCCGGTTACTATAGCACATGGTATCCTAGTTTCGGACCAGTTCAAGTGATTCATCATCAACCCATTGTGTCCCCACCGAGGGACACGGGTCTCCACCCTGAGGAAGGTATAGGCCATACTCCACCACGGGGGCCAAATCCGGATTGGTGGAGGCTTGTAAGACTAGTGGCTGGTCTTATTGTCAGAAGTTTTCAAGCCGCCCTGAGGCCTCTGACTTGGCTTAACGACTGTCATCTATCGACGCCAGCCGGCACAAACTGCTTAACGTGCCTTGCGAAGCCCGGAACCGCTCGAAAAAATTCCATTAGCATAGACTGAACGCGCCCAATGTTGCTTCGTTAAACAATATTGTGTTGCTTAGCCGTCTTAATTTTTTTTACGCTACACCGTAAAAACCTCTATCTTTTTTCTTTATTACTATTACGGTTCAGAAGATACAGACCTACCTATAAATATTTTAAAAGCAAGACAAACGGACGGACGTGGAGACTGACACACATATAGACTCGAACCAGTCATTTCTGAAAAATCAATTTACGTAACCTCATTCCGAATAAACTAAAACTTCTTTGTGGATAAGACGATAAAAGGAGGTTCAATAACTCCCAACGACCTGAAAACATACCATAAATAGAGATTATCGCGATTCATTAACGCAATTCCGGGCAACTACCGTGACTTTGTGTGCGAATAGTGTACGCTATTGTAATAAAAACTTGAAAAAGTGTGAATTTATTGACAAATTGTTCTTAGCCAGTCGGTGCGTGCGTATATAGAATAGTCTTCGAATAACCTTAACCCTTTTTAAGGGAGAGCCAGTCTTAAATTTTCATTAGTTTTGGACTCTATGTCAATGCCATAAAGTTCAAACTATGGTGGCCATATATGGTACAGAGCCCTATAAAGGGTTAAGACGACTTTGTGTCTTTACAATGCCATAAAGAAGTGAGTTTGCGACAAAAACAATATGTCTTACATATTTAGAAATAAACTTTATACATATATACATACATAAGCTCACACCTGCATCCCAGAGGAGTAGGCAGAGACCAGGGACTGCCACCTGCCACGATCCTGACAAATCACTTTCGCTTCATCAACATTCATTAGTAGTTGCATGCACGCACGCCAACAAACAATATAATAATATTCTAATAATAACCACAAAACTACGATGGGGCATGAAAATATCAATCGTATTTACATATGTATTATCATAAAACTCTATTTCCCATGCGAATAAAACAGTATGAGAGACAGGTTTAGTTAGCAAGATTATTACGTTGAACTTTTCATCATCATCTCAACCCATCATGTCCTCACCGAGGGGCACGGGTCTCTTCCATAAGGAAGGTATAGGCCATACTCCACCACGGGGGCTAAGTCCGGATTGGTGGAGGCTTGTAAGACTAGTGGCTGGTCTTACTGTCAGAAATTTTCAAGCCGCCCTAAGGCCTCTGAAGGCAGAGGCAGCCAAGGGGCTTAACGACTGCCATCCTATCGACGGCAGCCGGCACCAACTGCTTAACGTACCTTGCGAAGCACGGAACCGCTCGGAAAAATGCCACTAGCGTTAGTCATAGACGGTGACCCATTTATGGACTGAACGCGCCGTATATTGCTTAACCTTAGTGATCGTTTAAGATCACTCAGGCAGCCAGGGTTACGAGCGATTCGTTTTTTCGAACGTGAGCGAACTTTTATTTTCTTGCAAATATTAATTGTACACTCAACTTTTGAAACTATAAACCACAACGAGTCACTAATTAGAAAAATAATAAGTGTTGTTAGTTGACTCAAATAAATAGTATTGGAAGCGCCTTTTGCATCAAGCGTCTCCCTACGACTTGGATGAGATACAACCCGTCTTTTTAGAAATCCATGGAGGAGGCCTATGTCCAGCAGTGGACTTATTGTGGCTGAATGATGATGATGATGAAATAGTGTTATCTTTATTCCGGATACACTTACTTGACTTTTTTGACGTCCTTTTTAAATCACATCGTGTGCAAAAATGATAAATAAAATAGCATCCATAAGAGAAGCTGTCATCGCAATTGCAATAGAATATTGTTTGGATAAACAATGAAAGCTTCATAATAAATCTGAGCTCTTGGTTTCAGGAGCGTACTAGGGAACGAATGTGTTGGTTTTTTTTACTTACGATTTTTAGAAATTGAAAACCATTTATCAACAAGTACGAGTATGAATAGTCATACTTGATGATTGGTTTTAAATTTCTCTTTATAGGTAGCTAAGAATTTACTTACGATAACAAAGCTACTTAACAAGTATTCAACATTAGCTTAGTACCATAATTAGAAAGTTCACTACTGGCAAGGGTCAACAGCAATTTTTTTTTTTTTTTTTTAATTTAACAAGAACATACTTTTTTCCGAGTTTGTTTACTTTACCCAGTCATGCTTTGCAATGAATAAATACCACCTAGATACGTCTCTGCATAAGTGTATGCTTTCCTCAATAAACATAGCAAAACAATGCATTTAAAACGTGCAGACAACGCGGATGTTTGAGTACAGCGTTAGAAGATAAAAGTAAATCAATATCGTGTAAAGGCACAGCAGGAGAAAGGCATTCTCTTTAGATATATTATGTCAAGTCTGACACTAGAAGCTGCTGCGTAGGACTTTAAGATTTAAGCGACATTAAAAAAAGCTGCTTATTTAAGAAACATACCTGCAAAAGTGTTGATATCTTTCGCCTTTCTGAGTGCTAAGCGAATACGTATTTCTCAGTGGACCCCATTTACTTCGGTTTTGGACCGAAGGGATAGGTGCCTAAAGTCATTCCGTTCTTCATATATCATATCTTATCATATCTTAAAGTTAGCCTATAATCAGTAAGCGACACTTTGACTCAGTGGGATCTGTTTTATCAGTCCCTTGACCTTACACCTCTATGCCTCGTCGAAGATTTCATCCGTCATGCCTTTTCGCAATAGGGTCTAAAATCTTCCCGTTCGGGGTAAGCTATTTTATTGTAACGTGGATAGGCCTTAAGAGAACACCTGAATATCCGCAACAGTGCGGTTGGGGTAAACCATTACGTTGTAGCGTGGATATCTTAAAGTTAGCCTACAATCAGTCAGCGAAACACTTTGACTCAGAGGGATATCTTGTATTAGCCCCTTGACCTTACGCCTCTATGCCTCGTCGAAGATGTCATCCGTCATGCCTTTTCGCGATAGGTGCCTAAAATCCCCCCCCGTTTGGGGCAAGGCATTTTATTGTAGGCAGTTGGTGCCGGCTGCCGTCGATAGATGGCAGTCATTAAGCCTAGTCAGAGGCCTTAGGGTGGCTTGAAAACTTCTGACAGTAAGGCCAGCCACTAGTCTTAAAAGCCTCCACCAATCCGGACTTGGCCCCCGTGGTGGAGTATGGCCTATACCTTCCTCAGGGACAAGACCCGTGCCCCTTGGTGGGGACAAAATGGGTTGATGATGATGATGATGATTCTATTGTAACGTAGATAGTGTCTACGATTCGTATTTAGTTAATTATAATAAAATTTATTGTTAAACGTTTTATGAGCTCTATTTTTATTATATACATTTTAACATTTTACAAATATTTCTAATTACAAGTGTTTTAAAATTGATTTCGTACATAACGCCAAAATAAGTAAAATAGCTTATAATATGTTCTGATTTACGCTTGTCGTTCATTGGTTGTTAAATTGTCACAAATGACACTTTGACCTGATCACACGTATCTACCGAGTAACTGGGCGAGACATTGTGCTCGGCCAAGTACTCCGTACATACTCTAAACACTTCGCCGAGTGCTGGGCCGGTCGCTCGGCCGAGGACTCGCATACATCACTTTCTCGGCCGTGCAACATTTTACTGTCTCGCCCGGTTACTCGGACGTGTGATCAAGCCATGATCTGACTAGTAGCGCTCTGATATATCTCTTTTTATTGTAAAAATACCAAAATTAAATTTAATTAATTGCTAAGTAATCTCTGTTCTGCCTTAAGAGAACACCTGAATATCCACAACAGTGCGCACATCGCAGGGTACCTTGTGCTGTTGTGCTAGAGGCGGAGCGTGCACGTTTCGGCATTGTCTCCCTCTAGCAGGAAAATAATATAGAGCTCCGCGGGGCTGAGCTTTATGAGGACACCGTGATAGCGTGTTTACAAACACCAAGTGCTTAGAGATTTATACGCTACGAGCTCTGTGTCCTTTGGTATAGTTATTTATTTAATTATTTTATTTAATTTTATTGAGGAAAATAGTGGCACAATATTATTCTCATGAATTTTGATCAGATTATATTAGTGACATTATTCTCTGATAGTAACACAGTTGTATTGTGTAGAACTAAATTGATAGAAAATAATAATATAATAGAACACCATCTACACGTCGCAAACACTTATTTTGGCCCCAAACAAGGATTGGATATTTACACAATTCGGAGTAGGTCTCGTATAAATCCTCGTTTTCAAGCGCTTTGACGACCTCTGTGGCGCATGCGCATCTGCCTACCCCGGCTGGGGACAAAAAAAACCCGGTTTGGCTCCCACGATACAGGGTATCTTAGTGTGGGGGCAGAAGCAATGTATGTTGTGCCTGTATGTAAATGTTATGTTATGATTAATTGGTTTTAAAAGCAGATCCAAGAAATTAATTTAAATGTACTAGAAAGCGCCACACGCTCTGAACAGCAACTAATAAGAATGTTTTTACTTTTTAGTGCGTTACAAAAAAAACATTTTTCTAGTCATAATTTAAAGTAACTTGAAAACACCTGACAGTAAGACCAGCCTTACAAGCCTCCACCAATCCGGACTTGGCCCCCTTGGCGGAGTATGGCCTATACCTTCTTCAGGGAAGAAGCCCGTGCCCCTAGGTAGGGGTAAGTCCCTACCTAGGGGCACGGGCTTCTTCCCTTCTAATGGGTTGATGATGATGATGAATTAAAGTATAACTGTGTGTTGTTGCTATTGCATAAGTTTGGTTAGCTAGATTGGGTTAGGTTCCATCATCAAATCAGTTCGATGATACCAATTTATAAACAGCCGTCGAAATTGCTGTAGACTCACATAGTTTTAAATCAAAATGACAGAAGTAGGTCAATACCGAATCTCTAAATTTCTTACATAGGTACCTTTTAACCAAATAGTGACAGCTGTTCAGTTACAAACAGGTGAAGCTAATAAAAGCTAAGCAAAAACTACAAGAATAACCGACTCCCGAACATTAAACCTCAACGCAGTAGGAACCCATAGTCGAAATAAGGCCTAACGGTTTAGCAAATTACGACGACTCTTGCAAAAATGTCTAAGGTTTCAGTGACTAAGTGAACCAATCTAGCTCAATAGTACCAACTCCATCTATTCCAATCAGCATCTTATCAGCTCCCTTTGATAGGGCCGCGTCGTAAACAGTCCCTAGAGTGACCCAACCGGGCGGTGTGTATTGTAAATTAATCGCCGTTCAATGCGGTAGCCCAACTGTCATCCCTAAATTAGGCGGACAGTGCTAAAATGACGCTGCTTTGCAATTCGAAAGCCTTTCACAAATTAGCAAATAATTGTTTTTTTTTTTTTCATTTTGTATGTGTAAACAAATTTAGGGTCATCAATAATTGCTTGTACATGGCGAATAAAGGCAAGTCTGTAAATAAAAAATAAAAGTACGTTATAATAAAAAAACAGCTGTCTTAAACTTATTAATTGAAATCAAAATAATAATCAATTGCTGATCAACTCTAAAATACAGAAGTTCTATCAGACTTGATGTGTATTATGACGAGCTCTACCAAAGAAGATTACATACACAACTTAAAATATTGCTTGCTTGTATCGATATTTACTCAGTGAAATTCTTAATTCGGTAATCTGTTGTACCTTTGCTAAAGAGTTTTGAGTGAGGTGTCCGTTCATTAAATACTCACTCCAGAACTATTAAGAGATAACTTCAAAGACCATCTTAGATAGATAGATAGATAGATAGAATATTCTTTATTGTATGTACACCAGGAATTACACATGAAATTTGACAATAGCATAGTACAGTACAATTGGCGGCCTTATTACTAAAAGTAATTTCTTACAGACAACCATTATCTTTTGCATAATTACGATGTTTTAAAGTTTGATAGCCGAGTAGTGCGGTCTCAGTCCATTAACTAGTTTTATTTTTAAAGATAAGACTGTTATCTCGCGTTTTCCCGATATTATTTAAATGTATTGTGTCGGGCTAGCGCCATTTTATCGCCGCGCAATAGAGTCCGCGACACCATGGGCGGTCTGTTTTCAAACAATTGTGGCCGGCCGGCGCCTTTTAGACCAAGTACATACATTCATAGAATTTAACAGATGTAGTACTTACTCACTGTACTGCTCTGCTCTCACTATAGTGATGGTGGTAAAGCGGTTTGTAGAAAAAAGGTTTTCCTTAAATCCTTCTCCTATGATACAGGTTTTTCGCCTAGTTTAGGAGACAGGATGCAACAACGATAATATTGTATACTAGACTTAGCACTAAACGATTGTCGTCATTTTTATATATAACTAGCTGTTGCCCGCGACTACGTCCGCGTGGGCTTTAGTTGAGTAAAGTGTTTGCAAATAAGATACGGATACTTTTAGCGCATGCGAAAGAGCTTTCATACTAACTTCGCAACCCCCTATTACCCCATTAAGGGATGATTTTTGAAAAACTACTTTACAGGTCTTTCATGTCTTTCAATGAAGGACCTTCATGCTGAATTTCATTCGAATAACTTAAAAAACGGCAAAGTTCCATACTAACTTTGCACCCCCTTTTTATCCCCTTAAGCGATGATTTTCGAAAAACTATTTAATATTTAATTAATAAATTTTAATGAAGGAACTTTATATTAAATTTCATTCGAATAACTTCAAAAACGGCAAAGATTCATACCAACTTTGCACCCCCCTCTTACCCCCTTAAGGGATTATTTCAAAAAACTATTTTACATGTTTTTCATAACTTTTAATGAAGGACCTTCATATTGAATCTCATTCGAATAACTTCAAAAATGGCAAAGTTTCATACTAACTTTGCACCCCCGTTTTATCCCTTTAAGAGATGATTTTCGAAAAACTATTTTACACGTGTCTCATGACTTTTAATGAAGAATCTTTATTCTGAATTTCATTCGAATATCTTCAGAAACGGCTAAGTTTCATACTAACTTCGCACCCCCCCTTTTTACCCCTTTAAGGTATGATTCTTGAAAAACTATTTTACATGGTTTTCATAAATTTTAACGAAGAACCCTCATATTTAATCTCATTCGAATAACTTCAAAAACTGCAAAGTTTCATACTAAGTTTGCACTTTTCCTCTTTTTCCCCCCTCAAGGGATGATTTTTAAGAAACTATTTTGTACGTGTTTCATAGTTTTAAATGAAGAACCTTAGTACCAAATTTCATTCGAATAACTTCAAAAACGGCAAAGTTTCATACTAACTTTGAACCCCCATTTTACCCCCTTAGGGGATGAATTTCGAAAAATCCTTTCTTAGTGCTCCCCTACGTTACAAAAGAAACCCCTGCCCAAAATTTCAAGTTTCTAACTCTTATAGTTTAGGCCCTGCGTTGATATGTCAGTCAGTCAGACAGTCAGTCAGTCAGCTTCTCCTTTTAAATATATAGATTTTTTGGTTTTAAAATAAACTATTTGAAACTATTTGATTTGAAATTTAGGATTTTCGTAGGTTTTGTACCTACAAAACCTACGAAAATTGAAGGGGTTCGAACCTACGAAATGTACCTACATTTCGTAGGTTCGAACCCCTTCAATGTGTCAGCATGTCATTGTAGGTTCCAATGACTGTGTTTTTTAAGTTAAGTACGCATATTTATTAACCCGTTGGCTAAACTTTGCAAATGATAAGTTAAATTACCTTGACACAAGGGACTTTAGAACGATGGTTAATGAATATAAGATTTAATTTCGCTATGGAGTACCTACCCGCTACCAAATTTGGTAGCCGACGAAGCGAAGGGTTAATCATTAATAGCAATACCATCGCCTACAATGTAAAAAAGCATCGCAAGGAATCCTTTTATGTGTTCAAATATCTCAGCCCTCGAAATCATTAGAAAACCATTGTTATTTTGAAGGTCAGGACTGAAGAGGTGAAGCAGCTCTCTCTGAAATTGGAAAAATAACATAACATAACATTTACATACAGGCACATACATTGCTTCTGGCCCCACACTAGGATACCCTGTGTCGTGGGAACCAGAAACAGCGACGTTATAAACATGTAAACATCCAAACCTGGATTTCTTTTTTTTTTGTCCCCATCCGGCATGCGAACCCGGGACCTCTCGCATGGTAGGCAGATGCGCTAAGCACTGCGCCACAGAGGTCGTCAAATCGCAACAATGGCTATCGAATCTAAGTAGCGGACCCGAAAGAGAGAGATAGAGATAGGTACCTTGTAAAGTGAGACGTTTCTTTACTGCATTACAACTTTAGCAGTATCTCACACAACAGCTGTTCTCCACAGACACTCATACCGTCGGCGTATGCTCTAACCGAATCAAAGATAATGTAACTAATGGCGATAGATAAATTGACGCGCCTGCGCGTCGCTATTTGCGCCGATGATCTAGCCGGCGCTTATTTGCGTATGGATAATTGGGCAGCTTTTTGACGTGTTCTATTATGACATAGCAGATCCGGACTGGGCCTCCGTGGTGGAGTATGGCCTATACCTTCCTCAGGGAAGAGACCCGTGCCCCTCGGTGGGGACATAATGGGTTGATGTATAATATATAATATAATAGTACCTGGGTGACCGGTACTTTTTTGTAATATAAAATATGTCATATAAAATTAAAATTATCCTTTTTCAACAAAAAAATAACTTTGAAAAAATACATCATGACACGAACCGGGTATCTTGAAATCGGCCCGAAACGGGTCGCCCGTTTTCCCGTCAGAACTATCCCGACCTTGGAAGTAGACGCGAAATTTACCTCTGTATGTTATTATAGCAAATTTCAATTGCCTTATAACACGGATAGAACAACGTTTTTTAAAAATATAACCTAGTTAAATCAATTAAACGCCCCCGAAAGCATCTGCCTACAAAATTTCGTGAAAATCGTTGGAGCCGTTTCCGAGATTCTGATTATCTATATATATAAAATTCAAAGTCCTGACTGACTGATTCATTCACTCATCAACGCCCAGCCCAAGCCGATTGACCTAGGAAGCTGAAATTTTGCAAGGGTTGCCAAAATTTGTATGGGAGGTGTAAAAAATGTTGTCTGATTTTCTTGAAACTTGAAATAAATACTCTTCAACACAATTGATTGAACACGTGTTTCGCCGTTTTTCTAAATTTAACCCTTAAGAGAGTGCAAAATTTGAAACTAAAGTCCACGCGGACGGAGTCGCGGGCGAAAGCTAGTATATAAATATATATACAAGAATTGCTCGTTTAAAGAGATAGATAATAACATATATATATAAATATGATGGATTATAGATACTTATTTTTTTGGCGAACCGGGCGGTGACCGATGAACGTCGCCACTCTAGATTGTTCTCTATGCATCTTTTTATAATACACTGACTGACTACCTCGTTGTTCAAGCGGGTAACAGGCTTGACCACCAAACAGGGGTCATGGATTCGATTTCTATTGAAGGGCATCGTACTGGTCCCAAATTGGGAACCTCTCTGCTGCTGTAACCAGACAATGAAGATTGAAAGACCAGTCTATCTATCCATCTCCGGTCAGAGATGGATAAATAGAGAAAGTGAAAGTGAAAATATTTTATTTACCATAAAATGCTTACAGTATACAAATCAATAAATTTACCATAAAATGAATGCATACAATACCTATACAAATAAATAAATACGTATTATTTTCATGGTAAAAAGGAAGGGGCTCAGGTTATTGCTATGACTGCATGCGTAGTCAGTAGCGCTGGTTTTCAGCCCAGTTCGTTGTACATAAAACATAGGTATGAAAATGAAAAAATGAAAATGAATTTATTTAGTAACCAAAATTAAATTTGCCACGGACAGAAAATAAATTATAGGTATTACTATACAATACAACACAATCGACAGCGACTCGATCCTCAATATTATGTACCTTACACTATTAATTAATTTTCGTTACATGTGGCCGTGCTATAAGGATCGACCCGCCGCCGACCGCAAGTACCAAACCAATAACTCAGGGATACCTAACTACATATTTAAAGTTTAATGCAAGGTGCAAAACAGTCCGTCCGGGCCCACTCAGTTGTTACCCTGGCTACCAAACTAGGTTGCCCTGTGTCATGGAAGCCAGTGGTTCTACTGTCTTTGTGCAAAATATAAAGAGAAAAATAATAAAAAGGTGTCTACATTTCTAAGACCGGATGCATGCAAGGTCTAACATAAATACAAACGGTAATCAATAGGAGTATATAAACTAAATATATTTAATAATAATCTAATATATTTAATAATAAACTAAATATATTTAATAATAAACTAAATACATTTAATAATCACAATAAAACTCGATACTATGGGCAACGGAAATCAAAACCAAACATTGATACCATGTCGGTATGTCGAACAAAAAACAAAACAAGACTGCATAGAAAAATCAACCAGAAGCATTAGTAAAAGTAGCACATTACGGGTTGAGTTTGACTGTGGGAGTCTAGTGATGCGCTTACAGCGCTATTACCATAGAATTACGAACGATTAGATGCGTCCAGTCAGCCGATTGGCTTAAGAATTTTTTCGCATTCGTCATATGTCATTGATTGAAGCCAATTAAATATGACGACTTTAGCTTTATATTTCGTGAGAGGAAAGATGTGTACTACATTTAACTGAGGCCATTTGTACAAAATATACGGTGGACCTCAGCGGTAACCGAATTCATGATCTCGGGCATGGTAATGCGATCTAAAACAGCTAGACCAACAAAGCAAGGAGTGACGTTGTAGGTACGTATTATTTGCTCCAGTATCTATTGCATACGGATTTTCCTGTCCGATGTTTCTAATTTAATAAGGTGAGGTCAAACCACAAAGCGGTTTACGGTTACGTAGACGAACTACTTAGCAAAGAGATTGTTTATGTATTCAACTAACTATAAAATTAGAATAGTGATTGGTATCGTTATATTGAAATAATTCTGAAACGTTCTCAATCCCCAATAATAACATTAAAATTGTGAAAAAACCCAATGGCAAGGATGACAAACTCGTATGTGCCAATTTTTTGTGGGAAAACGTTATACAGGGCCATGACGAGACCACTTAGTCCGAAGAAATGTAGCCAGAATTAACAACTTTCTATTAGCCAGAAGAAATTAAGCCACACATACATACAAACATAAGCTCACGCCAGTATCCCAGACTAGCGTAATAACTAGTAAATGATTAAAAGAATAAATTTTCCGAAACATATTGTAATTTTTGTTTTAATCGAGCATCTCAAATAATGTATTATGGGGCCTAGTGTGGGGCCAGAAGCAATGTTTGTGCCTGTATGTAAATGTTAAAAAATAAATAAAATATATAAATTGTTGATAGTGTCAAATACCGTATTGCTCAGCGTCGTCGCAGCGTCGTAGTGTTGGCGTTACCGCGTCGTCGTTGAAGCGTCAATCGCATCACTTTCAAATCGCTCGCGAATTTCTAGTGTGATAGGGCTCTAAGAGGACTAGCTCTGAAGAATAAAATTGGGCCAAAGAGGAATATTAAACTATTTGAAAATATGGGTACCTGTATAACCTGGACAAATTATGAGGAAAAACATTATTTAAATTACTTGCATTCATGAAATCATCCAATTGTATTTCTTCTTTTTTTTACCTCACAATGAGTGGGTTCAAGTACAGTTAGATAAAAAAAAACTGGAAAATCACTATAAAAAGATCTTTTCAATCTATTCGGCAATAAAATGTCCTTCAATAAAACTTCGCGTCTCGCACTTTTGTACACAACAGTACAAGCGGAAGCTACTTCATTATTTGCTGTACAAAAGAGTACAATACAATAGAACTTAAACGATTGCTATTATAAAACGTAATGGCTCTTGTCGTGGTTAGTGATATAATTGTTATTAACTAATTAATAAAATAATATTGTTAAACGTATCCTTTGTCCTATCAAAGCATGCAAAAACTTACAAACTATGTGCTAGTTACCAAAGAGTTTGTTAGACATTTGATTTTCGCACAATTTATAAACCAACCGAAAACTAATTAAAAACAAATATTGTGAAATTGGTTGAAGAACCACATAAAGATTTTGCGTTAATATAACATTTGCTATTAGCAATAAGACTGCCAATTGTACTGTTACCTTAAATTAAAAATAAATTTAGTTAGGATTAATCCGAATTACAAGTAGTCTAAATGCATGTTCACAAGTTTAGGGTCATAGGCTAGATCTAATCTACATTGTATCTATGTAAAATTGCGAAAATGTGTCTGTAACCTGTTTTGTGTTCCTAATAAAATAAAATAAAAAATAAATATTTTATGTTTGCGTTTCTCCTCGTGTACAATAAAGAATATTCTTATCTTATCTTACATACAGGCATATACATTGCTTCTGGCCCCACACTAGGATACCCTCTGTCGTGGGAACCAGAAACAGCGACGTCACAAACATGTAAACATCCAAGATCTTAATTCTATCTATGTCAACTATCATAGTCATAGGTAGTTAAAATAACATAGATGTCTAGAATAAACCTTCTTTCAATTGTGGGAAGGGCTGGCGGGGTTTGTCATTGTGTAACCAATCGGAGTGACTTTAGTATTACCTGGCAAAATACCTATGCACCTACTACCGTCATCTCGCTACGTAGGTACATAGATATTTCGATGGGTCACATAATTTTTCAGATCAGTTACTAGTCACTTGCTATCACCCAATCACCGTTTACGTCGTCACGCATGGGGAACAGAATGACCCAATCACAGAGTGATTTACTCCACAGCACAACTTGCGCTCATTTCATTGGTCAAGAAAAACTAATCGAGAGACCGTCGTCGGGGCCGTTTTTGAGTGTGTATTTTGTATGAAGTAATTCTATAGTTTTCTTTTATTTGAAGATCTTGACCTAATACTAATACAAATTATTTATTTATTCAATGATTATTAAAAAAAACAGCTTACAATAAGATACCTACTTATCTTCAAGAATAAATTGTTTCATAGGTACTACACTTTTCTCTACCTCCTTTGGTTGAAGCAATTTTTTTACGAATAACGTAGTTGTTTCAGTATACATGATAACCTAGCTTTTGGATCGAGCCTCAGTTTTTTAACACACTGAATCCATCGTCAAATTACCCACAGTGACAAATTGCTCAATCGTGATGCCCGTGACAGCTTAGTGAACAAACGTCCCACCGCAATGAGTAGAGAAACATAATTAATAAAGAAGGTAAATTGCCCTTGTGATCAAAACGTGAGCCCCTACCATACCATTAGCATATTAGAGAGATAAATTCATTCATTCACTCCCCTAGCCCGTTTCGTTCTGGTTGTTTATTTATTAGTTTACCAACCCTTCTTGTGGTCGCAGTAATTGTCGTTGTAATTTCTAATTTGAACCGTCACGCATACAATTTAATTGAGACTTCTCTGTATCGGTAAGTTCTTATAGTTTGGTGATATAATATATATACATTTTTGGTAAATCATGATTTTTGGAATATTTTTTTTATATCTGTTAGAAAATATATTTGGATATGAATTAGGTGCGTTGCTAATAGGGCTCCTAATAATAGTTTTTTGCACAAAAAAGGAGCTTGAAAAAAAAAGAGTAACTTCATGCATAAGTCTCGAACCAGGGTCTTTTGTTTAAGGTATCGTCCTATTTCCCACCTGGGCTACCTGGGCTACGACAACCTTACTGATTAATGCGAAATTTACGTTCTTATATCGTAGTAGTTATTTCTTTGCCCAAAAACACGGTTAAAACGACGTTTTCTTAAAATGAAACCTAGCTGGATCAATTAATCGCCCCCAAAACCCTATGTTTACCAAATTTCATGAAAATCGTTGGAGCCGGTTCCGAGATTCTGATTATATATATGTCGCAGTAAAGTAGTTAAATCAGAGAGTCAATTGAATCTCTAGACAGTCAATCAAAGATCGATATTCAATCAAGTTGCTAGCATTTTGATTTAAATAAAGCAGCGTCGAAAACGTTTAACTATCTAACTGACCGAAAGCCAGCATGTTGATTAATAATGTAAAACAAGATGGCGGTCACGACAACAGCTGTTTACTTTTAGAGTATTTCTTTTGGCAAACGTTGTGCAACGTTGGTTTGTTGTGTGAATGGTTTTTTGTTTCAAATTTGGAAAATTTGGTGAAATTGTAAATTATGTTGTTTACTCCGCCACGATTATTTCATTTGTTATTGTTATTTTGGTGTCATCGTGAAGAACTTAGAGCTTGGAAATTCCGTGCTTTCTTATATTGTAAATGGTTACTAATTGAACTGCTCGTAGCCTGGGCTGCCTGAGTGATCTTAAACGATCACTAGGGTTACGCAACATACGGCGCGTTTAGTCCATGGATGGGCCACCGTCTATGACTAACGCTAGTGGCATTTTTCCGAGCGGTTCCGTGCTTCGCAAGGCACGTTAAGCAGTTGGTGCTGGCTGCCGTCGATAGATGGCAGTCGTTAAGCCATGTCAGAGGCCTTAGGGTGGCTTGAAAACTTCTGACAGTAAGACCAGCCACTATTCTTACAAGCCTCCACCAATCCGGACTTGGCCCCCGTGGTGGAGTATGGCCTATACTCCTCAGGGAAGAGACCCGTGCCCCTTGGTGGGGACGTAATGGGTTGATGATGATGATGAAATGGTTACTCAGCAAAATTAATAAGAAGAGTCTTGTCTTCGTAGTGAGTTTTTGTTGCAAAGATGGCTTTAGAAGACTCGACACGTTCGTTCGGATGATTAGCAAGGTATGTTCTTCAATTTCAGTTGGGTAGAACATGCCGTGCAAAGGTGGCCCTTGTCAGATCGACAAACATCCACACCAACTAAGAGGGTATTACGCCTTATGAATAAATTTAAGACAAGCAATGTCGTTTTACTATCCATTTTATAGGAAATTCCTAGGAACGTTTAGGAAACTCGTTAAACGTTTCGTTCACTCACTTTTCTGACGGAACTTTAGCGACTTGATTGAATATCGATCTTTGATTGACTGTCTAGAGATTCAATTGACTCTCTGATTAAACTACTTTACTGCGACATCTATACATACATATATACCAGAATTGCTTGTTTAAAGAGATTAGATAGATAGATTATATCATCATCATAGGCCTTCGCGTCCGTTACGGATGATTCAAGCAGTGCCTGAGGCTTTGACACTTTTTCGAGTGACTAAAAAGTCCGAGGGCAGCCCCTACCGGGCATAATAAAGGGAAGGTCCGGAGTCTGGTCAGTACGGATTTGGTGCCTCCTGGCTCTTTTGTCCGCCAGTGCCAAGCACCATACCTACGTTATCGCAGGTCTTGCGGCCCTCCCGAATCTTCACTCTCGAGGCTTCACTCCACAGCGAGTTCATCCCATCTATTGACTATTGGATCTGACTATTGAAAGTTACGCTCATGTGCTCTCAAGCGGCTGATATTGCAAAAATTGGCGGAGAATGTTCGTCCACATTCGCTGCACATCAGCACCCCTCCGACGTAGTTGTAGTGTATGGCCGCAGGTAGTCAGGCCTTGAGCTCGTCCCGTTTAGCATCGAGTGCTGATCTGCATTTCACTTCAAAAAGAGTTATCTAGTGCTCACGGCATGCCTGCACACTGCCCTGAAAGTCAAGTAAAGTGTATTGTGGAATAAACTAAATAATGTCTAAAATCTGTCACAGAATACATAATAGTACAACTCTGTCTAGTACAATCTAAAGGAACTCAATCTACAGGAACTCCATTGTACATGTTGTCAAGTCACTACTAATGTGTCCGAGTAGAGGTTGTATACATTTTACGTGCTGTGGACTGTACCTTATAACTTTGTGAATTTTCAGTCAACATTTGTATAGACCGCCTATTGATTGTAATAGATCTATTTAAAAAGTGTGAAAAACTGTCCTACGTTTTGTTTGCCAACGAGTTCAACCGTGTCTAAGCTTAATTGCGACAAAAGATCCAACTCCCTCTACTGCTATCAATTAATTAATGTAGCAATTAGGCATTTTATCAAATGAGATTATTACACTCCTGACATTATTCGGATAAGCTAGAAGATTAGTTGCCTTGTCAGGCACTCCAGTGACCTTCTAACAAAGACCTTTCTTCCAAATTTTATGCGGTATTAAAACAGGCGGTTGAAGGGTGATTTTTGGACTTTGAAAGGTCTTTGTGACTGGTGTTTTGTTTCCTACGGCAGTAGTAAAATGGAACTAATAAACCATCTTCAATATGTCTTAATTAGCTCTGGCAAGTTTTTCTGTTTATGTTTTCTATAAACATAAACATTTACCTACATACAGGCACATACATTACTTCTGGTCCCACACTAGGATACCCTGTGTCGTGGGAACCAGAAACAGCGATGTCACAAACATGTAAACATCCAAGACCTGGGTTTCTTTTTTTTTCCCCCAAACGGGGATTGAACCCGGGATCTCTCGCATGGTAAGCAGATGCGCTAACCACTACCCCACAGAGGTCGTCGACTTATAAACTCTTATAAATAAACTTATATAAGACATATAAACTCTTTGTTTTACTTTTTGTCAGGTAGGTACATCGTTTAGCACTAATTAGCTGTAATACTTAGTTAAAGGAAGACACTTGCTCTTGGACGACAGGTTATCAGAATTTTTTATGTGGCATCATAAGTTAAACTATTTTTTAAATATAACTTCTGTATTTAATGAAAAACAAATCTATGGATTGCATAATAACAAGTGTGACCAAAAACTCTTTTAAATTTTGGGCACAAAGTTTTCACTTTTTAAGCAATTTTTGAAGTTTTACCTTCTGAAACAAGTTTATTGAGCATCCTACCCAGCGTTCTTTGTTAGAGGTTAGACCTTTTGACTCGATGACTCTGCAGCGCCAGAAGTTGACTGTCGGTACAATTTTATTTATTGCAAACAATTCTTCTAAAATTACTTCATGAGCTGCTAAGTCAGTTTTTTTATCCGGCCAGTGATTTCACGGACTTAGTTGTAAATAATATGTGAATTTACAACAGTGGTTGACAACAAGTCTATGGGAATTTTGTTTTGGAGGTCTACAGTTCATTCACGTAGAAGTGGTGCAGGAGATTCCCGATCGAATACGATATCCTCTTCTTTTTCGGAACTCAGCTTCACGTCATGTTTTCCATCATTCGCAATATATCTGTATCACGAAATGTTTTACCAATTTTTGTTACACAAGTTACTAAATATCTTCCATAGAATGTTAGAATGCACCATTCACAAGCCACTGGTCATTTTAATATAAAATACTATAATTTTGGTAGGTGGTGCCATTGAAAATAAACACATTTTTATCGTCATACGTTCGTGACTTTAAGCGGAGTCACGAGAATTTGCATTCATACGTCTCCATACGGAGTCATCGTGGTTTTCCGGGAAAATTGACAAATTTTCCATTTGTGAACGCATATCTGGGAAAGCTTTAGGGCATTAATTAATATTAAAACAAAAAATCTATTGGACGTATGGGTAGTACTAAAGATCTTGTATGGGGACTGGGAACGTGTTAAAGAGATTTGATCATTTATGCAGATAATATTCAGTCTTAGCAATGTTTCACGAATAGTAAGTAGCTTTAAGTGCCTCCTCGTCTTTGGAGGGTTTTTGTAGACAGTTTTTATTAAATATAAAATGGTTACAGAGTGAGGTAAACAGTGGTCACTAGACATCACCTATGTAGGTTAATCCTGTATTATAAATGCCCTTCTCTCAGTTTGCTTTAATGCACAGTTTAGTGCATTTCATAGTGTATTGTTTCATGTGGCTAGTTACTTTACTTCTTAAGCTGTACCACAACGTGGTTGAAATTAAGAGCACCCGCAGGCGACGGGACTAACTCTTTAATCGAATGAGTTATGCGGTTATGCCTTGTTGCGTTCAGTGTGCAGTTATCATTGTTAACACGTCTGTTGGAACTTGACTGTTGTTTGATTTGTCAATACCGCCGTCGTTTAGAGTAATAAACTATTGGTAATCGTATTGAGGTTGTGAAATCAGTTTTATTTTTATGTTTTATTGCAACAGTTTGGATATCATTATCTCATGACGTAAAATGAAATAAAAACTTTAAGGCAATGGAAATCAAAAATTCAATACGACTGTCAAATAAAAAAGGGCCTTTTAGATAGAGATTTTTTCGAGTTGCCACTACTTCTAATTTTATAAAATAAATATTATACTTATACAGCCTGATTTTTTCACCGGGACCAGGAGGGCCCGTGAAGCGGCGCCGGGAGGGTCTTAGGCGGCACGGCAGGGGGCCGTGCCGTCGTGTCCCAGACCCTCCAAGGAGTCGACCATATTACGCCGATGGTCGCAAGGAGGTAGGAAGGGTGCGTCCTACGCATCCTTCTGAGGAGGTCTGCCCCTTTACCATCCCAGGGGCGGACGTTGGCCGCGGGCGAGGTTGTGGGCTGACACCCAGGGACCACTCCTCGCTCTATCCAGCAAAAGCGGTGGGCGTCGTCGGAAGTTTTTTAGTGGGTATTCCGCTACAGCGGCGAGTCCCACATGCGCAAATGCATTTTGTTACCGACGTTAATATATTAAAAAAAAAAGGTGAGTGCACGTGCGCCGTTTCCGCACTTCCTGCAGTCGAAAATTACGCGCGCACGATGTTTACAAACCGCGAGTATTACGAAATGGTTCGTAGTTACTTTCTCAGTGGGGAAAATACAGTGCAGCTCGTCGGGTTTACGCTGAAGAAAGTTTGCCCCGCCTGATAAATGCCGGTTTTTTTTAACCTCGAATACTCAACACCAGGACATTCATGAGAGTGACGCAGCATTTGCTAGACTACGGACAGCTCACTGCACCAGCGCACGCTCAAGGCCGAGGAGGGAGACCTCCCTTGGCCGTGGAGATCGAGGAACAGATATTCGCGTTCTTCGAGGAATACCCCAGAAGGAGCACTAACGACGCGGTACGCACGGCGCACTTCGGAGTTAGCCAGTACGTGGTGTGGAAATTCATACCACTACAAACTAGTGCAAGCATCCCACGCCGGTGACGGTCCTAAGCCCATGCAAGTATGAAAGAAGAATTGGTATCAAGTAAGATACTGGCTGCGCCGCCGCCGCCGCTTCTTTTCCTTCTCGCAAGCCACGTGCAGTTGCCAGTTCGTGCGTTTAGTTGTGCTCATGCATAATGGAGTCCACATTTCTTTAAGATTTGCGGATAAGTTCAGACATTGGTATTTTTGTTTTTTTGTACGAACGGGGTAGGAACAAAAAATGTTGGTATTTGTATTTTGGACTTAGTATTACGTATGTTGATTTATGACTACGTATGATATTTATAGACATGGGGTAGTATGGTAGTAGGTGCTAGGTAGTGCTAAGCATGCGTCACAAACGTGTAAACATCCAAGACCTTGGAGTTTTTGCCCAGCCGGATCTTGAACCCAACACCTCTCGCATGGTAGGCAGATGCGCTACCACTTCGCCAAAGGTCGTCACTAGTAATACACTCGCTAACATTGAAGAAAAACATCGTGAGGAAACCTGAGTGCCCACGATGGTCACATGCCTTAGTGGCCGCGGTTCTTGTGAAGAGTAGGTAGGTGAACTATACAGTGTGATATTTTCACCGGTACAATAAATCAACATACGTAATATTAAGTCCAAAATACAAATACCAACATTTTTTGTTAATACCCCGTTGGTACAAAAAACAAAAATACCAATGTCTTAACTTATCTGCAAATTTTAAAGAAATATGGACTCATTACGCATGAGCACAACTAAACGCACAAACTGGCAACTGCGCGCGGCTTGCGGGAAGGAAAAGAAGCGGCGGCGGCGGCGCGATGACGCCTTGTAATGGGTGCCCATGAGTTACAAATTCGATGAAGGATAAATTAATGAAAATGAAAAACAATATATGGTAATTTTATTCGATAAATGTAATCTATTATCGATACCAATGATATGGTAAAATTTATTGTACCGGTGAAAATTTCACCCGGTATGTCCCACAAATGGTTTCAAGCAGTATCTGTCTAACAACTCCGCTACAAAACAGAAAAATCGGGAATTACCATTTTTATTGGAATGGTAAATTATACAAAAATGGTGGAAACCAAGTTGTTGTAGATTACAAACAAAAATAAATATTCGCGGTACTGCGCTTTTTAGAAATAACTTCGTATCCTATGAACAGATAAGATCTAGTTGCTATTTACCTATCTGAAGTTTCAATATCCGATGAAGTGAGACCGCATTGTCTTGCAGTGATATTATCTCAATAATAAAGCAGGAATCTGATTCTGCATTGTATCAGCTTCGCACCTCTATTATTCTGTCTAGATTATCTATTATCATACTTATTTTGGGACGTTGTTTGCTGAGAGAGAAAGCGTTGAAGGAAATAATATTTTGTTTATTTGGACATAATAATAAGCAATCGATAGAGGACGAGAAAGTGAAGAAAAAAAGAAAGGGTTATTCCTAACACGTGCATTCTTGAAATGGGTGAATTTGAGTTTGTCTTACAAGATTTCTCTGTTCCATCTTTTTTACCACGATTTTTACCAACAGCCTTCGATTTTATTGTAGGAATCGTGTTAATACTGTACTAGACTACATAGGTGTCAATTCAATTCAAATATTTTTATTCATAATCCAAATAGAACATTTACTTTATAAACGTCAATGTTGTTGATGTTCATAATGTCAATGTTGACGCGTTGGAGGTAACTCTAATATATCTTGGGGTATCTTGTTGTAGAACCTTATACAGTGCCCCATAAAGGAAGTATTAACTTTCCATTTCAAATAACATCTAGAATGGTCTGAGGAAAAATAGCCATAGAAATTCATAGTTCATAATAATTTTGTACCTTCTTTTGTTTGTAAGTTTGTTTAGTTGTAGGGGCTAGGTAATCCCCGAAAGTATTTGTCCGATTTCTAATTCTTTTTACCAGTGTTTAGAATGGACATTCAGTGTGCACGTAGGCTAATCGGTTAAAGTGGACGTCGTCGCGAGCACTAATATCATAATAATATATTTACAATAAATATTAATATAACAACACATGATTTATCAATTTATTGAGCTGGTCGTGAGAGAAAATTTTCATTTCCAAGCAACTACTAACAAAAAAGTTTTAAGTTGATAAATGAGGTTCGTTCAATTAATTAGCTTAGTTATTTACAGTAATCCATAAATATACTAAATTGACTATCATTTATGTAATAATAATTATTATTTCTAGTACCTATAGCCGGATGATCACCTTTAAGGTGATTTGAGGAGATGGTCAGAGTGGAGTTTTTTTTCGCTGCCTTTTTCCACACTACACACGGCCCCAAGGCAGCGGCTAACATATACATAAGTTTATGTACATTGATATTCAACAAACAGAATGTGAATTCTTTACGTTGAAATAAGGTTCTAATTTCTGATTTCTGATGACGATAATTATAAACAAAAATTATGTACCTTTATCCCGTTCCCAAGATCTCTTCAATAGCGACAACATTTTCTGATAATATTCTAGCTCGCCCATTACTATGCTGGACCACTGAGCATGCGTCCTAGTGACGGGTCGGCACCTGGCATCATTACTGTCAGATATCGACATCGATAGCGAGATAAGATGCTATCGATTTCGATATACGATGGCTTCTTTTGCCACATCGACGGGCCGGACAGGCCGTCGCGGAGGACTCAGTATTACCAATGTACGAGGAATCTCGAACAACTTCTGTAAAGTCGGAAGAAATAAATTTGTAAACTTTACCGTACCGAAATTTGTAAACGTACCTACCGAAATAATATGAAAAAGCTAAGCTCGGTTTTTTTTTAACATTTAAACATTTACAAACAGGTACACACATTGCTTCTGGCCCCACACTAGGATACCCTGTGTCGTGGGCACCAGAAACAGCGACGTCACAATCATGTAAACTTCCAATACCTGGGTTTTTTTTGTCCCCAGCAGGGATTCGAACCCGGGACCTCTCGCATGGTAGTCAGTCATCTGACTAACCACTGCGCCACAGAGGTCGTCAAATCATTGTCGTCAATTACCATTGGAGGCGGCCCTGCTTGGTTTGTAGAAAAGGCCTCCGTCTTGGTGGCCACTTATTTGTTCCTGGTGTATGGCAACAGCCACTGTGGGCAACAGCTAAGCCGCGTTATCGGAGCGGCGATCGACGGTGGACGTGGCAGAGGAAGAGTTTGTCACCTCATCTTGCGAGTCGCGGCCATGGACAATTGGACATACCACGCAAAGACAGTGTCTCGAACAAAAATTCGCTGAAAAGTGACACGATAAACATAAACATTTACATACAGTCACATACATTGCTCCAATGTTGTTCATTGTTCTGCTTATGCAAACATTAACGTTTTTTATTCCGAATACATTTTATATTTATTACTAGCTGACCCTGCAAACGTGGTTTCGCCATATAACACCCAAAATTGAGAAAAAAATAAAACGTTTTAGTGCGGCTTATCACGAGGCGCAGCCGAACATAGTCGCCACCCACAACAGACAGTTATTAGACTTAGTAACGTGACATTGTACTTTTATTATGCTTATTAATAAATAATACATATTTAAAAACAATTGATTTATTGTAGGGTCCCATCAAGTAGTATCGCTTTCCAAAAGGGTTCCGTCACCAAAAAAGTTTGAGAACCGCTATATTACATAAGATCACGCCTCAATCCCGGAGTGGTAGGCAGAGACCAGAGTTTTCTATTTTCCACGATTCTGACAGACATCCTGTAGTTAATAATTTGTAGCTTTATTTATTGTTCGAGCAACGACGACAACGTGGAGACCTCATACAAAATCCTCACAGGTTACTATGACGTGCAAGACCTACATAACATCTACATTATGAACCAAAATGACCACCTAAGAGTGTGCAAGTAAACCCTCGTAAGCATTTCCTTCCAAACCGTGTCGTGCGAGAGTGGAACAAACTTCCTGACTCTATTATTAGTGCAGGCTCAGTGAACTGTTTTAAAAATAGACTGGATAATTTTTTACCTATGTAAAAACCAAAAACAATCAAGTGCAGTGTTATGACATATGTACATACACGCATCAGCTCTAAGCTACTAGTGTAGTGTCTATCAAATAATAATAATATAGTTATGTAGTTTATAGGTATAGTTAAGTACAATTGTTATATACAGGGTGTCCCGTTATGAGTGGTCCAAACGGTATTTGGTGACGGGTTGAACTATCCTCTATCAGAAAAACAAAAATTTGGTTTAGTAAAAGTGTTATGGTTTTCGGGATATTTGAGATCAAAGATTTTTTTTTAATTTTATTTAGGTGAATTTTGAAAAAACGTTTAGTAGCAGGTAAAGTCAGAAATATTCACAAAAAAGAAAATCTTTCATTTGTCGATTTTATACGAAAAAATAATATGAAAAGAAAAATCTTTGACATCAAATATCTCGAAAACTATGATACTTTTACTAAACCTATTTTTTGTTTTACAGATAGAAGATAGACCAATCCTTCACCAATTACCGTTTGGACCACTCATAACGGGACACCCTGTATATAGTTAAGTACAATTGTATAGTTAAGTACTATGCCAGAAATAGCGACTTAATAAGCCTATTAGTCAGAAAAAGGTTTATTATGTCAATATGTCGGACATAATAGGTGCGTAACTGCGTATTGCATTTAAGAAAGAAAGACATGTAGAGCACAACTTGTATTGTCCAGGTTTTCATTCTACCTTTGTTTACTTTGCTTTGGGGTGCTCAAACTATTTTGGCTATCAAAGTTAATAAGCAAGACCCTGTTTGATATAACGACCGTGTTACTACGAATTTCGACTTAAATAGATAGAGACCACTAGGGATTTTTATTACTAGCTGTTGCCCGCGACTACGTCCGCGTGGGCTTTACTTGAGTAAAGTGTTTGCAAATAAGATAGGGATACTTTTAGCGCATGCGAAATAGCTTTCATACTAACTTTACACCCCCCTTTTTACCCCCTTAAGGGATGATTTTCGAAAAACTATTTTACATGTTTTTCATAACTTTTAATGAAGGACCTTCATATTGAATCTCATTCGAATAACTTCAAAAACGGCAAAGTTTCATACTAAGTTTGCACCCCCTTTATTTCCTCTTAAGGGATGATTTTTAAAAAACTATTAGTGTTTCATACTTTTAAATGAAGAACCTTCGTACCAAATTTCATTTGAATAACTTCAAAAATGGCAAAGTTTCATACTAACTTTGAACCCCCCTTAGGGGATGAATTTCGAAAAATCCTTTCTTAGTGCTCCCCTACGTTACAAAAGAAACCTCTGTGCAAAATTTCAAGTTTCTAACTCTTATAGTTTGGGCCCTGCGTTGATATGTCAGTCAGTCAGTCAGTCAGGCAGTCAGTCAGCTTCTCCTTTTATATATTACAGATTTATTTATTTAATACGGAGATATAACAAAATAATGCCACTTATTCTATAGGTACTAGATGATAAAAATAAAAAGGCTTGGATCCAAAAATACATGTCGCTAAGTGCTTGATAGTTATAAGTTAGTTGAAGGTGAGGGCACCCCCTCTAGCCTAAGCAGTGAGGGCACCCCCTAAGCAGTGTAATAATTTCTGACAAAATCTATTTTCTGGTAATTATAATAAAGCTTAATGAACGTTCACGAGGTGAGGTTTAGCACTCATACAACCGACAAAATCAAGGACATCGTGGGATATGGGCATTCGTGACAAAACATTGCTTTTTGACCTTTGGTCGTACTGTATAATAATATTATCACTATTAATATGATTAGATTTTTTGCCATTCAATCGAGTAGGTAGGTACCTAGTATTATGGCGAACGCGCAGTGTGCATCTTACAAAGTTCTGAAGTTTTCTTGAAGAGCCATCTAGCGGTAAGTAGAAACAGTAATAATAATAAACATATCCGACATCTAGCGTTCAGTAGAAACACAAGTAGAAATACAATTTAAGAAACATGTATTCCAGTTCTGAATTTATCAAATAGATGGCAGCAGTGTTGACCACAAATGCTTATGAAGATAGATCGGATCAAAATTTCTAACAAAGCTCAAACTACTATTATCAAAAATTATACTACTATATTTTTTTCATTTTTAGCTACTATTGTGTTTGTATTAAGTTATCTGAAATCATCAAAATTCAACTACATAATCTTTAACGAATGCCTTGGGTTAATCAGAAGGTAGCGGGATTAAACCAATAATTATTGGTTTCGTAAATATGTTCCTTAACGTCAAGTGTCAAAAGTTGTTTTTGTTGTGAAGAAGTATAGTTTGAGGTGTAGTTTGTCGCCTTAAAAATGTTAATTTAAACTTTAGAACGCAATTTACGCTTGCTAATTTAAAGCGAGATCAATTGTCCGTGTAAGAAAATGTTTCTAAGCTGTTAAAATTCCATAACCTAAAAATTAGAGGGATAAAACTACTGAAACAGTCTGTGTGACAATGCAGCTTTCCAAACGACCTCTGAACTTCATCCCTCTGCTCCTCAATGCACAGAAACGTTGGCAAAATCATGGCACGTCCTACGGCACAACTATATCAATGGAAACTATAGACTTATTCACTACCGAACTTCTACACCGCAGACAAAAAAGACTTCAGAAACCTACCAACACATTTGCATTCAACGACCTTGGTATCCGGTGCTTTATGAAGACAAAACCAACTGAACTATTAGATATAAGCAATTTGTCACCAGAAGAATTAGAAAACACTTTAGTCAATCTCCAGACAAAAAATAATGATGTGGTTGCAAAGCAGGTGATCCAAGAATGCACTGAAAAAAGAAGGTTTATCAACGAGCTTTTACTGAAAAAACTACTGCGGTCATATTGTGTGGCTGGCAAAGTGGACATGGTGAAACGAATACAAAAATATTGTGAAAAGACCTCACCCACAATTTATGCAAAGAATGGTGAATTTTTACACTTTCTGGCCAAAGCTCAATGCATAAAAGGAAACTCTGGCAAAGGTCTTAACATTTTAAAAGACTGCTACAATAGATATGAACCTTTACGAAGCTTATACAGATTGATATTCAAAGAGTTAATTCAAGACTCCGTATTAAATAAGTCTGAGGCTTCAATGGTTATTTTTAAGAAAAATGTCCTGGAGTTCAGCGAGAGATGGGGTGACCATTATCCAATGGTCTACCTGTGGCATATTTGCTGGCTTAGCACCTGGTTCTCTGATCAAATGCTGTCAAGTGAGCTTTTAGAGTCCTCACAGATTTTAAGGAATATTGTTAAGGACAAGTAAGTTCGCTTTTTGATGTTTGTAGAGACAGCTAGTAATTTTTCAGTACTTTCTAGGTAGCATGATGATGGGAGTGATGCATTTTAAATTCAAAAGTTGTGTATTTTAGTACTCAAATTGTAAAATTTTGACTTTTTACTGTCATCAAATGCATGACTTGTGCCATTACGCATCTTATAATATAGGCATCTGTGTGTGGCAAAGGAGACTTTAAATTACTTAATAGCCATAATAGGGAATGGATGAAAATATCAGAAGTGCTTGATTTTTTTTTGTTGATAAGAATAACCTTCCTTAACGCGAGAAAAGAGTTTCAATTTTTTTGGAACGAATGGAAAAATATCAAATAATCATAATAATTTTCCATTCGTCATTCTGGGCTCAGTACGGCATATCAGACACATTCCTTGGTCCGCTACGTATGAAAAAAAAATCCACCTTGAAAAGCTGTCAATGTCATTATCACCACAGATTTTTTTTTTCTCACATTAAGGAAAGTTATTCCTATCACCAAAAAAAAAATCAAGCACTTCTGATATTTTCATCCATTCCCAATAATTGTTGTAGTCATAATGATATTTTGTATCACACATAGTAGAACGCAGATATATATGTCCATTGCTGAACATAGACCCCCAAAGCAATAATAACTATATTTCACCTTCACTTGGGAGCTTATAAACATTAACAGGCAGTTGGTATCAATGGGCTCCAGTTATTGTGGATGCCTTCAGGTGGTACTGCAGATCTTGTTACTGGTCCCCTTATTATTTGTGTTCCTTTAAAGCACATCTATTTATTCTTTAAATGGTCCAAATTTCCCCTATTTGCCAATTACATGAAGTTTATTAAACATTGCAATGGTACTGAGGCATCGGCTACAGATGTGATAACTATACTTAAGTTATATTATGTATTTTCTTTTGTGCAATAAAGTGTAAAAACAACAATAACAACAACTATAGCGAGATGGATAAGCTGGTCCTAAAGTTACTAGTTATTTAATTTGGGGTTACGGCAATGATGATTTTTATTTTCTCAGTTTACATAAGTATAAACATTCAAGTACGCGTTTTTCGTGCTCTAGTGTAGTATAAACTCAGTTATAACTTAACATAAATATATTCATGCACTTTTTTGTCACTTAGATAGATAGAGAACACTTTAATGTACATAAAAAAGGAGATTACACAAGTATTTCTTAATCTAAAAGTACAGACGGCGGCTTTATCACTAAAAGTGATCTCTTCCAGACAACCATTCCAGACTTAGTTACCATATGCGGAAATTTATTTTTAGCTTTTTAGTTGCATTAAGTTGATAAGACCATTTATAATATAAGCTACAAGTTTCTGAAAAAAATTAATGAATAAAAAAATTAATGAACTCACCCGTTATCCCCGAGGGAGTAGGCAGAGGCACCAATCAGTAGAACTAAATGAATGAATAAATAAATTAACAAGAAAATAGGTCAGAAATTAAACCCACTTGGTGCTTAATAAGCTGTATCTATTTTCCCAGATCGACGGCCTTCAGCATTACGGTGTTGAGGCGGGATAACAATGAAGATGCCGTCGTGAGGCTTCTGCAGGCGCTGCTGAAGTATGATCTCATGCAGGAGTATGCCAAAGTGCTGCAAGTTCTCTTCAGTTACAAAAGTGAGTAATATTCCTAATGCATTATCATACAATCATGACATGTCATATCGAACATCACACTAGAGAAAGACGCATTACATATCACACTTCAAATATCACACCAAACAACGTATTTGATTTTTTTGTGTCCCAGAAGGAAATGTAATCTGTTCCATTCAATATTGATAATTTCTCTATTTGACACAATTTTTAAATGTTTAATGATGGGGGCCAAAAGATTTTTCCATTTTTTTGAATTTTATAAGCACCAGAGAAAAATGTGTTACCAGAGAACTGGCACTATTGGCAGAGTAGTCACAAATGAAAGCAGGGAAGTGACAGGCCATTGATTATAGCTAAGAAAGGGGACACGTATTAAATAAAACATGAAATATGCCAGAGAAGTGACGCCACAGGAGTGACAAAATCGCACAAAACCTACAAAAACATATCACTCGCTTTTCTGATCACCGTTTAACGTAATACATAATAAACATTGAATTGTGCAAATATACAATTTCGTAACTATAAAATACAAAAACATAGACTTTCCAGAGGAAATACTCCAACGACTGGCAGAAACACGCTTTCCTACAGTGAATCGCAAATTGACGCTATATTATAGGAATTTTGCTCAAAGTCATTAGCTTGTTTCTAACTTAACACGTATGCGCGTAGTTCATGGACAAAAACATACCTTTGCGGTTTTAAGTCAAATTTTACTTCTTTGAGTTTCGCCAGATGAAGTGACATTATTGTAACGTGACATGAAAGTAAGTTATTTTTCTTTATAATAATAACATTTTATACTGTATATTTTGATGAAATATGTTTCGATGTTTATAAAAGCGTATGATCATATTTAAAAAAATATAATGGCATACGTATTTAAAAATATCTCGCCATAAAATCATTATAATCTAGAAATGGGGAGGCCAGAGGAGTATACATTTACAACTATTTTTAACGATTATGTCTTAAATTAAACAATTATCGTGAATAGACTATGTGGGCCAAATAAAAGACCATATTCATTAATGCTTAAGCATACGGACGCAATAATATAATAAGTTTAACGTAATATTTGTCCATGGACCATAGAAATTCAAATAGCGTATATTGACCCATATACATTGTTGGAATCGCCCGATTTTTTTGCGTCGTTTGGTCTTACTCACGTGCTTCTAAGACGACTTTTGATGTCGCTTCGACATTCTGGAGTTAGCGAGATTATACTTTTTTTTCCTTACTAACCGACAAAATTTTCGACCATTTCTGAAAATTTGGTGGTTGTCGTAATTGTGAATTGCTAAATTTGCCTTTGGTCAAGTTTGACATTTCTGTTCGTACGGTAATTACTCTATTTAGTTAATTTTTCCAGTATCTTGCAATATAGTGTTAGGCGCATAGTATATTTTTTCCTCGGAAAGGATTTTATTCTTTTATCACTTAAGTAATTTTGGCTTATGTGTCTTTTTTTTCCGACGTGGCGTTTAGTTCAAATTCCTGTGAGGTACATTTTATTTTAATTGTTACTGAGCATCGTGTTGTGACTGAAATGTTACTAGTTTTCAAACATATTCACATTTTGTATTTATTATAATAATTAATAGGACTAAATACTTAAATTTGTGTCAAAATTACAAAAAAAAAATTATTAATATTTAGTCGGTTTTGCCTCAACTTCCACATGTTTTTTATTTTGGTAAGGCAACTTTTACTCTGATATAAATTCTAAAAAAAGATATGTATTCCATTTTTACCGTACCTTTCTTATTCAAAGCTTGTCGGTTAGTCAATTTATCCCATCTCTACTTTTAGGGAAACTTTTACTAAGCGACAATAACTTTAAAACTAAGCATTATTTTTAATAGTTACGTATACTGTAACGTAGATAAAAAAAAAAAACAAAATTATAAGAATTAGGTTTTTTGGGGCATTACAAGAATTTACGCGATTTTTTTTCTGAAAATTCAATCTTTAAACAGTTCTACAGTAAAGTTAGTCTGATGTCGCTTGGATATTTTTTCCTTTCCAGCGTCGATATCACACCAACCAATGGTGATCCTTGAGTTGCATAAAATTTGTAAGCAGTTCGAGGTCTAATCACGCGGTTTCCAATGAATCGATCGGGCACACTCGGGTGTTTGCCGTGAAAGGTTCGGCAATTATCGCTGCCACTAGATGAAAACAATAGTAAGATGCTTATTTCATCAAACGTAAGGCATTATATCCGTTGTCCTGTGATATCCATGTGATTTAATCATTCATCACATGGACATCCCAATGACATTATTATGTATTTACTTATCACCACGTAAACATCTTATTCTCAATGTGATGTATGAGAAAATATACGTTTTTTGCCGTATAAATGGCGGTTTTTTTAAATGTAACTTTGATTTCTTTCACAGCCTCAAAGGACTGTAGAACTTAGTAGAATTGGTTTTCAGTACAATTCAATACCTCCACGCGTTTCCGATGATAAGGGTCTTGCTTGACAGTCAGACGGACAATAAAGGGAGCATCTTATAAGGGTTCCGTTTTGTTTCCTTTTGAGCTACGGAACCCTAATCATTTATTTTTTTCTATATATTTGGATTTGATTGACACTCTTACATATTATAGCAGCAAATGTACTGGACATTTCTGTTGCACTGAGAACTGAGAGCTTGTTAAGAAAATTATGAATTGGTGATAATTCGAGCAAATTCACCCGGATCCTAACGCTGCTAAAACTCAAGCAAATACAAAGAAATTCGTTGAATATGTCTTTTTGCTGTTTATACACGTAGCAACTTTTTTAGTATTAATGAGTAAACAACACTTTTTGTTAGATGTACTTATCAGATGTACCCCACTACTTAGCCCGCGAGAAAATTTAGCAGAAATTAATATAAAACTCCATTCTGAATATTACCAACATATTTTTTTGGAAACGCCCGAGTAGTTTAGGACATTCCTCCTTCGTCAAAGCTTGCAAAATTAACATATTTTTATTATAATTCTGTAGATAAGGGGATTGTCTTAAGCCTTCCATATCTTAATCTATCTTTTGCTTAACAAAGGAAAAACCTCACCTCTTTGTTTTTCTAATGCATGCTACATATTATCAAGTCAAAATATTTATCAAACCTTAACTAGGTCATCGCACCCACGGCAGTAATACCTAATACTGCGAAAACATTCAATAGAAAACAGAAGGAAAATTTTCCGTCCAATTAGTGTTTCCACCAGAAAATATTATTTATTTACATTGTTCGAAGGCCTACAATTGCCTGCAATAAAGGCCTTCTTGTGAAAACATCTTGGGGAAAACAATAGGAGTTTTCCATGCCGTCGCCTCACCTTATTTGATTAAAGTCAGTCGCGTAACATTTCTTACTTGTTTATTAATGTCTGCGACAAAAAACAAACTCCTTTGTTTATGTCACAGGTAAGGTAGGTGCCTATTCAGATGCTGAGTTGATTAATAAGCGTAGATAATTATTTATTGTACCAAAATGAAAGGTACAAGGGAAAAAGTTACTCCAACGATAGGATAACTGGCTAACCTGTATGATTTCGCCTGATATCGCGAATGTGACTCAATGAACGTACATTTTCTTTCATGCAAGATCACAATGAACGCAGAACTCCGAACGCGGTAGATTGCTCAGAATACGTCTTTATTATTTTATGTCACAGACAGTTTATATAAAAATTACGTCTTACTTCTTACGACGCTACAAGCCTTTTTGGGTCTTGGCCTCCTGTAATAGTATGTATACAAGTAAATAGAAATCAGCTTTCTGCGACGACGGTGGTCTCGGATGTGACTCGCGAAGCCCAGCTTATTTTTGAAGCTGAACCTTTAATAATAATCTACTGTCTAATACCAGTCGTTTATTAAAGACCTGCGGCCCAGAACTTTGCGATGCTGATTCTGAAGGATGAATCATTAGGTCCTCCTGAGAGCAGGTTTAAGCCGGGTCCGATGCGCCATGTAAAGCCGCGTCCGGTGCGCCATGTTACGCGTGTTACAAAAAATGTAACATGTTACTTATGGTAACAGCCCGTCTGCTGCGACTTTCTAGTTCTGTTATGTTAGTGTTTTTGTAACAAAAACTAAATGAGTTCCGACGAAGAAGACGTGTCTGCTGTTTTGTCCCTTTAGGCTTATCCACTTTGTATTCACTTCTTCTTTTAAAATTCCTATTATTTCTGCTTTATTACTACATGAGGCGTCCCAAAGCACTTGTCATTCTCGAAATAATCGTATGAAAAACAAAGTATTTTCTTTTTCCACTCCATCACCGAATCGCGAGACGTGTACGTCCGGCGAGCGCTAACATAAAGTGAATGATTTCACCCCCCCGCAGGCGAACGCGGGGGATGTTATCCATTCGCCGCGGCTAGCGTGTTACGTGTTACGTAACACGTAACGTGTTATACCACGCCCCATTATAACGTGTTACATTTTTTGTAACACGCGTAACATGGCGCAGCGGACGCGGCTTTAGGTTGCAAGGCACGATAAAAGAGGAGTTCTATTCTAAACCAGTAATTTTTCTCATTTTCAGTGAGAAACCAGGACGTTCGCGGTTGCACCGAGATAATCCGCAACTGCGAAGTGCTTGGCATCTCGCTACCTGCCGACCAGCAAGGGAAGTACATTCGGATGCTCATCGAGGGCAAATCTTCGCTCAGCGACGTCAAGCCATCGGCGAAGCATTGGCGGTTCAAATTCTAAAGTCCGTTTTCTAATTCGATGCAAAAAAAATGACGTGGTGTCACCACTATAAAATATAAAGGTTTAATCGGGAGATTTATTTTTACCGTGAATAGAAGGCTCATGTGACGAAAATTCTTATCACATCAAAGACATTAAAATTTAATTACTTATCCACTGAAATGTCCGTGGGGACTACACTCCCCAAACGTCAAATTTCTTCAACTGTCCAAGGTGACTACAGTCCCCAGCCCGACTTCGCTACGGCTGCGTTCAGTTTAACTTTTCTTTGTTTACATTGATTTTTTACGTAAATGAGGTAAATATAATGTGGTAAATAAAACATTAATAAGACTTATTTTTACGATCATTGTATATCAAAATAATCGTGAAGATATTTGCTTTACGGATGTGTTTAGTCACGGTTAGGACGTACAAATTGATTAATTCTACTTGAAACGATAAAGCATCGCCTCACGGTTTTCGTTTGACGATTCAGTGTTGAATCATTATTATTTCTTTTATATTATCCATTATTTTTTGTGAAATATACGAGATTATTTTATTGTTATGATATTCATAAACATTTACATTTGAAAAAAGCATGAATTATTGAAGGTCACCCCTAAAAAGCAACTTGTTCCCAGATACGTAATGAGGAGTACGTAGATACTTTCGATTTATTTTGATAGAAAGCAATATATTTATGTTATGAAACTAGTATAATTTTAATCGTTAAATTATCTAGTTGGTTTCTAATAAGATAAATATCAGTGAAAACTGTAAATCGGATGGTAAAGTGCAAAATAAAGTAGACTCAAACTTTTTTTATGGAAATAAGCAAATTGTAAAAAAAATTCTAGTTTTCAAATTAGACCGAGTATTTTTTTTGTAATTTTATCATTCTGCAGGTATTTTTTGTTTTAGTGCAGCTACTTTTAGCTAGGATATTTTTTGTCAAGAAGGTCGCGGAGAAGTGGCCTTTGACTCGCGGACAGGTGAGGTTAATGTCGCTAGCGCACCTGGACATCCGAGTGGTTATAAGAAGAAAGTCTAAAAAAAACACCTACGTAGCACACACAATTTTAACTTGGAAGTAAAATGGGGTTATTTGGTTTTTACGTACTAGCAACATTCAGACATTGACAGCCCTTGGCGTTACAGTGCCACCATCTTATCTGTTCAGTTGATAGCGGCGCTAGTGGGACAATTTAGTAGCAACATTTAAGAAATTTGCTCTAGAAAAATGCGAAGATTTTCAGTCTTTCAATTTTAATGAAAGTATATCTATAAATATTAGTAAGTGAATAAATAAAACAAAAAATGGAGAACAAGATTTACAAATTAATTAGTTAGTTGCAATTTTGCCCACCTGAACAGATAACTTGGTGGCGCTGTACCTCAACATGACAGTTTTTTTTTTTGCATTGAATTAAAAAACATAGTTTAGTCCATACGGTTACGTTAAACGGAAGCCTTTCGAGAGCCTCCGGAAACCGGAACCAAATAGATTTTTTTTTTCCAAAAGCGCGCGACCGATTTTGTGAAATACTGAACGAATCTATAAAATCTAATTTGTATCACTAGGCGATTTAGATTTAGTAAGGTAAAGTCGTAGGCTAATGATCTCCCGTGCTAGAAATGCACTAAGCTTTTAACGGTCTTGTTACCTCACTCTGTCCCCTCTTTGATACTATAATTCTTGTTTTTTATCTCCATTTTGATACCGATTAAATTTTGAAATAAAGTTCTCGCAGTTTATTAAACAACACCACTCTGTTTAAAAATTTCGAATCGACAACAGCTAAATTGTGTTGGTCACGTAATACCGACCCAGAATATTATGACAGAAAAGTCCCAAGATCGAACCCGTACTTAATTGGTTGATTCAATGCGTTAAGTGCCAAATCTGGAGTTCGCGCAGCGGCGTCGCACCAGTCTTTACTTGTCTGAGCGAGGTAGCACGAATCCAGTTGATTTTGGATTTCAAATCAAATCTTATGTTATTGCAATGAGTTGGTTATTTCACTGATGTTTTCATTTGGCGCAACGCACCGCCAACTCCAAAGCGGTGGGTTGCGCTATTCTGCGCCATCAGACAATGCCGAGGCGACTTACAAAAGTGGTAGTACTGTACGTATAATTGAAATAGCGCACAACTTACAAACCGTTTCGTCTGTACCATGGAGAATAAACCACTGTCACTACATAGTCAAACAAAAGTAATTATTGGACACAAAATTATGTCAGATATTAAGAGCGCGGTAAAAATTGCACATCTCAAAGTCTGTAACTAACTAGGTACAATTGATACAATATACAGGCACCAGTGGCACTATAACGAATAAATTGAATTGGAAGTTATAAATAATGGAATTTACCAATTTTAAAATGTTGCTCTATATTGAAATAGTCTATCAAGCAGTATTTTTGTAGACAAATTAATTTTGGAAAAAAATATTGATCATTTCTTACTTTTGTTTTGGCAGATATTTTATGGATACCAATGAAACGATTTTAGGTTTGCGTTACTTTAATAATATTTATAAGCAACTATATATACGACTATGTAGTATATATAGTTGCTGAACTTAGACGTAGACTGCAAGTAGGTTACGATGTAATTATTGGTATTTTTATAAGACAAAATCGGAATCGAACTTGATCATGTAGATTTGTAACTATGTGTTATAATTTTAGTTACTGTTTTATTACACGCAAGAAAGTTATAAAATGTTTTTTTGTTCTCACTTTTGAGCGGATATATCAGTTAGTGCCGGTGTGTCCAAGTTTTAAAACTAATAATAGGTATTAAAACTAACGGTCATAAAACAGACACGATCTTCCCTTTGCCAGACAGTGGCATTATAATTGCCACCTTAAATTGAACCTTATCACTTTCAGATAAAGTTTAAAACCAATGAAAAATTTATACTAGTTCTGCCCGTTAAAGGGTTAAAACAATTAATTACGTGTCTGTGGTGGACACTCAACAAGGAAAAGAGGTAACCACATAACATAAACATAACATTACACATTGAATTTCCTTCTAAATTCAATGCATTACATAAACATTTACATACAAGCACATTCATTGCTTCTGACCACACACTAGGATACCCTGTGTCGTGGTAACCAGAAACAGCGACGTCGCAAACATGTAAACATCCAATGAACACAGATTGAATGAACTACCTAATGAGTTGTGCTTTAGAGGAATCGTGTGTTTTTACATGGGCGATAGTGCTAATACTGCACTTTCTAATTACAATGAAAATATCGCAGACACCCGAGTGTCTGAGGGTTCACATACTTTTTCACACAGCGTTTGCTGCGTATTGAAGGCGTAACTAATGAATGGGGCTTACCCCCAGTTTCTACAACATCATCATCATCATCAGGCTATATTAGTCCACTGCTGGACATAGCCCTCCCCTAATGAGCGCCATAGCGCCCTGTCTTCGGCTTGCCGCATCCAGCATCTGCCTGCAGTTTTTCGCAGATCGTCATCCCACCTGGTCGGAGGGCGTCCTACACTACGTTTGCCAAGTCGCGGTCTCCACTCAAGAACACGTTTACCCCGGCGGTTGTCGGTTCTTCGCGAGATATGGCCGGCCCACTGCCACTTCAGCTTGCTAATTCTCTGAGCTATGTCGGTGACTTTGGTTCTCTGTCGGATGTATTCGTTACGAATTCTATCCTTCAGAGAAACTCCGAGCATAGCTCTCTCCATAGCTCGCTGAGCGACTTTGAACTGGTGGACCAGCCGTATGGTTTCTACAACGCTAAGTGCCTTTTCACATGCACCCGGCCGGCGACCGGACGGCGGCCGGGTGTATGTGAAAAGACACTAACCGCCTGTTAATCTATCTTTAACAGCTGTCAGTTGGCAAAACTGCGTACAAAAAAAAACAGTTGGCAGCTGTTAACAGTAGATTAACAGACTGTTAGCGTTCTAGAAACCGGGGGTTAGTGCGAAAATGTCAGATGTACCTAACTACTATAATTTTTTCACAAGACACTTCTTCTTCTTCCGGTGCCATCTCCTATCGGAGGTCGGCTATCATTTCGGCTTCACTGTCACGTGATGTAGCTGCTCGCAGAAGTTCTATATTTCTGGTGTTGAACCACTCTGTCTGTTTATGATGTTTTTCTACGGCCAGGTCTTCGCCTTCCTTCAATTTTCCCTTCTAGAATAAGTCGCAGCAGATCACGAGACACTAGCCAAGATATTAAAAAAAACCTAAAGTAGGTAGTTATCCCTATTCTGTAAACTTTTAGTCCGGATCAACTTACGGGTGTTGTTTTATCGGACGAGTCCGACCAGGTTTCGCTCCGATTCGCAGAGCTTAATCATGGTGAGCAGAGACGGAGCTCGCGTCGTCGGTTGCTCGTCTCACACGTTACAATCAAGTTTCAAGTTTACAATGTGTTGTGCTTACGAAAGTTTTCAAAGTTTGTTCAAAAATATACCTATTCTGTTTCATGTAGGTACTCGTACAGAGAAAACAGGACCGAGACGCACGCTTTGTGAACCCGGTTAGTGCCTACAATGTTGCAGAAGGTCAAACGACCTATATAAAAAATAGAAATGTTGCAGTAGGTACTATTAATGTCCTAGGGCCCTGATACAAGGCTGATAATGCAATATGGAATTTAAATACAATGAGTGCAAATCAGACGTTTTTATTCCATTGAAACTTCAAGTTGCATTGAGGTGTTAGTTGAAAGATAACCTTACGAAATAAAGTCACGATTAGTCTTATGAAGGAGGATTAAGTGGTTAGCATAATTTTCTTAGATACGTTGTGTCAAATGAAATTAAAATTAAACAAATTAAATGTCGCGAATGCGAGTAAATAAATGCTCTTTGTACTTGACGAAAACTTAAGGTAAACGATCTTGATAGGTACGCTGGTACGCCTTTTTATTGAAATGTTCCTACACTTATTAAACCAAAATCTTTACACATTATCAATTCAATGTGATATTAAATGCAATTTCATAAAAACACATTTAATTTGTAAAAATTTTAATTTTAAAGTGTATATTTCAATAAAAATACTTATCCAGATCGTTTACCTTTAGTTAAGTACCTAGTTAAGCATATGGAGTCTAATTGAGTTTCACTAATAACGTTTTCATTACTCATACTATGAAAGTAGGTCTAAAGTAGCCTGAGGAGCGGGATGGAAGTAATTATACTGAACTCGAACTCGATCTGAGTGCGTATACTGAGTTTTGTCATTCACTTTCGATAGCGAGAGCGTTTGCGATTTGCATAGGAGTGACAAAGAGACAACTAGGTGGTGCGCTCTGTCATATCCTATACTAGCACCTATACAAACTGCAAACGCTCTGGCTATCGAAAGTGAAGGACAAAACTCAGTATAAGCACTCTGAGTGCTTAGTGCGAGTTTTTTTAACTACTCGATCGCGTTAACGTAAACTCATATTCTACAGGAGTGACAAAGAGCGCTACCTAGTTGTCTCTTTGTCACTCCTATACAAATTGCAAACGCTCTCGCTATCGAAAGTGAATGAAAAAACTCGCACTAAGCACTCTGTAATAGTCGAGCGCATGGACGGACGGACAGACAGACCGACCGTGGAGTCTTAGTAAGAGGCTCCTATACCATATTTATTTGGGGCTGAGACAAAATGTAGGTAAACAACTTTTTTTTTTTACTCTTTAGACTATTTTCATTGTCAAAAAATGTTATAAACCGAAATAACATTTTTTGACAATGAAAATAGTCTAAAGAGTACCGAAAAGTTGTTTACATTTTGTCTCAGCCCCAAATAAATAGGTATGGTATAGTTACCCTTTGGATACGGAATCATAAAAGAACTTAGTTCTTTTTTCACAATTCTGTTGAACTGAACCATGTTTCAACTTTCTATACAGTCACTCAATTACAGTGCGATGTAAAATAAAGAATTTATCAAAGATTAATTCTTAAAAAATGACATTAGTATGATTTACTAACTATTCCAAATAACATAGATTTGTTCAAAATATTTGCGATATCTTGCGATAATGAAAACGAAAACTAATTTATAGCTGGCCGCTTTACCTTCAGTTCTTTTTTCTGTGGCCTGGCCGGCCACCGAAAAATAAAATTGCGGAAAAGCGGCAATCCGATCTTCATTTGTTTTTTCAAGTTGCAGAGTTTTGTTTATGCTTTCCATAAAGCAGAGATTTACTTTTTTAGGGGTTTTACTTTGTATAAACATGTAAAATCTATAAAGTCATTTTTTTTTACAGATCGATTTTGCAATGTCTCTCTCTACTGTGTACCTACTGACAGTGATTTTTAGGATCCACGACAAAAAAACCTGGGATTAGTTAGACATAATTTATGCAATAATTACCGTTTTTGGCGTTAATACTATCTATTTAGTCCTAGATTTTTTTGCTTAGGTTCACGGCCGTGTGTTCTAAAATTCACTATTAACTGATATATTTACAGACATTTTTGCAAATCCGTGTGTGAAAATAGATGTGATTTTTATTCCTCGATGGCGCTAGTTTCACTCGGTGAATCCCCAACTCAATAACGATCAGTCTAGGTAACTTTAATGTAAAAACGTATTGTCTAGTAGCCCCTTAACCGGATCAATCTAGCCCGTTGAGTGAAAATACAGTGGAATTTATCAACATTCAGATAAGGGCATGTCCCATAATGCTATCATTGTTTACGGTTGCAGTTACCTTGGCGGCGCAAGAGTGACAGAAAATTATGTGACGTTTCAGCCTAGAAGGCCGCTATTGAAAATGTTTACGCATAATTTTCATTGCATTATTATACCTGACTCAAAGTCAAATAGGTAGTGAAATTAATCCCATCGAAACCATGATTGGCAACTGTTGCTTAAGTCCTTGTCGATAAATGTAGCTAGGTATTGCCTTATTGCTTACAGAGCTTGCGGTTTAGTTCAAGGCAAAATACGGGGTGTTTATGCCTATTATTTCTTCTATTGATTCATACGTACCTACTGAAATTATCTATTTTAATAAAATAACCACATTCACATCAATATTGTGTCTCCTAGCTTGTAATCTAGGCTACTGATTCCTGCAATAAAACCTTGCAGTGATACACCCAGACTAAATCCAATGCACGCTACGCCGGTTAGTTTCACATTTACGAGAAGGTATCACTCTACATTTATCTGTTCTTCTCTCTCTTTTCCTTATTTGTCTGTGTGGCGATAAATAAGTGGCGATAAATAATAATGCAATGTAAGTGGTGATGTAGATCTTCACATTATCTGCAGTATGTACCAGTTTTGTTAAACAATTAGTTTATTATTGCAGGAGGTGCTCTAATGGAAATTGCTTCACTGTTTAATCGTCCTATTTACTTCCTTTGCAACATCGGAAGGTGTTTCTATATTAACCAAGCTGAGATAAGCGTTTAAACTCTTAATTACTCTACCTATATTAAGAAAAATTGCAATAAACTCCGTACATATGCGTATGCAATCGTTGGGGGATCTTGACATTTGTATAGCAATTTAAACAATTTGTTGATCCAACCTATTAGATACTTTAATTTGTTTCCAAAGTATTAATAACAACTGACAAATGTGTAAAAAAATATTGTACGTCATTTTATTTTCAGTTGATTTTTTGAAGGGGAGGAACACTTTACTTACAAACATTGCTAAATAAATTACATTGATTTTTAATAATATTAATAATGAACTACCTAACTATAAGTAAAAAAAGTACCTATAACTTAAATATAAAACTATGCTAGTACCTATGATCCATTTGTCTATACTTGACATTTTTCTCAGACTTTAAACGACAATAAATCAAAAACCTTTAGCGTCAGAAAACTCGATACCGTTTGCAAATTTAGTAGAACTAGCTAGCACTAAATTTGCAAACTGTTTCGAGCCCTCTACCGCTAAAGGTTTTTGATTTATTGTCGTTTAAAGTCTGAGAAAATTGTCAAGTATAGACAAATGGATCATAGATAAATATCTTAGCTTAATATATTCACTAATAAAATACCTGCCCCAGGTCACTGTCCCATCCTACCTTAAATGTTGTGCACATACATACATAAATAAATTCACACCTGTATCCCAGAGGAGTAGGTAGAGACCATGGAGTGCCAATTGCCATGATCCTGACACATCACCTTCGCTTCATCGGCATGCATTAGTCGTTGCATGCACGCACGCCCGTTTTGGCTACTTTTTGTCTTGCCCTTCGCTAACACATCCCCTATTTGGATGACGTATGACCGGTTAGGGCGTCCCTTACCGGCCCTTCCATCCTCATTCGCTCGATATACTTGTTTCTTCATTCTTTCTCCCTTCAGTCCTTGACCCATTGTTCCTTGACTGTTATTTATTTAAAAATAATTACGTCCTTTAATATTTTAAGAGTTGTAAAATGAAAGTAAGTTTGCAAAATATAATATATAATTTACGTAAGATCGTTAACACTTAGGTACTTAATGTTATTTTTTATTCCCACCTAAGTATCTACATCCATGTTGATTGTTGTTGATATAATATGAACAATTTTAATCGTTTTATTGAGGTAAAGTTCATTTAAATGTCGAACAAGAGTTTAATATTGTACTTTTTCAACCAGAATTCTATTTTTGTTACATAAAAAATCCGTATCACTTTTATAACATTGCTCTTTCTTGCCTTACGTATACTATTACGTACCTTGCAATCCACAGTGCTAAGTTTACGTTCACTTTTCATTCAATTCCCTAAATAGTTCTAAGTCGCAGTAGGTACAGACGTACCCTTCATCGACGGTTGAAACCAGCTGAAAAGTTTGTTTTTAATTGCTAGGTCGTTGTTAGAGATATAATATAATAGGTGTTGATTTGTAACGTCACGCCTGACTCAGGGTACCTACTTTCTACTCATCAATACGAACAACTTTTACTATGGGAGCATCTCTAAATATGTAAAAAAAATCTGCAGCTGTCCCGTACTTTTTGTTCAAGTATCGAAGTTTAGTATGGACTAAATGTATAGTTTACCATATATTTTCAAACAAAGCTGACCAAATTTGCAATGAATCGTTTTTATTTTAAATCTCTGGCTTCTATAATTTAGAAAAAAACGTTTTAAAGTAGTACTTAGTTTTGCAGATCAGTGTAGGTATTTGTTCGTGCAATTCCTGGTGTACATCATCATTAACCCATTATATTCCCACCGCACGGGTCTCTTCCCTGAGGAAGGTATAGGCCATACTCCACCACGGGAGCCAAGTCTGGAATGGTGGAAGCTTTGGCTGACATTCAGAGACGAAAACTAAGCAAAGACTGGTCTCAGAAATGTAAAAAGCACGTACTTAGAAACATTTCGTATTCAGAATCGATTCTTAGCAAGTTTAGTATGAAATGGTGCTTAGCTAAGTGTAAGTAGTCAATATCGGTGACTTTACGTGAACTTAGAACTGTCACATCTAAGCCTTTTGTTCACAGACTACCTACTCCAAATGTCATTTCACTGATGTTCTACGAGCATTATCTGTGCGATTTTCTTATTCACTCTGATGCTGTCCTGCTCTCGTGTAGCAATGTCAAATTTAAAAAAACCGGTAAGAACTACATCACTAAAAATGATAGACAATATAGATGACTTTCTTAAGTACTGTGAATACGAAAATTACGGCGCTTTACCAAGTACGACTTTAGTTTACTTTGCTAAGACTGATCTAAGCGTGAACTTAGGATTCGTCTCTGAATGTCAGCCTGACTAGTGGCTGGTCTTACTGTCAGAGTTTTTCAAGCCGCCCTAAGGCCTCTGACTTGGCTTAATGACTGCGGTGTATACAATAAAGAATATTATATCTCTCTACCTATTTGCGTAAAGTAGTAGGTACATTTTGTTACATTCCAGTTCACAACACGAGCCCTGTAGGACCTACCAAGAGCATTGAAACATAACATAACATTTACACATAGGCACATACATTGTTTCTGGCCCCACACTAGGATATCCTGTGTCGTGGAAAACAGAAACAGCGACGTCACAAACTTGTAAACATCCAAGAATTGGGTTTCTTTTTTTTGTCCCCAGCCGGGACTATACTATATTACGAGTATAAAGAGGAAAAGTTAGACAGTTTGCGTGTTGGGGTAAGTACCTAATCACCGAAAGGACTTAGGTATCCGATTTCAAAAATTCATTCACCAGCATTTAGAATGAACCTTCAGGATAGACAAAGGCTCCGTCGACGCGAACGTGGTCGCGGGCACTGCATATTGGATAAATAAAATTAAAGGTTAACTTCCTCTTGCTTGCAATGCATATTGCGTAAGATAATCTTTGCGATGTCTTTGCCTGATTACCATAGCTGTTCATAGCATTTTTCTGTTCTTACTGAACGGTTGAACTCTCTCTCTTTAGAGAGATAGAGATAGAGAACACTTTAATGCAGTGGCGGATTAGCCACGTAGCAAGAGTAGCAAATGCTACGGGCCCCGCGCACTAAGTGGCCCCGCACCATGCTTTCTGGGGCTTGTTTCGTAGGACTAAAAATCATGGTCTACTATGACAATTCGACGTACACTGCAATATTGATTAAACCACAGACCATCAAGTATGAAGACGGCTACTCAGTGTACCTTAAATTGTCGTAATAAACTACTAATTATATTGTAGTTTTATGAAACTCGGCCCTGACTGTAAAAAAGAATATTGATTTGATTTGCGCATTTATCTGTCTCTGTCTCTCACGTTGGTGAACGTTCTCTCTGAACTAATTTTGCTACGGGCCCCGCGATGGCTTAATCCGGCACTGCTTTAATGTACATAAAAAAGGAGATTACACAGGTATTTCTTAATCTAAGAGTACAGACGGCGGCCTTATCACTAAAAGTGATCTCTTCTAGACAAGCCTTGGATGAACTGGAGCTAAACATTGGAGAAGGAAGTAGATGTACAAAATAAGTTATATCACAATTTCTGAGATATATTTATTATGAAGCGGTGGTGGCGTAGTGGGGTAGACCCTTGCTTCTCGATCATGAGGGTCTGGGTTCGAACCACGCATGTACCAATGACTTTTAGTTACGTACATTTGTTTGTTTGTACAGCAACACCATTCGCTCATAAATTGTACCCGGATAACGGCGACAGGCTTGCCACTTGTCACGTTGGGACCTAATAAACTCGGCAAAACGTGGGCCCTGTTCTAGTGATTGGTGCCTTTGCCTACCCCCTCGGGGATAACGGTCGTGAGTTTATTATTATTATTATATTTATTATACAATACATGCCTAATTAACCAAGTTATATAAGTACATAAACTATCAATAGATACACATAATTAATATATTACTTATTATTACTTTTATTACTTTACTTGTAACCACTACCTACTTTGAAATAAAGATTTTTTTGTGTTGAGTGTTTTGTGTGTAAAATTTGAAGATTGACGTGCTGCCAATCTTCACATTTTAGTTGCAAAGTCGCCCGTAACGCAACGGAGTAGAATGCATGGGTGTATACCATGATGTGCTGTCGACTGTACCTACTAGCCCTTCATTGCAAAAGAGAACGTTATGGCCTAGGATTTAGAATTGTCGTGTCCATTGTATAATTTAGGCACGCACTTAGTTAATGAACTAACTAATTATCGAACAATTGACTATTTAACCAATCGTTTAACTGCGTTAGGTACGCACTATTGTGTATTATTAATGGCTCTTAAATTGGCTACCTATAGTCACACATGTTAATGTGACTAAATAACTAATGGCCGTTTTCTATAAAATATCCGTCGAGGTATAGGGCTTAAAAGAGACTTAGTTAATACAGTAAGTATATAGTACTAGCGACACCAAGGAAATAAATCATACCTTTTCTACACATCGAATTTGCAAAATGTTTGTGTATGTACAAGTCAATAGTGCGAATCGCTCGTAGCACCGGCTGCCTGATTGATCTTAAGCGATCACGGAGGTTAAGCAGTCCATGGATGGGTGACCGTTCTATGCCTAACGCTAGTGGCATTTTCCCGAGCGATTCCGTGCTTTGCAAGGCACGTTAAGCCGTTGGTGCCGGCTGCCGTCGATAGAAGGCAGTCGTTAAGTCAACAGAGGCTTTAGGGCGGCTTGAAAACTTCTGACAGTAAGACCAGCCACTAATAGTCTTACAAGCCTCCATCAATCCGGGCTAGGCCCCCGTGGCGGAGTATGGCCTATACCTTCCTCAGGGAAGAGACCCGTGCCCCTCGGTGGGGACATAATGGGTTGATGATGAAGTCAATAGTGATTTTTAGCACCCACGACAAAGAACCTAGGATCACAAACCTGTCGCACGGTAGGTTAGGTAGGGGTGCGATCCGTAGTAAAAGAGGGGTATCCAGGGGCAATGAAGTATATGGTTCATTTATATGGCAAAATAAAGGCACCTGAGAACAATGGAAATATAAAATCTTAATAAGGTCTAAAAATAAATATAAAAATACATTAGAAGTAGAAAAGAAAGCAGGAACACTTACAATTTTATGATTGTTATGGATAATAAATCAATCCAGGTCGTGGTAAAACAGAAAATAATGACATTTTAGTCTACCTTGGATGGAAGGTGAGGATTGAATGAACCAGATACGTCCGAACAGTGTGGCGAATGTCAAAAACTAATTAAATTTGGAATAGTAGGTGGCCGAAAATAATAAAAAGGCAACGAGGCAAATGCACCTCGTTACAATACCCCGTCTGCCCCGGAAAAAAAAATCCTAAGGTCCAGATGGATTTTTTTTTGATGAAGAAGAAATGAGGTGAATGAAGTTGCAGAGTAATGCATGACATGAGTGATAGTAATTTAGAAATGAATTATGTTATTTATAATGAGTATATTACAAGAGCGACGACTTAAACTTACATTCATCTAACACTCATACATCAATCTTTCAAACATTATCATTCATTACAGTATTTCATGCTCATTATCATGACAATACTCGACAAATCGCTCTCAAAATTATTTATTTGGCATTAAGGCTTGTTTCAGTAGCCACCCGCTGATATTTTATACAATATTTACAAGATTATATTTTGGTATTTAGGCTTATTACAGTTACCATCCGATGATATTTTATACAATATACATATATACATTACGTATCTCAGGTATATACGCATTAATGGTAGGTAATTGAACTTGCGTTGTAGAAATACTACGTAGCACACGAGTTCAGGAAGAAATCTCTTTACGAGAGTAAGTGAGAGAGGAAGAGAGAAACTAAGTATGAATTAAGAAGAGGTATTAAAACATGAAATGTGTGATATATAAATAATGGGTGGCTTAAAAGAGTAATGAGATGGTTTAGGAATATTTAATGTACAATAGGTAGATAGCAAGTTCGGGGAAAAGGAAGTTGAAGCATAAAAGAGTTTAAAGATGCCAAATAATTTGTGTCAAAATGGGGGTTGAACAAGTGGTTGTTCTAATTTTGAATTTTGGGAAAGAATAAATGTTGACATTTGTGTCATTGAATTTGTTGACATAGTGTCAAATGCTCACAAAATATTTTAAAATTGTAATAAATTTGTATTTGCCACAGAAGAAATAAGAAGATATTAATTGTATTCGGAAAGTGAATTAAATATGTACGGATTAAAAAGCATAAAGAAAACCTAGAAGAATATGTGCTGAAACCATTGTCGGGCATTTCTCAACCTCCTCAATGTCTATACGAGCTAGATTCCTCGAGGCAACGAGTGTCAACAAAAGGATGCAGTGATTGACGCTAGTCATCAGCTGTTGCAGGACTTGGGAATGAAATTAAACGAAGTCTGAAGTCCACCATATTATGACAATTCAGGCTTATTTATGAGTGTGGGATTCATCAAGAACAGTGAAATAGCTAAGTTTAATTGTGATAAAATATAACAAGTGTAAATAAAGTTATTAAATGATTTCTGAAACCGTAAGTGCCTGTATATTAATTATGGTTAGTTTGTTTTAGGTAGAGATTGGGTGGGTATGGATGAAGTTATGAGTTGTAAGGTAAATAAGTATAAAAAGTCAAAGAATCTAGGCCGAGAGAAGATCGAAAGTTAAGACGGCGATGATAAAATCTTTTAGAATTTGGAAAAAGGCTTAAAGTAAACTAGATAAGATTAAGAAAGAATAAAAAAAATAAAAATATTATTAATAAAAATCTTGAAAACCGGGTGGCTTGATGCAGCAGCAGAGGGCAGCGTCAGGAACAGGAGCGTGGGTGGGGCCCCACGTTGGGCGCCAGTGTCGCACGGTAGGTTAGGTAGGGGTGCGATCCGTAGTAAAAGAGGGGTATCCAGGGGCAATGAAGTATATGGTTTATTTATATGGTAAAACAAAGGCACCTGAGAACAATGGAAATATAAAATCTTAATAAGGTCTAAAAATAAATATAAAAATACATTAGAAGTAGAAAAGAAAGCAGGAACACTTACAATTTTATGATTGTTATGGATAATAAATCAATCCAGGTCGTGGTAAAACAGAAAATAATGACATTTTAGTCTACCTTGGATGGAAGGTGAGGATTGTATGAACCAGATACGTCCGAACAGTGTGGCGAATGTCAAAAATTAATTAAATTTGGAATAGTAGGTGGCCGAAAATAATAAAAAGGCAACGAGGCAAATGCACCTCGTTACAAACCTGGAACTAGGCAGATAAAACGCCCGTTTTTGGCATTAATGCTATTTTGTATTAGTACCTACATCAATAAGTTGTATTGATGTAGGTACTAAGTGTTAATTAGTAGTATAAATTTAAAATTTTAGTAATGATAAATTAGCTATTGTGATTTCATGTTCCTACACTATCGAATTAGGCAAGCCTGTAATGGTAGTGATATGTAAATAAATAAATAATAATAATAGTAATAATTTTAGTCCTAGGTTTTTGGTATCTGGGTCCTGGGTAAACTTGAGTAAACAGATCCATGGGTAAAAATCACTTATGATGAGAAAGTCTACTTAGCGATGGTACTAGCGGAGAATTATTTATAACACAATGAGAGATTTTACATAGTGGTGGCGGCACCGGAGAAGTAAGTAGAACGCCGGCCTCGTAATCGGGAGGGCAATGCTATGGGTTGGAACTCCGGCACACACCTACCATTTACTTCGTTTTCAAAGTTACGTACATAATGTGAACTTATAGTTATAAAACATAGTCGAAAAAAGTTAAACTTACCTATATTTTTCTATAGGTAAAACCTTCTTGGAGCAGAGTGCTTATACTGAGTTTTTTCATTCATTTTCGATAGCGAGAGCGTTTGCAGTTTGTATAGGAGTGACAGAGCGCGCCACCTAGTTGTCTCTTTGTCACTCCTATGCAAATCGCAAATGCTCTCGCTATCGAAAGTGAATGAAAAAACTCAGTATACGCACTCCGAACTGTAATTTGATCATAAATTGTACATAAAAATAATAATTATAATTATACTCATAAACTCACACCTGCACCCTGTACCAGAAGGGACTGCCACTTGCCACGATCCTGACAAATCACTTTCGCTTCATCGACATTCATTAGTCGTTGCACGCACCCCGGTTTCGGGTACTTTTTATCTCGCAATTGCTAATACATCCCCTACTTGGTCGAAGTATGTCCGCTTGGGGTGTCCCTTACCTGCCCCTTCACTCACATGCGCTTCATAATATTTGTTTCGTCAGTCTTCCTTCCTTCACCGTCTCCACATGTCAAGACCAACGCAACAAAACACAAATTAATTATAAAAAGTAAGTAGATAAAACAGTAAACGTTCTTATTTTATGCGACGTCAAAGTAGACCTATTACTAACACCAATAAACCGAGTACCTAATATACTTTCTGAAACTGTTAGTAGGTAAGAAGTCGTAGTAGCAAAACCACTTGCTGACTGTGAAGGAAAACGTCTTGTGGAAACCCGGGCATCTTTCGCGGTGGCCACGCGTGATATTAAGCCCATACTCTGTGAGTTTTACCTTCACCGGTAAGTGGATCGATACATCATACATATATTACCTCCTCTGTGATATGTAAAATCTACAAGTACAAGGCGTCTTACCCTCAGTTTCTGAAAGAGTGTTCAAATGTAACAAGAGATTAATCTAAGAATAATTCAAAATACCGGCACGTGATTGGCTGAAATTAGCTTGACGTGAGATTAACATTTGATCGCTCTTCTAGAAACCGAGCGTAAGTAACTAAAATATATTGCATTGAATATATTTATTGCATACAAGTTTTGGCGACGTGGCCGGGACGCCATGGCCACATAACCGAACAGTTTGTATTTAATGGCGACGTTGCTAACCGTCGCCAAGTGAGTTAGGCACCATAAATTAAATATTAACTGCTTGGATACGATCGCTGGCGACATGGCCATGGCGTCCCGCTGAGGCAGGCAGGGCCCTCTTTCGTAAGCACTACACATTGTATTTTCTTTTTGATTTAATTCTCCTTCTCCGCATCAACTTAAGTGTGATTTTATCGGACGAGCCCGACCAGGTTTCGCTCCGATTCGCAGAGCTTAATCATGGTGAGCAGAGACAATTACAATTACAATTTACAATGCATTCAAGTTTGTATTTGTTTGCATTCAAAGTACTATTTAATTAGGATTATACATGCAATAAGAGCCGACATCTGCATAGTTGCATTCCTTTGCGGTCCGCGTCTATGCGATGAACTTGCCGTCTAGTTATCTGGTGTAGGTACCTAATCCGCATTATACTATACGTTTTTTTCTGCAAAGGTTCCACTGCCACTTCTGTCCAGAGTATTCGGTCCTGGGCTACCTCCCCAGACTAAGTCTCCAAAGCCAGTCTCGAATTCAACGATCATTTAGTGGCACCCACTCGGTGGTGAGCCTACCTACCCGGGTGCGTTAGACAGACGTGGCCCTATTATGCGCACTAAATCCTGTGGGGATTTGGAGAATTTGGTGTGCTTGGTATAGGAGGCACGGGTCTCTTCCCTAAGGAATGTATAGGCCATACCCTACAACGGGGGCCAAGTCCGCTTTGGTGGAGGCTTGTAAGACTATAGTGGCTGGTCTGACTGTCAGAAGTTTTCAAGCCGCCCTAAGGCCTTTGACTTGGCTTAACGACTGCCAACTATCGACGGCAGCCGGCACCAACTGCTTAACGTGACTTGCGAAGCACGGAAGCGCTCGGAAAAATGCCACGAAGACTTGACGCATCACCTGTTATAAATTCTATTATGTCACGGGCCTTACTGGCGATGTTTTTATGTTTTTGCATTCGCTGTTATCTAAATAGTATACCATGTAAAATAAGGTGTATTTGTGAGTGCAACATGACAAAAAAGAAATTAATCCCGAATGGGAAACCAATTTTGAATTTATGTCTGACAAGGAAAGATTCAACATAGAATTAAGAAAGTTTTACGCTAATAGACAGATCGGAACTACTAAAACAGAACGGACTAAAGAACGGATAAATAGTGTGATTGCTTTAATAGAAGGATTAGGTATTTAGCGAACGAAAACGCAACAAAAGTATAGAAATAAAAAAAAAATACGATGTGAGAAGCGTTGGTGAGGAAAAAAAATTCTGATTTTGCAAAGACATCTTACCTCTCCTGTTATTCAAGTACCTCCAACTTATGAGTACTATGATATTATTCTGCAAACACATAATAATATATCGACTGGACAATGCGAGTCGAGATAGCACGATAGATAGCCTAAATATTTGATACCGGTACCAATTATAACAATGTTCCTTAACTTGTGCAAGACCGTCAAAGTTATTTCAATAAAAAGTCGTATTTGGGTTATAAGTTTCTAATAATGAATATTGCCGATATCCCTTTTTGTGAATTCAATCCTTAAGGGAAATGAAAAGTTATGAAAGTTCTTTGATTTTCAAAGTTATTTCAATAAAATGTTGTATTTGGGTTAAAGTTCCTAATAATGATTATTGCTGACATCCCTTTTTGTAAATTCTATCCTTAACGTAAAAGGGGGTTGGAAATTTAAATAAAAATATAAAAAAACCTACATTATTTAAATGAAATTTTGTATTTAGGTTATTAGTTCCAAATAATGATTATTGGCGATATCCTTCTCAGTTTAAAGTATCGGATTCAAAAATGTAGAAAATCCTCTATCTAGCGGTCCACGCGCGCGAGGTAGGGGGCAGGGCGTACAGTCGATAGCACATCATCTTATACACCTATTTTCTCTCTCTACTCCGTTGCGTTACGGGCCACTTTGCAACTAAAATGTGGAGGTTGACGTGCTGTCGACTGTACCTACGTAGTCGACAAGTGGGCAACTCGAACGCGGGCAGACGTTGTTCGTTAATAGTCGCTTCGATTATTATTCGACAAATGCTAGGCAAAACAAAGATGTATGTAAATGTGCACATATATCTTATTTGAAAACACTTTTCTCAACTGAAGCCCAAGCGGACGAAGTCGCCGGCAACAGCTAGTATTAAATAAGAAGTAAAGATACTATTTTCGATTGTCTTCTCTTAGTCTTTATAACTCTATGACAAAATACCTGAAACCAACAAGGAAAACTAGGGACCCATCACAACAAACAACAAGTGTTGGCCTGTTAACTAAAATCAGAGTTCAAGATTCTCAATCTTACTAAAAGAACTCGCGTTTTAGCAAAAGCCCTATCTTTTTTCAGTAAAATTGAGAAATGTCAAAGCCATTATCCAATAATCCGTGTTTTCGCGACACACCTAGGATTTTTGCGAAAATGCAATTTATCAAATCGTCCTACGACATATGTAAATGAACATATTTTGTTTTTGTTTTCATTGTTTCACATGCGCTAAAAGCATCCGTAACTTATTTGCAAACACTTTTCTCAACTAAAGCCCACGCGGAGGAAGTCGCGGGCAACAGCTGGTTATCTATAAAGAAGGCAAAAAAAATCACGTTTGCTGTATGGAAGCCCTCTTAAATATTGGTTTTATTTTAATTTAAGTATTTATTTTTAAAATGAACATACATAATATTTGGTTAGGTATATATGTTCATTTTAAAATTCTGTGAATATTTCGAGCGTCTAGCTGTTGCCGTTATCAATACAGAGCAAAAACTAGCAAAAAAAAGCACGTTGTTTGTATGAGACCCCCTTAAATGTTTATTTTAAGCGGCAACAAAATTCATAATTTGTAAAAATTTCAACTGTCTAGCTATCACGGTTCATGAGATACGGCCTGGTGACAGACGGACGGTCGGACGGACGGACAGCGAAGTCACAGTAATAAGATGCGATTCATCCTTTGGGGTACGGAATCTTAAAAAAATGTTCAAGTGAAGACGACCAGCCCGTAAACTCAACATTGGACTCCCGCCAGCTGGACTGACTTATCTGAAGTAGATTGCCGGTCCCAGTGGCTATATCAAAATGCCGGAGACAAAGAAATGGCAGACTTTGGAAGGAGTCTCTCACTAGCAGTGGACGAATGATGGACTTATTTTGAACTAAAAGTTTCGTGAGGACTTAAATACTTACTGCGATGGCTCAGCGACCCGAAGTGGGTCTTGGCCTCCGACACAAGAAGTCGCCACTTGTCTCTGTCCTGCGCGGTCTCCTGCCACTCACTGCCCTGGCGCTCACTCAGGTCCTTGGCTACTTCGTCCTTCCAACGGTGTCTAGGGCGGCCCACCTGTCTTTGGCCGCTTGTAAGCCCCTAGTATGCTATCTTAACTGCTCGGTCCTCTTCCAATCTTTCCAGATGACCAAGCCAACGGATTCGGTGGGATTTTGTTTCTCCGATGATGTAGGGTTCGGAAATGAGCTCCTCGATTTCTTATTTTTGACTCTCCAACTACAATCTACCATCCGTAAGGACAACAAATTATTAATTTTACTCCGGATACTTCCTTTGTTTCTTGAAAGTCAAGTAAGTGTATCCAGAATAAAATTAACGATGGCCTTATTATTATAGCGTCGGGTTATTACTAGGCGGGAAATAAATCTGTGTAAGGGCCCTCGCCCACGGCTACTTTTTGCAGCGATGGAGTATTGATGCTGTCGCGCGTTCACATTGATACGGTAGCGATTCGGTCACTTGTGTGCCCTTGCCCACTTAACCACAATTCAGTCGCGATCCAAACGCGATACCGTCGCGCTTCGGTAGCGACGCAATATGATCCTATGGTCGCCACAGTTGTAATCACAACTGAACACTCCCTCCATTTTTTCCCCGATGTCATCCAACATGATCGCGCTTTTGCATCGATACAGTCGCGGTGCTTTAACACGTTAGTTGCGCGTTGGCATCGCTTCTGTGATGCGTGGCAAATGCGACAAACATGCGATAGTAGCGATGCTGCATCGCTACGAAAAGTCGCTGTGGGCGAGGGCCCTACACCACTGGCAAGTGGCAATCGCAAAACCTTGTTACTACCTTCCCCTTAGGGATATAGGCGTGAGTTAATGTAATGTAATAAGTTAAGAGGAAAATAAACGTTGCGGTAGCGTTGGATTGACTTTTTTCGACTCACGAAGTTAAACGTGATCTTTGTACGCCAGATAAATCAATATTTACTAACGTAATTAAGATCTGTCACGAACTTAAATATTGAACAGTAGTTAGATTATACCGTAGTATAATAATGTATTGTTGTACTGTCGACAATAGGCCAACTTTTACATTTTGGTTGCGAAGTCGCTCTTAAAGTAGGTACCTAACTAACGATCAGAGCATGACGCAGCTTGATGTGGTGTCAACTGTACTGAGTTTTTTTTGTCACATGTAAAATAAACTTGCAGCTTACAATAACAATGTATTTATCATCAACCCATATTGTCCCCACCAAGGAGCAGACCTGTGCCCTAAAATTGCCCCAAATTTGCCCGTTTCGCAAAAACTAAGTACCGTTAACACCACAACAAGCTACGTACGTAATATCGCATCTGGCCCCACACTAGGATACCCTGTGTCGTGTGGACCAGAAACAGCGACATCACAAACACAAGACCTGGGTTTTTTTCTCCTCAGCCGGGGTTCGAACCCGGGACGTCTCGCATGGTTGCCAGATGTGCTAACAGATGGGTTATGCTATCATCAACCCATTACGTCCCCATCGAGGGGCACGGGTATCCTTCTCTGAGGAAGGTATAGGCCATACTCGACCACGGAGGCCAAGTCCGGATTGGTGGAGGCTTGTAAGACTAGTGGCTGGTCTTACTGTCAGAAGTTTTCAAGCCGCCCTAAGGCCTCTGACTTGCCACCTACCGATGGCCACCGGCACCAACTGCTTAACGTGCCTTGCTAAGCACGGAACGGCTGGGAAAAATGCCATTAGCGTTAGTCGTAGACGATCACCTATCCATGCACTGAACGCGCTCTATGTTCCTTATCCTTTGTAATCATTTAAGATCACTCAGGCAGCCGGATCTACAAGCGATTTAGAAACAATTAGAAACTGAAATTAATAGAAATTCAATTTTTCCCCGTGTCTTATTGTACTTGGAGTATTATAATTTCATTAATTAACTCCGTTGTTATTCTTGAATATAACAATATTATTTATTGTACCCGGAAAACACAGACATGAAACATTGACAAAGACACAGTACAATTGGCGGCCTTATTGTCTAAAGCATTTTTTTCCAGACAACCGACGATGGAGAGTTGTTGAAGGAAAAGTGAGAGGGGTAGAGGGGTGCTAATATACATATTGGTATTAATTTTTTAATTATTATTATTTATTTTTTAAAGTTCTTTATTTAACATAATTCTTTTAACAATGCTTAAAACCTAGTGTACATTTTATCCTAGGCAAAAGCGAGCCTCATTTGACAGGTTTATCAGGCTAAGTAGGTGAGCCTATTATAAACATTAATGCATGAAACTTACATATTATTTTTTATACATATTCTTATGCTCACGTCACTATTTATATGAACATTACAACAAAAGGTTATGCGCACTTTGTAGCAATGCACATTTATGATATACCAAATTGGGTACGTATAACTATTTAATTATATTTAAGTTTATGTTTCAGAGGACTGCATCATGTGATACTGTCCTCTGGAACATAAAAATACACATAGCTAAGCCTATCAGATCGCCTCCCAAGTGCCACTTAAGTAGTTATCTAAACAGAATTTTCTTGTTTCGGTATGTTGAAGGCTTTTCAAGTCCAACGCAACCAAATTTACACTTATGAAGCGGCACAAGGAGTTCCTGGCTATGTTAGTCGAACATACTGCACTTTTAACAAACATTGAGGGTAGGTAACAAGAATGCGTTGCTGCCGGCAACAGGCAAGCATACTGAGCACCCGGGTAGTGAGCGCGGTACGATGCGAGCGGCGAATGACGCAAGCCGGATCGTAGGCATATTAGTTGCTAGGCGTATGCGACTCAAGCGCGTAGGGATGGGGTAACTTTACAATATATTTGTATCGATGTTTACTATCGCAAGGTCGGGTATTACCTATGCCTGCAATCAAGTTATTTGGGTGGCTACTATTATTACTTGTTAAATAAAATTTCTTAGTTAATTTTAAAATAAAATCAAATAGCTTAGGAAGTTTAATGAAGTCATATAATTTTGATAGGTTTGTTCGAAACGGTGTGTTAAATGCGATTTTAAGAGCTCTGTTTTGAATAACTTGTAGTTTGTTATGATTCGTTTTTGAAGTACTACTCCAAACAGGACAACCATAGGTTATACATGGCCTTATGAGTGTGGTATAATTTTTTAATTTAGTACTACTACTTAATATTGCTCGCCGATTTAGTAGGGGACTTAGGGCCTTAAAAGCGTTAATTCCTTTGAGTCTAGTTTGTGTTACATGCTCATTCCAGTTGAGCTTCTTATCAAAGTGAAGGCCAAGATATTTAACAGACTTACTCCATTTAACGGAGTGACCATCAATTATTAGTCTCCTTGATGGTAAGCGACGTTTACGAGTAAAAATTATTGCTTCGGTTTTAGTAGTGTTAAGTTTGAGCTTCCACTCTGTAAAGTACTTTGTTAACCTATTAATGGCCAGTTGTAACCGGTCAATTATGAGGTCGGTATCATTAGAGGATGTGAAACAAGCCGTGTCATCCGCAAAGCACGCTAAACTAGTCCGTTTTTGTATAGGAATGTCGTTAAGGTAGATCAGAAAAAGATGCGGTCCCAATATGGAACCCTGTGGAACACCTGCGGGCACAGTACGAGGAGTGGATGAGTTTTCGCCTATGTAAACCTTAAACATTCTGTCTGATAGGTAACAGTCGATAATGTTGATCAAAGCTGGAGGAAAATTATTATTAATTAGTTTGTGGATAAGGCCCTTGTGCCAAACCGAGTCGAAGGCTTTTTCAATATCCAACAGAAACATTCCTGTGGAATGGCCGATATTGAGATTGAGAGCAACGTTTTCGGCAACTCTAGCTAGCTGTTGGACAGTTGAATGTGCACTGCGAAAGCCGAATTGTTCATTTATTAGGAGGTTTTTGGTAACATTCGATGGTCGTGAATTTATGAGCTTTTCAAATAGCTTTCCTAAACACGGTAACAGACTAATAGGTCGGTAGTTTATGGGGATAGACTCATTTTTACCAGGCTTTTTAATAGCTATCACTTTTGCCACCTTCCATGCAGACGGAAAATAAGCCAATGCAAAGCAACAATTAAATATTTTAGTTAATAGGACTATAATTTTTTGTGGAATATTTTTTATCAGGCAGTTTGCAATTTGGTCATATCCCGGAGCTTTACGTAACTTTAGTTTGCGAATGTGCTTATGCACTTCACTTGGATGGACCAGTTGAAAAGAAAGATCGTGCTCGCATGACTGGAATTTGGCTAGTGATTCGTGGACCATATGGTCGGTATTTTCACACGGCCAGTAAGCCGTGAGGCACATGTTCTGTTGAAAGGCTGCAGCAAGTTCCTAGCACTGTTCCTTAGGGGTTACCACAGTGGCGCCATTACTACCTATAAGAGGTGGTATTATGGTGGTGTTAGAGGAACATTTTATGATCTCCGCCACAGGTCTGTACCAGGATTGTCAACTTTTTGTAGTTTATTTACGTTTTATAATTATGTTGTTTAATGCCCTGTTTTATGTTCTTGTTGAGAAAATTTATTTGAGTGTGTAGGATTTGGCGCAAATTAAGATTTTGTTCTAGTTGGGCTTGTCTACGTAGTCTATTTCTAAATTTTATTAATCTACGGACTCTACGTGGTAGTGGCGTAGGAGAGTGTTTGACAGTTATCAATGGTATAGTCGCGTCTCTAGCTTGCTCTATGCTGTAGGTGAGATTAGCAATGCAATCATCTATTTCTTCTCTTGTTTTAAATACAAGCGAAGAGAGTGTTACGTTTTCGTTCAGACAATTGCGGTAATCGGGCCAATTGGCTTTTGCGTAGTTATAACGGGTAATAACTTTAAGTTCACAAACAACCGAAAGCCGATTTTTTTAATTAAAACTTTCATAAGTTCTAAACGTAAATTTTTGGTCCGGGACAATTTACGTGGGTTTTTATCGGACGAGTCCGACCAGGTTTCGCTCCGATTCACAGAGCAACCGACGACGCAAGCTCCGTATCTGCTCACCTTTAAGCTTTGCGAATCGAAGCGAAACCTTGTCGGACTCGTCCGATAAAAAGCCACGTCATCCGGACCAAAAATGGTATTAATTTTTTGGAAGATAAGATAAGGACCACCAATCCGGACTTGGCCCCCGTGGTGGAGTATGGCCTATACCTTCCTCAGGGAAGAGACCCGTGCCCCTCGGTGGGGACATAATGGGTAGATGATGATGATGATGATGATGAAGATAAGGATATTTAATAGAAACTATGTATTTATGAAAGCAAGATTTAATAACAATAATTACATTTAATTAAAACAATTATAGTATACTTACCTGGCGTAGGAAATACCGTGATCAATTTAAAAATATAAAATACTTTTTAGTATGTAGCTCGTCTTTATGCAGATTTATTTCCATGCAAAAAAGAATTTTCCAATAAAAAAACAATGGCTTATGTGCTGTCAAACGTACTTCTGCGAGTAAACAATCACAGGCATTTCACGACAATCTGCTTGAACTCTATAATTTAGGTTATTCAACTAACCGACACAGTCAGTGTGCTAAATACAGTTTTACTCTCAGATGATAGTAGCGTTATTTTCTATACAGGATGTTGTGAAAAGGTTACTTTTTTTAGAAACACTGCCAACCTTCTCCATCTTGGGTCGTGTTTCATAATTATGTAAAATTCATAGTTTATTACGAAAATCAAATTGGTTCTCCTATATCTCTAATATTTTGAAACGACCAATCAATCACGACGAAAAAAAAACATCTGAAATATAGATGTATCACAGGGTATCCTAGTGTGGGGCCGGAGGCAGTGTGTGTGCCTGTGTGTAAATGTTTATGTTTATGTAGGGGAAGTGACCATTTTTTTCTGGTTTTGTCTGCATGTTTATTTTATTTAAGCTATAGTATTAATAGTCTCTGACCTAGGCCTCGGAGGTTGAATCATCTTTTCCTCCGTACTAAAATAGTTCTCCAGAGGAGAACTCTCTCTCTCCACCAATGCGGACTAGGCCCCCATGGTAGAGTATGGCTTATACCTTCCTCAGGGAAGAGACCCGTGCCCCTCGGTGGGGACATAATGATGATGAACTCTCTCTTCTCGCCTCATCTCGGCGTCTCACTTCTGAGAGCCCATGACGTCCCTGATGATATTCTCCAGCTCTTGGAGGAGCCCTTCGAATCGAGCGTTATCTCGTAAATTCCTCGTGTTGAACGTAGTCAGGGTCAATGTGGTTTACATCGGATCTCGGAGATTCCGCAGACAGGCACACCGACAGATGGATGGAAATGGCGAAATGATGAGAGTTCTTTGTAGACTACGGAACCATAGGAACCTACGGGCGACCTCTATGGCGTAGTGGTTAGCGCATCTGCTTACCATGCGAGAGGTCCCGGGTTCGATCTCCGACTGGGGAGAAAAAAAAACTCCAGGTCTTGGATGTTTACATGTTTGTGACTCTGTTTCTGGTTCCTACGACACAGGGTATCTCGTGTGGGGCCTGAAGCAATGTATGTGCCTGTATGTAAAGGTTTATGTTTTATGTTTATAGAAAGCACCGGTTGATCTACATGAGAATTGGTGTATGTGGTGTACATTAGAGTTGGTGTGTGTAGTTCAGTTAAACTCTGGAACGGTGCTTCGTAACGAGAAAATTTATTATACCATATTTTTTTAGTAGAAAATTTAATGATCTTCAAACTTTCATACATCGATTTTTGCTTTACGAAAAAATGTGACGTTGAGCTCGGACAAAAATCAACGTGCAAGCGGGATCGATGGGGACTTTGGACATCGCATTTTAATGACGTATTTAAGACATACAAAGGGCCGATTTCTGAGTTGAGAATTTCGCTAAGTACCTAATTACTTAACAGTAGTGCTGTCTCGTCAAATTTCTTTAGACAAGAGCGTGACAGAACGTTATTTACGTATTTACTTAGTATGAATTCTCAATTTAGAAATTGACCCAAAGACTAGCTTCTTCGAAATGAATGCAGACTCAATATCTATTATTTTTAACTGGTCTAATAACATCACTTGTCAAACTCGCTCTTGGCCGGTCACTTTTAATGATTTCTCGAAATCCAATTAAGTTTTAGCTATTTGTGTTAGCTAAACTAAGGCGAATCCAGCCTCTGATTTACACGTATCAACTAAAATAAGTTGCAAAATATTTAGTTAAACCAGTAACTGGTCAAGAGGCAATGAACTAGTTAACCCGTGGTTATCTTAAAGTCATTGGTGCTTATTCCTACGAGTACCTACCATCTTACTTGCGCTACTGGTTACTGCGATAAGTTAACTTTTGAGGGGTTATTCACCAACTGGACACACATGACTGGACACACCTGTGTCGAGTTGGTTAAACTCCAAATTAGTATCATTTATTCTTTCGTCATCTGGACACACCAACATTTTTACGCGTGTCCAGATGGTGAAACGTATTTAAATCATTTTAATGTTTTCGTCAACTGGACACACATTCGAATTTTACCCGAGTTGATGACGAAGTACAGTCATGCGCAGAATGTTTTCTGTCACAATCATCATCGGCCATCAAACGTTCCACTGCTGGAAACAGGAAATTTTACAATACTTGTACAATAATTTTACAGTAAATAGTACAAAAGTACTAGGGTAGCAGAAGTATGTAAGACATTGCGGCTAAAATAAAATCTCATGAAAAATCATGCGGCTTAGTTCATGGTGTTGCTTAGCACTGCGCAGTATTAAACAGGGTTGTTTACTACTACTACTTACTAACTTTTGTTACCCTACTACTTTTAACCGTTCTGGACTTTACCATAAGTGCGACGGGGCGTACCGGAAGCCACGCAAGGCGCGAAGTACTGGGAATTGAAGTAAAACGCAAAGCGACATTAGGTATAGGAATCGATTTTCAGTGAATAAAACTTATGATGAAGGTTGAAGCAGCCACCAAAAAGCAAGAAAAAGCAAGAAAAAAATTTAAACTATCAGCGTGAACACTATGATCGCGACCACTGTTAGAGGTTAACAATTCAATGAGCGAGGTGATTGTTAACCTGACTGTACCCTTTTTCTGCAAAAAAACAGAGTCCAGTTAGCGAAAACATAAAAATGATTATTTCAGCTTTCACCATCTGGACACACATAAAAATCTTGGTGTGTCCAGATGACGAAAGAATAAATGATACTAATTTGAGTTTAACCAACTCTATACAGGTGTGTCCAGTGATGTGTGTCCAGTTGGTGAATAACCCCTTTTGAGATACAACTCAAAGTACAATTCGCTGCCGGAGGCTAATATTGGCATTTGTTTATCGTCGTCGACCCTCTGTTAGTATGTAACTAATCTGTATTATACCAACGATAATTAAAACTAAGACTCACATTACTTATTTAATGTAGTGTCGCTGATATCATTGGTTAGTTCCAATTCTTCGTGTGCTTTAAATACCTACAAATACCATTTAGTTAGCTCATTTATACCTATTACTTGAAAGAATTTCCCTTATTCTTAAGAATGCGGATGGGCTAAGCCACCATTAATTACTGAAAATGTTCTGTTTTAAAATTTCAATATTCTATGTCGTCGCGAAAAAGAATAGTTAAATAGGACAAGTGCTTCGACACAATAGGTAGCCAATTCCTTCAAGTTATTATAGTTGGCAAGGATTTAGGGAAAGAGGGGTGTGGGAGAAGAAGGAAATGTAGGTCGTTTTTCAGAAACAACACGGAATGATGCGGAATGGACCCGTGTAGCCAGCAATACATGTTGGCCGAGCGTTGCCAAGTGAAGGCCAATACCAACGTATAGTATAGACAGTATGTTTGCATTGTCTTGCCATCGCTCGGTGTCTCTAGCCCAGTTGGCCGAGTAAAGAGTATAGAGTATAGAGATTATTTGGCGTCGCTTGCCATAGCTTGCAGTAGCTCGCGACCACTTGCCGCGCGTCGGAGCGATGTCGGTTTTTCGTGACAAATCAAACCTTTTTTTTCTTTTCTTGAGGTAGATTGAGTTTTGTTACTATCCTTCATGTTAAAGGCAACTTTAATGTTATATTCCATCACTATATACAAGTTGTAACTTCCTATGTTATATCTATAAAATCATAGGTCATCAATCGACTGAATCGAAGAATTGCTAGCAGCCCTGGCCGCCTGAGTGATCTTAAACGATCACGAAGGTTAAGCAACATAGGGCGCGTTCAGTGCGCGGATGGGTGACCGTTTATGATTAACGCTAATGGCATTTTTCCGAGCGGTTCCATGCTTCGCAAGGCATGTTAAGCAGTTGGTGCTGGCTGCCGTCGATAGATGGCAGTCGTTAAGCCAAGTCAGAGGCCATAGAGCAAGACCAGCCACTAGTCTTACAAGCCTCCATCAATCCGGACTTAGCCCCCCGTGGCGGAGTATGGCCTATACCTTCCTCAGGCTTACGAAACGTAGCTTACGGCCGATTTCTGAATTGAGAATTTCGCTAAGTAACTACTTAACTCTAGTGTTGTCTCGTCAAGTTTCTCAGAAGAGAGCGTGACAGAACGTTATTTAAATATTTAAGTGAAATTCTCAATTCGGAAACCGGCCTTTAGCGAGACTATTTATATGGAGCAAATTTATGTGGAGCAAATGATTTTTTTGAGATAGGACTCTGAATACCTATGTCGTTTAGCGACATAAGACTCCTAGTGGAGTTTTTGAATCACCAAGAAACTTTTTCGAACACCCTGTTCGAAGAAAGATGTATCGTAATATACGAAAAGGTATTGAGATATATTAAGATGTATCGACAGATAAATATACATCTTCGTATCGCTCAGTACCTTTAAGGTACGAAGATGTAAAGATGTATATTATAGCTGTCGTGTGTGGTCTCCTGACGATTTCTATGGAAATATGTAATGAGATACTCGTATATCGTGCTATAATATACATCTTTACCTTATAGCCGTCGTGTGTGGAGTCCCTTAGTTTACTAAACCTATCAGCCAAACTTGTAGGAAGTTTGTTCCATTAATTTCGTAGGCATTTAAGCCATCTAGTTAACAGGCTAATTATTACACTAGTTGGTGACATGTCTGCAAACCCTGTTATATCTTGAACACCATGATTTATTACTCCCCATCCGGCGAATGATTTGAAAAATTTGAAGCATTTTTTTATAATTTGAAACCACAGGATAATAGGGAATGGATGAAAATATCAGAAGTGCTTGATATTTTTTTTGGTGATAGGAATAACCTTCCTTAACGCGGGAAAAAAATTTAATTTTTTTTGGCCCCGTAGTTAATTTTTAAATATACTTAATATTTTTCCATTCGTCGTTCTGGGCTTAGTACGGCATATCAGACATATTCCTTAGTCCGCTACGTATGAAAAAAAATCCACCTTGAAAAGCTGTCAATGTCACCACAGAATTTTTTTTTAATACGTAGCGGACCAAGGAATATGTCTGTTAAGCCGTACTGAGCCCAGAACTACAAATGGAAAAATATTAAGATTATTTAAAAATTAACTACGAGGCCAAAAAAATTGAAACTTTTTTCTCGCGTTAAGGAAGGTTATTCCTATCACCGAAAAAAATATCAAGCACTTCTGATATTTTCATCCATTCCCTATTATGCGAGAAGACGTGGTTGAAACTGGAAGAATATTGAAAAAATATGTTCTTTAACTTGCTTTTCCGTCATCATCGCTCGTCGCTCATCAGGAACAGCAATGACTGAATACGCTTCTAGAAAAAACGGCGGAGTATTGAGACTGCTGGATTTCTGTTAATTTCTGTCAAATTATGCTACCTATAAGTTAGTTTATAGATTACTTTAATAGTGTTATTATTTAAGTTTTTATCATGTTCAATAAACGAGAATTTATATATGCTACCTATTGCAATTGCATTCTGTTCCTACCGATTTATTGTAGTTTCTTTACAAATGTCAACGAAAGGTTCTCTTGTAAAATTCGCAAACTGTAATCAAGACGTTGTTTCGGACAAGCGCTACGAGTAAGTATCTACAATATGTTATCTAAGTTCATAGAGGTCGAAGATAAAGACACATTTTCTTTACAAACCTTATATTTATTGAGATTTTGTGGTAAACTTTTCTTATCATAACAATTATTATAATTAAACTTATCTACGTAGACCCTGTCAAAAACGCGTTATTTCCTTGCAATTCCGGTTCTCGGTTTCAATTTGGACCTCGGGCGAACTCTTTTTGCTTTCCGGCTTGTTCACCCTGTACATAATTCTGAAACAAAGATAAACATAAATAAATATAAGTCTAATTTATTAATGGAAAATGGCTTGTGGATTTATAGTAAATGCAAAAAAGACGAATGACGGCTTAAGCGTTACCATTATGTCAATGATATTGATTTATGTGATACAGATGGTTATATAAACGAGATCTGTATCATTATAGTTGGCTCCTGAAGAGCAATATATTTTCTCGTATCTACACAATATACCTACTATAAAAAAATTAAATTACATTAACTTAACTACATAGTATGCTACATGTATTGCTCGTAGCTCCGGCTGCCTGAGTGATCTTAAGCAATCATGAAGGTTGAGCAATATAGGGCCCGTTCAGTGCATGGATGGGTGACCGTCCATGACTAACGCTAGTGGAATTTTTCCAGGTGGTTCCGTGCTTCGAAAGGCACGTTAAGCAGTTCATGTCGGCTGCCGTCGATAGATGGCAGTCGTTAAGCCAAGTCAGAGGCATTAGGGCATCTTGAAACTTCTGACAGTAAGAACAGCCACTAGTCTTACAAGCCTCCACCAATCCGGACTTGGCCCCCGTGGTGGAGTATGGTCTATACCTTCCTCAGAGAAGAGACCCGTGCCTCTCGGTGGGGACATAATGGGTTGATGATGATGATGATGACACAATATACCATAGAGGTCTTAAAAGGCAAATAGGACCTAATACGTGGCACTAAAGTATTGAAAACTTTTGTGGAAGCCATTTTCCAACGATTTTGTCAACGTTTTTCTTGTCACGACAAGCTTCTATTTCTCTTATTTTCAAGAGAATCATCAAGTGAACATAAGTTCACTTACGCCACCAATAAAAAAAATCCCTTTTTATACAGATTATTTTTGAAAAAATTGTCTATTATCGCAATCATAATATTTTGGGACACATGGCTTAGGACCTAAGGCGAAAAACCTAAGACTAGATGATTTTAATGGCAAAAATAGCCATTTTTGTCATAAATCATCATTATCATCATCATCAAGCTATATTAGTCCACTGCTGGACATAGCCCTCCCCTAATGAGCGCCATAGCGCCCTGTCTTCAGCTTGCCGCATCCAGCATCTGCCTGCAGTTTTTCGCAGATCGTCATCCCACCTGGTTGGAGGGCGTACTACACTACGTTTGCCAAGTCGCGGTCTCCACTCCAAGAACACGTTTACCCCACTGCGGTTGTCGGTTCTTCGCGGTTGTCATAAATGCGATCTAATAATCCCAGCCTACTGATTTCTCGTTTGTGTATCCTTAATAGAATATTGATTCTTTTAAGTATTTTCTGCAAAAATCCTCTGTATGTATGATTTTTCCATTATTGGCAGAGAACCTCATCAATGTTTGGCCAAGTTGCCAATGGGGTCTTTTCAGATAGAAAAGGTACCACTTTTGCTACGGCCATTGAATGCTACGACTAATAAATTGTGTTAGTGTAATGTGCCAGAAAAACAAAGATTAGGTTGTATTAAACTGAGTTATTTTTACAAAGGTCAGGTCACTCAACAAAGCATAGGCATCGATAGTGGAAATAAACAGGGTCATTATACAGTGCGCACTTCCCGAAACATGTCAGTTCGTCATTTACAACAACTTTTGTCCTACGACTTTGTGTATCAGAAACTAGAAAAAGACTTTCCATTGTTTTTGTATTAACATGGTCTGCTATTTGATACATTTCGCACCCCTAGATGAAAACCCCACTAATTCGAAATAATATGTGACAATTTAGTTTGCTATTTTTTCGACTTCCTGGCCTTATACCGGACCGGACAATATAACTCCCAAAACGTCTCCTTCAAGTTGAAGGTATCGTTATGGAAGTTATATTTTCTACTACTGCAGGGCATAGGCCTCGCTCAATCGCTCATGGTTTTCAAAGTTTCCCAGTCTCAAGCTGGCTTCCCACGGTCCGCGATATCGCTGACGGACGCGGACCAGCTCGCACGACACACCGTGGGAAGGGTCTCGGTCCGCGCTAGCACAGACGGACGACACAGGTCAGTTGGAAGAGTCTCTCGTCACGTGACCTGACCATGTAACTGTCATCGTACTATAGTGCACTAATAGAATCGAAGGCCAGGTCACTAGACCATCTGGTGGGAGACTGCCCACGCTGTATCTACCGGTAAAATCCCATATCTTAAATCCATATTGTGTTTGCCTAAAGACGACAGATGGTGCTGTTAACGATCTGTTAATTTGCTTTATCTATGGTCTGTATCTTCCTCTAATAAACGTGTAAAACAAATAAAATTTATACAACATAGCATAACATTTACATACAGGCACATACATTGCTTCTGGCCCCACACCAGGGTATCCTGTGTCGTGGGAACCAGAACAGCAACGTCACAAACATTGTAAGCATCCAAGACCTGGGTTTCTTTTTTTTTGTTCCCAGCTGGGATTCGAACCCGGGACCTCTCGCTTGGAACATATATAAATGAAACAATACCCCTTCCTGACCTATGGAGGGCTTTCGTCACAGTGTTATACAATAGACGCCTCAGGGCGTAAACTGCAAATTAAATCTAATCTATAAAAAGCCGATGTCACAGTGTTTATTTTTCAAACGCCTCCGAAACGGCTTTACAGATTGTATTAAAATGTTTGGTGCATGTTTTATCTGATAATAGTTCGTAGGCTAATTAACACGGCAAAACAACGATTGCTGGGTCAGCTAGTGACATAATACGTGATATTGCAAAACATAAACATCTGAGAAACTCTTGTTACGAGCAAACAACACTCTTATTATTAACGTAACATAAAATTGGTGAATTTTTTTTCGAGTTATTTCAGGCATATTTCAAATATAAAAATATATACAGTAAAGACGTTGCATATAACTTACACACAAAAATTACGTTTACAAAAAGTACACATTATTACGCCTCACAAACTTACGAAAATTCCGCAATATCAATGTCAACGTAAAATTCAAAATTGTAAAATAATGTCAATGCAATGTTACAGAATAAAAAAAAAAACCTAACCAAATAAATCGTTCCGAGCCACATCGGACCCAAAAGTCCAAAAGTATTGAATCTAAGGATGTATTATGACCCTCTGTGGCGCAGCGGTTATCGCATCTTACTACCATGCGAGAGGTCCCGGGTTCGAATCCCGGCCGGGGACAAAACAAAAGAAACCCAGGTCTTGGATGTTTACATGTTTGTGACGTCGCTGTTTCTGGTTCCCACGACATAGGGTATCTAGTGTGGGGCCAGAAGCAATGTATGTGCCTGTATGTAAATGTTATGTTATGTTATGTTTGTGGAGTAGTAGTAGTTTTGTGTGTATGTAGCTTTCGGATCGGATGCTCCGTGTCTAGGTTTTCCACGTAGGCGTAGAATTGTTTACTCTTCAGCAGAGCTGACTTTTTTCCTTGACTTGTTTGGATACTAACATTAATCTTTTGGCCCCAGCTCAATGACCCAAAGCTTTAATTGACTTAACCTAAATCGCTTAACGGTTGTATCTGTTCGACAACTGGCGCCAGCTAAATATAACGAAGTTATATTTTTTATTTTTATAGTCTGACGATTGTAGAACAACTTGAGATTTTAAGCGGTCACGCATGTTGTAGCAGATTTTTTTCTTGTCTTCATTTATTGTAAAGTCTCCAAAACTTATTTTTTTAAGTTCCCTGGGGAAACAAACAGCGTAAATAACAATATAAGCTTAAGTGTAATGTCGTAACAATGTTCAAAAGCCAATAATGGGCTTCCACAGATTAACGCAGTAGGGTCCATTTGAAATTAAAGCTCATTATTTTTTTTGCACTAGAACTGGGCCCACGTTATGCCGAGTTTATTAGGTCCCAAACGTGACAAGTGGCAAGCCTGTCGCCGTTATCCGGGCACAATTTATCAGCGAATGGTGTTGCTGTACAAATAAACAAATTTACGTAACTAAAAGTCGTTAGTAGATGCGTGGTTCGAACCCAGACCCTCATGATCAAGAACTTGGGCCCAGATCTAGTGATTGGTGCCTCTGTCTATCCCCTCGGGGATAACGGGCGTGAGTAGTTTTTTATAGATTATGTGACATCATCAAAATCAATCCATTATATCCCCACCGAGGGGCACAGGTCTCTTCCCTGAGGAAGTTATAGGCCATACTCCACGGGGGCCTAGTCCGGATTGGTGGAGGATTGTAAGACTAGTGGCTGTTCTTACTGTCAGAAGTTTTCAAGCCGCCCTAAGGCCTCTGACTTTTCTTAACGACTGCCATCTATCGACGGCAGCCGGCACGAACTCTTAGCGTGCCTTGCGAAGCACGGAACCGCTCGGAAAAATGCCACTAGCGTTAGTCATAGACGGTCACCTATTCAGTCAGTAATAGTCAGTCCTATTCCCCCAAATGCCTCCTATTTGGTAGAAAATGACAATACCCAGCACTAAGCAGATGGCATTTGAGTTGGAATTTGAGGTAACACGTCTACAGTGAGTTCCCTGCTGTGGGTGTGCTTTTGTGTTTGTATTTGAAGGGAAATGCCCAGTAGGGCAGCGTTGGGCTGTGTATGTGGGGAATCTGTCAAACGATGCTAAACTCTAATGTAGCTAGGTTCTACAATGCCCTGAGTGCTTATACTGAGTTTTTTCATTTCACTTTCGATATCGAGAGCGTTTGCAATTTGTGTAGGAGTGACAAAGAGACAACTAGGTGGCGCGCTCTCGCTATCGAAAGTGAATGAAAAAACTCAGTATAAGCACTCTGGGCCCTTAGTGCGAGTTTTTTCATTCACTTTCGGTAGTGAAAGCGTTTGCAATTTGTATAGGAGTGACAGAAAGACAACTAGGTGGCGCGCTTTGTCACTCCTATAGAATATGAGTTTACGTTAACGCGATCGAGTAGTTAAAATAACTCGCACTAAGCATACTGAATCTAAATTCTATGCGAAAGTCGCGGGCAAAGATGTTGCAAACGATTAACTCAGCCGCACAAATTTCCCTGTACCGTATAAATTCGTCTCAAGGCCCTTCTACTGAAGGTATGCAATGCAAAGTCATGAACGAAATGAATTTGAAGCCATGTACGTGCGTATAAATAGTATCAATGTATTTTGTACCTAAGTATTTGCTAATAAAATCTAGCCACAGTAAGTAATCCAAAATGTTTACAAAACCTTGAGAGCACTTCCCTAGAGTTATGAAATTTGGCAAGAAGCAAGGTCGCACAATACAAGTAAAGGAAAACTACGAAAATCGACAATTTAAGTAAAGTTACGGAAAAATATATTGTTTACGACTTCAAAGTTAACGTTCAAGAATTTTATATTTATTTATTCAATATCGCAATTAGAGCTTACCTATTGTTGCCAAAAACGCCCTTATTGCTTTGATTTCATAATAAATCTAATCAAATCCTTTTAAACGAGCAATTTTCACATCTATATTTATATATAATCCGAATCTCGGAAACGGCTCCAACGATCTTCATGAAATTTTGTATGCAGGGGGTTTCGGGGGCATTTAATTAATCAAACTAGGTTTCATTTTTATAAAACGTCGTTTTAACGTAATTTTCGTAATCATCTCTAAGGTTGTCATAGCTCAAGTGGGAAATAGGGCGATAGGGAGACCCTGGTTCGAAACTTGATAATAATTTTCCTTTTTTTTTTTTTAATTCCTTCTTTTGTGTGAAAACCTACATACCAAGCAAAGCTCGGTCGTCCAGGTACTCTTGTTTACAAATAGTGTACCTATTTTATATCTAAATTTCGGAGAAGTAAGATAAGAATATTTTTTATTGTACACGAGAAAAAAACACAAACATCAAATATTTACAAGGTAACACTACAATTATTGCGTTATTGCTAATAACATTTTTTTCATTCGTTTTCATTTCAAAATTCTGGAATTCTGACATACCAATTTGAGTTTTTGTAAAACACAAACTCTCCCTCATATTTCGAAAAACATAAATCTGATCTAAATTGAACAGATGTGGTTGTAAATTTATGATAAACTTATTTCAAGTACCGTGCATTTTAAACCAAAATAATCTCTTTATATCCAAGTAAAGATTAAGATAAATAGAAAGCGCACAGCTAGAAAATACTCCGCTTACTCTAAGGTCACCCATAGTTAAGCATTCTATGAAAAACTATCATAAAAATAGAAAACCTCTGGCCTCGACTCGGCATAGCGTTTCATAGAAATCGGTTCTTTCCGTTTAATGACAAATCGACAGTAGGGCATTGCTCGATTTGTTCACGGTCGACGTTTTTGTCGCCTCTTTGTCGACATACTCGTAACCCGTTGTAGTGACAATGATGTTTAGAAACATCGGTACGGATCGATGAGACTGGGGACTCTAGCGAGATAGGTACCTACATATTACATCGACTGTTGAAAATCTGCGAACCACATTCAAGCCAGCTATTTCCGAATCGTCTGAGATTCATCATCAACATATCATGTCCCCACCGAGGGGCACGGGTCTCTTCCCTAGGAAGGTATAGGCCATACCACGGGGGCCGAGTCCGGATTGGTGGAGGCTTGTAAGACTAGTGGCTGGTCTTACTGACAGAAGTTTTTAAGCCGCCCTAAGGCCTCTGACTTGGCTTAACGACTGCCATCTGTCGACGGCAGCCGGCACCAACTACTTAACGTGCCGCTCGGAAAAATGCCACTAGGGTTAATCATAGACGGCGATCCATCCATGGACTGAACGCGCCGTATGTTGCTTAACCTTAGTGATAGTTTAAGATCACTCAGGCAGCCCAGGATACGAGCGAGTCTGAGATTATCTTATCCCAAATCGAGCAATTTTACTTAGCTCACGCCTGTATCGCAGAAGGGTAGGCCGGGACAAAGGACTGCCATTTGCCACGATCCTGATAAATCACTTTCGCTTCATCGACAGTGATTAGACGGTGCAAGCACGTATACGTCTGTTTCGAGTAAACTTACATGATTTTCCATTTAAATCAAGTTGTGTATCCGGATAATATTTTAGAATATGTATCTTCATTTTTTTTCCCGTGGTGGAGTATGTTCTATACCTTCCTCAGGGAAGAGACCCGTGCCCCATAATGGGTTGATGATGATGATGATGATCTTTATTTCATCATCAACCCATCATGTCCCCACCGAGGGGCAGGGGTCTCTTCCCTGAGGAAGGTATAGGCCATACTCCACCACGGGGGCCAAGTCCGGATTGGTGGAGGCTTGTAAGACTAGTGGCTGGTCTTACTGTCAGAAGTTTTCAAGCCGCCCTAAGGCCTCTGACTTGGCTTAACGACTGCCATCTATCGACGGCAGCCGGCACCAACTGCTTAACGTGCCTTGCGAAGCACGGAATCACTCGGAAAAATGCCACTAGCGTTAGTCATAGACGGTGACCCATCCATGGACTGAACGCGCCGTATGTTGCTTAGCCTTAGTGATCGTTTAAGATCACTCAGGCAGCCCAGGCTACGAGCGGTGCATTAAATCGCCAATTGTACTGTACTATGTTATTATCCAATCTTAAGTGTAATTCCTGGTGTACATACAGTCGGGGTCTGAAAATGTTTACCACCTTAAGGTTCATAATTGTACAGACAATTATACGACACAAGGTCGATATTTGTATTGATTTGATAAGATAAAGCATAAAGCTCAGAATCAAGAGTTGAGTACCAACCTGTCAAAGTTTAGAGCAAACCTTCTTCGCTCCTTCAAGGAGGTTTTATTTTCCTTATTTTGTAAAAATAGTATTCAATATATTTTGAAACTTTCTACTTTGACAGAGATTTGTTGTATGTCATTTTAATAAATGCAATAATTTTAAAATAAGAAATGAATTTAAATACTTGTTAGAATCGAGGCTTCGGAACTTTGAAAGGTAATAAGTACATTGTTAAAGCATTATAGACTATAATGCACATCTTGCGACAAAGAATCAAGTTTGAAAACTGGTAAACATTTTTAGACCCCGACCGTACAATAAAGAATTTTCTATCTATTTACTTTTTGTGCACAACATTATAATAGTGCAGCTTATATAACATAACATGATATAAACATTTACATACAGGCACATACATTGCTTCTGGCCTCACACTAGGATACCCTGTGTCGTGGGAACCAGAAACTGTGACGTCACAAACATGTAAACATCCAATACCTGGAGTTTTTTTTTCTCCCCAGCCGGAGATCGAACCCGGGACCTCTCGCATGTTAAGCAGATGCGCTTACCACTACGCCACAGAGGTCGTCCCATATAGTCCCAATATGTCCCAATGTAGGGCACAGGGCTTTTCTCATCGAAATAGTATGGGCTTAAAAACCACGCGTGACCACCGCGGTTAGGTTGATTCAAGCGCTGAGGTATGTTGGTGGGAAAAAAGTAATTCCTTTGCATCCACGAACTCCCGAATGTGAGGTTGACGTTCTACCACTGACCTACCACCGCTCTACAACATTATAAGCTGTTATAGTCAACATTAACTATTTGGAAAACTTTGCGAAAAATTTAAATATTTGGAAGATGCAATGTTTGTTAATGCACATGCCATTTTCGGAAAGTCCTGAATCCGGAAAAAACACTGACTTTCTGAAAAAATCCTGGCGAGTTCCGGACATTTGACGACTTTCGGTAAAACAGAGGTCAAATTGTGACCGTAATTCATCCAGGTGAACTAGCTTGTAAAACAAAACCGAACAATATGGTTGCATCATTGAATCCACGTCAATTCTCAGTGAGACTTGAGAGTTTTGCTAATTGGTCTGACCGAACGATCGGCCGTCGCCGTTCACTGCAGTGATCAATCAACAATTGAATATCCCTGTGGAGAGCACGATGTCCAAAATGATCGTAAATCTAACTGCCTTTCAAAATACACAGTTATCTTTGAACCGTGTATTTCGAAAGACCAGTTGGGATGTTCTGGATCCGTAGCGCGTGCAAATTAATTTGCAATTTAACCCCTCACGCCTAGAAGAATTTTTCTTTTACAGCTACGTTAATTATTCACAGAGTCATTATCAACCCATTATGGAATCACCTAGGGGCACGGGTCTCTTTCCTGAGGAAGGTATAGGCCATACTCCACCAAGGGGGCCAAGTCCGGATTGGCGGAGGGTTGTAAGACGAAGTGGCTGTTCTTACTGTCAGAAGTTTTCAAGCCGCCCTAAGGCTTCTGACTTGGCTTAACGACTGCCATCTATCGACGGCAACCGGCACCAACTGCTTAACGTACGTTGCGAATTACGGAACCGCTCGAAAAAATGCCACTAGTGTTAATCGTAGACGATAACCCATCCGTGCACTGAACGCGCTCTAAGCAATAGCTTACGCTTCGTGACCGTGTAAGATCATTCAGGTAGCCGTGGCTACGAGCGATTCACAGAGTAATATTTGAAATTAATCACAGTTTAACTGTGGTCTACATCATCTTCAAAATTCGATTCAAAGTGCAGTTGCAAGACCGCTCTCGGGGCTTGAGGAGAAAATCACCGATTTGTACTTACAAGAATATCACAATGGCCGGGACGGCAAGACTGGCACTGATCAGGTAGAAGGCGCCCGAGAACCAGGACAGAGTCAGCAGGTACACCTTGCTGTACACCGGCGAGTAGATCACGGGGATGAGCGCCTCCGAGATGCTGATCAGGGACGATGCTTTGCCTGTAGGAAGAGACATACGGTATTGTTATAACTGCCTACCTCGTTGGCCTATCGGTATCACATCTGACTGTCATGCCGGAAGACCATGGTCGTGGGTTTGAATCCCGTAAGGGGCAACCGTATAGTTTTAGAAATGGCCGTCGTTATACAATGTGGTGATTTGTAAAGAAACGCCCGACTCAGCGTATTTTCTATTCATTACATCAACAACTTTTACTATGGGATCGACCTCGAAGTCGCAAAAAAATAAAAGTTCCATACTACAATTTGATAACTGAACTAAATGTATAACAGCTGATTTTCTTAAAGATTTTGAAAGAAAGAGTTGGTCCCATCATATATAAAAGTTGCTCATATTGACAAGCAGAAAGTTCCACACCTTGAATTGTGTGGAAGTTATGATTATTGTTATGAGGACTCAAAAAATATAAATGTGCATGTAAATGTAAAAAGTATAAAAAAACATAAAAGGGCTGTTTAATTGAACATGCTGGAATTATAAATGCCTCCTGTGAAACAACTACCTAGTATATTTGCTGTAAGACATTAATATAATGCAAAATATGCAAAATACCACTAATATATCGAGACATCTAACAAATGTGTAAGAACTTAGATTCTTAAGAAGGATTATGACTGACATACTAACACACACTAACATATTATGTTTAAGCAAATAATTAATTAATTTGATTTGATGCCATTGACCAATGGAATCAAAGCAATGAGTCCCCGATTAAGCAAGCCTGCAATAAATATTTTGGTAATTCTTCAATTCCAAAACGAACATCGTATTCCGCTGAATATCTTACGGCGATAGAGATATAATTCTGTAGTTCTCTATTATTCCATATACTATGGTCCCCATTATCAAAAGATCCAAATGCAGATTACTTTCTCAGATTACTTTCTACTAATGGATTTCTTAATACATAGATATTATGTTCTATTTATTTTTACAGTGCATTTGGAAAAACCAAATTTTCCTCAACTATTTTTAATATTGCTTTGATTTCGTCGATGACATCTATCGATCAATAGCAACGATGAAAACATTCTGCTGAATGGTATTTTTTATCAACTCTGCTGTCACGTGGGAACAAAAGATTCTCGCAACAGGCGAGATTTTCTGGAAATAATGATAGTGTGTGTTACAAATGCATTGGACCATTTATCACCGCATTCTATCGTGTGCGCGACACACAGTGCCTCGGTACCTATACCTACAGCACTAAAATTAAACTGTACCTGTTGCAAGTCTGCATGCAGCTAATTTTGTTTTAGTGCCTTGATTATTTGTAAGAGATACAAACGATTTAACTGAGTCACAGTTTTTTATTGACTGTATTTTACTGTTTATTTGTTTTCCTTTATTTCTATGTAATAAAAATAATAATGTTCTATGCCTAATACCTTGGCTAATATTCTTAGTAAGTTTTTATTGTACCTTAAGTCTCCCAAGATCATAAAAAAATCTTATCACTATGTGTACCTAAGTGAGTAAATTGCCTTCTCGTCCTCTGAATAATGTTTTACGAAATTTAGAGCAAAGTCGCAAATATTTCACAATATGAATCACGCACAGATTTTGCAAATACGTTAAACATCATGTAAATAAAGAGGTTAGTACTTTATTTAAACTACTTTTATTATCTATGGGTGTCATGTTTGTCAATGTCTTGATTTATTGACATTGAAAATACAAAAGCAGATTTTTTTTTTTTTTTTTTATTAAAAACTGACCAACGATTGACCCCGATCTCACCTGATGGTAAGTGAAGATGGAGCCGACGATGTTCCTCGTTGGTTCAGTAAGAGCCTATTCACTCTAGCCTTAAAGGCACCCAAATTGTACCTTTCCGGAAAAACAGAGGAAGGGAGCGAATTCCATTCCTTAGCGGTGCGCATTAGAAACGACGAGGCGAAACGCTTCGTGCGCACAAAAGGTGTCTGTACCACATAAGGATGAAGTCGCTCCCCTCTCCTGGTTGTCCGGTGATGGAAAGGAGATGGCGGGATAAGATCGTGTAATTCCCGTGCGCACTCTCCAAAATGTATCCTGTAAAATACCGCCAAACAGGCTACCTTCCGTCGGTGTTCGAGGCTTTGGAGTTTGGCCTCTACCAAAGGAGCATCACCAATTAGCTTGCGCGCTCGACGTTCTACGGAGTCCAAAGCAGCCAACTGATATTTGGCCGAGCCGTCCCAGAGGTGACAGCAGTATTCCATACACGAGCGGACTTGTGCTTGGTAAAGACTTAAGAGCTGTCCCGGTGTGAAATACCGCCGCACTTTAAACAGGATCCCCAGCTTCTTGGCAGCAGTCTTCGCTTTGGACTCAATACAACGGCCGAAGTTTAGGTTAGAACAAAGGTCCAAACCCAGCAGCTCAAGGTGATTGGTTAGCGGTACGCATACACCTTGAAAAGTAGGAGTCGATGTAAATGGACTCCTCTTTGCAGTGAATAAACACGCCTGTGTTTTGGTGGCGTTGAACTTAACCAAGTTGGCATCGCCCCAAACGGACACGGCCCTCAAGGTTTCGTTCGTGCGCTCTACCATGGCTTCCCTGAGAGACTCAATCTCGGCGTTACTGGTTCGTGCGTTGGATACGTAACTCTCCGTGACTGTGCTGTCGTCTGCGTACCCAAATGTACCGGGCTTCAGCAGATCGTTAATATGCAGCAAAAAAAGTGTCGCGGAGAGTACTGACCCCTGAGGAACACCCGAATCAATAGTCATCGAGTCCGACGAACAACCGTCCACAACAACACGAATTGACCGATTCCTCAGAAAGTCGGAGATCCAAGAACACAGACCAGACGCGATTCCGTACGCAGGTAGCTTGCTAATGAGGCTGTCATGCCAAACCCTATCGAAAGCCTTGGAGATATCGAGCGACACAGCTAGAGCCTCTCCGTGCTTTTCCATGGCTTCGCCCCATATATGCGTGGCGTACACCAGAAGGTCCCCAGTAGATCGATTCCGGCGAAAACCATATTGTCGGTCACTAAGGAGATCGTTACCTTCTAGGTACGCGAGGAGCTTGGTGTTCAATACACGCTCCATAATCTTACACAGTATGGAGGTGATTGCAATTGGTCGATAGTTCGACGGGTCGGCACGACTACCTTTTTTGGGCACAGGCTGCACGTTAGCAAGTTTCCATGACTCCGGAACTTGATTTTTCATCAGGGAAAGGCGGTACAGGCGTGTTAGTACAGGAGACAACTCAGGTGCACAGGCCTTTAGCACTATTGCTGGTATACCGTCGGGACCACTGGCCTTATTCACGTCAAGACAGCGTAATGCTTTAAGGACCTCTCTCTGGTGGATACGGACTTCAGGCATCCGAGTTTCGCATCCACTTATCGAGGGAGGTACTGCACTACCAGCATCAAGACGTGAATTTTCCGCAAAGAGAGAAACGAACAAATTTGCCTTCTCTTCCGCAGTGTGGGCAAGCGAACCGTCAGGTTTCAGCAACGGTGGCAATGATGGGCGACAGAAATTCGCGTCCACCGACTTGGCGAGGGACCAGAATGCTTTACTCCCCGAGGGGTACGAAGCAAGTCTAGCTCCGATACGACCAACGTGGAGGAAGCGAGCTTTCTGTAGAACCTTCTTGCAGGACTTGGCGAGCTTGTTAAACGTCTGCTTCTTAACGTGTACATCCGGAGCTTTGCGATTCCGAGCATCAGCCCAAGACTTGTAAGCCGAATGCTTTAGCGCCTCAGTGCTGGCACACTCGGCATTAAACCATGGGCGAGCTTTACCACTAAGTGCGACATCAGAGAATGGGATGAAGTACTCCATGCCCTGACGTAACACATCGGCAATGGCTATCGCGGTGCTCGACGGATCATCACCAGAGAAGCAGACTTGCTGCCAAGGATAAGAAGCGAAAAAATGGCGCATCTCATCCCAATCTGCTGACTTGTATCGCCAAACTCGCCGGGAGCCTCTCGGGCTAAGATCGGGCGGAGAATGTGTTGACACAAACTTCACCAGACAATGGTCAGAAGTGCCCAAAGGGGACGATACCGACACATTGTACCTGTCTGGATCAGTTGTCAGCAGAAGGTCCAGGCAATTAGGTGTATGGCCAGCGACATCCGGAATGCGAGTTGGTTGGTCGACCAGTTGGGTGAGATCTAGCGATAACGCAAACTTGCGCGCCTCTCTCCCCGCGTGGTCGGTGATCCGGTATGGGAACAGCCACTCCTCGTGGTGGGCGTTAAAGTCCCCCAGAAATACCAACTCTGCACGCGGGTACCGTTGCTGAGCCATATCCGCCGCATCACTGAGAATTGCAGATTGCAACACTGAGACAGACTGAGACGCAGATTGCGAAAATATGTTATTTTAAATTATTAATTATTTTTAGAATTCTCGAAATTTTCTCTTAGAAACGAAACGAGTCTTACGAAAAAAGAACCCGTAACTATACTCATTAGTGTAACTTTAGAGAGAGGCGTAACTAAAGTGTGGCGTAACTACAGACTTACCAACTTCGTCAGCGTCCACAAGCTTCGTGGCAATAGACCTCAGCGAAGTGGTGCTGGCTGAGCTGAACATGTCCATCACTGGCCCCAGGAAGTAGACCGTGCGGGTGGGAGCTAGAGCGTAGACCAAGCTCGCGGCCACCCTGCTCGCACACGCGATGACTCCAATGAGACAGTCGTCAATCTTCCATTTCTTGCTGAACAGATATATCGTTATGAAGGAACCTGGACAAACCGATGAACTGCGAGTTATTATTATGAAGTGCGTCCAGAATAGATGGGACTGCCACCAACTAATTACTTTCTCTAGACAATGTATGTTTATAGAAATTATATTATATGTACAGAATTATGAACACCATTTCTTCAGTATCGATAATATTTGTGACATCTTCGAAGAAACAAAAGCTTTTTATTATTTACCATTTGAAAAGAAAAAAATAAATACATTGAAAATTTTGATCTGGTCGCTTTAATTAATCGTTACTGACGATACGATTTTCAGCTTATCTATTTAAGTTAAGGTTAGCAGCTGCATTACTCAATAATTTTTCAATGAATAAGTATTTACAGGAATGTCCCTAATAATAGTATACCTAGAGACCTTACGAAAGGGATGAGAGTGATTTGTGTCGAATTCATAACTGAACTATAAAGTGAACAACTGAAAAATAACGTTTCGTATTCTGATGTTAGAAAGTTGACTCTGTTGATCGATATGAGATATAGGTCCAGTTTGTGAATTGAGAGTCTAACTAAGTAAATACTTAAGTAACGTTCTGTCACGCTCTTTTTTGAGAAATTTGATGGTACAGCACTACAGTTAAGTATGTAGTTACTTAGAGAAATTCTCAATTCACAAACCGGTCCATATACGCCAAAAGGTGTTGTATAAATTCTTGTTCGATTTACAGTTGTGAGATACGAGAGTTAAGGTAATAAGTTTACTTAATAAAAATCGTGGTGGATTTTGCTGATGTTAAATCTATAACTTGATAAATCGCGTCTTAAGCTTAGATATTCATAGCTTCATCCGGCTTTGGAAACTGGGTACACTTAAGATTTTTTCAGGATAGAACAGAATACGGTAGTTTAAGTTAACAATAATAACAATAACTTAATGCCTATCAAGGAGAATTAAATTCTCCTTGATGCCTATGATGAAACAAAAATTATAGTCATTGAAATATTCACAAAATTATGTTTAAATATGATAAATCATAGCAATGCATCTCTGGACATTCATCATCAATGGACATTCAAAAGCCTTTTGTAATAATTATTATGTTTTACATTCATCATCATCATCATTCAGATACAAGAAGTCCACTGCTGGATATAGGCCTCCTCCATGGATCTCCAAAAATACCATGTTTTACATTGCTTTTATTTTATTTATATTCGGTCCACGTATTTCCATTGAAATCTCTTCAGGTGTTTCGAATTGAGAACGTGAGCTCTGTTTGTACTCTCGTACATATATAAAATAGTGAGTACATAGTTACATAATCTCGTACATAGACTTATCAGCTTCATTCATTCTCCGTTCATAAAATGTTTGTTAAGACTGACGGTTTCCTGATCTCGTGTGTCGTAATACTTTCTTTTGTACATGACGAATTGTATGCTTATGTAAAATAAATTATGCTTGTTTCGGAATAGATTCAGTTTTTTCAAAAGTGACGTAATGTCCTAAGTTTATGCCATATAATACAAAAAAGATGTTGAAACATTTTGCACGGCAATAGGTGCGTTGAACGATAATCAACCTTTTCATCGTTCTAAAGTCACCTGTAAAGTGACTGCGTAGGGTACACACATTTGTAAAGGTTGCTACCGACTATTCGTCTACATATTTTCTACAACGTACGTTTGCTTTAATTACCTACGTTGAGAATTTTCCCGAGAATTTTCCCGAGTAAACACAAAAGTCTGACAAACACGCAACAAAACAAAACTAAGCCTCTTTTCTTATTAAAAGATAAGGATAATTTAAGTAGAAAATTTGTTTATACCTTTCTGAGCAAGCATTCTAGATCTTCACCTTTTATCTTATTTAGATATGCAAACGTTTTAGCGGATACTTTTTATTATTTTAACTAATATTTGCTACAACAACCTAATGACTAAGGACATAGTTACCTCAATCGTGTTATTTTTCGTTTTTTTTGTGTGTACAATAAAGAGTTCTAAATAAGAGTACTTAATGTACCTCAGAGGTATACAATAGTAAGTCCACTTTTTGCGAATTTCTTTTTTTTACATCAATGAGATCGCAAGAACGAGCTCTACAAGATGGTATACAGCATTAAGTCCAATAGTCATTAGTTTAAGAGATAGCCAATTTGAAACGAACTTATCTACAAGATTGGTTACGAAATACAGAATATTAAAAAACTATAAGGTTGTCTACCTCACACTTTACCATGGACTTGATACTGTTTACCTATAGATACAGTGCGGCGCGAAGTACTAACGAAACGGCCATGTTCTCACATGGAAAATTTCTGTGTGAACTGGCAAAAGGGATAGAAGAGAATCCACTTTGGATGATGGTAAGTACTTTTTTTGTATGTATACTCTTAGTTTTATATGATTTTGCAAAAATGCATGTCGTCTGGCATGCATGTCGCATTTCCCCTGTAAACAACAGCATTTCTTCCAAATTGTTTAACGAAATGGGTCATTATTACTGAGCCCTTATAGTCTACTTTACCTGAAAGAACGAAGTATGAAAATATGGTTGCGGCAAAAATCCATCCACGTTCTGCCATTGTAATTCTACTGTACTGTACTGTAATAATGGTACTAACGAGTTGACTGGTCTGATGATGTAGATCGAGGGTGGGATTTGGAATTAAAAAATTTAGACAGGTGTTGAGCAAGTGTTTCAAAATATTTTTGGCACAATACTGTGTTTTATGATGGGTAAGACCTAGACTTCTAGAACTCTCGCTCTTTTCAAACACTTGCTCAGCACCTGTTTAACTTTTTGTAGTAGGTACGACTTTTCCGATAAAAAGAACCAAGTAAGTTAATCCGGACGATATTATTTTATTACATGTTAGCTGAGCACTTTCCAATTACCAAAATTGTAAACTTCATTTTTTTTATTGTTTTTTCTTAAATTGTGTAAAATTGTGTTTTTTTGGTAATAAACTATTTCTATTCTATTCTATTCTGAAACTGTTTTTTTTTCTGTTCTAGGATTTACGAGAGTTGAACAAGATAAAAAGGTAACAGTGCAATTGGCGGACTTATTGCTAATAGTGATTTCTTCCAGACAGCCCTAGATTTAACCCTACGGCCTTCCCGGCGACCTTCAACCCGCGGAGGTTTCTTCTATGACGATTGGCAGCCAACAAGTTGATGATGGGGTTTTTCCTGCACCATGGGAATAAGTTACTCGTGTCAATTAATAACGACACTGATGATTGTACAGAACCACCTGTCTCTGTTTCTACTGATTTCATCAAACAATGTACCAGGCAGCAAAGTTTCAACAATTAAATGCCGAAATCAACTCCGATGGCGATTTCTTGCCTTCAGTTGATGGTAAGAATTATGTTCCGAATACTGATGAAGAGTCTTCAGTATGAAAGACCAGCTAGAAGACAGGTCCTTATACTAGAGAGTTGCTCAAATGACATCGATATTGAAAATACACTACTGGAGCGATCAGTTGAATTACAACCTGCGGAAGTTCAACCACAGTCGTCATCTACTGATGTCGAAGAACCACAGTCATCCTGCCATTACCAAGAAGAAAAAAAGCCGAAAAATAACAAGAAATTAGTGTGAATGGAAATGCAATGTCAGAAAAACAAACAAGTGCTTGCAAGAGAAGCTCATCTGTCTGAGGCAGGAAATTGTAAATCCTGTAAATTGAAATGCTTAAAATGTTGAAGGATTTCTCTCAATACTTTGAGGTAATCTCTGCTCCTTTTATACACAGAAAAAAAACGAAAGCTGGACAAATTGTGCCATATTCTGCCATTATTTGGATGCAATTACGATAAGATAGCATGGGCACAATGTTCTACAAAACATCCTTGGATCAGGTGGTCTTCGACGAAGTGAGTTTTGTTAGAAATATACGACGAGGGTTCTATTCCCTCGCCGAAGTTCATCCGAAGGAATACTAAACTAAAATATAATGATTTGATAAAAACATTGCAATGAATCCACCATATTCCATGATTACTACATAAATCTGTCCACAAGTGATGACGTTTCAGAACTCCTAGACTGTAGGAGTTCAGAAACGTTATTTCAGACCTAGAGGAGTCAAAGAAATGGTTCCATTTTAATCTAAATTTTGTCTCTTTGTGACTTGATTATAAAAATAATTAAAAAAATAATAATAATTATTAAAATTACCTACTTAGTATTTGGTTTTTACTAAACGTTCCTTTAGTTAGTGTCTCAATAGGGGTTTGACCATCTCATTATGTTTATTTATCTTCTATTATTATATACAAATGTCAGTTACTGTTTTTTACCACTGCTAACCCGATATGCTATTTTTTTTATTTCTTAGAGGTAAACAAACTTAACATCCCTCAATACTTTATAAATTTCATTTCATGTATTTGTATTGAGAGGTATATAACCTTAAGTCCACAAAATAACAGTTATAATACCCTAATAAAAAATTCACTGTACAAAGTAAATAAAGCTGTCTAAATTATATAAAATAGAGTTTAGTGTATTCCAATATCTCCTTTAAATCCCACGCATTTTTGCATTCAAAATTCAAATCGCTCACTTTCCGTCTATTTTTGCCTCTCCTGTAAAATTTCCATTTTGGTGCTTACTATTGTCTACCTCTGAGGTACAGTTTTATACTCTCTCCTACCTCTTGAACGTTAATATGTTTTGTTTGAATACTGAATCAACGTTTGAACAGTATTACGTAGCTGAGAATTCGTGGGCAGATTTTAGGTTGATTGTTGACTGTTAAAATGGCATATCTCTACATACATGGTCAGAATCATCATGTTTTATTTTTAAGATTCCGTAAAGAAGAGTGTCAACGATGCCTGCGACACATCTGTCTGTCTTGGCCTTCAGATTCAAACAAAATGTTGGGAGAAAAGTTTTGATGCAAGTAAATACGTCATATCATTTTTTTTCTCATCATCAACCCATGTCCCCATCGAGGGGCACGGGTCTCTTCCCTGAGGAAGGTATAGGCCATAATCCACCACAGGGGCCAAGTCCGGATTGGTGGTGTATTATTATTTTTTATTTTTAAGGAGTTAGAAGTTGCCGCACAAGACCGCGAGAGATGGAGATCCCTTCTATGAGCCCTATGTCCCTGATAAGGGATAAGAAGAAATCATCATCATCATCATATTATTTTTGATGAAACGGAACCCTCGATCCGCGAGTGTGACTCGCACTTAGTCGACCAGGACCTAGATTCTGCTAATGCATACCTAGTACAATGACAACTGCGTGATCATGGCGGTTTAGTTTCATTGCCGCGTCAAGACCACGCGCGCACGCGTATTCGTATTTCTAGGCGTCAATGGAATTAAAAAAAACCTGTCACGTGACCCGACCATGAAACTGTAATTGAACTATAATGCACTAACAGAATCGAGGCCCTGGACCTTGATTCTTTTGGTGCATTACAGTACGATGGAAGATACACGGTCGGGTAACGTGACGTGTTTTTTTAACCATTGACCCCTAGAAGGTTTAATTAGTTGTACGTGCCTAGACTTGAAGCGGCAATAAAACTAAATCGCCACGATCATGCAGTTATCATTGTAGTACAATGCATTGACAGAATCTATGTCATGTAAGGTTCTCTGCTCAAATTTTTACTCAACTCATTTTTCTTGTAAGCCGTAGTATTATAATAATATGGCAGATTGATACACAAAGAAAAGTATTTCCACCCTATTTACTGACGCGAACGAGTAAGTGTCAACATGTCAAAAATTTGGTTTTTCAATATGCCACATTTATACCACTGCATAATATTTAGCAAAGTTATACAAAACGATATGGCTAATAAATGCCAATAAGCAATAAACACATTAACATGTTATTACCTGATTTATCCTTCACTCGCAGCTTATTTAACTAAATATTTTATTTTATCATGAAAATACCATTTGCTTAAGAGATCTATGCACCAAAAATACCTAAAATTTCAGTGGTCCTCAAATAAAAGCTATCCTACTGCTGCCAAATATGTTCGCAACTACGAAAGATGTAGGACTTTTGTTTAAAGGCTGATTATGATCGATTATTTTATGCTAATGCGCTACGCGAAGTGTAGGAAGAAGTATGGAGAACTGACTACGAACCTCTTTTTTAATTGGGTATTTGACAAGATGTCAAATGAGTTACTTTTAAAACGGAATTTTGTATGAAAATACTTGCTTGTGACGTCACATTTCAGAGCACTCTTTTTATGTTTCATCTATTTAAAAATAACTAGTAAATTATTTAAAAAAATAAATTTTCTGAATTATGCTGTAATTTTTGTTTTAATCGAGCATCTCAAATAATTTATTGTTGATAGTGTCAAATACCGTATTAAAGGCAAAAAAAAGAAAGATAGCCACCCCGTTGCCATATTTACTCACGATTGACGTTGTTGATGCGAGTGCAACTTCTCTAAACTATTTTATTTTCTTTAGTGTTTGTCTTGTCTTGTTTGGTTGTCTGTCTGTTTTCATTAAACAGTACCTACCTAAACCTATGTGGGTATACGATGCAAGCAAAGCTGCGTGTATGAGCTATTTTGAGTGACATGTAAGTTTGAGAGATGCTGTGTCTTTGTTTACCTTTAGTCGTTCGCTTCAGTAAATAGATTGTAGAAACATGATATTTTAACTTTTTTGACAGACGGCCTAACTAAGAGCGCTTCTACACGAGCGGTGCGTGTGCCGTCAACAAAATGTCGATGGATGTAGTTGGCACATGTGCCGCTCCTGTATAATAAGCGCCCTGGTTGCTATCGCAAACTTCAGGATTTCAACTTATATAAAAATACAATTCCTTTGAAACCCTACTCAGAAGCAGTTTAAATTATCTCCGGTTACTTCTTTATATTTCATCATCAACCCAGTAGGTCCCCACCGAGGGGCACGGGTCTCTTCCCTGAGGAAGGTATAGGCCATATTCCACCACGGGGGCCAAGTCCGGATTGGTGGAGGCTTGTGAGACTAGTAGCTGGTCTTACCTTCAGAAATTTTCAAGCCGCCCTAAGGCCTCTGACTTGGCTTAATACACCCAGTTTGAGGCCATTTGTAAAAATTAAGTACGGCGGTCTCTAATGGAAACCACAACAGAAGGTACCCTAATTTGAAACCAGCACAAATAATTTATTATGTTGAGTGGATGTTATTATTTATCGATAGACACAACATAATTTGTCCTGGTTATTATATTTTTATACGTTTTCTTTAAATTTTCACTCTTTTAACAGAGGTACAAGTTGGCACGGGCCGAGGCCAAATGCATTAATTATTTTAGAGTTCATTCTCTTTGCTGAAGAACTTTCGTACGATACGACATGTGTTAAGTATAGTGGCTTTTTGTAGTAGTTGGTAAGTTGATCGGTGTATGTCTAGTGTTTTTAGGGCAGTGTGCAGAGTGTAAGGTATGACTCCTGTAGAAGAAAGGATTATTGGAATCGTTTTGATGGTTTGCATTTGCCATTGAGTTTTAATTTCTACGGCAAGATCAATGTATTTTGTGATTTTTTGTGTTTTATTATGTGGAAAAAAAAGGTAATGGTCTCGTCTGACCATAGTGGCCAGACAGACGCTTTCCGGCTGAGTCCGAGCAGCCGGAGGTCAGGGAGACAGCGAGAGAAAACGCCGAACTATCGGGCTGTATCAAGCAACAGCACCGCCTTCTGCATGATAGCCGGATATTATTATTGTTATAATTTGTGATTCTTTTATTATTTATTGATAGCTTGTGAGACACCTTAGCCCACATTTGTTGAAAATACCTATAATAATTATTCTTTTCCAACAATTAAATATTAGGATGTGCGAACGAGAGGTTCCTACAAGGAAGAACAACCTTAGATAGTTTGATGGGGCCTTGATCCCCATTTCATACTTACAATTTGACGTTCATTGCATCACTGTTCTGAGCATTGTATAGCCGATTTCACCACAGATTAACAAGTAGCAAGACTAATTGTATCAGTCGGCTACGCAATGTACAGCGATTGTCATAGTGAATTATGAATCGTAGTTTTATGAAAGACTGTCCTTATAGTGACGGCACATCGACCTATACATCCGTGCACTCTGTACATCGTTAGATACATTGAGGGTGACTTTGGAACAAATATGTAAAAGTTGGGCTGCTGTCGACTTCGACTATTTTGTGGTAGGTTGTGGGCCGAGGGCGTAGAAGACACGACGGGTAAAGATTTCAATTTGGGTCCTCGCCCTGTCTCTTCTGTGAGGGCTATGCCTCATCGCTTCAGTACATCATATAATTCATCATTATTATTATTTTTTAATTCATTCATTTATTATTATTTCGAATTATTTATTATTATTTAGAATCTCTCGTAGCCTGGGCTGCCTGAGTGATCTTAAACAATCACTAAGGTTAAGCAATATACGGCGCGTTCAGTCCATGGATGGGTCACCATCTATGACTAACGCTAGTGGCTTTTTTCCGAGCGGTTCCGTGCTTTGCAAGGCACGCTAAGCAGTTGGTGCCGGCTGCCGTCGATAGATGGCAGTCGTTAAGCCAAGTCAGAGGCCTCAGGGCGGCTTGAAAACTTCTGACAGTAAGACCAGCCACTAGTCTTACAAACCTCCACCAATCCGGACTTGGCCCCCGTGGTGGAGTATGGCCTATAGCTTCCTCAGGGAATAGACCCGTGCCCATTGGTGGGGACATAATGGGTTGATGATGATGATTATTATTTCATTTTATATAAAGTCAATGGAAATTATACCGCATCCTTTCCTTACCCTCGTTCCTACATCCGTCCCGTGTGCTAAGGCGTACGGCTTAAAGCTGAAGGGTAATGTCTCACTAGTAAAATCCGCTATTATTTTCAGAGCGACTTTTAAACTGCCTTGAAGGTGATTAGAATTTCGTAACAAAAATCAATTGACAAGAGAGAGGAACCACTGACTCATTGAAGTAAGCCCAGAACTTTTCTGAATAATTATTATTGTTCTACGGTTGAGTGCCTCTTTTCCAAGCTAGCGAATGTCAGGCTTTTTTTAGCTGTAGCTATAATTAGACCATTTTGTCTGCTTACAACTTTTTAACCGTTAACCAGGCAATGATCTAATTGAACCTCATCACTTTGAAATAAAGTCCGAAACCAATGAAAAATTCTTACTACGCATTCCTGTTCAGGGTTAACAAATAGTCTTAACCTCATAGTTCGGCCATTGTACGTAGCAAGCGCTAAGGTACTAGGGCTTCCTCACGATGTTTTCCTTCACTGTTAGTTAGTGGTATTGTGACTATAACTTTACAAATGTAACTACGTAGGTAACTAATAAAATAAAGTCATTGGTACATGCCGGGACGGCACCCACGACCTCCCTCCCACTGAGAAACCGGCGTTTCAAATTGGAATTTAACACACGGCTATCGTCCAATATCAGATTTCAGAACCAAATTTTATAGATTCTTAGCTATGAAATATTTAGAAAAAAATCTAAATATTAACGTGGGCCATACTGAAAGTTTCTGGATTCTGGTAAATAAGACTACCTATTATCTTTATAACACATTTATTGTTTTTCAGAGTATATACCCTCACTATTTACGCATTTTTGCATTCGCTGGAACTATTTTGAAAAGCAGTGGGTCCAGTCTTCCTTAGGGACCACTTCGATGGCTTGTGAAAAGCATTCACCGCCATTTCCGGGCTTGTAAAACGTAAACCTCTGAGTTTATCTTTAATATTCGGGAGCCGAAAGAAATCACAGGGTGCTAGATCTGGACTGTATGGCGGATGAGTCATAATTCTACTTTTAAAGCCTTCAAATACGCATTCGTTGCCTTAGTGGAATATGCCAACGCGTAGTCATGATGAAGGACTATTTAGCTCAGGGGACGCTTTTCGCGTATTTTGTCAAACACTTCAGGCAAACACGTATTAACATACCAATCTGTAGTTACGGTTCTTTGGTTTTCAAGCGATTCAGTGGTGTAATGGCCTGATTTGCCGAAAAACTAAGCAACCACTTTCTTGCACTGGCTGCGGCTTTTTTTGACTTTCGTTAGCAACTCTTCAAAAGGAAAGACCCATTCCGCCGATTAACTTTTCCTTTCTGGTTCAAAGCAGTACACCCAAGTTTCATCACCTGTTACAATGTTATACACAGCCATTGATTGTCCTCCGTCATATTTTTTTATCATTTTACGGCACCACTCTACACGCAATCGTTTCTGATCTTAGGACAAATCATGCGGTATCCATCGAGTGCAAAGTTTCCGAACCTTCAGATGCTCATGCAATATCTTTTGCACTTGGGTCATTCCAATGCCTAAGGTAGTGCGGATTTGCTGACAGATAATTTTTTTATCCGTTTTAATTAGTTGTCGCACAGTATCAATATTAAAATTGGTAACCGCGGTCGCCGGCCGGCGTTCACGTTTAACGTGATAGAGATGATCACGTCCTCGTCTAAATTCACCAAACCACGAATAAATAGAGCTACGACATGGGACTTCATGACCAAATGCTAACTGAAGTCTTTGACAACTCTCTTGCTGACTTAAGCCATAGCGAAAATCGTAAAAAATCATAGTACGGAAATTTTCTCGACTTAAATTCATTGTAATAGCGACACACTAATTTCAAAACAACGCCACGATGAAAAAACAAATGGCAGACTCACAATTTAAAAATAAATGTACTGACAGAGAGTTCCTTGTTCAAACCCTATCAGTGTTTTTTTTATTTTCCTTTTGTAACTAGTCCGTTCCAGAAACTTTCAGTATGGCCTAAGTACAATGTAATTCGCAGGTACAAAGTTGTCACTTCATGATCTTCTCAAAAGGGAATGGATGTCAAAAGAAATTTAGAAACGGGTGACGTAATGTCAAATTACAGTTTAAAATTGATAGATAGACCGAAAAGAAACATTAAAAAATGGTGTAAAAGGTTCACACCGTCTAAGTATCACGTGTGACTCGATCATAGATAAGTAAACATAGGCAGGTTACATACCTACGAAAATTACATAAATACACAAATTAAATAAGTATGCCTAAATGACGCATCTAGTGTTAAGTAGATGATGTAACTGTTATTGAATACTAATAATTTAAGCACTTAGTATTTACCTTTTCAAAAGCCTCTTTGTTTTTCAATCAAACAATAGAAAGAGTAATTTAAGATCCTGTCTAAACTTATGTAATCTTAGTATTACCCAACCACCAAACTGCATAAATGGAATACAGTAAAAAAATACACTGAAACTAACTACATTGTGACTACATTTATTTCACAAGCTACATGGCAAACGTCGGCATTCGCGTAATGAGCGTTTTTCCTTTCTTTTTTCTTTCTTAGTTCCTTGAGTTAATCTAGATGGCGTTATTCGTTTCTACATACAAAATTGTGATTCGTAGCAATCAATGTCAAAGTTAGTCCACATATTACTAAACAAGAGAAGGAACCAGGGTTGCTATTCGGACGAGGTTTCTCGTAATAAAAATAAAAATTCAAACCCAAAATCCACAGCAAAGACTCCAAAATATCAAAAATCACTTATCACCAAACGACAACAGCATTTTTGTTTTTCCGTAATCAACCATCACAAATTCCACAGAACCATAGTATTATTTTTTGCTTTGACGTGTATTATTACGGTACGGCAGCGTAACCTAGGGATTCTTTTAGAACTAAATTTGACATAAGGAAAAACGCTCATTACATGCTAATTGCGATTCTACGCCAGAATATCAAGTAAAACTAAAAATGCCATTAATTGTTCATAAGTATTCAGATTGTCATTGAAGTAGCAAATAATATTACGCGTAATATTACATTATAACTTCATGACTGAGGTACATCGCTGGCTTGGATGGAGCCTGAGGCCTATGAATCCTATGTCCAGTAGTGGACGAGTACGGCCTATTGGAGAACTTTCACTAAAAATATTGTGATATAATGAGCCGTTTTCACAAGAAAAAAAAAACGAATGGCTGTCAAAGGAATACAATTTTGGACCTCTTGGCGCGTGGATGACATTGACATAGGGGCGTTCAGTTTATTTTTATTGGTTGGGTAACCCGTAACGTTACGCTCATTGGTCAAAATGCCTTAGTTCTGATTTCAACCACGCGCCAAAAGATCCTTTTACAACTGTAAATGTTTATCTTTAATGCCACTCCACGCTGAGTTAGACGCAAGTCCCCCAATGATTGCACTAGCCGTTAAATGTAGAGCTACGTGGTATCATTAAGTCTCAAAACAAACTGGTACTCACCAACACTGCCGACGAGGACGGAGTACGTTAGGAAGAAACTGTAGTCGATCTCGTTGAATTTGAACTTGTATCTTGTGAACCAGTAGGTCATCTGCGCCTCACCTTTATCCCAAACGAAAGCATCGATTAGTGAACTGTGCGGAGCTGGCGCATATCTGCAAACCATTATTGCCTACTTAATCTGTTGGCTGACTCCAATAGCGGAGAGGCAACTTGGAAATAAAAAGCACGAATCGGTGTGACTTAGCAAACGATTGCAGGCAAGCTTAAAATACTAAAGGAAAAGAAAAGAAAACAAGCATTTATAATAGCATCCATTTTAGCCTCAACGCCTTAAGCGACGTAAGCCTATAAAGTCAATACGCTTAAATTTATTGCAAACACTGTCCCCAAATAGTGTTATAATATTAAAGCAACCTCTTATATATTTAATTGGGGATACCGCCGTTTAGCCAAAGTATTTTTCGCCAAATTTTACTTCCCAATAAACTTATGGCATCAGTTTCATTTCCCAAATGAAACTTTAGCAAGTTTTCATTTCGCATTTTATTCATTTGGTCAAATTATCATTTCGCATGATTTTACTGCGTCAAGTTTTATTAAGACAAACGTTTATTATGCTAACGTTATATTTTGGCTTGTATTCATTTGGTCAAATTATTATTTGGCATAAATATAGTTGACGATTAGGTTCTAATTATTATTGAACGGGGGGTCGGTGATGTAAAGAATACGTGGCAACAGAAATATAGGTGCGACGACGCGCGTAGCGAAGCGGAGCGCGTCGGAGCGTTAGGTTCTCTATGTAAGATCGAAAACAGACTCGACTTTGTTGTGTCATTTACACACATTGCCGGCAGCGTATTCGGTATTGTATGGAAAGGTACTTTTTGCCAAACGATACTTTTGACTGAATAATGCTTGGTAAAATGAATTTTGACCAAGTATTTATTTGGTAAACAATAACTTGCCATAATAACTTTTGCTAACTGTTTATTTGCTTTAAGTTGTTTTGAGAAATGTTTTTTTGCCAAGTGATAATTTGCGGAAAATAGTTTGGGAAGTAATACTTTGGGAAACGATTTTTGGCAATACATTAGTAAACCATTTAATTGTAATGCGCTCTTTCATGGCGAATTTTTATTTTTTATTTTTTTTACATTAATGCCCGGTCCCAATAGCCTACCAACCAGCTACAACCAGTTAAAATGTTAACTACAGTCTGTAAAATATAGCTTGAGCTCCAAGACAGCTGTCATACTGACAGAGCTAGGTTACGATATTGCTTAGACATCAAATAGGGTGCAGTAAGTACGGAGTTTTCACAGTACAAATATTCTGTGAAAAAATTCAAAACTTCATGGACGGAATCGTTCATGACAGCTGTCGCGGAGCTCAAGCTATATTTTACAGACTATAGTGATAGGCCACTCAATAGAAAAGAAAAACGGAACATTTCAATATCGCGTTGATAGCTAATTGTCAGTAGATGTCAATCTGTAAATAGGTTATTGGGACCGGGCATAGTGTTGTATCTAACTGTAACAACTGTTGGTTGTGTCTATTTAATAAATAAACATTCCACAAATAGTTGACTCGTTTGTGCGAGCGAGTAGGTATGAAACGATTTTGAACACAGTGGATTGATGTTCTATCCTCGTAATTTTGTTTTAGAATCTAGAGCTAGTACGTAAGTCGCGGCACGTCATGCCACCGTCTTGACATGTAAGAGAATTTAATAGACTTCACCAAACGCATAGTGTAGATAACAATCAGACAATCTAATAATTATTACGACAAATGAGATACATAATGAAGTTAACGAAACATAAACACTAACGCATCAAGATAACATCTACAGAGACAAATTGAAAATAGACAGACAGCAGTGAATACACACACTTCATGGAAATTTTGTATCCGAGGACATTAAATGCGCATTAGGAATAAATAAAATAAGTTAATTGTTAATTTTGTCGAGCACTGTATTTGATTTGGTTTCACTGCAATATTATTTAATTAAGCGATTTTTTTTTATGATACTCAATTCCTAAAACACGTCCATTAAAAGATTCGTTCTACGAGCTTATTAACAGATCGATTTTTTGGCAAGATCAGAGTTAATTATTATTAGTTAACTTAGAAGTCTTAGTTAAAAATTTATTATGAAATTCGCGCTATAAAGACTCGTTCGCGGATGCCTTGGATATGCCTGAGGTACCTGTTCCGCTGGGTGATCTGCTTCACGACGCTTTCTCTCCACATCACAGGAATCTGAATGTTTGCCATATTAATGCCCAAAGCATTCCTGCACACTATTCCGACCTTCTCACCACCTTCACCAGCAATCACATCCATGCGTGCCTAGTTACCGAATCATGGCTTAAACCCACGCTACCCTCATTAAGTTACTGTTTATCCGGCTACGTGTTAGTAAGAAATGACCGCATTGGTAAACGAGGTGGTGGGGTTGCCATCTACATGAAATCTGAAATAAAATTTAAGATAATCGACCAATCATCGTCACTACACTCTGGGTCATTGGAATACCTGTTCCTGGAATTAAATTTCAACACGGTGAAATTTTTTCTCGGGACAGTGTATGCTCCACTAGGTATCGACTACTTCGGCACGCTGGAGACATTGCTGGTCACACATCTGCCCAATTATGACCATGTTGTCATCATGGGTGACTTTAACACCAATCTATTACGCGAAAATAATCGCTCTCGTCAAATTCAGTCCCTGATTACCTCCGTAAATTTAAATTTTCTCCCTCTTGGGCCTACTTACCACGTTAACGATTCGCATACCCTTCTCGACCTGATTCTTACTTCTAAACCCGACCGCGTTCCTGCCCACGGCCAGATTACTGCGCCAGGCTTTTCCCATCACGACCTTCTGTTTGCTTCTTATAAGCTCAAAATCCCTAAAATTATCTTGCAGCGTAACTTTGCCCGGATGGACGTGAATAAGCTTAAGGCGGATGCCGAAAGTTTAGACTGGTCACGGTTGGAACGGTTGGGTACGGTGGATGAAAAGATCGACCACTTCAACAGTCTCCTTGGTCTGTACGACGTTCATGCACCTGTACACGCGGTGAAAATTAAGCGTCCTCCAGTTCCGTGGTTGACCAAGGAAATTCGAGAATTGATGGCTAGGAGGGACTATCTTCGACGCAAGCATGAGAAGAATCCTACTGAAGAGAACTGGTATCTCTTTAAGACGGCCAGGAATCGGTGCAACCAGGTGATTAGGAACGCCAAACGACGTCACATATACTCGTCTATTGAACGATGCTCTCCCAACAACATCTGGAAATTTTTGCGTTCCTTGGGTTTTGGTAAGTGTCGGCAAGACCTGAACTCGTCTATCGACGTCAATGGTCTAAACCGACACTTTTCATCTCCCCCACACTCCATTGATCCTCTGATGAAGGCTGCAACTATACAGACCATCTCAGCTTCTCCCGTAGCTTCACACCACCCCTTCTGCTTCACCCCAGTTACTGGATCTGATATTGAGAAGATCATCTTATCTATCCATACAAAGGCGGTAGGTCATGACTCGATTGGGCGTGACCTACTCCTGCCAATCCTCAATTCAATACTCCCTGCCCTTACACACATCGTCAATTCCTCCCTCTCCTCCAGTTCCTTTCCCTCTCAATGGAAGTTGGCGTATATGGTGCCTATTCCTAAAACCTCTATTCCCACTGAATTTAAACACTACCGGCCCATCTCAATCCTTCCTTTCCTATCCAAGGTTTTGGTACGTGTGGTGAATCACCAGCTAATGGCTTTTCTCCACACCAACCAACTCCTAAACTCCTTCCAGTCCGGCTTTCGTCCGTCCCATAGCACATCTACTGCGCTCATTAAAATCACTGACGACTTCCGCTACGCTAGGGACGAACGTCAGCTCACTTTGCTTACCTTACTTGATTTCAGTAGTGCATTTAATTGCGTTGACTATGAAATCCTCCTTGCCATCCTCCGATCGCTCAACATATCGGAGTCAGCCGCTGTGTGGTTCCACTCATATCTCCACGGTCGCCAGCAGCGCATTCGTGCGGATGACGTTCTCTCCGATTGGTGCGACGTCACTGCTGGTGTTCCGCAGGGAGGAGTGCTCTCCCCCTTACTTTTTTCTGTTTTCATTAACACCCTTGTTAAAGTAGTAAATTTCAGTTCCTATCACCTGTACGCAGACGATCTCCAGCTTTACTTGCCGTTCAAGCAGGATCTCCTTTCTGTTGCTGTCCAAAAAATGAACACTGACCTGATGGCAATAAATGCTTGGACTGAACAATATGGCCTGCTAGTAAACCCGAGCAAGACGCAGGTTATGATTGTTGGGAGTAGGGCTCTTCTGTCTAAGATCGACAGGGATTCCTTGCCCCCAGTATGTTACAATGGAACCCCTTTACCATATTGCAGGGAAGTGAAAAATCTGGGTCTTCTCATTCAAGACAACCTGTCGTGGGAAAAGCATGTCAGTGAAATAAGTAGGAAGATCTTTTCATCCATGCACTTGCTTAAACGTATGCAGAAGTTCCTGCCGTACTCCGCCAGAGTTACGTTAGCCAACTCCTTGCTTCTCCCCGTCATTGACTATGCAGATGTGTGTTACCCCGACCTCACTGAGGAACTACTCGATAAGCTAGATCGCTTACTGAACGTATGTATTCGTTACATCTTCAGCCTCCGTAAATATGATCACGTGTCCCAATTTCGCACTCAGCTTGCTTGGCTAAACATCCGCTCCCGCAGGAATGCCCACATTGTGTCACTTCTCTATGGCATACTACATGACCCCTCTGCCCCTCAGTATCTTCGCGAACGCTTCGCCTCTCGTGGCGCGCATGGGCGCTGAAGGCCTTGAATCCTTTCTTCTTGAATCCCCCCTGCATTGTATGGCAGGCTATTCGGATTCCTTTACTGTGACAGCTGTGCGCCTGTGGAACGCGCTACCGCTGCACATACGCCAGGCCTCGCCAGGCCTCGTCGGCCGAAGTGTTTAAGAGTGCGATCCAGGAACATTACTTTGGACTTCAGAGCAATCCGACATAATTTATGTATATGAAAGTATTTATTTATATATCTTTTTATTTATTTATGTATTTATAGTAGGTACGCATAAAATAATTGTACATATTTATGAAGTATTATAATATAGTGTGTAGTATACGTATTAGAAGTTTGCGAATTTGCAAGTAGATAATTTATCTTTTTTATTGTTTATTATGACCTCTATAGCACTACCCTTTACTCTTTCCACATTACCCATGGTTAGCTGGTAGAAAATACTTTATATTATTAAGCTCGCCCTTGTACAGAACACTGTTTATTGTGCAATAAAGAATTTTTCATTCATTCATTCATAAAGCTTACTGCGGGCAACTTTAAGGGGCTTTTATAAGTACATTTTGAATCCAACAATGGATTTAAAACTAGTTTTCACACAGTAAACATTGAATTGTTTCAATTCAAACCCACGTACAGATTTATACGGGGTACAACAAAATCCAGGATTCCCAATTTAGTTACTTGCTTACGTTACATAATCTAGGAAAAGGAACGGCCCCAAGATAAATCTCTGTGGGAATCTTATTTTTGGATCTTAGGATCGTATTATTGTTTTGATAGTGTGGAGTTTAGCAGCACGTTGACCTTAACTTAGTTAGGTACATGAGTAAACTTTTCTCAGGTGCGTTACGGTTGCCTTTGTAATTAAAGTATATTCATAGGATATTTAGTTGATGTGCAACTATTGTATTAACAGCTGTTGATCAAAGGACAATGATTTCTGTTTCATACTGCCTGGTGAGTCAGGTAGAGACAAATTATGTTTTTTAAGAAAGAAAAAAATGTCCATGTAATAACATCCAATGATACCTCGAAACTGTTGAAGACCTATGTAGGAAAGCTCTACAAAATATTTTATTTCTTTATTTAGATTTGTATCTTACATCTGATGCCAAATTGCTACAAACTTAGTAATAATTTGAAAATAAAATATAACAAATTATGTACGATGTGTAAAGTACAATCAATAAGAAAATGTTGACCAATTTTCGGATAAAATCAAACTTTGGGGAATTTTTTTTTAGTTCGTCGGTGTGTCCATATAAATGGCGTCAATGGCGATGACAAAGTACAAAAAAGATTTATTCTATAAAAGAAGATCTATTCTATAAAAGAGAAGAGACCTCATTTAGCTCAATAAGTCGCACTAAGTGAGGTCTCGAGGTTTATTATGATACATCGTACATTGTAGGAAAAATAAGTTCAGAACCCTCGATGGGCGAGCCCGACTTGATCATACATCCATTAATATTATATCAGTGACTAAAATGGAATTGCAGATTAGGAACTGTTCTCCGGATCCAGTTACTTGACGTTTTGTCGCAAGAGTTGGAATTGAAGATATTGATAGTAATTTTAATAGACCTTATACTCTCTTGATGACTTGTCTAATAATCAACGAATAAAATAAATGCTTGTATTCAAACAAAATTACTTTCGAATTACTACTGTGTCGAAAACTTCAAACAATCAGTAATTCTTGAGTTAATTTTAATAATATTTTAGTTTTTCATGAAAAATTACCAAAGTAGATAATATACTTGTTTATTTATTTATTTTATTTATTAACGAATACAAACAGTGCATACTTGCATAGTACATTTTTTTCTTAATCTATTACATGTAGGTATTATTCTAGTACATGCATCTATTATGTATTCTCAGCATTTACTGCAACCATTTATTATAGAAGTGAAGTACTTGTCTTCCTTTTCTTATTCTTTTTATTTTCGTGATGTTTAGAGTTAGAATTTATTAGGCTTAGATTTTTTACGTTTTTGTTTATTTCTTAGTTACATACTAAACTCACATAATAAAGTATCGTTACAGTAGGTTTCAGGACACATTATTATTTTGTTTGATTAAGCCCAAGAGTATTGAGTTTCGAATTTTGAATGAGTGACACCCAGTGATCTGTATTCGGCAAATAAGGAAATGAAGAATTGTAACTCAATTTGTTTCCATTCTTCGGCAAAATTTTCATCGTAAGGTTGCCTCGGTAAGGGCATTATAAAATTTGAAGGATTTGTTAGATGACTGCCAAGCCTCAACAGAATAATACTCGTATCCACCCGGTAACAAATTACGTCTTTGACTGTATCCATGGGAAGTATATTTTATGCAACAGCTTTTGTAAGTAGGCAGGACGTGAATTATTGATGACGAATATCTTCGATCAGTTGGAGATCATTGTTCCTTGATTTGTATAATGCACAGTCAGTCTGAATTTGGGTATTTTCCTAAGTTTGTGATGTCTTTTTTGGTTACTGTATTACAGGTAACCTGTGTATTATGCAATTAAGTTTTGGTGTTAGGCCTCGTGATGTCCAAAGATCCTCGATAAGTCCTATTAACACCGCAGTCGTAGAATCTTCTTTTGTCCACTTCTAAACGAGATGGTAATACTGAATTTATGCAAGCCTAATGAGATGACAGACTACATTGGTGTCTGAAAAGAGGAGACTTCATCTGTCATGTTAGCCTGCCAGAGCGCGATTACCAAAACCAACAGTTCTGTATGTATGACACAGATTCGTGCAAAGTTATGTGAACACAAGAGGCCTATGCCAAGGTGATAACGGCCTGTGAATGACTATGAGTCACTCCTCTAATTACCATAATGGATATATATCAATACCTAGGCCATTGGCAGAAAACTGGTGGGTAAGTGATTAATAGTACAATTGACTGCTGATTAAGAATGAAACTTTCTTTCAGCATTGATATGCTCAAACCTGTTATTTGAAGTTTTCGTTTATGCTTCAAGGCTAACCAAGCATTCAATATGCAGTCTATAATTGAATCGGTGATTGTAAAATCCCACATTCGAAATTTTTTCCGAAATAGACTAAAGTAGAAAGAAATAAAAGAAATAGTTTTGAACGAAAGCGAAATTTACGAGTTTGGTTGTAGAAACACACCACAGTCAACCCTCCTTCCTATTAATATAACAGTTGCTTAAAATGGTTGAGTGTGAAAAAACACCAAATTTTTTATACTAGACACTTTTTTTCCCTTACCCATTAGTTTTGTAAACCGCAAATGGTGGGTTTTACAACCATCGATTCAATTAAAGTACCTACTATGCACTCAGCGAACACTTGACGTTGAGTGGCAACATCTGTCCCTACGACAAAAAACTTATCAATTTTGCCATCATTTCAAAGAATAAGAAGACTATATAGAAAGAGGCTACCACGCTACTTGCGTGTAAGATTTTTTTTCTGACTTTTTTCTTCCTATAGTGCCTCTCAGACTACCAAAACCTTTCATCTCCGTATATCTAACTCTGCCTCTAGCAAATCACTCGTCAGCAGTTTATTCAAGAACAGTAGGTATTCAAGAAGAACAATACTCCTAAATAGCGTACCTACTGTTAAGACTGAGACTTCAAATACATTTGTTGTGAAAAATTAGTAATTTCCCAGAAATAACTTCGCCGTTCACTGCTGAATGAATTTCTGAATCAAGTATTCAACTGATAAGCAAAATTTTTCATTTCGACTGTCGTAATGTATCATGAAAGAATTTTATCGCCCTTCGTTCATTTTCTTGTATTGTTCATATTTTCGGCAGCCGTAGTCGTAAAGTTAAATTTGCATTGCTCTATAAAAGTAATGCGAAACAACATCGTATCAGACGAACACATGTGGTAGGTAATATTTACTTTTTATGGATGCAATAAAAACATTCTATTTCTTAGAAAATTGCCAAATTTAGCTGAGACGTTGATTTTCTGATCCTAAAATGGTCAAACCTGGGGTTAAAGCAGCTTTTCTGCAGAGACAATAAGGCTGCCAAAACATCATAAATATTATAATTGGGCATTTGACAAAATGTCAGATGAGTTACTTTTAAAACGGAATTTTGTATGAAAATACTGGTTTATGACGTTACAGTTGAGAGCACTCTTTTTATGTTTCGTCTATTTAAAAATTGCAATAACTAGTAAATTATTAAAAAAGATACTTTTTTCGAAACATTTTGTAATTTTTGCTTTAATCGAGCATATCAAATATTTATGGATGATCGTGTCAAATACCAAATTGGTAAGAATAGACCTACATCAGATTGATTTTTTTTTCACGGTATCGTACTAAAAATATGTTTTTGACTGTACATTTGAACGAAATTATTGTATTTATTGTTATTATTAATACTTTTTTTGCACTAAAAATAATACACAATACCTACGGCGTACTTAATGAGTAATGACTTAAGCACTTTCTATTTTATATTAAAATTATACGATAAAGCTTAAGACCCACTGGTACAGGTGTTGATGGACAAACCTAGTTATCTGAAAAGATTGTATAGTGGAGTTCATTAGAATCCGGCAATCATAGACAAGATAATTATTTGTCAGTTGTCTATGATCGATAGACAGTGATAGTGTTGTACCTATACTGATGTCAAAGTGAGTGATTGAGCATTGATCAATGAGATATGGGATATGGTTCACTGTTCGTTGGTTTATCCTAAATATTTGAATGAATCCAAAATGATTATGAAGCAATTCAAATCAAGATACACTTTTTGTGTACCTATCGATTTTTTTCTATAAAATCAGGATTCACTTTTGTCCAAATGTTTAATGGGAATATTTAACTAAGTGACTATCGCACAAACATGATAAACGATCACCATGCATTAATATATCAATTCCCACTCACACAGGACGGTGACAGTGAGTGAAGTATAAACGTGTTTTTAATATTTACCCTTTTAAGCGTAGATGGAGTAGAACTCCCTCCACGCTTATTAGGGCCCAATAATTGATACAAAACTCTTTTTTTGAGTTATTAGTAAAGAGAATGCAATTATATCCTTCATCTTAAACGACAATGCAAACTCATTTTGTCGTTCAAAACATAAACATGACGGTTTGTTGTGGAAGAAAAAAATGCCAGATTTGAAAAAGCGAGTCGTCATGGGTGATAAAAGTGGCAACAGAAAATTGTTTGTTATTAAAATAATTACGCCTTAAAATTAGAAACCCCACTGTGCTAAGTTTGAGTTCCAATACCTTTTGTTTTTAAAAAAATCACGCAATTCGCAACTAGAATTTAGCCATAATTATATTATAGTTTATTTTTTCGAACTGACTTATTGATTCAAATATTGAAGCATTTGAATCAATGAGTTTTAATATCAATTCAAAACATTGAACAACACTAACTTTCCAAAGACAAATAAGACTTTGATGAGTAAAAAATTATATGTCAGCTTTACAAACTATTGAAATTTTCGTCGTCCGAGTATTATTTATCAAAATAACTATCCTAAAGAAGTTATTTGGTTTAAAAATGATTGTAAGAACAATGAATGGTTCCTTGAAATGTGATTATGATCAGGATTGATATTCAAATGTAAGTAATTACGGAGTAATCGTGATTGAATTGGTTTGTTTACACGATTGTGAGATTCTACAGCAAGCTGGTATACCTGACACTTCATCCAATAGCTAGAGTTTGTAGAAAATGCTACTACTACCCTTTTTGAATTATCTGGCATTGATGTAAAGAGCCAAAGAAATCTTTCTTCTTGCTTTTATTTCTTAATCTTATGGTACGCTAGTGTGTGTGTATGCAAATACGTAGATTCTTTATCTATTTATCAAGACTTGGGGGCTTTTTATTTTAAGATGAAAGTACACAAAAACTGGTAAAACCACTTATTTCGACGGATGTTTATTATTACATTAACTCATTAAAGTCCACATAGAATTAATTTTTAAATGCGCAGTTCCTCAAATATGACACTTAGAGTTAGTACTAGACAACGAATTTTTTTCTTCGAGTTTTTATCTGAAAAAACCGTTCAAGAACGAGTCGGATTCGCCAGCCGAGGGTTCCGTACTTGCAGTGTTACCGATTTTTTTCTGAACTTCAAAGATATTTTTTTAATAATTTTATTGCAATTGTACAGTTTTCAGGTTTTCCTCTGTATTTGTAGTATAATACGTACAATATTACTTGGCAAATTTCGTGGTTAGACCACGTGAAAGCCAACTTTACAAACACTTCCGTTCTTTCTTTTTGAGGTAAGGAACCCTAGAAACAAATCAGAGCTTGTGTAGTTGTATGGTATTCACGCTTATAATAATAATCTTCTTACATATAAAAAAAGATTGCTGTTCGTTAGTCTCACTAAAACTCGAGAACGGCTAGACTGATTTGGCTGATTTTTGGTTCTTTATATTTGTTGAATCCCAGGGAAGGCTTAAATGGTAAGAAAATATGGAAAAATAACGGAAACTTTGGCGGTACAAAGTTTGCCGGGACAGCTAGTCTATTATATAAAAACTTCGTATCACAATATTTGTTATCGTACTCCTTCGCTTCATCGAGTTTTGTGAAACGTTTATGTATATTTGTTAGGTTTCACAATAAATCGTAGATTAATTAATATGGCAAAAAAACGCTGGCCGCGTCAGCTAGTGACTAGGATCACTAATTCAAATTCAAATATTTTTTAAATAAAATATTTACTTTATGAACGTGAAAGTTGTTAGTTTCACTATTATTAGATTAGTGGAGAAGAAACTAACAAAGAAACTCCACATTTTTTCTTTTCGAAACAGTCCTAATCTGATTAGCATATTATTAACTTAAAAATATTACATTAAAATTATAGCAACTTTCACATCAAACTACGACTCCTTGTGCCATGGTAACGAGGCAAGGCTATTAAAAACAAGGAAATACATCCAGACTGAGACCATTTGTACTATCCCACAAGATTCAAATCTACTACCCATGGTAATCAGACGCGACATAACTAGACCAAGGAGGCAGTAGTTCGTAACCGGTAACTTTACTTAATTTATTTTAGATAATAAAATAAATTGGGCAACGACACTGTAGATCTACGAAACTGTGAAAAAAAAGACCTGTAGGTAATAAAAAATAAATGGTAGCAAAGATCTTTACTAATATGTTGTTTTAGTTACTTAAATAAACATGTTTCAGAGATTGAGCATTTTAAAAAAGCTCTGAAGGTACAAGTTTGCACTCATACACTACGGAATTCCAATATGTGTCAAACAATGCCGTTTTATAACGGTTTTCTGCACGATTACTGTAGCTGAATTAGATTCAGGAATAAAATGATATTCCAATGTAGAGCAAAACTAACTAACACGCGAACTTCTTACTCGCCTGTTATCAAGTAGAGTCCGATAACCCGGAAGATCTGAGACGAATAATTACTCGTGCTAATAATATTCTTACTACTTTAATGCTCATTAAGCGATATTTTGTACCTTATCGACCATTTTAATACTCTTTTATCAGCTTGACCTGTACAAGGGGTAAGAGTCTTCTATGTATGTCTTCAAAAAACTTCTTCTCGTCACTACAAAGTTATCTTACTTTGATAATACTTCTTTGCCAAAAAACATAAACTTGGTTATTGCGATAAAAAAAAAAAGAAAAAAAAGTGTGTTAGTTTGGTAAGGGCAGGTTGGGACGGAAAGTAGTGAAGGAAATACATGCAATTAATCGTAGCGTGCTAGACCATATAGCCAAGGGGATTAAGTGCATCGTTATTAATGGAACAAACAACTAATAATATTTACCTAAGAGGGGTCCGACTACTAACATGTAGGCAAACATGATTAGTATTATCTGCAGCCGCTTGCAGCCCTGGCGTGCTCGGAACGCGACGTTGACCGTCGCCACCAAGTCCTTCAACGAAAACATCGACAGTATGGTCGTCGGCTCTTCATTCTCCACCGACTTCTGCACTCTTCCCTTCTCCTTCAGTCTTATCACAATGTAAACGAACCCCGTGAGGTAAAACACGCACGCAACTATGAATACACCATAGTAACCGAAAGTATTCGTCATAATACCACTAATGGCTAGGCCTACTGGCCTTGTGAGCGTCATTATCGCCGTGATGATGCCCAGTCTAAAAGTCCGTTCGGAGTCACTTGTGATGTCTGTGATGTAGCTGTAGACTGCCGTGGTCATGGCAGTACGCCCACCCGCCAAGGCTGGCGGGAGACCCTCCATCAGCGCCGTCTCGTTGAGACCCACTTGGTAGAAGAACACAGTGCTTAGTATGATACCGATGACGGAGATTAGTTTGCCTAAGATAGGGAGCACCATGAAAGCCTTTCTGTTACCAGTGCGATCACTCCACGCGCCGACGAACAGTGTCAGGATCCCAGAGACGGCGGTCTGTAGCGGGAAACTCCACGCGGTCATCCCAGCGACCATTATTTGGACGTTCTTCTCTTCCTCGGTGTGGTTGTGAGACCGACCCTGCATTATGTTCGCGCACGTATTTGGATTGTAGTGCAAGTTCACAAGGCATGACTTTTCTAGGCACAGGTTCTGTACGGCCAAGCCGGACAGCACACTCGGCAGCATGTAACATATTATAAAAGGTTCCACCGTAATTTTCCTCCTAAAGGCCCACGAGCTTTTTATGAATTTTTTCAGTCTCTTGCCGAGGGTCGCATTCGTCGGCTCCGGGCACACATTGTTGTTATTGCACTTGCATTGTTCCACGTTCACAACCTTTTCGCCGGGCGCCTCGTCCCGTTGCGTCATTTTGGGCTAAAAATACCGTGACATTTAAAGTTCATTGGTTTTAATCATTGCTGGGACGTGAATTAAAAGGATATTAAATTTAAAACTGTTCACTGTTTTTCTTTGTTGTTGTTAGAAGTGCCGCATCGGCCGTAAACGAGCGAATGTGTGCGCGTGCGACTGCGTTATGCGCGGCGACTGTAGTGCACAAGCCTCCCCAAGCTACTGCCTATCAGCTGGGCAGTAAGTACAGTTTAATTTGTACTTTATCACCTTGCTATCACGTGCCGGCGTCGGCGACTCGCACAAAAATCAGAGCTTGCGGCGTACGTAAACGCTCCCTTTGTTATTAGCTCCTTGTACGTTTCCCAATGCTTTAATTAATCTTTTGAAAACATCTCGAGATAAGTTGCTTTGCACTTTGGATATTTTTTGACAAAACTTTTCCTGTAAGCAAGCGTGTTTGTGTGTCAACGCATTAAAAACACGAAAATTGCAATTTAGGAATGCATTAGATTTGATATTACTGCCGTTGGTTACTACTGTTGGTTTACAAGTAGTATATATTTTTTGCTTTGCACCTTTCCTTTATCTACTGTTTCTTTATCGATACCACCATTATTCTGGTTTTACTATTAGCCAAGTTACAACTTTTTAGCATGGTTCAAGGGTATTTTAAGGGTCGATTTTCTAAGCTTGTCCTTACTCAGCGTTTTCAGGTGTGATTAAGAAAGAGTTTCCATACGCAACATTTTTACGTATGGAAACTCTTACGTAAAAATGTTGAAATTACGCGCACCAAATCCTTTCGATTCCAATCGTCTAAATGTTAAAGTCCACACTGAATTCTATCGCAAACGTCGGGATCCTAACAGGATTTAGTGCGCCTTAGTAGGCCGCTGGTCTTGACAAAGTTAGTTTCTTTTTGTGTGTAAATATCTTTATAGGTTTTCATTGCAAATTAGTTTAGCGATAGGAGTACCTAATTTAAATAAAGAATAAAGAATAAAGAATAAAGAATAAAGAATAAAGAATAAAGAATAAAGAATAAAGAATAAAGAATAAAGAATAAAGAATAAAGAATAAAGAATAAAGAATAAAGAATAAAGAATAAAGAATAAAGAATAAAGAATAAAGAATAAAGAATAAAGAATAAAGAATAAAGAATAAAGAATAAAGAATAAAGAATAAAGAATAAAGAATAAAGAATAAAGAATAAAGAATAAAGAATAAAGAATAAAGAATAAAGAATAAAGAATAAAGAATAAAGAATAAAGAATAAAGAATAAAGAATAAAGAATAAAGAATAAAGAATAAAGAATAAAGAATAAAGAATAAAGAATAAAGAATAAAGAATAAAGAATAAAGAATAAAGAATAAAGAATAAAGAATAAAGAATAAAGAATAAAGAATAAAGAATAAAGAATAAAGAATAAAGAATAAAGAATAAAGAATAAAGAATAAAGAATAAAGAATAAAGAATAAAGAATAAAGAATAAAGAATAAAGAATAAAGAATAAAGAATAAAGAATAAAGAATAAAGAATAAAGAATAAAGAATAAAGAATAAAGAATAAAGAATAAAGAATAAAGAATAAAGAAGAATAAATTTATTTGTCTCAAAAATAAGTTACATGGTGTTCCATTTCCATTATTAATTAGGCTAGGTATATTTTCAGTTAACAAATAGTAGCATCTGTTGCTAAACTAGGCGTGAGCCTGTATGTCAGCCAACAGCGCCCCCTACCGGAAAGTGTTTACAAATGGATCTAGCTACAAAAAATATACAGGGTGGAATTTTGTAATGCCACCTGAAGGGGAAGTACTCTTAATACTGTAGATAGAAAATTTTACTCAAAGGAAACATACCTTTATTTTTGAAAAGGAAAAAAACTGCATTCAAAGATGTTCAAAAATTTGCTTGCCGCATCCGGTAATCGAACCTACTAAAATCTGTGAAAGTTGCACCCTGTACTTTTATTGCATCGATCGTTAGGGTCAATTATAAGGATGAAATCTCTCTAACAAACTTCATAAATTAAATGAAAGGAAAACAATGAAATCCTAAATTATTAATTCAATGGGTCAAGTTTAAGCACTTTTACTCAAAGATCCGTTTCTTTATGTTTACTTATGTTATTAATTGTGAATTGCTCGCAGCCTGGGCTGCCTGAGTGATCGTAAACGATCACTAAGATTAAGCAACATACGGCGCGTTCAGTCCATGGATGGGTCACCGTCTATGACTAACGCTAGTGGCATTTTTCCGATTTTTTTCCTAAATTTTTGAAAATCTTTGAATGCAGTTTTCTTTTTTTTTCAAAAATAAAGGAATGTTTCCTATGAGTAAAATGTTCTATCTACAGTATTAAGAGTACTTCCCCTTCAGGTGGCATTACAAAATTCCACCCTGTATATTTCCAAGTTTAAAACATATTATTGATTTACAAAAATAAATCCTCTGAGTAATGATTTAATCTTATAAATCTAGTAGACAAAGAAGAAAAAGGAAAATGTATAGGGTAGTGTAAGGTCCTCTCGGTGTGTAGTGTATGAGGGTGTATGTGTGTGTGTGTGTATGAGTGTATGTGAGAGGGTGAGTGATAAATGTTGTAAAAGTAGGAAACCTCTCGGTTTAGTTTTGTTAATAATAGTACGCTAGTACCATGTAGGTGCATTATGAAGAGTTGCATTGCACTTAGAAGGATTTTGTAACATCCTGTATTAAAAAAACTGTTTTAATGATGATTGTCGATACTATAAAATGTTTATTTTACGCAAATTTTATTCTATTTGAACAACCATTTTCGATGGGGTACAGACAACATCGCCCGACATATAAATAAAGACTGTATAATTGTAAAGTTTGATCTTATTTCGATCGATTGATGGGTTGTTTCGCGCCGTTCACATTTCAGTTATACACTTTTTTTGACTTCTTGTTCTTTCACAGGGTCATTCAAATAAAGTTTTACTAATAAGTGTTCTTTTTTGTTTAGATTACATCAAAAGTACAGTCAGGCAAACATAAAAATGAAAAATTTTATTCGTCGTGCATTTTTTTTCTTATTCGTTGTGTTATAATCACCGGCAATAAGATTAAAGACAAAGTACTATTTTTATATATACTCAGATCCACAATTAACCGCCTACTTTAATTTTCCGACGTAACTTGAAATATTAATTAGGAATGATTTCCACTCGCATTTTAAGATTGTCCCAAACGTGTTTGATAGGGTATACCCCCGGCATCAAGGTACTACGTGAGAGGTCATGGCGAGTGCGAATCAACATTTGATGAATATTTCAAGTTACGTTGGAAAATTAAAGTGGGCGGTTAATTGTGCCTCTGAGTGTATATCAACGTAGTACAGTTTTTAAGGTTTTATTCCTTTTTCTTCGACGTGGTATTGCTCCATACCCCACATACATTTAAAACTTTTCTTTCCTTTAACTGTGTTTATTCTTAGGTTAAGTAATATCTGCGTAATTTCCATGTTTATGTGCTATAAGGTGTACCTACTCTACCTATCTGACTTTCACGGGTTGCACCATCATTTCATTTCATAATGGTTGTCAGGAAGAAATTACTTTTAGTAATAAGGCCTCCACCAATCCGGACTTGGCCCCCGTGGTGGAGTATGGCCTATACCTTCCTCAGGGAAGAGACCCGTGCCCCTCGGTGGGGACATAATGGGTTGATTATGATGAATAAGGCCGCCAATTGTACTGTACTATGCTATTGTCAAATTTCATGTGTAATTCCTGGTGTACATACAATAAAGAATATTATATCTATCTATCATTTCTCAAGTTGCGCAATCTTAAGCCTGGTAATTTACCTAAGCAGAGCCTAGATTATATTCATTGAATTTCCTTCTAAATTCAATGATTATATTAATGCACTGTAGTAAAAGGCAGCAATATGCGTCGGGTCAAGGTGGCACAAAGAGGTATGGCTCGCTCCATACCTCTTTGTGCCACCTTGACCCGACGCATATTCCATATTCCAGTCCTCAGACTAGTGGATAGGGTACCCAATGACGTCGGACGAGGGTCGACAATATTAGTGATCGGATCTCGCGTCTGAAATGACGATGGGCGGAATACCTGGCGAGGCGGGAAGACGGCAGGTGAACCAGGGGTGCAATTTGGTAAGACTCCACTGTATGGAGTGGCCTGATTTGACCCTTTTGTTCCCGATATGTCACACTGTTACATTCTGAGACTTTTATTCCCAGTAGGTATCTCATAATCCTACTCCGAACTGTCATAATTATACATTCTTATTTTGACTCATTCGAGTTGTCTAAATGGATGGGCCAATTCAAGAAATCACTAAGTCCAATTTCATACATTTGCAAAACGACGTCACTCCAACTCATGATTATTGGACTTACGTCGTTTTGCAAATCTATGAAATTGGACTTAGTGATTTCTTGAATTGGACCATCCAAATGCGTAATCCGATAGAGTGGAAAGTTACGTAATGTAAGGGCAGGGCAGTAATGGAGTGGCGACCTAGAAGCGGGCGCCGGTCAGTCGGTAGACCAATAGCCCGATGGCCGGACAATGTAGTCAGGTTGGCGAAGGGGCCGTGGATGCGAATGGCGAGAGACCGCGAGATGTGGTGTGATGGCGCAAAGGCCTATACCCAACAGTGGGCTGAGGTGAGCGGATGATGATGAAGAGTAAAATGACAACTGCACGAGTCTAACGTCGTTATTTCATTACCGCTTTGAGTCTATGCGCGTACACGCGTAAAACCTTCTAAGCGTCAATGACATGAAAAGTCACGTGGTCCGACCATGTCTCAGTCATTGTACTATAATGCACTGAATCGAGGGCTGTGTTTCGTTCTTTGTAGGTACCCGTCAGTCCTTCTTAGTGGTGTGTATGCTCTTTTCTAAAGAAGTGGACGACTTATTGCTTGCAATTGGTGGAGATTTTGGAGGATTTGGGATTCCACTACCGCCCGCCGCCGCCGGTAACGCAATTAGTAGGTAGTGGATAGCTCTGCGGTTTGAATAGGCCCTAATTCCGCACTCGTCTCTGCTCCTGGACGTCTTCTGATCACCTGGAAGATTGTGTCAATTATTTACGATTTATATCTGGCTACTGTCTAATTTTGCTACTTATCACTAGATGGCGTTGATTTTATTGCTATAACAAAGTGTTCTCTATCTATCTATATAAAATATAAAGTAAACAATATAAAAGTAATAGGCAGACGAGACCCAAATTCAAGATCACTCGATCTAGGCTCGGGTACCTCCTGCTTTGTAGTTAATACTAATACTTTTTTTCCATCAGTTACGATTGATTTTTCTGTGCTCCATCATTGAATTGTAATAATTACAATTATTAATTAATTACGTATAATAAACTCTCGTAGAATCGCTCGTAGCCTGGGCTGCCTGAGTGATCTTAAACGGTCACTAAGGTTAAGCAACATACGGCGCGTTCAGTCCATGGATGGGTCACCGTCTATGACTAACGCTAGTGGCATTTTTCTGAGCGATTCCGTGTTTCGCAAGGCACGTTAAGCAGTTGGTGCCGGCTGCCGTCGATAGATGGCAGTCGTTAAGCCAAGTCAGAGGCCTCAGGGCGGCTTGAAAACTTCTGACAGTAAGACCAGCCACTAGTCTTACAAACCTTCACCAATCCGGACTTGGCCCCCGTGGTGGAGTATGGCCTATACCTTCCTCAGGGAAGAGACCCGTGCCCCTCGGTGGGGACATAATGGGTTGACGACGACGTATAATAAACTCTACCAAATTAATATAAGTTTTTACTGTCCGTTGTTGTTTGACCGGCCCTTAATTGAAAGAACTGTTCAGAGACTTTTGTGAGTAGACGTTAAGTCTAAGTTAGTTTATTCGAATGTTCAAGTTACATGGACAGATCGTGTAGTGTGTAAGTATAATAATAACAATGTGCCAGGTTTTTGCCAGGTATCCGTTTCAACTTCCTCCGCCTCGTCTTCCCTGGCCTCGCCTCGCTTTGGCTCGTCTCGCTTTGCCTCGTCTCGTCTCGCCTTGCCTTGCCTTGTCTTGCCCCGCCTCGACTCGTCTGATCTCGTCTCGTCTCATATGTCTTGTCTCATCTCGTCTCGTCTCATATGTCTTGTCTCATCTCGTCTCGTCTTTTCTTGTGTTACTGACGTCACAAACAGTGCTCCGCGGGTTGTGGCGACGGCGTGGGTGCAGCGGGACTTTGGACCGGTTCCACGGGCTTTGCGGCTGCCACACAAGTCACCACGGACAACCCACGCATACACTGTGTCGTGATCGCACGCATGTCAGTCTCGCCCGTGCAGTATGGTAGCATAAGTAAGTAAATGACTAGTTATAAGAGTGTTACAACATAAGCGCACAACGCTGAGTAAGAAACTAACCAAATTGTATAAAGACACATGCGTCTCTAATAAACGAGTAGACTCTGAGCAGACTGAGGGCAGACTCTACTGGTACTACAACAGCAAACCTTTTGATTTATACCCCGTCTCCCTGCCCGTGCACCACTCGCACACCCTCACTAGTATCATTATTACATGACGATCCTGCAGTGAAGAAACTAAGAAATCAAGATATAAGTAGGTAGAGTCTGAGCAGACTGAGGGCAGACTCTTCTGGTACTAGAACAGCAAACCTTTTGATTTATACCCCGTCTCCCTGCCCGTGCACCACTCGCACACCCTCACTAGTATCATCATTACGCCCGCAGATCACAACAAATTAATGTAATTTAGGCATTAATGTGTTAAAAATTCGATCTTTAACAAATTTATTTCTTAATGTGTCTTATTTATTTATTAATTATTGTCTTAAGAGTTTCCGAAAAAAAATATCTCTCTTTTAGTTATCTAGGCTCTAGGAAATACTTTTTTCTTAAACATGCTTGGAAATTTGAGCATTATTTCGACAACCTTCTTCAAGATAAATCGAAATTGCTGCACTGGCCAATTACCAGCGAGCAGCGACCGGAAAAAGTTCTATGAAAATTCTTAACTGTCGTGTTTTGTGGCCAAATAAATTACATACTAAATAATGACTCAGATAACGGAACGATCTTTTACTCCGAACAATGACAACCAAGGAGGTAACTTATCACAGGTTTTTTTTTTAATTTCGAACTGGCTTGCGATAGAAATCTGGATAATCCGCTACTTGACTCTTTTTTCAAGTATGTCTTAAATGCTAAATATCTCTTCCATTAGACCAAAAAATATTTTAGTATATTTTTTGAGGACCTAAAAGCAACAACAATATTATTTTAAAACGATGCTTTGCTAAACAGCCAAGAACGCGGTCCGCCATTTTTTTCTATGGTTTGAGGTCCTCTACGTTTGTAAACAAAGTTTGACATTCAACATAGGTAGAGTTCGTGCCACGAAAGAAGTATGAGTCACAATAGAACCTACGCACGCACGACTGACAGATATTTATTTACAACCAAAGGTGCTTTCAAGATGGCGGATAGTGTTTTCACCGTTCCGATTTAAAATAGAAAAATATTTTTTTTATTTGCAAATTTTGCAGCCATCCTGCATATTTACTTAGCAAAGTCAATATATTTCGGTTTCTTACGTTAGATACTACAGGAAATATCCATTTATCGCGTCAAATTTGATACGAGGCAAGTAGCGTATTAAACCTATTGAAAAAAAGAACACTTTAACGCGGCAAAAATTATTGTTGTTCGTTCGTGGTTCGTCTGATTTTGAAAGTTTATTGAATTTAACAGAATGAGTTCAAGTGATGAAAATGACTGCGATGAACTATTTTAACGCCACCTGAAATTCAATAGGCGGCAAGAGCCGTAATAAAAAACTTGTTACCGCCAAAATCGAAACAAACTCATCAGAAATCAGAAATTTATTTCAACCTTAAGAATTTACATTCTGCTTGTTTTAATTTCCGCGCATTATTTGAGAAAAATCATATACAAGCCTTGGCCACAACTAGGCATTGATGGCCGCTGCAGTAATGTACTATTCTTTATTACCTAGTCTTTGAGATTTCGTAACCAAGGATTAAATCATGAAAGGTCACACGCATGACCTCTTTTCTGGTTGGCCATAAGCTGGCAAAATACAACGACGAATGCCATTAGTCTATTCGGAAGAAAGAAAAAGGATGCTCTTACGAGGAGCATGCTGTATCACTCGCACTAAATTGCGGATATTTGAGGCATATTCCAGTTATCGTGTAATAAGTTATTGATTGAGAAAAATTTATTCCAAAATTAATAATTTTGGAAACAATTCTTTATTAAAAACTAAGCATAGGAAAACAAAAAATATGTTTAAATTATCCGAATATTTTAAGTATAACAGCAAACCTTCAGACCAAATGTATCAAAAGCTTACTCATTTTATTACAGTTATTACAAAAAAATGTTGTGGGCGCGAGACAAAATAAGATCAGCCTTAAATTTTAATATGGTAAAAGCATTTTTTCAAACTAGCTCTGTCGGAGATATAGTACTTAATGATAGTTCACACGTAGAACCTATTTTCTGGTTGGCCATAAGCTGGAAAAAAACAACGGCAAATAAATACTATTCGACTTTTCTGAAGAGAAAAACAAATTCTTTTTAAATACGGTCTGTTATATAAACACATCAGCCAGTCTTGGATATTTCATTACCAAAGAAGTAAATAAATAATAATGGTCACAAGTTGGACTTTTTTTTCTGGTGGGTATTCTGGCCATAAACTGGCAAAAAAATCGACAAATGCCTGTAGTCCTGCCTGAAGAAAAATTTTACAGGTAATTTTTAAATATGCTCTAGAGGCTGCAAAGAATATTTTTAGAACCATATCGCCCAGTCTTTGATGTTTCGTAACCAAAGAGGTTAAAAATTAAATCAGTTACCTACTTAATTTTATACTGTAGGTACTAGTTATTGCCCATTACTTTGTCCGCGTGGACTATAGTAGCGATTATTATTCTTATTTATAAGAGTGGTTCTACATAAGTTATGGATACATTTAGCGTACGTGATGTGTGACATGCTTATTGTGCCAAGGTTAAGCTTTTTTTAAAACATTTTTTTTTACTTTATGCTTAGAATAATAATAATTTTCATTATATTTATAGCACAACCTCCTTAAATATTGCGTTATACGTTCTTCCCTTTGTCCCTTTGTGCTTTTCCTTCCCTATGTGATATTACGACCAAGCTTCTAGAAGACCAACGTAAAATTTTCCGTGCAAAAATCATTTCCCCCCAAGATGAATGATTTGCTTTTGAATTCTCAGGAAACCTTCTCAGGTAGCGAAGGAGAGAGTAGAGACCTGAAATGAGACGACAGAATGTTTACTTATGATATATCCATAACACCATTGTAGGGGTTGAACTTTTAAAAACTAAAAAATATGTCATCATCGTCAGCATCATTCAGCCACAAGAAGTCCACTGCTGGACATAGAGTCCACTGCTGGACATAGGCCTCCTCCATGGATTTTCAAAAAGACCGGCTATGCTCGGAATTTCTCTACGAGACCGAGTCAGAAATGATGAGGTCCGTAGACAAACGAAAGTTGTCGACATAGCCCACCGGATGAGTAAGTTGAAGTGGCAGTGGGCGGGGCACATAAGCAAGAAGAAGTGATGGCCGATGGGGCCGAAACTCCAAAGGTTCTTGAATGGAGACCACACATCGGCAAGCGCAGCGTAGGACGACCAGCCACAAGATGGACAGACGATCTCATCCAAGTGGCAGGGAGATGCTGGATGCAATAAATATGTATCATGTATTACGTATTTTAATTAAAACTTTCGTAAGCACTACACATTCTACTCATCATGATAAAGCTTTGCGAGTCAGAGCGAAACCTGATCGGACACTTTCGACGAAAAATCAAGGAATAATGTTCATTTCGTATCATATAATATTTTATTGAAGTACGTTTTTATGAAGTTTCAACAGAAATTTACCTCAATACTATACCTAACTTCAAATTCAAATTTGGACATCCTTCCTATGCGAGGACCTGCCTGCATAAATGGTATGGTATTTTAATTTGTTTTATTAGGGCAAACAAACAGTTACATGTTATTATAATATATTTATAAAATCTTAACTCAGTAATGTTTAAGCCAAGCTAAAGTGTAAAACATGATTTAAGAAGTTTTTTTTTTTTTCTTACTGAATTAAAGTTCGGGAGTCACCCGGGGCAAGTCTTATTTTATTATGTTCAGAGTTGGTTAGAGCATTAAATATGATTGCACAATCTGCTTAGCCTAATTAATTATAACTTCCCTTGTCATTTCATCATCAACCCATTACGTCCCCACCGAGGGGCATGGGTCTCTTCTCTGAGGGAGGAAGGTATAGGCCATGGGGCGGGGCCAAATCCGGACTGGTGGAGGCTTGTAAGACTAGTGGCTGGTCTTACTGTCAGAATTTGTCAAGCCAAGGGCGTCATGGTAATTTGTGATGCCATCTTGATCAAATTTTGACTCATCTGTCCACAGAATTTTCTTTAAAAAAAACGGATCTTCAATATCGGCATTCAGCATAAATCGGCAGAAGTCCAGTCGCCTCAATGGATCCCCTTCTTCAATAACTTGCACTAGCGTGTAGTGGCGTGAGCCTTATGGTGTGCATTACGAACCAGACTTCCCACTGGGAAATGCCAAGCCGTCGAACAACAACATTTGTGGACGCGGTCGGGTCGACTTCAAAGAGACGTCGTTTTTCATTTTCTTCTGCGTCGTCGTCATCAAGACGAGGTCGTCCCATGTCAGTCGCTCGTACTAGAACAGACCCAGTTTCTCGTAATCTTCGATATAATCTATCAAATACGCCAATATCAGGTACTCGGTGAGTAGGATACCGTAGCATGTATTCGTTGCGTGCACGCAACGACACTCTTTCGCAAAATCCATAGCACATTAGGATATCAGCATATTCCTCGTTAATAAATGTTGCCATGATCTCAATACAAATCAAAGTCCAATCACAAGCCACGTCACACAGTTTGAAGATGAAATAGTCCAAAAATCGTTTTTGGACTATTTCAAAAAAAGCCAAGCCGCGTTTTTACAGATAATTATCAAACAGCACGGATAACACATCTACCACGGGAAAATCGCATGAGGAGACTAAAGGCCAACAGGCCTTTAGGAAAAAAAAAATATGTGCCCCAAAAAAATAAAACATAAATAAATAAAAGAAAGGCCAAAGGCCACCATTAAAAATAACGTATGACTAGAGACAAGAAAATACCTACTCGACCCTTTTTCCATTGTTTAAAGGTGCCAGGTAGTAAGTTGGTCTCTAATGCATCAAAGTTCCGTTATTTTGTACTACTGCTTGGGGCTGTTGAAATAGCATTATTTTAAGATTTTATTTACAAACTTAGTAGGTGTTATAAGTTTTTAAATAGCTAAAAAGACGTAGAAGTTTTTAAATTATTTGCAGGTTAAGTTTAGTACCTACGTTTTTTTTTAAAAGGGCTTCAAACTAAAAAATACTTCATGATTTTTCTTTAACGCTAACGGTAGAGCAGTCTTTTCAATCTGTTAGTGGTAAAATCAGTTTTTGTTATTTATTTTTATCAATTGACGTCTCCTCTAACTAGATACATGGAAAAACGAACCTCAAGAGCTCTAATTCGAAAAAAATCGATAGAAAAGCCCGAAAAATAAAGGACACTTTAAAAAAATCTTTAAAACTCAATATCTCCATAACGGTTAGACTTGGCATACCATTACAGAGTGAAATCAATCAGAAATGACCGGAATAATAACGTCCTTTAATATTCAGTACGACTTTCCCTGTAGTCCTGTATAGATTATGTAGGTAGTCTTCCACGACATCCTGTATTACTGACAGACAAATCAAATAAGATACCTACTTGTTCATATTATAATGTTGTAGATTAAATCAGAGAGTACAGTCACAATCCCTTTACATTTTACCTGTGAGACCACCAGTGACTCGACTGAATAAACTGTACACATAAAGGTCGATGCTCTGCCGACTGTACATAATAACTCCACTCCAATATTGATTTCTAATAAAGCATTCCAATATCGTATCATGGCAATGAAAGTAAATAACTCACGTACACACACGCCCCAATTTTTTCCATAAAGTCGGTCAAGACAGTCGATTTCGTAACCCCTTCAAATCAAAGCTTCATTGCCAATGACGACCTCTAGAACTGAAGGGAGTGGACGTGATTGTAGCCATTGTAGATTAAAGTACCTGCAGTAAACAAGGTTACTACTCTAAACTCTAAATTCGTGGGTTAAGAACCAGAGTAGCGTAAGGGCAAAAATTGAAAAAAAGTCAAAATTATTGCAAGCAGACAAACTGCATTTTGGCAGTAAACAAAAATCATTTTTTGGATACGTTTTTTTGTACTAAGCTATCGACTCACAATATCGATCCAGTTTTTTGGAACATAAAAATATGAAGGATTTAAAAAAAAATTTTTTTACTATTTTTGCCCGTTCGCTGCTCTGGTTCTTAACCCACGAATTATGTTTGAATTTACTCTATTCAATTTTGTATTTCGTTATAAGAAATTGTGGTCTGTAACTCATCCTGTTACAAATCCAGCATTTAAGAGTCTTAACAAGTTTGTATTTTGGTTCACATTTTTTTTTATGAATTGAAACCATCAAATTATCGCTCGACCTATCGCTGTCATCTGATGTGACCCTAAAACAAAACCCTAAAACAAAGTAAAACTACCACTACGCAATTCGCAAAATTAAGCACGGCACAGTCTCTTTGCTTTAAAATCCTGTAATTTCTACCTATTTATCGTTTTCCCGACGGACACAAACTTACAAATTGAGTACTGTGCCTCGGTCAACTTTGATCGACTTTGGTCAACTTCAACTTCGCGAGTATTTAAAAACACACCAAAAGAAGTGCTGTGCAATATATTTTATTGACCACTAAATTAGACAAAAGAGTTTCTAAAAACCAATCAGCGTTTATGATTTATAATATTATGGCAGCAATTTATACCTACGATTATCCTAGCTATATTATCTGACAAAGACGGGTTTTTGTCAATAGCCGGTTTCGCGTCGAATGTCGTATAAGTAACTTTACTATACGACATCATCTACCTGACTGTTCGGGCCCTGCCTTACCGGGACGCCATGGCCACGTCGCGTCGCCAGCAACCGTATCCAAGCAGTCAGTACTGAAACGTATGGTGCCTACCTCACTTGGCGACTGTTGGCGACGTCGCCATCCAATACAAACTGTCTGGATATGTGGCTGGCGACGTCGCCATGGCGTCCCAGTGAGGCTGGGCATTTAGTTTTAGAAGAAGGTACGATATGATCGTGTATGTTGCATGAATTACTAGTCTATCGATATTGTGTTGCTACAGACTAACGTTTGTCGTGTTTTTCTAGATATTAATAACGACGTCATGAGGACGTTTAAAATACTCAATTTGTAAAAATAATGGTACGGAACCCTTTATACGCGAATTCAACTCGCACTTGGCTGTTTTTTTTATATTGGTCTCTTCGCTATCATAACATAATTCATAAATATAAAGTATGTATGAACTTGTTTTTAGATCTTGAACATTTTGTTTGTTAATTATACAGGGTTACAGGGAAAGTCGTACACAATATTACAGGAGGTTATTATTTAGGTAATTTCTGATGGATTTTATTCTATTATATAGGGTCCGAAAATTAACCGTTATAGAGATATTGACTGTTAAAGATATAAAAAAATATCAAATTTTTTTGGCTTTTTAATTGATTTTTTCTCAGAATAGAGCTCATAAAGTGGTTTTTTTTAATGTATTTAGTTAAAAGGCATGTCAATTGATAAAAAATATCAGCAAAAGCTGCACCTACTACTAACAGCTTTAAAAAACTGCTCGGCAACGGTTAGAATTAAATAATTTTTCTCTAAACATTTATCACATTGAAGCTCTTAAAAAAATTTTACGTATGGAACTTATTCTGCAAATAATTTTAAAAACTTCTACGACTCTTTAACTATTCAAAAAGGTATAACATTTAATAAGTATGTGCATGAAATTTTAAAATAATGTTATTTGGGTAGGCTCTAGTGGTAGTTACCTACATAACTGAACTTCGATACAAAAAAAATCTTTTTACTTCCTGGCACCTTTAAACTATGTAAAAAGGTCAGATAGGCTTTTTTGTGCTCTGGAGACATGCTGTCAGTTATGTAGGTAACTTCCACTAGAGCCTACTCAAATAACATTATTTTAAAATTTCATGCACATACCTGTTAAATGTTATACCTTTTTGAATAGTTAAAGAGTCGTAGAAGTTTTTAAAATTATTTGCAGAATAAATTCCGTTCGTAAATTTTTTGTTAAGAGCTTCAATGTGAAAAATGTTAGGAGAAAAATTATTTAATTCTAACCATTGCCGAGCAGTTTTTTAAAGCTGTTAGTAGTAGGTGCAGCTTTTGCTGATATTTTTTATCAATTGACATGCCTTTTAACTAAATACATTAAAAAAAACACTTTATGAGCTCTATTCTGAGAAAAAATCAATCAAAAAGCAAAAAAAAATTGATATTTTTTTAAATCTTTAACAGTCAATATCTCTATAACGGTTTATTTTCGGACCCTATATAATAGAATAAAATCCATCAGAAATGACCTATATAATAACCTCCTTTAATATTGTGTACGACTTTCCCTGTAACCCTGTATAGTTACCAACATCATTAATAAACACGGCTTATACGGCTAAATGTTATGAATAAGGTATGATGTTATATACACACGACAACGCAATATGGTTTGGCCTATAGTTATTGAATAAGCAAGGAAATATAAGAATAGAAAAAACGCATAGGAATGCGGCTGAACTTTGATTCAAGTTGTAGCTTCTTCAAGGACGTAGATATCTTCAATGTTTAAGTAATCTGTGGATGATGACGTTATAATAGAGGGAAACCAGTTCTTCGATCTCCACGGTTCAGGGCCGGACTAGTGGGCGAATCGAGCAAATTTTTCAACCCATAATATTCGAACATGTTTTACTTTATCTTAACTACTTTAAATTTCTATTCAAATGCTTTTTTATTAATTGCATGCTGCTCTAGGAGAACATTTTTACTTACTTGATATAACTTGCCTATAAATTACCTTTATTAGAACCAACCTTTTTTTAATTGCACGTTAATTGAGGGTATGATTGCGTTACTTAATTAATGAATTGATTGTATATCGTAATTACTAATAATTTTACCGAGTTGTAAAATATACAAATGTTTTTCACATCTATATTTTTTTGCTTTCGAAGCCTTTTCAAACTTATAAACTGCATCAGACATGCATCCTTTTCCTTGATGTAAGTAATAAAAAATGTAAAATTAATGGTCGCGCCAGTAGAGTTTATCCGCCATCGAGGCCACTGACCAGCTGAAACATAGGATGAATTCCGTTATATATTGTATAGGTACGAATACTTTGAACTTTAACTAAACATACATAAAAGTACTATTGTCTTTCCACGTATGTGTCAAGAGTCTACACTTTAAGGTTGTAACAAGGGCGAATGACTTTGAGCATTTGACCTCTGAGTTATAGAATAATAAACTATCGCAATCTCTTGAATGTTTGTTGTACTTCTTCAGCGAATACTTTCCTTACGAATACTAAATCCATAATCCAAAGATTACACGGATAAGAGATGTGGCGGATGTTCGATGGCGATTGTTCCCTACGCTAATTAAGAAATCGTACAATTTTGTACTAATCACGCTTAATATTAACATTAAAAAATATATGAGCAGTTAGGATTGCAGATATTGATGTGGCCGATATTTGCATGAAAGATTTAAATGAAAAGCTACTATCATTTACCAGCGAAATTAGATTTTGTGGAAAATAAAGCTTTTGGTAAAAAAAAATTTTTTGCCATCTAGACAGGTTAAATGCAATTTTTTTCCGTACGAATTAGTCACTGATATATCCTTTATTACCAAAGATTTTATTCAGAATTTTTTAGTGCGTACTTTTGAAAGCTAGCCAATTTTGCAACATTTACCCTTGTTACACCCTTAACACTCAGTCGACTAAGCAATCGTTCCTGGGCCAGTTTAAGATCCTAGTCCGGGCCTGAACCACACTATTTTCATTCTACTAACTTCCACGGTAGATGATCAGTCGTGAGCCATATTTACCAACAGAAAAGCTTATTGATACATAAAGTGTTAAGTGCTCAGTTACGTTCTTGAACAGTTTTGATATACAAGTTATCTTAAAAACTGGGGTTGCGGTAAGATTATCTGTTTGTTTGAGTAGTTGAAGTACATTTTGATACAGTTGACAACTGTTTGATACATAGGAGGTGTTTTGTTTTTGTGAATGGACTAATCGATGCATGGTTTTGAACTTCACATTTTATTCTAGTGAAAGATGTTAAGTGTATACGGATTTGAATAATCAAAACATTACATACATCAGTCAAATTAATATTTTTTTAACAATCTTAGAAGTATTTTAAATACATTCGAACTTCTCGTATAGAGTCGCATTTAAAGTGGAAAGACAGTGATCGACCCAATAAGAAATATTATGGAGCTCAATAAAAGTGACGAAGCACAACCTGATAAAAAGTACAATAAACTGGCTACCTTATGGCAGAAAATAAAGATGCTACTAACATTTTTCACCGTCGAACCATTTTTGCTCTGCTACATTTTACCGAGCATTATATCTGCTTTAGCTGTACAGAAGCTTAATATGGAGAAAGCGTGTCGTGCGGACCTGAATTTCACTGAAGATGTTTGCTCTAGAGCTATTGCTGGATATATCGATGACAATACAACAATAGAAGCTCTGGACGGAGCACAAATATTGGTAGCAGACATGACTACTTGGAAGCAACCCTTACAGAGTGGACTACCAGCGGTTGTTATTCTTTTTGTTGGCGCCTGGAGCGACAAAACTGGAAACAGAACATTGTTGATGCTAATCCCGATTTTGGGAGAGTTCTTATCAGCCTTCGGTCTTTTATTGGCGACGTATTATTTTCTTGAATGGCCTCTTTGGATTACTGGGCTGATCGAAGCTCTACCGCCGGCGTTAACCGGTGGATGGTCTATTGCTCTTATGGGGTCTTACAGTTACATTGCTGATGTGACAACAGTAGAATCCAGGACATTTAGAGTTGGAATAGTAGCAGTCATAGTTACATTAGGAATACCTATTGGTTCTGCAATCAGCGGTGTTTTAACGGAAGCTGTTGGATATTACGGCATATTTGGCATCGGAATGGTTTTATACGCCTTCGGATTCGTCCACACATATTATCGTATCCACGATGTCAGGAGAACAGAAATTGAAGGAACGTGTTTGGAAAAAATTTCAGCGTTTTTCAACCCAAAGAATATTCTGGATACATTATCGCTCCTGTTCAAACCTCGAGGGAAGCAACTTTTGCAAGTGATTTTGGTAATCTGTGCGCATATTGTCATCATTGGCCCTGTTTTCGGTAAGTGGAATCAAGTGGAATCAAACTACAGCGCCACCGAGTTATTTGTTCAGGTGGGCAAAATTGTAACTAACTAATTAATTGTAAATACTGTTCCCCATTTTTTGTTTTATTTATTCACTTACTAAGATTTATAGATATTTTCATTAAAATTGAAAGACGGGTTAAAATATTCTCATTTTTCTATGTAAATTTATTAAAATGTTACTACTAAATTCTCCACTAGCGCCGCTATCAACTGAACAGACAAGATGGTGGCACTGTATTTACCTACGTTTTATTTCTTTATATCAAAGTAGACGACTGTTGACAAAACTATATAATCAACAAATATTTTTGAAGCTATGAGATCTTAAAAAATACAACATTTTCTCTTCCATAAACAAAAAAAAAATAGCTGTCACTAATGTTGAACTGTCAGCAAAAATAAATAAAGTTCGATTTCATTTATTGAGTCCTTAAAACAGAATTGAATTGAATTTATTTTTCTGACAGTACAGCATTGTTGCATCCAATTACATAAAATCACGCGTGTATATGGGAATCGCTCGTAGCCCGGGCTGCCTGAGTGACGATCATTAAGGTTAAGCAACATAGGGTGCGTTCAGTGCATGGACAGGAGACCGTCTATGACTAACGCTAGTGGAATTTTCCCGAACGGTTCCGTGCTTTGCAAGGCACGTTAAGCAGTTGGTGCCGGCTGCCGTCGATACGTGGCAGTCTTTAAGCCAAGTCAGAGGCCTTAGCGCGGCTTGAAATCTTCTGAAAGTAAGACCAGTCACAAGTCTTACAATCCTCTACCAATCCGGACTTGGCCTCCGTGGTGGAGTATGGGCTATATCTTCCTCAGGGAAGAGACCCGTGCCTCTCGATGGGGACATAATGGGTTGATGATGATGATTGTACCATTTGCTACAATCCTGACAAACCTCTTTCACTTTAACAAAATTAAATTGCAGTACAGTTTCAGACAGACATTAAAATTTCATTGTCTTCTTGCATGCAAACTTAAAAGAGTCTGTTAGGAGACCAACAATTATTTTTTAAATTTTTTGGCACTTGACGTGTTACTTTATTGCGGTGTAGCAACAATATCGACGACCGTGAAACCGGCTGAAAATGGGTTGAGTGTTTGATCATATTAGGTATATTATTAATTTCAGGTGAAGGTGCAGTCGTGTATCTGTACACTTTAAAGAAGTATAGCATGGACATTGTGGATTTTAGTTTGTTCTCTACCTACTCCGTACTCATGGGGTTAATTGGTAAGTCTCAGTGCATTATTATTTTGATGAACACCCGAATTAGAGCCATCGCAAACAGAGCGACTTGTCGCCGCGTCTTGATGCCGTGTCAGACGCGGCGTTGTCGTTTGCATAGTATGGCGTCTAGTCGCCGCAACTAGACGCGGTAGCAAGTCGCCCTGTTTGCGATGACTCTTACCTTGTCGTCGCGACTCCACGACTCTGACGCCAAGTGTGTGGAGCTTTGAACAAAATATGTATATGAAAATTTTCGGCCGTAGACTGTCGTTGCCTCTAGTCGCCGAGCTGTCGCTGTCGCGTGTCGCTAGTGTGTGCCAGTGCGCCTATACTTAGATATACATACCCTTGGGCCGCACTCATCGCGATAACCCGAAGATTCGGGCTATCGTGATGTGTGTAGCCAAGTATTCGCGTATACTTGAGAGCTTCGTCAGGACTTCGCGTAGCTGTCGGTAAACTTTCACAGATCAAAGAGTATTATCGCGATGAACTTCGCTTGAGCGGCCACACTTCCGTCAGCGTGCACCTGTCAAAAGCTGTCAAACGTGGCGGACGTGTTATTTCACAGAGTAGGTGCATAAGCTGAAGCGTAACATGGATTGGAGTAATGATATGTAGGGAACCTACTATATTATTAATTTTATTTATTTACATATCTACACTATACATATACACACGCAAGTTGCATTATTAGTATTTATTTATATTTATTTAACTTCCATCGCGCACCAAGCGAACCGGACGCCAAGTACGATTTCCAGCCAGATTCTTATCGACCCTCGAGACGGTCTCTGGAAGGGAGTGATGTAGGGAACCTACTATATTATTAATTTTATTTATTTACATATCTACACTATACATATACACACGCAAGTTGCATTATTAGTATTTATTTATATTTATTTAACTTCCATCGCGCACCAAGCGAACTGGCTCGCCATGTCCCATCTCCAGCAGAAGGGTTAGCACCTCTCCACCCGCCGCTGCAGGGCAACCTGCCCCTGCGGCGCCCGCGCCTAGCGACAGCCGGCGATCGCGAGTCGGACATCACGCCTGACGCGAAGCTCACGTCTGACGCTCCCTCGTTTTGCCAAATATTTTACGTATTTGCTCATTTTCAACCTTTGTTAATTTAGTGTGTTAGTTGGTAAATGCCTGTTAATGTAAATAAATATATATACCGGTGTGAATAAACTCTTTCCATTACCACCACACATCTATATATTGATAAAATTTTAGAATTTATTGCAAACTACGAATAAATAAATAATAACTACGACATAAATGTAAAAAAACATTATTTGCTGCCATAAAATATAGAGCAACCGCGGCGTCCATTTTGTTTTTTTTGCATTTGACTTCGCTTGCACATCGCGATAAACTTTACATCGCGCATTGTGTGGCCGCGAGTATTCGCCGTAGACCGAAGACGAAGTTTATCGCCCGAATGTTATCGCGATGAGTGCGGCCCAGGCAATAAAGTCATAGAGAATAGACACTTCCCACAACAGGCCTTCCAGAGAGCCCTGGTAGGGGCGTAATTATTTCAAGCACTGTAGTGTATAAACACCTAAGTTATTCTGATTTCTTCATGCCATTTTCCATCACGTCAGCGAGTTGTCGAAAAAATTAATTATGACATAGGTACAATAATTCATTTTTCAGGAATTTCAGGAATTGAATATTATTCAGGGAATGCTTTACAAGATATTGTCAAATTAACCTGCAGAAGTTTCTGTGGGCCGCCCAGCACGCCATAACACTATAATGATTGATTGATATTACCATGTAGATATCAAAATAAATCAAACTCATAACAATAACGATGACGGCTCTCCTTAACGACGGCGGATCCTACGGAGCATTTCGTCAGACCCCGTAGACCCGCTGGCGGGTAGGTCTGCAACGGCACTTTGAATCGAATTTTAAAGATGATACATACCACAGTTAGTTGCATGATGTTTTATTCTTTGAAAACTCTGATAAATTTCAAATGTTCCTCTATGAATAACTAATTTAGCTATGATAGAAAAATGTTCTGGGTCTGAGGGGTTAATTCCTTTAAATTCCAATTATTTCCAATTGTTTCCAATTATTTAGCACCTCTGATTAGCCTCTACAATTCATCACCGATCCTGCGTTCTACAAATTAAAGACTGGACGGTTGGTCAGTCAGATAAATCATCAGATAAATATATGTTCATATGTTTGTATATTCGATTCCGACATGTTTTTTTTTTAATCTCGTGCTGTGTTTTTCTTTTAAATGTATTAATTAGTTCAAAACGAAACTTAGCATAATGTTAAAATATTAACTTTGCATAGTCTCAGCATTTTGAAAAAAAATTGTATTTGTAAATCAAACCCAAACTAAGTTTGTTATGGAGTCACTTTTTAATCTCGTGCTGTGTTTTTCTTTTAAATGTATTAATTAGTTCAAAACGAAACTTAGCATAATATTCAAAGATTAACTTTGCATAGTCTCAGCATTTTGAAAAAAATTGTATTTGTAAATCAAACCCAAACTAAGTTTGTTATGGAGTCACCTCGTGAGGCGCTCTCAGATCATTCCTTGTATATCATTAGATGTCTAAAGTCTTATAGTTGCTATTCTCCTTTCAGGCACTGCCATAGCAGTGACGGTCTTCAGTAAACTCCTGAAGATGCACGATGCCTCCATCGGGATCATTGCTACAGCCTGCAAAGTGACATCCAGTTTCGTATATGGATTCGCGCCCACGCGCGACTGGTTTTACACCGGCCCAGCTTTTGACTTCTTTGGAAACTCCGGAGTGACCGCAATCAGGTCCCTTGGCACTAAGGTTGTGGATCCTGACGAAGTAGGTAAGAAGTTAAAATATTCTTGTTCTTTAATTTTCATTATACAAATCACTTCCACAAAGGAAAAATTTAATGAGAATGTATGTATGAATGTAGTGTCGTTTACCAAACTTTTCCTCCTGAAAATATTATGGAAAGTATTAAGCTTGTTTAAAAAATGACCGCAATTGGACAATTTGTTACTAGTCAAAACAAAATAAGGGCCACCGTGTATTTTTCGTATTATAAAAGATGTATTTTGTTTAATGGTTGATGAATGATTTATTTTCAGGGGTTGATCAATCGGTAATTAAAAAACTCTAAATAAGGAACATTTATTGGAAAAAAAACATTTGCTGACGTTTTTTGCGAAAAATGCATTTTTAGTTAAAATATCGTTATTGGTACGATAGGTTAAAATTAAAATAAAACTTTTTTTTTTTGTTTTTACCTTTTTTCTGTATCGTGTGTATTCTCCCCATTCCCCAACACATTCTTGAAGCCTGGAAGGCATACTCTCCACCAGGTGTCACACTGTCTCTTGTGGAATTTGTTCCCAGTTTGATTTAAGAACGTTGATGAGCTGTCTTTCATTATGCACCGGTTGGTTTGTATCGCCGACGCTTCTCTTTAACAAATCCTACATGTGCTCGAATGGGTTGAGGTCCAAACTGTTGGCAGGCCACGGCAAGACCTGTATACCAGCCTCGTTTAGAACGTCTCTGGTGGCTCTAGCTGCATGGGCACGGGCGTTGTCGTGCCTTAACTTAAAACTTGCACCAAATCTTTCTGCATACGTCATCACATGGGGTCTTATGACCTCCTCAATATATCGTTGAGCTGTTATCGTGCCTTCGTTGATAAAAGCGAGCTCCGTTAGACCAGTTAGAGAAATGCCTCCCCAAACCATTACGTTGGGACCCCCAAATCTATCACTTTCGTGGATACAGGCATCGACAAATCACTCACCTTCTCGTCTCCACAGCCTTATGCGACGATCATCACTAAAAAAAAACACTTTGCTCTCATCAGTGAACCATACTGTGCTCCAATCATTTATGCTCCAGTCCTGGTGCTGCCTTGCGAATGATAATCGGTTTGCACGATACGCGCTTGTACTACACGTCTTCTAGAAAACTTCTGGTCTTCATACAACCGATTTCTGATAGTTTGGTCACTAACCTGGGTTCCAGTGATCTGGCGCAAGCGGTTTTGTAGGGAGCGTGCAGTAACAAATCGCTCTCTGCGCGCAGTAAAACGTATGTAACTGTCTTCCTGTGAGCTAGTTACTCGATTTCTACCAGATCCCCGTCTTCTGGATACACTGCCAGTTTCTTGAAAACGGTTCCAAGCATTCTGGATGGCTCGGCTGGAATATCCTAGCTGCAAAGCCACAGAACACTGTGAACGGCCCTCTTGGATCAATGTTATTGCTCTAGTTGTGGTTAGCAGGTCCATATGTCTTCGAATTCTCGACATTTTGTGAGCCAATGTTTATTTAGGCACTAATTTAGCAAATGTTGATGTGTACACAAAGAAATCCACACTTTGAATGACTTTAAAATGCCGCTTCAAATGTGGGTAAATTTAAGTGGTTACGAAAAAATGTCAAAGTTTACCCACTTCACAAATTATGCAGTTGTAATACTCTCGATATGTTTGTTAACACTTAGAGTAATGACCACACAAAAGAATTAGGCACTTAAGAACACCTTCAGGTTATAAAAACGACCCGATAGTTGAAATGAGTCAGTGGCCCTTATTTTGTTTTGACTAGTATAGATATGTTATTAGGTGACGTTGGGATTTCAATAACCATAGCGCTGGCTTATAGAGTTATAGCCATTAGCGTAGTGTCATGAGAACGCTGGAATGTACGCGACCATTGCTTTTTTATAAATCGTAAAAAGTTATTTTTGGTTACCTAGGTATCATAAAACCAAACTAATACCCTATTACCTAAGTTCCTCGTTTCCAAAGACATCCTGTGGTCAAAAACGTAAATTGAGAATGATGATTTATGAACGTTTGGTCATTGTATTGACAACCACAGTTTAATTTATAAATAACGCGAGCATGAGCTAAATAACAATAGCTCATAAAATTCCAAAGATCAACCAACCAGAGCCATCTATTAATTATATGTTTTCTAATAGTTTTGTGTTTTGATTGACGTTGGTTAGTGCTTTTTCAAGAAAATATGCAAGTTATGCCACACACACATTATATGACATAAGCGACTGTTTAGTTTACTTCAAATGGATCTGCATCTCCTTGACTGAAGTCTGTTGTATTTTACGCTCTCCATCTAGGACCATCATTGGATTATCGCTGGCTACTGCTAGATGTTTCGTTACTTAGCTACTACATAGTTTATTAACTAAGATTTTTTCATCATTTGGTCATTTTGGAACAGCACTGGCTCGTGAGATACAGCCCAGGTCCCATAATTCAGGTGTCAGGGTAAAAGTATATTATAAAGAAATTATATTTATTTGGATTCAAATCAAGGAGAATTAAATTCTCCTTGGTTCAAATAAACAATTATCATATATTTATTACGATTGACTGACATAATATGCGGAACAAAAGTTTACACAATAACGCGAGGACTTTTCAAAACGACATTCGTGTTCGTTCCTTTTGCACTGTCTTGATGCTAGCTATCAGATATAATAGTTAGCTAGCATCAAGACAGTGCAAAAGGAACGAACACGAATGCATAAAATACAACAAACTTTATTCGGGGAGATACAGATCCATTTGAGGTAGACCAAAAAGCGAATTCGTATCAGATATAATAGTTACGGATTCGCGCAATACCTTTTTGGTAAACGATATACTATTATGATCCAATATAGCTTAAACCATTAAGTACGCACCATTATTAACTGTGACATCACCAGGGTCCCGGGTCTTCATCCTTAGCGGCTCTCCAATGACATTGAAAACCGGATTTACAAGATATTGTATAACTTTTTGTGTCTGTATGTTTTGTATTCTAATATCAGAATATAGCAGTGACTTGGTGTCTGGAGCAACAAACAGACGATCTGTGCTAAATCTTGGTATTTTGCCGAATATCAAAAATTCAGTCTCATCGTTAGGCAGCGGTCAATGGAGCGCAGTATTCTGGGTTTCAAGAGTCTTGACAAAATTCAGAACACAACACTGCGCACCAAAAGAAAAACTGTCCATGTTACAGCTAAAACCGCTAAATGGAGTATAATTGGGTGGGACACCTTAGCCGTAGTGGCACAGTATAAAGGGGCCCAGTTTGGTGGGTGAAAATTGCCACCTCACGCAGAACGGGCTCCTGGGATACCTACCTACTGCAAGTGTGACTAACCAAAGCGGAGATGGCGTGACGACTTCACGACCTTTATACCTGGACCTCGATTCTGTTAACGCATTGTAGTACAATGACAGCTGCATGATCTTGGCGATTTAGTTTCATTGCCGCTTCAAGTCTACGCGCGCACACATATCGAACCTCCTAGGCGGCAATGGCTTGAAAAAACAGTGACCTGACCCGACCATGTATCTGTCATCGTACTGTAATGCACTATAAGAGAATTGAGGCCCTGGTTGACATGTTATCAACTTTTTCATTTTATAGGAAGTACATAGATGCTTTCACCCAGCACTTGGTGCCAATTGAAGATACATAAAGATACAGTCGACAGAGCGTACGTTATGTACTTACATTACAATCGAATCGTAATCGAGTACATTGTGTGCAATCTATACAAATGTACAGTTTTGTTATTTGTATATTCCAATGCATTTGTATATTCCAATATACTCGTAGTAGCAAAATGACTCTGAAAATAAACTTCAGAGTAAACTTTTTAATTAATTCTATTTGAGATATGAATTAAATAAAGCAAGAATTAAGCTATAACATTTTTTATGACCTCTGTGGCGTAACGGCTAGCGCATCTGCTTACCATGCAAGAGGTCCCGGGTTCGATCCCCGGCTGGGGAGAAAAAAAAACTCCAGGTCTTGGGTGTTTACATGTTTGTGACGTCACTGTTTCTGGTTCCCACGACACAGGGTATCCTAGTGTGGGGCCAGAAGCAATGTATGTACCTTGTAAATGTTTATGTTCTATGTTTATTAAAGCAAGAAGAATTCGTGGTGAAACCATTGTGAGGCATTTTTTAACCTCCTCGATGTCTTGTTCAGGCGAATACGGGCTAAATTCGACCGTGCAAGGAGTGTCAGCAAATAATAAAAAACTGAATACCACTCTGACGCTGCTGTGCCTGGGACAGTTTTAGATCTAGTGCTACAGCATTACGCTATAATTTTTTTCACATAGAGTTCTCAGGATATTCTTGTTGCTGGACTTGCTTCTGCGCATGAGCGAGGCGATGCGCTTAAGGATGATTGCATGAAAAAGGAATATACGCATCAAATTGTGAACTCCGATTTTTATAAAGTCTGGTAAAAATAGTCCACGTGACCCTCTGCGAACCCGAACATCGCTGATGCACTACACCGTTTAGCCCTTTATAGATAAGTAGCGACCCGCCCCGGCTTTGCACTGTTGGCAAAATCGTTTCCGTGGAAATAGCTTATTAGTTCCGTGGAAAATTCCCGGGTTAGTAATTTTTTTACACTTTGGGTTACATTATTCGAGATTTCGTACGGAACCCTAAACTGTTTGAAAACCCAATATAGCCTATGTGACTTACAAAGAATGTAGCTTTCTAACGGTGAAAGAATTTTTAAAATCGGCCCAGTAGTTTCTGAGCCTTTTCATTACAAACATACACACCAAAATACAAATCTTTCCTCTTTATAATATTAGTATATCTAGATATACCACACATTTACAGTACTTACTGCTTCCAGGTAAAATGTGCTCCCTAATCGGGTTCGCTGAGGCGGTCGTCCCAGTCATCTACACGCCGATTTACAGCAATATGTACTCTAACACGCTGGATACGTTCCCTGGAGCCTTCTACGTGCTCGGCGGAGCCATGACTATACCTGCCTTCTTCATATTCATGTGAGACACTTTTCATAATGTACGAATTCTTGAACTCTCGAAACTCTGTATAGAAGGGTTGACAGAGATCAAGGCCTCGAGAATCTTTTAGTGCATTATAGTACGATGACAGATACAAGGTCAGGTCAAGTCACGTATTGTTTCATGCCATTGACGCCTAGAAGGTTTGATATGTATGCCCGCGTAGGCTTGAAGTGGCAATGAAACGTGCATTTGTTATTGTACTACAATCCGTGAAAAGAATCTAGGTCCTACGTAGGTAACACGACAAAGTGTAGGTTGCGCCCTTTTAACATGAAATGTCGCAAATTTTCAGTACATTAAGAGCGGGTACACACTAGGCGTTTTGAAACGTTACAAAAGCGCGCGCTTCAAAACGCCTAGTGTGTACCCGCTCTTATTGTCAAGTTCTGACATTATAGCGCTACAAAAACGCGTGATTCGTGCCATGACTGCCTATGCAGAGTTTGGTACTTACGACATTTGCAACAAACCTCTATCGCTCCATTAACATACATTAGACATTATACAATCATCATCATCATCATCAACCCATCATGTCCCCACCGAGGGGCACAGGTCTCTTCCCTGAGGAAGTTATAGGCCATACTCCACCACGAGGGCTAAGTCCGGATTGGTGGAGGCTTGTAAGACTAGTGGCTGGTTTTACTGTCAGACTTGGCTTAACGACTGCCATGTATCGACGACGGCAGCCGGCACCAACTGCTTAACGTGCCTTGTGAAGCACGGAACCGCTCGGAAAAATTCTACTAGCGTTAGTCATAGACCGTGACCCATTCATGGACTGAACGCGCCGTACCTATGTTGCTTAATCTTAGTGATCGTTTAAGATCACTCTGGCAGCCCAGGCTTCGAGCGATTCTACAATGAGCATGCCGATTTTGGATACATTTTTCTTGTCCTTCACCAATGCTATTTGGTCTAAGTATCTCCGCCTGGGACTTCTCCTACAAGCCACATTCACATTCAGCGGATATACTTATTCGGGTAATAGGCTAGTTGCTCTAAAAAAATGTAATTAGTCAGTCTTTTAGATTATTCAAAAATAAGGGACACGTATTTTTTTATTTGTAAATTAGACCAAAAATTACAAAGATATAGCCCATTAAAGTTACGTGTGACGTCACGCCGTGCTGCATTTCTTAGCATGGAGTGACGTCACACGTAACTTTAATGGGCTATATCTTTGTTATTTTTTGTTTAATCGAAAAAAGAAAAAATACGTGTCCAATATTTTTTTATAATCTAAAATACGGACTAAATAGAATTTAACTATTTTGACCCTGGAAACTACCCTATTGTCATGTTGTCAGGAGAAATCACCCATTTCGCTTGTAAAGGTTGATTTTCTCTCGATTTATAACTTTGTATATTTGTTTCCAGTGTGCTGTATGTCTTCAGCAAGAAGCAAGCAAAGGACCAGGTTAAAGATCCCGAGGTGAAGGAACAGAATGCTTATGACAATTACGTTACTGCCTTGTAAAATCCAGAAAAAAATGTTTTCTTTTAGTTTTAATATGAGACGTACCTACTACAAGACACACACACGCACACGCACACTCATACACACACACACACACACATACACATATTATACATAATTACAGAGACTGTATCATATGATACAGTGTGTGTAATTGTTTAATTATACATTTCATATATACCTACTCAATGTTATCTGTTTTACCTTGTAACTACCATGCATTAGTAAATAGGTAATCAAGCAGCAACTTATCAAATATTGTTAAATTTTACTGAAGCTTCGGATCGAACGTCCAGTTTTATCATAAGTATAGCAAGACATCATCATATTTTATTCTTATAATTATTTTATTTTCTTTAGGTAAATGCCAAAATAGTATAAGTAAATTGTTAAACTTTGTATAATTAAATAACTAATTATAATTTATGTAATTTGTATAACTAGACTGCAGTTGGTGTTCCTAACATATTAAATACTTCATTAACCAAATATAGGTCTAGGTGAGACAGATCTCGAGTGAGAAGCAGTGACACTTCAATCAATCAGCCTGTACTGGTCCCCGAGACAGGCCAAGCGGCCATTTCAAATTTCGGCCAAAAAATTTCAAACCTAAAGTCACCATTTTAGATATCTTTCAGTTCATAGCGGCGCTAGAGGAGAATTCAGTAGTAACATTTAAGAAATTTACCTATAAAAATGAGAATATTTTAACCCATCTTTCAATTTTAATGAAAATATATCTCTAAATCTTAGTAAGAGTACAAATAAAACCAACAAAATGGGGAACAGGATTTACAATTAATTAGTTCGTTACAATTTTGCCCAACAGATAACTTGGTGGTGCTGTATGTAAAACTATTTATGCTGGTTTACTGACAATGCTGCTCTACCAATAAAGAGCAGTCTTTTGCGAAGCTAGTAGGTTAAGCTGTTAGATGCCGAAGATGGCGCTGCTAGAAGTTTTAACAGGCCAGAAGGATAGCGTTGCTAACCACCAAGACTCAATCTGCCAGCAATCTGCTCCAGATCGTAAAAGTCCAGCTTTTGAGCTTGTGAGCACCCTACGCGGCGTTTACCAATTCATGACCTCCACTAGAAAACCTTTGCACCCTATGAAAATAAATAAAACAATGTATTTGACGACGTTAGAACCAGAGTGATCTAGGGCACAACAGTGATCTAAGTGCATCGTGTTACTTAGATTGGTGTGGCATGCCTTCACTTTGCAGACCGCACCAATTTTATTCCATAGTCAGATGTTGTGATCTCTCAGGAGTTACCACTGAGGAGCACTTAGATTAGAGTGGTATGAAAGATCTATGACGTTTCTATGCCATGGTGTAACAACCTCGTTATTAATAAAAATGACACCCGGACCACTCTGGTTCTAACGTTGTCATTTTAAGGTATTAGAGGCTAAGGGCTGATTTTTCAATAGTCAAATAACTTTTATCTGAGGAATAAAAATAGCGGTTTGACATAACTTTCATACATAAGCTGTCAAACCGCCATTTTTATTCCTCAGATAAAAGTTATCTGACTGTTGAAAAATCAGCCCTGAAGCAAAAAGCAACAAAGCGAGATGAAAAATAAAGCGCCTTAAGTAATAGCTGAGCAATGGAAAAGCCCACTGTAAAACTATGCTTCGTTTATTTTTTCAGGCGTTACGCGATCTACATTGTTATGATGCCAAAATGAGAAACAACTTCTATACAGTTAACAAAATAACATTTCGTGATAGATGTTTGGTAATTTAATTTGAGATACGAAGAATAATACGCTGTGGATAAATATAAAAAGCTCGACGGTTCTTTAACTTTAATACAGACTCAGAGCGAACAACTACAAATTTAATGTAAAGGTTGACTTATTGCTGAATGTACCTAGCGAACAAATGAATATGAATTTCAGCTTACTGCAACTAAGCGTCTGTATGTTCGGTCCAAATAACCTACCAACCAGCTACCACCAGTTAAAATGTTAACTAGTGAAGGCCATTCAGTAGAAAAGAAAAACGGAACATTTCAATTTCGCGTTGACAGCTAACTGTCAGTTAGCTGTAGATAGGTTATTGGGACCGGGCATAAGTTGCGGACTGACAAAAAGCAGGGCCGACTAACGGAAGTACGTGGCGAAACCTTGTTTACCGCAAAACTATGAAAAAGACACCAAATCTAATCTCTTTAAACGAGCAATTCTTGTATATATATTTATATATAATCAGAATCTCGGAAACGGCTCCAACGATTTTCACGAAATTTTGTAGGCAGATGCTTTCGGGGGCGTTTAATTGATCTAACTAGGTCACATTTTTAGAAAACGTTGTTTTATCCGTGTTGAAATTGAAATTTGCTATAATAACATAGAGGTAAATTTCGCGTCTACTTGCAAGGTTGGGATAGTTCTGATGGGAAAACGGGCGACCCGTTTCGGGCCGATTGTAAGAGACCCGGTCCAAGTCATGATGTTTTTTTTTCCAAGATCTTTTTGTTGAAAAAGGATTATTTTAATTTTATATTACATATTTTATATTACAAAAAAAGTACCGAGCAAAGCTCGGTCACCCAGGTACTGTTATTGGTATGAGAGCATAACTTGCTGACAAAAGACGTGATATTTATAATCACATACTACTACATCCTATTTACTGAAGCGAACGAGTAAGTGTCAACATGTCAAAAATTTGGTTTTTCAATATGCCACATTTATAACACTGCATAATATTTAGCAAAGTTATACAAAACGATATGGCTAATAAATGCCAATAAGCAATAAACACATTAACACTGTTACTACCTGATTTATCCCTCACTCGCAGTTTATTTAACTAAATATTTTATTTTATCATGAAAATACCATTTGCTTAAGAGATCTTTGCCCCAAAAAATACCTAAAATTTCAGTGGTCCTCAAATAAAAGAGATCCTACTGCTGCCAAATATGTTCGCAACTAGCAAAGATGTAGGACTTTTGTTTAAAGGCCGATTATGATCGATTATTTTATGCTAATGCGCTACGCGAAGTGTGAGAAGAAGTATGGAGAGCTGACTACTAACCTCTTTTTTAAACAAAGGCAAAAAAAAGTAAGATTGCCACCCCGACGCCATATTTACTCACGATTGACGTTGTTGATGCGAGTGCAACTTCTATACTATTTTCTTTTCTTTAGTGTTTGTCTTGTCTTGTTTGGTTGTCTGTCTGTTTTCCTTAAACAGTACCTACCTAAACCTATGTGGGTATACGATGCAAGCACAGCTACGTGCATGAGCTATTTTAAGTGACATGTAAGTTTGAGAGATGCTGTGTTTTTGTTTATCTTTAGTCGTTCGCTTCAAAAAATAGAATATCGTCACGGTTTATCTAGGCTTGTCAATGAAAGAATCGCGTCGCGCTAATTTATCTATGATAATAAGTGAAAACAGGAAATTGGAATGAGGGCTTTTCAATGACAGCTGTCAGTTGAGTTCATTAAAAAAAAACTTGATGGCGCTGCCAGAAGACCAAAATGTCATCATGTTTTTAGGTTTGTGGTTTTAGTCGTTATTAATCTGTGATAGCCTAAGCATCTCTTTGTAGTCTGTGATCTAAACTAGACTTTGTTTCGAAACTGTTAAAACTTGAAAGTTATCGAAGTATTTTTACTTTGTCTAGTACATACGTGCGTGAATGTATCTTTGCTCATGACTAGCCCATGCATTGTGCATTTTTGTAAAAACATAGGACAGGAACCAGAGATAAGGTACAGTGATGCCATGATGTCAGCACCATCTATCGGTAATTTGCGGTACATTTTTTTTTAATGACGCTCTGAAAAGCCCTCATTGTATTTTTAACATTAGAGAGGCATACATTACCACTTAGTCTAGACAAGGTTATCACCAAATTGTAAACTCTTGGGATATGTAAACAACGGTTTATCTCGGCGGGATCCTATTCCGGTACCTACCGTAGTACAAATGTACCTACGCTTCGCTACGCTTGTAGGTAATAAGTCGTGATGGCCTACAATGGTCGGAGCATCTTTTACTCCATAATAGAACGATTTTAGCACGAAAATAACTATGCCTCTATTTCGTAGTCCACAAAGCTATTGCTTGGTAGAAAACTGTTCTGTTCTTGTCAAATATCGTTAAAAATAATCTACGATTTCCTACAGTTTTTCTATTTTGAGGAGAAACTTACGGAGTAACGTAAAACAGAGCAGTCGTAGCGTGGTCTGCAGAATGGTTGCTTAGCATTCAAGAGGTCGAACAAACACCAATGACTTATTTTCCAATTTACGTACATCTGAGAATTTGCAATAACAATATTTGTGATTTGTAACAATGTTTGTGACGTCGCTGTTTCTGGTTCCCACGACACAGGGTATCCTAGTGTGGGGCCAGAAGCAATGTATGTGTCTGTATGTAAATGTTTATGTTTAATATCTTAGCAAGAGATATCGTGCAGGAAAACACCGTAAGGAAACCTGAGTACCTACCCGAGGTGTCCAAATCCCTCAAGCGCTTTAAAAGGCATCCTAATAATAAACATGAAATACTACAATCATCATCATCATCATCATCGTCAACCCATTATGTGCCCACCGAGGAGCACGGGTCTCTTCCATGATGAAGGTATAGGCCATACTCCACCACGGGGGCCAAGTCCGGATTGGTGGAGGCTTGTAAGACTAGTGGCTGGTCTTACTGTCAGAAGTTTTCAAGCCGCCCTAAGGCCTCTGACATGCCTTAAGGACTACCATATATCGGGCACCAAGTGTTTAACGTGCCTTGCGAAGCACGGAACCGCTCGGAAAAATGCCATTAGCATTAGTCATAGACGGTGACCCATGGACTGAACACGTCGTATGGTGCTTAACCTTAGTGATCGTTTAAGATCACTCAGGCAGCCCGGGCTACGAGCGATTCAAATTGAAATTGCGATTGAAATTCTACAATACAAGGAATAAACTTAAAATACTATCGCAGATAAGAAATTGTTAATAGTAGCTGTCGTTTCTTGAGTCAATGATAATATATGACGAGCAAACAAATTGATAGACGTTAATGATTTATTTATTAACGATTTGTTTATATGCTCAATTTGTTTACAGGGGACGTATTAGCAAAGGGCAAAACCGATAAATAATACCTACCCGAAAGTGGCGTGCACGTATGCAATGACTAATGAAGGTCAACGAAGCAAAAGTAATTGGTCAGGATCGTGGCAAGTGACAGTTTATGGTCTCTGCCTGCCCCTCTGGGATATAGGGTGACCTTATGTATGTATGTAGTTTACATGCAGACTAAATTTTCTATACCTAGGTACATAGAATTTTGAGACCTGAAAAACTCCTCATAATATATTAGGGCAGTGAGAATAGATTATTCGAGGGAATTAGTATTAACAATACCACTGGCTAAAAGTGAAAATAAAGCTGAGATGTTTACATTTAATATTGCCTGTCAAGGTCTGTGCCATTCAAAGGAACGTATGATGCATTATTAAGAGACCAAATAGTAGATTGTTCACCAAGGCCGGGCGCAAACAAAATGTTTGCGTCGAGGTTGTGAAATTGAATCCAGAGCGAACTGAAGCGATTCTTGCATTAAAGCCCGAGCGAAGTAAGCGAAGGCTTTAACCCTGTGTCACTAACCATTCGTCAAAATGACGACGCGTACCTTGCACATTTATTGTTTCGGTAAGATCCCGACCCCCACCACCCCGCCCGTTCCTTATACCTTCCTAATTCGCATCGCTAGTGACCTGCAATCACTTATTTCCGATGCACGCTCATTATATAGGGATATATCGTGTTATGGTCGTAAAATTTACGAAAGGTTAGTATCTACGTAACTTTATTTCAAAGTTGTGCATTTATTACATTGTCAATTTTTTCCATAACTACTATAAAACATATTGTTTTTATGTTATAATAAGACGTAATAATTACTGTACTTTATAAAATCACTAATAGACTTCAATGTTATTTGTAACTTTTTGATATTCTGTGGTTTTCTTTTTGGAATATGAAATGTGAAACATTTTGTTTTTTGTACCTTTGGATGAATTTGATGAGTCAAAATGAAAGACATGTACAATGGTTAGCTGATTGACAAACGAAGTCATTACCCGGTAATCAACCACAGTCTTTGGAATCCGAGGATTGTGAACATTTAGAGACGGAAATTCATATCGAATTTGATGGAAGCGAGGATGACGAAGGTGCTGCAGATTCTTCAGATAACGAGGTATTCGTTCGTTCGAAAAAAAAACCCATGAAAAGAAGGCCTTTTGCATTAGAAATGGCAAACGAACAAATGAAGTCTTGGCTGCAAGAGAGTTATCAGACTGTAACTTTGCAACGAAATTTGAAGCAGATTATCGCGGATATCTTGAAAATTGATGACCCCCAGGAAGGCTCTAGTCAAGAAGTTCCCAGAACTCGCAAAACTTGTAGATATTGTTTTGCAAAAAAACGTCGTATGACCACTAACATCTGCAAGGGCTGCATAAAAGCGATTCGGAGGGAGCAGATTTACTTTATGTGCAATCATTGTTCAATGTGATTGAATTCTAAAACAGATTATGTTATTTGATTAAGAGAAAACTAAGACTACTAATTCAGGTCATAGTGTGCCATAAATAAAGTTAATTAAATAAATATTGATCTTTTAATCCGTCGTAAAATTTACGAATGTTTAGTGATAACGTTACTTGAAATGAACGTTAGTGAGTAGGGTTAACTAAGAATCGCTGAAGGAGCGAGGGATTCGACACTACCGAGACCAAAAATGATTTGCACTGCACCCGTGTAGAACACTGCTTTTCACTCATCTGAGAGGAATGAAAATGCGTACTTGCGTTCCAATTTCAAACATTTGACAATTAGGTACTTAAAAGTTTTGCAGCAAAGAGTTTGGAAGTTCAGTAAGTAGTTCCAAGCTCGGTTTTAAAACTTATTGCTTGGGTTGGAGCGAAAAAGATATAGGACGGATCCTCACGAGTGAAAGAGAAGTCAACTCGGCATTTTGTAAACGTCCATTAATTCTCTAGAGGTGTTAAAATCATATCGTCATCGCTGCTAGAATCACTCATTTTTATAGTTCAAATAGCTTAGCACAGGACGAATCCGACAAACTTTTAACTTTTTAAATTATTCTTTTTTTTCTGTTGCGTTCAGAAATTACACTCTTATGTTTCAATTTCTATATCAAATAAACATTAAAAATGTGTTTTATTTAATCGATTAATTAGTCAAAATATGTAACTAAAACTGAAATACTATTAGTCTTTACAATTAAACCTATCTATATACTGGGTGACATTTTCACCGGTACAATAAATTTTACCATATCATTGGTATCGATAATAGATTACATTTATCGAATAAAATTACCATATATATATTTTTTTAATTTTCATTAATTTATCCTTCATCAAATTTGTAACTCATGGGCACCCATTACAAGGTATGTCATCGCGGTGCGAGGCAGAGGGCGGTGGGGTGGGGTGAGTGAGCGGGCGGCGGAGTATAGACTCCGATTTTTAATTTCGTGTACCAAACTGACATTTGGTGGGTTGCCAGTTTTGGATTTTGTTGTACAATAAAGTACTCGAAGACTATCGAGATATTGAAACGACATATGATTCGAAAGCCAAACTAGTATTCGGTTTGGTGATTTGAAAAAAAAGTTGCATGTTACATTTATGATTTTCTTCCTTAAATTAATTTAACCATTTGGAAAATGCCACTGTAGATAGAAATCAATGCTATTTTTATTACTGATCACCGTAAATTCATCATCATCATCAACCCATCATGTCCCCACCGAGGGGCACGGGTCTCTTCCCTGAGGAAGGTATAGGCCATACTCCACCACGGGGGCCAAGTCCGGATTGGTGGAGGCTTGTAAGACTAGTGGCTGGTCTTACTGTCAATTACCGTAAATTAAGATTCTAAAATTACTTATTTTAGTAAATTTAAAAAAGAAACGATTTGATCACTCAGCTGATACGATACTATTTTTTTAATTACGATAAGTTTGCAACGCAGTACCTAGTTATCAATAAGCAAATAAAAAGTAGAATTTTAGCTGACAATGTCGATATCGACACCGAGACCGAGAACTCGGTCGAGAATCCTTGAGCTAGCAACATTTTAAAAAATAAAGAGCGCTTGCAGCTGTCCGTTTAGTACACGAAATTAAAAATCAGAGTATAGGTGAGTGCACGTACGCCGTTTCCGCACTTCCTGCAGTCGAAAATTACGTGCGCAACACGATGTTTACAAACCGCGAGTATTACGAAATGGTTCGTAGCTACTTTCTCAGTGGGGAAAATACAGTGCAGCTCGGCGGGTATACGCTGAAGAAAGTTTGCCCCGCCTGATAAATGCCGGTTTTATTGAACCTCAAATACTCAACACCAGGACATTCATGAGAGTGACGCAGCATTTGCTAGACTACGGACAGTTCACTGCACCAGCGCACGCTCAAGGCCGAGGAGGGAAACCTCCCTTGGCCGTGGAGATCGAGGAACAGATCGCACGCTTAATGGAACATTGACCCATTAGTAGATACGTCATTTGAGTTACGTACGGATTTTTTTTACTCAGATCTCATCAATAAATAAACATAACGTTCAAAATACAAGCATTCATGATTAATTAATAAATCAGATTTAATTTTATGCATCAAAAAGTAGGATAAGTCCATCATAGCAAGTGCGTAACTCAAATGACGTATCTACTAATGGGTCAATGTTCCATTAAGCGTGCGAGATATTCGCGTTCCTCGAGGAAGACCCCAGAAGGAGCACTTCCCTTCCCCCTCGGACGCGAATAGCTTCGGACGTGTTTCCTGTGGTGTCGATTTATTACAAATTAAATAGAAAATATATCCAAAAATTAAACCTGCAAGTATCAGGCGAGCATCAAGTAGCAGGAGGTGAGAAATCCGAACGCACGTCACTCACGCACACTGAGCCTTACCTGCGTATACCTCGCACACTAAGTAAGCAGACGGAAGGACCAACCAAGTCAACTGCCACCACCACTTGTCACCAGTTCCATTGTTTAATTAGACCAATAGCATAATAGCCAATTCTAGACACGCCCTTCAACGGCCGCACGCTCGGCAGTGGAGGGACCAACAACTAAAAACCTGTCCTATAACTTGTCACCGCATCCGATCGTCACTTTACTTATCGGCCGTGCAAATAGGCCTACGGTGCTACCGACGGTACCTAATATGTATCGCTCACCTAAATCGTCTCAAATAAACACCCCTTCACGATCTGAAACTGACTTGGTAAATTTAGATAACGACCTATCTAGCCAACTACGTTCACATGAGACCCTTATAACGCAAAGAGCCAAGCGTCCCCGGGACTCTTCTGACACCAATCCTCCCGATTTTGCCAAGATAAAGGATATGATCCTCCGTATGATGTCCAGCCAGTCAGAACGAATGGACAAGTTAGAGCAACATATTTTGGAGATTAAAGGACAAACATCGAACATAGAATCTACCAATTCAGATATCGAAAAGTCTATGACCTACATCTCTGATCAAATGTCCTGTTTGGAAGTTCAAATTACGAAGTTGGAACGAGAACACAAGTCGACGGCCAACGAGATCTCTGCAATGAAAGAAAAAATCTATTCTTTCGAGCGCTACGTCTGCAAAACGTCAATTGAAATACGTAATGTTCCAAAATGTGATGGGGAGACCAAGGATCACTTGTATGAGATGATTTTTCATTTATCGAAATTCCTAAAAGTTGAAATCAACCGCAGTGATGTTCGAGACGTTTCGAGATCCCCCTCACGAAGAGAACAAAAGTCATCAACGCTAGTCGTCGAGTTTTCGAGTACCTTGATTAAATCACGGTTTCTCACTATGGCCAAAGACTTCAACAAAAAGAACGGGGACAACAAACTTAACAATACCCATCTAGGACTACCTGAGCCAAAATCCCCGATTTACATAGCGGAGCTGCTCACACCAGCTGCTAAAAAACTGTATTACCTGGCTAGAACTTTTATTAAACAAAGCCACTATAATTTTTGCTGGACGTCAAACGGAAAAGTGTTTATAAAAGAAAACAATAATACTGCCTACTTTCAAATTAATGACGAGTCGCAGCTTTTGGCTCTAAAGAATTCTGGTTCACAATGACTAGCAAACCTTTATTTTAAGTTGCATTCGCTGTTTTTCTTAGTTACTTATTCAAGCCAATGTAAAATTATTTTTAAGTCAACATACATTCTACACACATACTCAACACAAACAATTATACCGTCAATTTGCCTCACAGTTACAATAAAATCCTATAACCAAATTTTAAATAGAAAAATCCAAAAAACAACAAACAATAAACCATATTTAATCTATCTATCTATGTACAGGTACTTATTATTACACTTTTTGGCACAGCTTTATGAAGAATTAAAATACGAATACAACCTTTTCAAAACCACCATTACACACCTAACTAGTTACATTTTAAAAAAAAAGAAGAAAAAAAAAGGTAAAGTAAAAGTAAAAAAAAGATGTCTATTAACGAAGAACTTGCCAACAAATTTGACCTTTATAATCTCTCAACTGTCTCAACTTGCTCCCCAGAACAGTGCCATACTATAATAACGGACGCAAATAGGCAGCTTAAAATACTGACGCTAAATATTCGCTCTTTTAATCGCAACTTCTTAAACTTTCAAACGTTACTTACACGTATTAATCTACAGAGTGACATTTTAGTCCTAACGGAATGCTGGCTTCCTTGCCTATCTAACTCTATCCTCCCTACACTGGATCATTACACTCCAATCTCAACTACCATTCACCAAAACCAATGCGACGGCGTAGTCGTCTATGTAAGGTCGGATCTTTCATATTCATCAGAGGAACTTGACCTTCAAGGTACGGCTTCTGGGCTCCTTATAAAATTAGAAAAACATACAGCTATTTTGTGTGTATATCGATCTCCATCCACTATTAATATTGATCCATTCCTACAAGCAATTGACCGTATTATTCCACTCCTTGCTACGTACAAGTCGGTTGTACTAACCGGCGATATAAACATAAACATAGCCCTTTCCTCCATGGAGCCTCGCGCTCATGAGTATCTTAATAGGTTAGCTCTTCACGGTTTGCTTCCCGCTCACGATTTACCCACCCGCGAAAATAGCTGTCTCGATCATATCATTCTCAGAACACGTTCTCCTTCTCATACTATTATCTTGGATACCTATACTACATATCATTGCCCAGTAATTTTTACACTCGATTTAAAACCTAAACGAAATACGACTTATTCTACAACATCCACCGTAAACTATAAAAACTTAGATAATGACTTTAAAACCCTCGACTTAAACTCAATAAAATCAATTTCTGACCCAGAGCCCGCTGTAAATACATTGATAAAAAATCTGTCTGACATAATTACTAAAAATACAGTTACAAAATCCACTCCAAAAAAATATAAAATCCTAAAACCTTGGATCACACCGAATGGTTGAACTCTATGTCATTTCTATTTTTGTAACCACTACTTTGAAATAAAGAATTTTATTTATTTATTTATTATTTTATACCACTACCAACCAGTGCAAGCATTCCACGCCGGTGACGGTCCTAAGCCCGTGCAAGTATGAAGGAAGAATTGAAATCAAGTAAGATTTTTTTTGCTACGTCATACCTACTGGCTGCGCCGCCGCCGCCGCTTCTTTTCCTTCCCGCAAGCCGCGCGCAGTTTCCAGTTCGTGCGTTTAGTTGTGCTCATGCGTAATGAGTTCATATTTCTCTAAGATTTGCGGATAAGTTCAGACATTGGTATTTTTGTTTTTTTGTACCAACGGTGTAGCAGCAAGAAATGTTGGTATTTGTGTTTTGGACTTAGTATTACGTATGTTGATTTATTGTACCGGTGAAAATGTCACCCTGTATATAAAAGGAGAAGCTGACTGACTGACTGACTGACATATCAACGCAGGGCCTAAACTATAAGGGTTAGAAACTTGAAATTTTACACAGGGGTTTCTTTTGTAACGTAGGGGAGCACTAAGAAAGGATTTTTGAAAATTCATCCCCTAAGGGGGTAAAATGGGGGTTCAAAGTTAGTATGAAACTTTGCCGTTTTTGAAGTTATTCGAATGAAATTCAATGTGACGTTCTTTCATTAAAAGTTATGAAAAACATATAAAATAATTTTTCGGAAATCATCCCTTAAGGGGGTAAAAAAGGGGAGCAAAATTAGTAAGAAACTTTGCCGTTTTTGTAGTTATTCGAATGAGATTCAATATGAAGGTTCTTCATTGAAAGTCATGAAACACATGTAAAATAGTTTTTTGAAAATCATCCCTTAAGGGGTAAGAGGGGGTTGCAAAGTTAGTATGAAACATTGCCGTTTTTTAAGTTATTCGAATGAAATTCAGAATGAAGGTCCTTCATTGAATGTCATGAAAGACGTGTAAAGTAGGTTTTCTAAAATCATCCCTTAAGGGGTGCAAGAGGGGGTTAGTATGAAAGCTATTTCGCATGCGCTAAAAGTATACCTATCTTATTTGCAAACAATTTACTCAATTAAAGCTCACGCTGACGTAGTCGCGGGCAACAGCTAGTTCGACATAATATAAAGTATATATATAAAAAAAAAGTTTAAATCTTTAATAAAAAAACATGTTTCTGATTGCATTAGGAAATCAGTCACGCTAGCGGATAAAATAGGCTTTTCCACGCAGATTTCGCGGTATAAAATGAGGTTTTCCGAGCGAGTGAGGTGAAAAAATATTATTAGGTACAACCTCGCAGTTTGCGTTCTATGCGAGTGTACTTTATCACACCCATTTTCTTAGCATGTAGATAAAATGTTGGTAGTAGACTTTAAAATACGGAAAGTATTAATATATAGCATGTTGTTTACTTATACGTTCATAATACATTAATTCAAGAAATATTTCGTCATAATCATCATCGTCCCATTATGTTCCCACCGAGGGGTACGGGTCTCAGGCGTCTTCCCTGAGAAGGTTATAGGCCATACTCCAGCACGAGGGCCAAGTCCGGATTGGTGAAGGCTTGTAAGACTAGTAGCTGGTCTTACTGGCAGAAGTTTTACTTCGACACAATTTAAGGAATTCTTGGTTTACCCAGACGAAATCTGATTAAAATGAAATATGATTTCATTTTCAACTACTTACCGTCACCCTCTCGGTTATCGGTTCTTCGGCAGATGTGACCAGCCCACTGCCACTTCAGTTTGATATCTAATCTTCGAAGATTATGAGTGTAGAATATATCAATCACCTTAGTTCTTTAGTGACTTGTAGGACGCCCGTCAGCTCCTTGGACCGATGAACTGAGGCAGATTACAGGCGGCTGTGTGTGAATGGCCGAGGATAGCCAGCGTCTGAATTAAGAATTTCGTTAAGTAACTACTAAACTACTGTCTTCTCATTTTCTTCAGAAAAGAGCGATACAGAACGTTACTTAAGTATTTCAGAAATTCTCAACCGGCCCAAAGACTTTTTATTAGGGCCGATTTCTGAATTGAGAATTTCGCGAGAATTGAGCGCTGTCTCATAAAATTTCTTTAGAAAAGAGCGTGACAGCACGTTACTTAAAGTATTTACTTAGTGTAAATTCTCAATTCAGAAATCGACCTTGAGACAAAATATTTATAGAATTGGAAATTTATAATTTTCACATCATTTGCAAATCGGTTACGCATGAGTCCGGATTCGCGCTACGTGGGATCTGTGCCAAGTCTTAAGTTCAATTCAATTTGTTTATTGCAATAAATTATTCTGTAAACCTTCCATAGTATAAAAATAAAAATGCCCCAAGCTCGTTGGATCGAATCTGAGGTACCGAGATCGATGTCTGTGTCTAAATGAGTATGGTGGAAGACAAAGAGTTTCATCATCAACCCATTAAGTCCCCACTGAGGGGCACGGGTCCCTTCCCTGAGAAAGGTATAGGCCAATACTCCGCCACGGGGGCCAAGTCTGTATTGAACAAAAAGTTTAGTAGTGGACATTCCTTAATATTGGATAAAGGGAATTTTCACATCATTGACCTGCGCCTTAAGTGTCCTACTGTAGCGCACTACTTTATTAAAAAGAGCTTGTTAAGCAGATAATATTATTTATTTTATATTTTTCGTCGGCATCACCTAGCCTAGCTAGGGATCGACTGACATCTAAGCAAAAACGTATCGATTCCCTTTCAATCATTTTAAAATCATTCTAGACGGCTGTGCCGGCCAGTTACAATAAGGGAAATTGCTAGAGTACATTAATTTACTGTCTTAGATTTTTTACTACTATTACCTGAGAGCTTTGCTGACATAGTTAAGTACAAAAACATGTGACAGTGGCAATGTTGTAGCAGACCGACCAACACTTTGGGGTAGAGGCTCTAGGACAATGACGTACGGAGGTGAGACTCCTCTTTGGGAGATTTCATGGCGTCTAGAAGGATAGAATTCGTAACGAATACATCCGACAGAGAACTAAAGTAATCGATGTAGCTCAGAGAATTAGCAAGCTGAAGTGGCAGTGGGCTGGCCATCTCGCGAAGAACCGACAACCGCTGGGGTAAACGTGTTCTTGAGTAGAGACCGCGACTCGGCAAACGTAGTGTAGGACGCCCCCCAACCAGGTGGGGTGACGATCTGCGAAGAACTGCAGGCAGATGCTGGATGCGGCAAGCTGAAGACAGGGCGCTATGACGCTGATTAGCGGAGGGCTATGTCCAGCAGTGGACTAATATAGCCTGATGATGATGATGATGTGGCGTCTAGCTGACGCCTCTGGAGATCAAAGGGCTGGTGCCTACTTTGGCTAAAGGTTACGCCTCGCACTGCAGCAAGAGAATGCCGCCAATCTTTCCAGAACTCTACCGACCGACAATCTGGCCCTAATATTTTATTTAGATTAGAAAATAGACTTACGTAAAACTAAATCTGCTTTATAATTTAAATAAATGAAATAATTACGTGTAAAATTTTAAATGGATGTGACATAATTTCAACAAACTCTAACAAATTATCTGATTATAGTATAATAATAATAATGAACTACCTAACCATAGATAAAAATAAATATAACTTAAATATAAAAATATGCTACCTATTTAGATATCTTAACATAAATGAAATAATTACTATTTTGCTAATAGTTACTGTAATGTTATTGTAACATAGATTAACTTATTATTATTACTTATTAATTATTCTTCCTGGTACAATAAGAATATTCTGATCTTATCTTATCTTGTAATTTATTTCTAAATTATATTCTTGGACAGTCCTTCAGAGGCTCTTCAATTCCGTCGTGCTCGAAGGAACAACGCCAGAAGCATGGAACAGAAGCGTGGTGACGCTGTTCTTCAAGAAAGGGGATAACACTCTATTGAAGAACTACCGACTCGGTACCGGTCTCGAACGCAGGTTTGATGACTTCCAGCCTCCCGAACAAGCCGGTTTCCGAAAGGACTATAGTACCATAGACCACATCCACACGCAGCGGCAAATTATACAGAAGACTGAGGAGTATAATTTGCCATTATGCTTAGCGTTTGTGGACTATGAGAAAGCCTTCGATTCAATCGAGACATGGGCGGTGCTCGAGTCTCTCCAGCGTTGCCATATTGACTATCGGTACATCGAGGTGCTGAAGTGCTTGTACCACAACGCCACCATGTCGGTCCGAGAACAGGAGCAGAATTAGGAGGCAATTCCACTGAAAAGAGGCGTGAGACAGGGAGATGTCATATCTCCGAAACTGTTCACGAACGGACTGGAAGATGCCTTCAAGCTTCTGGAATGGCAGGAACGCGGCATCAATATCCATGGCGAGTACATCAGTCACCTTCGATTTGCCGACGATATTGTAGTCATGGCAGAGACGCTGGAGGACCTCGGCATAATGCTCGAAGACCTCAGTCGAGTCTCCCAACGGGTGGGCCTTAAAATGAACATGGACAAAACAAAGGTCATGTCGAACGCCCGTGTTGTGCCCACCCCAATAACAGTGGGGAACTCGACTCTCGAAGTTGTAGACGAATACGTCTACTTAGGACATACAGTCCAATTAGGCCGGTCCAACTTCGTGAAAGAGGTCAATCGTCGAATCCAACTCGACTGGGCAGCGTTCGGGAAACTCAGAAAAGTCTTTTCCTCCGATATACCTCAATCCCCCAAAACAAAACTGTAAAACCAGTGTGTGTTACCAGTGATGACTTATGGCACTGAAACGTGGTCTCTTACCATGGGCCTCATAAGAAAGCTCAAGGTCACGCAACGAGCTATGGAGAGGGCTATGCTCAGAATTTCTCTACGGGACCGAGTCAGAAATGATGAGGTCCGTAGACGAACGAAAGTCGTCGACATAGCCCGGCGGATTAGTAAGTTGAAGTGGCAGTGGGCGGGGCACATAGCACGCAGAACTGATGGCCGATGGGGCCGAAAAGTTCTCGAATGGAGACCACATATCGGCAAGCGCAGCGTAGGACGACCAGCCACAAGATGGACAGACGATGTCATCCAAGTGGCGGGAAGACGCTGGATGCAAGCCGCTTCCGACCGGTCTTTTTGGAAATCCATGGAGGAGGCCTATGTCCAGCAGTGGACTTCTTGTGGCTGAATGATGATGATGATGATTCTTGGACACACTTCGACCAAATAGGGGAGGTATTAGCAAAGGGCAAGATAAAAAGTACCCGAAACCGGCGTGCATGCACTCAACGAGTAATGGTTGTCGATGTAGTGAAAGTGATTGTCAGGATCGTGGCAGGTGGCAGTCCCTGGTCTCTGCCTACCCCTCTGGGATACAGGCGTGAGCTTAAGTAGGTATGTGTGTTTTCGGGAAATAAACGAGCGCCTTACAATAATAACTTAGCAGTGTGATGCACTACATTGTACCAAATTGCTTTTTGCTCTTAGGGGCCATCGATATTTTTATTTTATTTATTAAGAACACAAAACAAGTTACAGATACTATTTTGCAATTTACATAGATACATTGTAGATCGGATCTAGCCTATGACCCTAAGCTTGTGAACCTATCATGCATTTAGACTACTTGTAATTCGGATTAATCCCAACTTAATTTTTTTTTATTTACTTTATTTACTCAGGGCGCTCTGAGAACGCCACGGACAGCCTTTATAAAGACGAAAAATTTCTGAAAAATATATATGTCCACATCGTTGTAAATAAATTACGTCACACTAATTTTATGATTTTTTTACCCTTCCTCCGTCCTTGCCACAGCTGGTCACGTTTGTGAGACTCCCCCCTTCCTAGTGTGACGTCACATATTTTGCAATTTTACATCTAGAAATTATTGAATTAAAACAGCAGTTCCGAAGTTTGTTTTATTTCCGACAGAGCTGCAAATAGAATAAGCAACAGATGGAGTGGCAAATGTTTTTGACTTTTTCGTTAATAGTTCAAAGTAAAGTTTGTGTTTCAATTTATAGATCGTGTTACCCCCTCCCTTGTCACACAATGTCATACTTCATCTAGCCCCTCCCTATCCCTTAACGTGAGACGTAATTTATGGATGGCACCTTATATAGTGTGTACCTGAAATAAGTCATAATTGGAGAAGATTATACCTTAAATATTCGCAACATAATTAATCAAGCTCACTTAATGGACTATAGTGTACTAAGAGCGGATTTTCTTAATACAGTTAAATATTTATTTAAAAGCATGCTTATGCAATGTACTGTACGTGCACTGTTTAAATAAAGGCATTTTTTATTTTTCTTTAGTATTATTGTCTTTAGTAGGACAACGACCGGATCGTTTAATACATCTGTTGCTAGTAAACTCTCCTCAAATTTCGAAAATTTAATATGTCCTAAACAAGAGATTCGCCGCAAGCGAAGGCGAATAATATGGCGGGACAACCACTCATCTTCTTTTTCTTCCGCTGCCATCTACTATCGGAGGTCGGCTATCATCTTGGATACACGTTGTCACGCAACGTAGCTGCTCGCAACAGTTCTATATTTCCGGTGTTGAACCACTCGTAGCCCCGGCCGCCTGAGTGATCTTAAACGATCACGAAGGTTAAGCAACATAGGGCGCATCCAGTGCATAGATGAGTGAGCCTTCTATGACTAACGCTAGTGGCATTTTTCCGAGGTAGTCCAGTCATTATTGACATTCGAAATCGAAAATTTAATAATAATTCCAAAAGTTTTCAAACTTCGGTCAAGTGAATGGTACATTGGGACGACAATAAATCTCATTTTGCAACCTTGTCCGCTGTCCGGAACATTGTTGAAATTGCAATTAAATTAATTTTTGCTGTATGGTCGTGAAAAAAATTCCAAAAGTTCTGCAAACTTGGGGAAGTTTTCGATATAATATTTCATATCACGTATTAAATTTGCAACCAATCTAAGTGTACGGAACATTTTTTGTTATTGAAAATTAATGTTTTTTTTTATTAAACTGAATGAAAACGTTCCAAAAGTTCTGCAAACTTGACACATATATCGGAAAAATATACCGAACGGTTGTATAAATTTGCAACCTTTTTCGTTGACCGGAACATGTTTATTTATAATTATTTTTAATTCGTGGTCATTTTTTCGAGTAAGGTGGTCTCGGAATAATTACAAAAGTTTTGAAACTTGGTTGCAAACTTCGAAAACATCTATTCTGATGCATTTACAAATTTGCAACCTCATACGCGATCCGGAACTTTATGCAATTTGCAAAAAACTTATTTTTTTATTTTTTCACCTTCAAGAAAATTTCAAAAGTTCTGCAAATCGAGGGGACTGTTTAATTTTGGGATTAATGTCAGTATTTGAATTTGCAACCTCTCACGCAATCCGAAAGTTCTGCAAATCGAGGGGACTGTTTAATTTTGGGATTAATGTTAGTATTAAAATTTGCAACCTCTCATCACGCAATCCGGAATCTTGTGTGATGTCGGAAATTTAAATTTATGGCATTTTTCATTTTCGAAAAAATTGCAAATATTTGCAAATCGAGCCAATGATTGTTTCTTTGAGGTGCATGTCAGTATTAAAATTTGCAACCCCGCATGAGATCCGCAACTTTGTGTTCTTTGCAAAAATCGATTTTTCGCATTTTGTTATCCTTGAAAGAGTTTCAAAAGTTTTGCAAATCGAGCGGATGGTCTTATTTTGGAATCGATACCACTATTCAAATTTGCAACTTCGCACGAGACCCGGAACCTTGCGACAATATTACCGTCGAAAAAATAAATAGACGTAAAAAGATATCACATATTCGTAAAAAAGGTAAGTAAACATTAATGGACGACAAAGCGTAGGTGAGTAACAGTGTATTTAATCCCCAGATTCGTTTTATTAATAAAAAAATACGTACCAGCAAAATCCTACGTCCGGTTTAAATAAGCCCAACGGAATTTATTTTTGGCATAATCACCTGTCATGTAAAAATAGTACTATACCAACATCTGTTAGAAACAAATTGTGTTACAAACAATTTCAATCATTAGCATGTGAATGGTATATTATTGATTTATTTGAAAGACGAATCTACATCAATAGAAAGATGAACTAGGAGGATCCATAATACCTTTAAAAGGTAATGAAAAATTGAATAGTAGAAAAATTTGTTGATGAGACATGCTGAAAAATACTAAAGAAACTACCTGAAATAATTTCTGTATTACGTTTATAATTTCTCGTAAATGTCGACACTGACGATTGTTACATTCAAGCATTTAAGGAAAAACATTTCGAATAGATTGTCCGTAAATAATATCTTTTTTCAATATATTATGAGGTCAGTTAATAAGTGTTAAAACCTTACAAGTTAGCGATAAAACTTTGAATGCATGTTGAATGTAACAATCTGTAATTGAAGATATTGAAAATCTGATTTATTTGAATTTCGTAGAAATACATATCTGAAAAGAAATAATTATGAGCATTTGAATTTTTTTGTGTGGGCCCTCCCACACCATTTCTGGATCACCATAATGTTTTTCCAGTTCCGTGGTACATTTCGATGACATTTCACATTCCACAATTGTATTATCCGGTGCACCATCTTCTGCATCTGATCTTACGTCACTGCTTTCATAATCAAGGAACGTATCCAGCGGTTGACGCGACCATTGGTCGCGTTACCATAGCAACGCAGGTATACGACGTCGCGGCGGCTTCGTATAGCACAAAGTTTAGGCCCTGAATATATAACAGCGATGTGTACGGAAATAATATTTTGCGTGAAAGTGATTAAAAAATATTTCCGTATTTCGGATATGGTTGCAAATTCAAATACTAACATTAATCCCAAAATTAAACAGTCCCCTCGATTTGCAGAACTTTTGAAATTTTCTTGAAGGTGAAAAAATAAAAAAATTACATTTTTGCAAATTGCATAAAGTTCCGGATCGCGTATGAGGTTGCAAATTTGTAAATGCATCAGAATAGATGTTTTCGAAGTTTGCAACCAAGTTTCAAAACTTTTGTAATTATTCCGAGACCACCTTACTCGAAAAAATGACCACGAATTAAAAATAATTATAAATAAACATGTTCCGGTCAACGAAAAAGGTTGCAAATTTATACAACCGTTCGGTATATTTTTCCGATATATGTGTCAAGTTTGCAGAACTTTTGGAACGTTTTCCTTCAGTTTAATAAAGAAAAACATTAATTGTTAATAACAAAAAATGTTCCGTACACTTAAATTGGTTGCAAATTTGACACGTGATGTAAAATAATATATTTAACACCACTCCAACTTTGCAGAACTTTTGGAATTTTGGTCTCAAGAACTGAGCAAATTATCATTTATTGCATTTTTAACAATGTTCCGGACCGCAGAACAGGTTGCAAAATTTTATAGTTTGTTTTAATACCATTCCCGACCTTACATCAAAATTTGAAAACTTTTGGAATTATTATGAATTAATTGTCTTGACTGACTGGACTAAGGGGTCTCGTGCTTCGCAAGGCACGTTAAGCGTTTGTGCCGGCTGCCGTCGATAGATGGCAGTCGTTAAGCCAAGTCAGAGGCCTTAGGGCGGCTTGAAAACTTCTGACATTAAGACCAGCCACTAGTCTTACAAGCCTCCACCAATCCGGACTTGGCCCCCGTGGTGGAGTATGGCCTATACCTTCCTCAGGGAAGAGACCCATGCCCCTCGGTGGGCACATAAGGGGTTGATGATGAACCACTCTGATAGGTTTTGGAGCCATGATGTTTTTCTACGGCCAGATCTCCGCGTTCCTTTCAACAATCACTTATAGAGGTATCTACCTACCTCTAACCTCTTTCCGGGATGGTGCGAGGTGGCGGTGGACAAGAAGTGGGAAAGCAGAGAGGGGACTTTACCCAGTGGAAGGAATAGTATGGTAAGTTATTTATCGTATGCGGTTCAATATTGGTCTTAATGAGTCGGTACAGTCGACGTCAACCTTCACGTTTTAGTTGCAAAGTCACTCGTAATGCAACGGGGTAGAGTGCATATCCCAAATCAAAACTAACTTCCAATAAACAACAGTTTCAAAATATCAAACATTATATTTTATGTTTTATACAACTAGACGCGTTTACTTTATATGAAACAAAAGGGAGTAAATACAATGATATTAAAATCGCTGAGTAAATATTATCAATATTCAAATATCCTCAGGCGGATAAATACTTGACCGATTTCTGAATTGAGAATTTCGTTAAGTAATCACTTAACTGTAGTGCTGTCGCGTCAAATTTCCTTTGAAAAGAGCGTGACAGCACGTTACTTAAGTATTTATTTAGTGTAAATTCTCAATACATAATAGTTGGTATGAGTTCCATCTCTAAGCCGTGCCCTTTACCTCTGTAATTTACCGTCTCATGTCGCATCCTTGCAAGAACAACATGATATTTCGAAGAAAACCATAGGTATATTTTTTAACGCGATTTTATTTACCCCGAAAACGCCGGAATAATGAGCAAAAGAGACACTGCATCACGTTATAGCGCTATCTCTTTCGACCATTACTTTGAAACCTTAAAAAAATACTCTCATGTAACGTACGGGTTCCGAAATAACACGATGTTCTTGCAAGTGTGCGATGTGTGCTTCGACATTACAGTCAAGTGATATAAAAAATCTGTGTTGTGGGTCGCATGTACAATGTACATGATATTGATTATGAAAATATAGTAAAGGAGAGTATTATGCTTTGTGGTGGACAACTAGTTCCATCTCTAGGCCGTACTCTTTACCGCTGTGAATCTGAATAAGCCGTCTGTGTGGTTTGGCATATCCCTATTGTGAGACAGACAATTATCTATTCATAATTTCTCGTAGCCACGGCTGCCTGGGTGATCTTAAACGATCACGTTAAGCAACATACGGCGCGTTCAGTACAAGGATGGGTGACCGTTCAATGACCTAATACTAGTGGCATTTTCCCGAGCGGTTCCGCGCTTCGAAAGGTAAGTTAAGCAGTTGGTGCTGGCTGCCGTCCATAGATGGCAGTCGTTAAGCCAAGTCAGAGCCAAGCCTGCTCGATTTCAGCAACGCCTTCAATGGTGTCGATTTAAACATCAACATAAACATAAACATTTACATACAGGCACATACATTGCTTCTGGCCCCACACTAGGATACCCTGTGCCGTGGGAAATAGAAACAGCGACGTCACAAACATGTAAACATCCAAGACCTGGAGTTTTTTTTTTCTCCCCAGCCGGGGATCGAACCCGGGACCTCTCGCATGGCAAGCAGATGCGCTAACCGTTACGCCACAGAGGTCGACATATTTCGATATATTGTTGGCGTTGCTTCGGTCTCTTAACATATCTCCAATGGTGATTGACTGGTTTCGTAGTTATCTACACGGGCGCCGGCAACGTATTCGCATTGAAGATTCTTTCTCCTGTTGGAGTGGAATATCTGCCGGCGTCCCCCAAGGAGGCGTGTTGTCTCCTCTTCTCTTTACAATCTTCATTAATAGTATTTCTCATCAGCTTTCTTCTTCCTACCATCTAAATGCAGACGATCTCCAAATCTATACACAGGCGACTTTAAATAATCTGAGTGCGGCCATTTCCACAATTAACAGTGACCTATCTCAAATATCTAAGTGGAGTAATACATACGGTCTGAAGGTCAACCCTAGTAAAACACAGATTATTATCGTCGGTAGTCGACAATTCATTGCTAGGGTTGATGTGGACATGATTCCAACGGTAATGTTCGAAGGGAAAGCAATTCAATTTAGTAAGCTGTCAAAAATCTCGGTATTGTCATTGATAGTACCTTATCTTGGGTACCGCAGCTGGAAATGGTGAGCCGGAAGATGTTTGCATCTGCAAGCTCCCTTAGACGGCTTCGTAATTTTCTACCCACTGCTACCAAAGTTGCGTTAGCACAATCACTCCTTCTTCTCGTTATCTCGACCTCACCGAGGAGCAACTAAATAAACTTGAGCGTCTTCAAAACTTCTGCATCCGGTTCATATTTGGTCTGAGCAAATATGATCACGTTTCCGATTTTCGTTCGAAGCTCAAGTGGCTCCCAATCCGTCTCCGTCGGAATATGCACATACTTTCTCTTTTCTATTGCATACTGTTTAATCCAACAACTCCTTCCTATCTAAAAGAACGCTTTGAATTCCTTCACTATTCTCATATCCTTACTCTTCGCTCCTCCCAAAACCTTCTCCTAAAAATCCCATCCCACCGCACCACTTTCTACAGCAGCTCCTTTACAGTGCAGGCAGTCCGCCTCTAGAACGATCTGCCGGTAGAGGTGCGGAAAGCCAAGTCACTGCCATTTTTAAGACTATGGTAAAGGGTCACTATCTCGCTGGTGTACTGTAACCACAGAACAAAAAAAAGAGTAGAAACAGTGACATGACCTATCAGTAGGAAAACCAGTGTGATCAAACTCACACACACAAATCAAAAGCACACTGTGAATGCCAAGCTGCCATTGGCAAATAAAGGCAATTCTGAAAAGGTCTACATCACAAAAGTTCCAAGTAAAATATGAACCTTTTCATTCATATAAACAATGATCAAAATCAAATGATAATTATGAAATTAAGTTTGACATACGATCTTTGCTTTGTAGTACCGCTACTCTACATTAGATGGAACTACCGCCGCGTGTGATCGTCGAGAAGCTTTAAGTTTTATGCCATAAAGTCGAATATTGAAAAATAACTATCTGCTATGTTGCTACTCAGGCTAAGGATGGGACATATTGCCATATCGACAAATTATAGAACTGTTTCATAAAGCGACAATTGAAAATGAATTTGTTATGACAATGTTTCATCATTATTTTTTTTAGTATCTACATTGACAAAGTAACATAATGTATTCCCTTCTGCCAAACTGTACCACAGTTCAATGTAAATTACGCAGCCGGCTACCATATTAACTGTCCTTCTGGATGATTGGCTACGCAATGTACCTATAATGGAATTCTCATAATCTAACCATAGTCGCTTTATGAAACGAAGCCGAGCAAACTTATCGTGTACAATTTATAGAGAATAAGAAAGCCTATTGTATATATTTTTTTTAACTGTAACTTTTATTTGTCTCTTGCTTCTTGTGTGCAATAAGGAATATTCTTTTTTTTTACGTAGCCTCGATTGCCACAGAATAGAAAAAAAGAGTACAAGGAGTGGCATGACCTATTAGCAGGAAAACCAGTGTGACCAAACTCACACATAAGCCAAAACCCACACTATGAATGCCAAGCTGCCATTGGTAAATAAAGGCAATGCCGAAAAGGTCTACATCATAAAAGTTCCACGTAACATATGAACCTTTTGGTGATATAAACAACGATCAAAATCAAATCATAATGATGAAATTAAGTTTGACATTAGATCTTTGTTCGTACTGCCGCTACTCTACACTAGCTGGAAATCCCGCCGCGTCTGACCGTCGAGAAGTTTTATGTGATAGACCATAAAGTCGAAAATTAAAAAACAAGTATGTGCAATGGTGCTTCTCAGCTATGGATGGCCTATCGACAAATTATAGAATTGTTTCGTAAAGCGACAGTTGATATTTAATTTAATTACAATAATAATTCGATGTAAATTACGCAGCCTGTTAGTATATTAACCTACCTTCTGGATGAAACGCAACGTATATGGAATTCTCATATGAAACTAACCATAGTCGCTTTTGAAACGAGGCCCAGAAAACTTATCGAATGTATAGTTTGTTTATTTTTTTATTTATTTATTTAAAATGTCGTTATCCATCAACGCTTGTGCTTCACTTATATTATGGAGATGACATTTGCCAACGAAAGTCACGAGACTTCCCCATAGATATATGGAGTAAGCGTTGATTAAATTATCTAGACCCCCCAGATGATTTTACTACACGAGCACATAAAGTCATCTAACTTTGAAATTATGCATGCTGGTTTTGTTTTGATGACAATACGCCAATCTATACTAATAAAAGTGACATGTTTATTGAACTAAAACTTTCGGCACAACACATTGTAAACATTTAGTCCGGATCTACTTACGGGTGTTGTTTTATCGGACGAGTCCGACTAGGTTTCGCCCCGATACGCAGAGCAGTGAGTGGGTGGTGAGCAGAGACGGAGCTTGCGTCGTTCGGTTGCTCGTCTCAAAATGGGATTGGTAAGTTGATCCGGATTAAAAGTTTACAAAAATGACATGATACTGCAGTCAGGACCACATTCTCGCAAAGGAACTAAACAGCGTCAAGGAACATGATCAATAAATTTTGCGCAGTATCAAAAATAATTGCAACTAAAAATGTGTTAAATAATAATAATAATAATAAAAGATTATAATAAACACTTACATACAGGCACATAAATTGCCCCTGGCCCCACCCTGGGATACCCTGTGTCGTGGGCACCAGAAACAACGACGTCACAAACATGTAAACATACAAGACCTGGGATTGTTTTTTGTCCCCAGCCGGGATTCGAACCCGGGATCTCTCGCATGGTAGTCAGATGCACTAACCACTGCGCCACAGAGGTCTTCAATTAAAATAAAATAACGACAATTATTTTCCCAAAGTACCTAATAAGACGCAGATACTCTACCTAAAGTACCGATAATTACTTATTACTGCTAAGTCATAGACAAAATATTATCGATAGATTTTTATAATGTTGTGTCCCAGCTGAATTGAGTAGCATTTGAGTAGCATTCAAATGTTGACAGAAATTTGTAGAAAAAGTACACAGACGTCGACGAAAATTGAACATTATATTTCAGATTGCTTTCCTTGTTCATGTCATTGCAAATTTAATTTCTATTATATTAAATACAATGGAAATACTACTTACCGATGGAATTTTACGGCATGATCGGTACATTTTGGTCCCCAACTTTTATTTTTGCACTCTAACACAGCACAATAAGGCATTTTAGTAGAGTTTTCACAATTGTTTTCTTTACTAGAAGCGCACGGCAACTGAGGTAAGAAAAACTGTCATAGACTACGCTTAGGCAATACATTGCTAATTTGAGGCACGCGGGCACCGCCCACTTACGATTTCTACTCTTTTTTTTTTGTTCTGTGACTGTAACACTATTGCTGTAGTTTTATTTGTGTCCTATGTGTGTATGATATATAATTTTATGTATTTAGATAAATAATATATATATATATATATATATATATGTGGGATCTGCATACGCGTAGAACACTATTTTGTGGCAAATAACAATTAAATTCGGTGCACTCGGTAAATCTGACAATCGTTTATTTTCTTCTTCTCAACAGTGTTGCTAGTACATAAAAAACTGAAAACTACTAACAAACAAAATAAAACAAACTTAAATTAATCAATTATCCCACACGGCCTTCCTGCTCTTCATCCGTCTCGGATGAACCAGAGTCCTCTTCTGTGATCCACTGTTTCATCATGTCGGCAGAACTCATAGTGTTAACGGGACCTTCTCCATTTCCAATTTTCTTGAGTTTGTACCTCTCGTTGCCCTTGTTTTCAGTAATCTGGTAGGGGCCGAGGTATTTTGGGTAAAGTTTCGCGCCTTGGGCAAACTGTGTCCTTTTAATTGCTACAAGGTCACCTTCTTTGTATCGAGTAGCTTCTTTTCTTTTCTTATTATAATTCTTTTTATTTTCTTCCTGTACTTTTTGTATGGACAGTCTTGCTCTAGCTCTTAGGTCTGATCTTGCCTCGTTAAATCTCTCGATAATCTCTTCATCTATTAATTTTGATAGCTCAGGATCCTCGTCTTTCATTTTAACACCCATCAGTAGTTCGAACGGTGACATGCCGATGCTTCTTTGATAGGTATTATTCAGACATCTTTGCACGTTGCTGATACGCCGGTACCATTTCGTGGGATCATCTGCGCTCATCTTGCTTAGTACTCCAATGATTATCTGGTGGACTCTTTCGACCTGTCCATTGCCTCTAGGTTGGCCTGTCGTAATTGTGTAATGAGTAATACCTTCTGTGGTGCAGTAATCTTTAAAATCATTAGACGTGAATGAGGCGTTGCGATCTGTAATGATTCTGTGAGGAGAGCCGAAAATCTGCTGTTGTATCTTTAGTTTTTCTATAACTTCGTGAGTTGCTAGAGTTTTTGTCGGGTAAATCCACGTGAATTTCGTGAAGCCGTCGACGACTGTCAAAATGTACTTGTAGTTTTTATTCGTCGATGTCAAGGGACCAAGGTGATCGATGTGGTAAGTTGACAAGGGAGTGTCGCCTTTATCCAGCGGATGTAAGTATCCTTCTTTCTTTCCCTTTTTATGTGTCATGAGAATGCACTCTACGCAATTATTAATGACTGATTTGATCTTTTCTTTCAGGTTATCAATGTAATATTCTCTCTGTATCCACTCTTCCGTCTTGGCTATTCCAAAGTGTCCTTTATCATGTTTCTTTCTTATTATTTCAGATTGCATCTTCTTTGGGACAACGATCAATTTATCTCCTTGATTTTCTTTAAAAAGAATTCCATTCTCTATTATAAAGTCTTCGTATGGTCCGTTTTGTAGAATCTTCTTAATCATTGTAATTTTCTCATCATCTTCTTGAGCTCTCTTTATTCGTGCAGTCGTTTCCGTGATTGTCAAAGTAATAGGGTATCTACTTAGGGCATCGGCGTGTTTCATCTTTGTTCCTGGTCGATGTTCAATGCTGTAACTGTACTCTTCGAGCAACAGGGCCCATCTGGCAACTCTTGGAGGGAGATCCTTCTTTTGCAGAGTCATTGTTAGTGCCGAGCAGTCTGTCACAATCTTAAATTGAATTCCGAGCAAGTAAACTCTGAATTTTTTAATAGCTTCTGCCACAGCTAAGATCTCAAGGTAGTAGCTGTGGTACTTCTTTTCAGCGGGCGTAGTTTTCTTACTCATAAAGTAAACTGGATGCATCATGCCGTCACTAGAGTTCTTCTGCATCAACACAGCTCCGTAGCCTTCAGCACTGGCATCTGTGTGAACTTCAGTCTCCAGACTTGGATCGTAAATTCGTAAGACAGGTGAGTTGCATAGAATCCGTTTAAGTTCGTCGAATGCTGTTTCACATTTCAGGTCAAAGTCGAAGACCTTATCTTTTTTCAATAAGTCTGAGAGTGGCTTGGCGATTATCGAGTAATTCTTAATGAATTTTCTGAAATATCCTGTGAGTCCCAAAAATGATTGTAAAACTTTTATGGTCTCTGGAGTTTTAAACTTTGCAACGGCGGCAATCTTTTCTTTGGATGGTCTCACTTCATTGTCACGGATCAGGTAGCCAAGATACTCTATTTCTTTTTTTAGGAAATGGCACTTCTCCCAGTTAAACTGGAGGCCGTACTCTGAAGCTCTTATAAACACTTTCTGTATTTTATTCATGCCTTCTTCTGCTGTTAAAGACGGTGTTATGATATCGTCGAGGTAAGTCAAAACCGTGCCATCTAAGATCAAATCTCGGAATATGCTGTTTATAAATCGTTGGAAAACTGATGGTGCCGTGCACAATCCAAAGGGCATTTTTGTAAATTGAAATTGACCTTGTGGTGTTACAAAAGCTGTGTATTTTTGACTGCCTTCATTCACTTTAACGTGTAAAAACCCGTTAGCCAAGTCCAGCGTTGTGAAGAACTTAGCTCCTTTAAGTTGGTCAACTTGATCTTCAATGAGTGGTAGCGGAAACCTTTCCTTTATTACCTTCTTGTTAAGTCTTCTGTATTCTATACATAATCTGTATTTTCCGTTTTTTTTCTTGGACAAAACTACCGGACTTGCGAAGTCAGAATTACTTGGTTTTATAACTTTCTGTGCGCTCCATTCCTCTAACTGCTTGTTTACTACGTCCATTTCGAATGGCGATAGTCTTCTTGGGTTCTGGTATATTGGGCTTTCATCTGTCAGTATTATCTTAAGTTCGATATTTGATTCCTTCTTCGTTTCAACTGCTTTGTTTTCCTCTATCATCTGTATTATCTGTTCCGTATAATTCTTCTCTCCAATATCGTATTTCTCATGTGTGTTTTTTTCGCTCCCAGCCAGTAGTGTCAGGTGCTGTATCTTTTTTACAGTGACTTTGTTTGGGGTGAAATTGATTTCAAAGTCTGCTAATATCGGATTACCAAGGATCACTTCGACAGGAATGATATCATCCTCAACGACGTGGAAGATGGTTTGGTGGTAGTAATCACCCATAAGGATTGTTGCTGTAAATGATCCTTGCGTTTTCAATTCGTTTTTTGCTATGCCTGAGATGCATAGGGAATTATTCGGGTTGTAATCAATCTTATCTTTATTAATTCGTTTGAACTGGTTCATCTTAATAAGGTTTACATCACTGCCGGTATCAATCAGGACTCTAACATTCACATCGTTAATGACAATGTCTTTATAAGGTGTAGGACACACTTCTTCTGTCTCATCCTGGATTTTTAGAATTTTGTTATTTTTATCGCAATCATTTGACTTGTGTCCGAATTCGTTGCAGCGGAAACACTTTACTCCTTTTTTGCAGGTATTAATCTGATGGTCTGAATCACCGCAGTTATAGCATCTGGACTGACGAACTGGGTGTGGTCTTCGAGGCGCAGATGTGCTGGGTTGGGGATTACTTGACACTGTACGGTGAGGGGTAGAAGGACTTTTCTTTTTTATCTCTCCATATAATTCTAACTTCCTTCGAAATTCTTTGAGAGTCGTAGCTCCATATAGGATAGTTTTATTCGTTTCAGTGTCGCGGATACCGTCAATCACGTATTCCATTAAGGCCTCGTCTTCTACGTTTCCATGCAATGCCATTTCTTTCATATGTAGAAAATACTGTTGGAATGTCTCATCGTTCTTCATTTTACGGGAAGAGAGCTTCTTATGAATAGTAGCACTATTTTGTTTAGGTCCGAACTCTTCCAGAAGTTCTAGTCTTAGTTCTACCCATGTCTTGATACTGCCTAGAGATCGAAGAAACAACTTGGCAGTCCCAGTAAGAAGTCTTTTTGCGTAGATTATCTTCTCGACATCCGTCCAGTTCATAAGTAAAGCCGTGTCATTAAATTCTGTTAACCATATTTTAATCGGGTATGTATCGTCACCGCTGAATGGTATCATTGATTTCTCTAAATCGTTGAATGATATCTGAGGACGGAGATAATCGTCTTCATCGTCATCCCTTTTTCCTTCCATCTTCTTAGGAGGCATCTTAAATCTTCAAGTCTTAAATCGTGTAGATATCGAAGTCGGAAATCATGAAGTCGCCAACTAAATACTCATCAAAACAATTTCATCGCATTTTTTTTATTGAGCGTCTGGTTCGGTTATGGTAGAAATCTGGTAGAATTTTGGATTACACAGGGCAACCCGAAACATACGGTCGGCACATGATTCGTCACTTTTCACACTTATTCTTCGTTAATCGTGTTTTGATTACCACATATTCCTCGCTAATCGCGATCCCGGACGAGCCCCCAAATTAGTTGTGGGATCTGCATACGCGTAGAACACTATTTTGTGGCAAATAACAATTAAATTCGGTGCACTCGGTAAATCTGACAATCGTTTATTTTCTTCTTCTCAACAGTGTTGCTAGTACATAAAAAACTGAAAACTACTAACAAACAAAATAAAACAAACTTAAATTAATCAATTATCCCACATATATATATATATATATATATAATTATTTAGGTATTTGTGTATATAATTCGTGTGTATCTATTGATATGTCTATCTATATATATAAAAGGAGAAGCTGACTGACTGACTGACTGACATATAAACGCAGGGCCTAAACTATAAGGGTTAGAAACTTGAAATTTTGCACAAGGGTTCCTTTTTTAATGTAGGGGAGCACTAAGAAAGGATTTTTGAAAATTCATCCCCTAAGAGGGTAAAAAGGGGGTTTAAAGTTAATATGAAACTTTGCCATTTTTGAAGTTATTCGAATGGAATTTGGTACGTAGGTTCCTCATTTAAAATTATGAAACACGTGTAAAATAGTTCTCTAAAAATCATCCCTTAAGAGGGTAAAAGGGGGGTGCAAACTTAATATGAAACTTGGCCGTTTTTGAAGTTATTCGAATGAGATTCAATATGAAGGTATTTCATTAAAAGTTATGAAAAATATGCAAAATATTTTTTTGAAAAACCATCCCTTAAGGGGGTAAAAAGGGGGGGTGCAAAGTTAGTATGAACTTTGCCGTTTTTGAAGTTATTCGAACGAAATTCAGAATAAAGATTCTTCATTGAAGGTCATGAAACACAAGTAAATAGTTTTTCGAAAATCATCCCTTAAGGGGGTAAATTCAGTATGAAGTTCCTTCATTAAAAGTCATGAAATACATGTAAAATAGTTTTTCGAAAATTATCCCATAAAAGGAAAAAGGGGGTGCAAAGTTAGTATGAAACTTTGCCATTTTTGAAGTTATTCGAATAAAATTCAGTATGAAGGTCCTTCATTGAAAGTCATGAAAGACGGGTAAAGTAGTCTTTCGAAAATCATCCCTTAAGGGTGTAAGAGAGGGGGTTGCAACAAAGTTAGTATGAAAGCTCTTTCGCATGCGCTAAAAGTATCCCTATCTTATTTGCACACACTTTACTCAACTAAAGCCCACGCGGACTTAGTCGCGGGCAACAGCTAGTTATGTATATAATTTGGTTAATTAGGCATGTATAATGAATATATCCCAGAAATTGTTATATTACTTATTTTGTACATCTACCTCCTTCTCCAATGTCTAGCTCCAGTCCATCCAAAGGTTGTCTGGAAGAGATCACTTTTAATGATAAGGCCGCCGTCTGTACACTTAGATTAAGAAATACCTGTGTAATCTCCTTTTTTTTGTAGGTTCCTACAGTAAAGTGTTCTCTATCTATCTATCTACCAGCCACTAGTCTTACAAGCCTCCACCAATCCGGGCTTGGCCCCCGTGGTGGAGTATGACATACGTTCCGTGCCCCTCGGTGGGGACATAATGGGTTGATGATGATGATTAATTATGAAAAGACACAGAGTAAATTCTCTCAGGCGTCAAATATTACCTACGTAATTAAGTAATAGTTGTACTACTACTTCCACCGATTTTATTGATTGACTGACCACATCCGTGTATGTTACGATGTTTTCGTCACTAGACCATATTTATTGTTACGAAAAAAAGTTGATATAAATACTCCCAAGGAGATAAATACTGAGTAGTAGTTCCATCACCATGCCGTGACATAGACCTTTTAGGGCCGATTTCTGAATTGAGAATTTACACTATTTAAGTAGGTAACATGTTGTCTCGCTCTTCTCTAAAGAAATTTGATGAGACAGCACTACAGTTAAGTAATTACTTAGCAAAATTCTCAATTCAGAAATCGGCCTTTAGTGTTTGCTTCGATACTTTAGGCAACTGACTCTATGTAGGATAAAAATATATTTTTTATACATTTTCGTCAGTAGAAGTGGCAGATGTAGATGTTATATTATGCCTTTTATCAAAATCGAGTTTGTTAATCGGAAGGATAGACTGGTGACTCAACTGTTTGAATTTGATCGTTTGGTCATTCTGACGAAGATTCGACTTCTGACATTTAAAACGCTTGACTTGATAGCCGTATTAATACCTATGCAGGCTTCGGTATATCTGCAATGTTATGCGTGCGTATTTTGAATGTAGGTAGGTATTATGAAGTTTATAATAGACCTGTACGTTTTTAGACAGCTCTAAATTAAAATAGAATACACACAGGTGGCAGGAAGACGCTGCATGCAAGCCGCTTCCAACCGGTCTTTTGGGAAATCCATGGAGGAGGCCTATGTGGAAATTTTGTGGGTGAATGATGATGTTGTTGACACTTACGGAAATACCTATTTAATTCAATGAGACCAGTGAGAAAGTATTTTTATATAAACATAACTGATTCAATCCCCACTTTAGAGATCATTTATAATAGCGTCGTTTGATAAAAGATAATTTATTAAATTGTTTTGTAAATCATTTTTAAAATAACAAGCTAAATAGTTAAATATAACAAAATAGAAAAGGAGGCTTTACCTATTTAGGTATATAAAGAGTTGCAAAAGTGTTCATTTAATGTTAAATATCGAGAAAATTTACAAAAACTAAGTTTTTTTTCTTCTCTGAGTACCTATACTCAATTGATAATTGTTAAATTTATGAAATCAAGATATTGAATTTTTTTCCTACAAATACCTGTTTGAAAATTTTGAGCAAATAGTACACGGAGAGCGCAATAAATTGCGCTGGGGCATGAATATTCAATATTCGTGCTGCGCCTGCGAAAGAGATAATAAATGTCCTATTATACGGTAGTGTCGTTGCCACCAAGAAGTTTGTTATCGTCGCAGACGAGATGCGAGCGAGTCGTATTTGTTCACCGCGATCGCATACTCATATCGCTCACAATTCGGCTCGCATAATTATGAAGCCATGTGAAAAAGTTCGGATCAAACTGTTAGTAAGCATCGGGTGCTGAGAACGCATACAGTGTATCGTGACTAAAGTATCTTGAAATATCGGATCCTCTTAAAACATGAGCGGCGTTTGGGCCTCAAGTGATTTCACGAAGTCAAACAAAAGACTTACTGATCCTGCTACCGGCTCATCTATCACGAAAAAATGCAAGACACTTATAAGGAATCTGAAGTACGTTTACGCTGAAACGACGGTTGAACCATGCATGTTTATTTACATGATGTGCACAGCTCTGTCGTCCTTCACTGTACAAAACATGCACTTGGAAAAGTCATGTAGAGTCAACTTGAAGTTTGGAGATGATATATGCGATCGCATCACAAACCGGAACACTACGGGACTCGAAGAGCAGCTGAACCAAGTGCAGTCATTGGTGGCAAAAGTTATGGCTTGGAAGTTCCCTCTGCAAAATGGCATACCAGCTGTTTTAGTCCTCTTTGTTGGAGCGTGGAGTGACCAAAATAGAAAAAGGAAAGTACTAATACTCGTCCCCATGGTAGGGGAAATTATAACCAACATTGGCCTCCTGCTCGCGACGCATTTCTTCTACGAGCTATCCTTGGCAGAAACAGCGTTGATCGAGGCCCTTCCCCCTGCCTTCACAGGTAGCTACATAATAATATTCATCGGGATGTTCAGTTTCATGGCAGACAGAACAACGATCGAAAATAGAACTGTTCGGTTTGGAATTGCGGCGATATTTGTCAGTCTAGGAAATCCCACTGGGACCGCATTGAGTGGAATAGCATTGCGCGCTATCGGGTATTATGGAATGTTTACATTGCTCTTGTGTCTGCATTGTATTGCGTTCCTCTACGGGTTCTTCAAGCTTCATGATGTAGTGAGTGTCAATGACGATTCATCAAGCGATTCGAGTGAATCTGTGTGCAGTGTGTTCACCGCTGTTTTAGGATTAGTGTACGACACTGTTACGGTGGCCTTCCGAAAGCGCGAGTTTGGAGGAAGAACTCACATATTTTTGATTGTAATATTGTACCTGCTCATGGTTGGACCTCTTTACGGCAAGTATTTTTTCCTTTCTGTCATAAATTTCCATCCAATCCATTTATTATTGGAAAATACATAAAATTGTAAGTATATGTTGGTTGCAACGTCACCGGTAAAGTAAATGGTGTTTGTTTTTCTTTCATGTAAAAGTTGACGTGATGTTGACTCTACAAGTAAGATGTGTTATGTACACGACTTCTATTGAAAGGTAAACATTGATTTGCACCTGTTAACTATAATCCGTAGTAGAGTATAGTTAACAGGTGATCTTAGCAACTTTAGGCTGAATATTGTCATTAGATCACATTAACCCTTTATAGGGCTCTGTGCCATATATGGTCACCATAATTTGAACTTTATTGCATTGACATAGAGTCCAAAACCAATGAAAATTTAGGACTAGCTCTGCCCTATAAAGGGTTAAGTACTCGTATATATCTACAAATATCAATGAAGGCTACTTAAAAGCGGTGATAGTGGTGTTTAGTAGGTATCTGCTTTACCTGCTCGAGGTTTTGGGTTCGAAACCCGGCTGTTCCAATTTTGCGGATGACCCAAATATTCCAATGACTAGGATATTACAGTAGTAATATCCCGACATACTTGATTGTTAGAGATGCATAAAAACGTGGTGGGCTCGTAATGAAACATGATAAAATATGGCCACTCTTTATTTCTCTAAGAGAATGCTAGTGTACCAGAGGCACGTGCTACAATATACAATATGTGAGACTACGAAGGCTATGTATATTATATTAGTATATCCGACGCGATGACGTAATCCGACAGTTCACTAACACGTGAAACGGCATTGACATACCTAAGATAAGAGGCATAAGACGTAAAAACTTAGAAAACATGCAAATTAAGACAGAGAAGCAGACCTGGTCGGACTCTTCCGATATAACAACACCCGTAAGTAAATCCGGACTAAAAGTTTACAAAGAAGCGGTGTTTGAAACGAATATAAAAACGTCACAATGGTTAATGCACCGAAGACTTATCTCCACAGTGACAAGGGTCGGTCGGCTATTTGCTCTCAAATGTCAACAAAAGTGTTTTTTCCTCATTAAGTAATAAACATCAATGGCTTTACGTGCAAAGATCCCCAAAGGGCGTTGATACTTGCAAGGTGAACCGCAACCGCCGCCGGCGCGAAATCCTTGACAGGTTTGCTTCACTGTTGTCACTGTACTAGGTTTTTCGGAAAGGTTCGTTGAATCTGGGGCTTAATTTACTCATTATTAAAGACAACTCCTATTATAATAGGAGTTTTAATCTGTACTTTAATGATATAATTATGAAAACAAATACAACATCATAAAAACTTAATTAACAATCTATTAAACTAATGTACTATAAACTAAGTCAAATAAATAATACTAAACTAATAAAACAAATATAAACTAATTTGTAATTATATATTTACAAATTCGCCTTTCAAGTTCGCCTTTCTTACCAATTTATAAAAGTGCGTCACATGTATAAAAATGGGCAATACAAAATCAAATCGGACTTAAATTATGACCTAACTTTTTCGTTACGCTATAATTTTTTAATGACATAGTGTTTATAAAAAAATAAAGCAAGTAACATTGTTTTTCTCTCCCCATATATAATTTTATTTATTGAAAATTATGTATGTTTTTTTATTGAAATATTTATGTATGGTTTAAGTAAATTTATATAATTATGCACGACTTCCCGTCTCTGATCTCTTTCTTGTCTCCGTCTACAGTTCCTGGCAAGAAATTTCTTATAGTAATAAGGCCGCCAATTGTACTTCAATTAACAATAAATCCGTAATATATGTGAACAATAAAGAACATTCTATTTATCATTGATTTTAACGAAATGAATTTTTTTTTTTGGTGTTGTTGATAATAATGATAAGACTTTCTGAGTCCATATAAAAAAGAAACGTCACTACAACATTATTCTGAAGAGTTCTTAGTACTTGTTTCACTGTGACCTTAATCTACGGTACAGTCAACCGTCAGTCAACGTCAACCTTCACATTTTAGTTGCAAAGTCGCCCATAATGCAACGGAGTAGAGAGTATGGGTGCATAGGATGATGTGCTGTCGACTGTACGAGTATATTCCACAGCTGATCTATCTCCACAATCAGTTGGATGAAATGACTCTAACTTAGTTGAGGAAAATGCATCATAGTCCAGTAGCAGTCTCCAATGATACGAATAAACCTAAACCGTATTTCAATGCAGTAAGTTGTAGAACCGTTCGATATGATACCTGACTTGTAGCACTACAGTACGTTAGTGCTGGCTGGCTGAGGCAATCAAGGCTTTTGTCTTACAATATAATCGAACCATTTGGTAGGTACTAGCTGGTTATATGCCGGAAAGGAAAATAACGCCATGACGTAATAATGTAGAGCTGCACCCAAATAATGCAAAAAATATATAACGGGCAACAGCGGCTGTGGTTAAGCATTGGTATCTGGTACAAGGTGGAGCGGTGAAATAAGATCTATAGTAGAACAAATGTTTTAATTCCAACCGAGGGGACGAAAATCCTCGTTTAAATGACTTATGGCCAATTTCGGATTTGGAAATTACGCTAAGTAACTACTTAACTGTAGAGCTGTCTCATCAAATTTCTTAGAAAAGAGAGTGACAGTACGTTACTTAAGTATTTACTTAGTGAAAATTCTCAACTCGGAAACCACCCCTTAAGTATCCTCTTATTTAGAAGCCAGTGTGTAGAGAAGCTCAATGTTCCGCCTTCGAGTACTCTGCTAGGCAATAAAATAAAATACAATAAAACCTTCACCATCCTTTCGGTTTCAGTTCTAGAGTTCTGCAGTGCTTCGTGACAAAACCGCATCACAACTATCCAGGCATTTCCCTAAGTGGTGATTAGTTGCCGCTTTGGGGAGTGTTTATTTAGTAAAATAAAGACATAATATCTTATGAAGGAATCTCACAGTACATACAATTTTAATAGTGTATTAGGTATTTATAAACATTTACACACAGGCACATACATTGCTTCTGGCCCCACACTAGGATACCCTGTGTCGTGGGAACCAGAAAAAGCGACGTCACAAACATGTAAACATCCAAGACCTGAAGTTTTTTTCTCTCCCCAGCCGGGGATCGAACCCGGGACCTCTCATATGATAAGAAGATGCGCTAACCGCTACGCCACAGAGGTCGTCTATGATTCATTTATGACGCAACGGAGTTCCCCTACACGGTGCTTGACCTTAGGCCACGCCGAAACTTGTCTACTATACAGCGGACCTGTCAGCTTGAATGTAAAAATATTCGTAGAACAGTAGTTATCGTCCAGGAAAAAAGGGGTAGCTGGATTGAACAAAATAGAGTAGAGTAGAGAAAGTATGTGTGCATTCCGGCGAATTGGAACGCATCCCTAAATAAAGAAAAAATATTTTCGTACTCTTACAGTGTTTTTATACGACCATCCCAAAGACGATCAAACTTTAAGTATCATACAGAAAAAAAATATATTAAGGTTAGGTATATGCTGCCATTTTGATGGTAAATTATTCGCTTTCTCAAGATACAATTTCGAAAATTGTTTTTTTTAAAAACCTGTCTGACTCGACTTGAATCGTTAAATACGTAAATGAACGCAACGTGTCTGCGACTTTAATACCTAATAACAGATTTAACACTCGTATGACTTTGTTTTTAGTACTCGATTTTTAGGGCACCCCTCTAAAACATGATATTATTTTTGTTCCATTTTCGTTCTTAAGGAATCGTCACCAAAACTACCTCAAGGCTGTCGCAAAACATTTATTTCTCTTCAAAGTATTGTAAAGAAAATGTGTTTCACTGTCTATCGCCGCTGTACTAACGACTTCAGTTATTGTAGACACAAATGTTATCGACTTCTCAAGGATACAGTTACAGGTTTCAGAGCAGTTAAATGACGGAATTTGTGAGTTTTTAGTTAGCTAATTTAGTTTTTTCGACTTCCTGACCTTATACCGGACCGGACAATATAACGACAATATCCATACCTTCAACTTGAAGAAGACGTTATGGGAGTTATATTGTCCGGTCCGGTATAATAAGGTCAGGAAGTCGAAAAAGTAGCTGACTAAATTGTCCCATATTATTTCGACTTAGTGGGGTTTTCATCTAGGGGTGCGATATATTCGTATAAATTATGAGTCTCCGAAGCGCTTTAAGACATTTCGACTTAAAAAATGGATCATTTATCCAAAAAACCAGGATAAAATTTTATATTTTTCTATCTGTAGCCATTTTATCGAAAACTGCCTGGATTTGGCCGAATCTATGATGACGTCACAGCTCAGTAAAAACGGCGTATGTGATTCATTTCACTCTTACGTTCATTGGTTTTGTTTACTGAGTGCTTATACTGAGTTTTTTCATTTCACTTTCGATAGCGAGAGCGTTTGCAATTTGTATCACAGGAGTGACAAAGAGACAACTAGGTGGGGCTTTGTCACTCCTATACAAATTGCAAACGCTCTCGCTATCGAAATTGAAATGAAAAAACTGTGTCTGTGTGACCAGTGACGTCATGATTCCTGTGCGACGCCATATAGCTCACGATAGTGTCTTTGTGGTTAATTTTAAAAGTTAATTTATACAATCAAATACACGAAAGAATTAAGAATTACCACTTTCTGAGCACTCAATGAACACTAACAAAGAAACTGAGATGGTTTTCGGAAACGTCCTGTCAAATAGCCTATTACAGTCTGTTAACTTTTAGAATATACCTCGGGCTCTAGAGAAGGCTTCGGTTTTTGCCGAAAGCACACGAGTGTAATACTACTTCCTGCGGGCGTAGCATGAATGCCAATTTGTCTATTCTCGACTGTCATTTTAAACCCTCCCATAGTATTAAAATGACGTAACAGGCGGTTTCTCTACGCATAAAACATGAAGACGCGCAAGCTATCTCTTCGCGCGTAATAAATCTAGTACATTTCTGTACCTGAGAAGCATAAGACTGTAACTCACAAAAGTCGATTTTTCAGGAGAGCCATTTTTGTGTGTAAATTGGGGGTACCCGAAATTCAAAGTGACATAAAATGAAAGTCATCTCATTAAATCAAGGTGTCTCTTTATTATAGGTAAGTTTAAGTCTTTGGGCTTTTGTAGAGATCAATATTATTTTTTTTAATGTTCAATTAGTATTTTTTATCAGCATCTAAAAAAAAAGTAGCTCACTTACAGTTTTATGCTTACGTAGATAAATTGTGACAAATTATTTCGTAGCAACATACATTGTTTTTCTAATTATATTGTCTCTATTTACGGTAAAAATGCACAAGCATTTAAATGTTAATTATAAAAAATAGCTTTCGACAACCACCAAAAATAATTTAACAAAAAAAAATGTCTTCTGCATCAAACAAACAAAAAAAAATATTAACTTTTAAGCTAGAATAATCAACAACATAACAAACATAAATCTAACAAAAAAATGCCTTCTGCATAAAACAAAATAAAAAAAATATTAACTTTTATCGGAGCCAATTGCAGTTCAAGGCAGTATTCTCGAAGTTGTTAAATAGTATGTTTACCTCGGGCAAACCATGCAGTTAGGTAAAAACAACTTCGGGAAAGAGGCCAATAGAAGAATATAGCTGGCCTGGGCAGCGTATGGGGAACTACGTCGAGTCTTCACATCGCCAATCCCACAGAGTCTAAAGACGAAAGACTTCAATCAGTGCGTCCTAACCGTCATGACATACCGTGCCGAAACTTGGACACTCACGGTGGGACTGGTCCACAAATTTGAAGTCGCTCAGCGTGCTATGGAAAGGGCTATGCTCGGGGCTTCTCTGAAAGATCGAATTCGAAACGAGGTGATCCGACGGAGAACCAAAGTCACCGACCTAGCCCACAGAATTAGCATGCAGTGTGCAAGTCGCAGTGGGCCGGCCATATCACCCGAAGAACCGATAACCAATGGGGTAGACGAGTACTTGAGTGGAGACCGCAGATAGGTAAACGTAGTGTAGGACATCGTCAAACTCGGTGGAGCGATGATCTTCGCAGGGCGGCTGGCAAGAGCTGGATGAGAGTAGCCGAGGACCGTGCTCAGTGGCGTGCAATGATAGAGGCCGATGTCCAGCAGTGGACAACCATAGGCCGATGGTAACGCTCAGTCTTCAGAAGGCTCAAAATAATTTTTGATCATCTGGAACCCATTCTGATGTTTTTTCTTCGTCGGCATCAAACAAGCAGCGATACATTCTGATGTTTTTTCTTCGTCAGCATCAAACAAGCAGCGATACACCCTCCACTCATCACAACCGTCGGTCGACTGTCAATCACGGTCGTTGTCGTCGTCTCGCGGTCTTCTCACACTTACCCTTGGGAAAGTGGAGGGTCGGGGTCAGGGCGTGGCCCTCTTCCCGAGGAATCTGCCGCTGTTCACAACTACGGACAGATCAATGGGTGGCCTTCCAGCCGGTGGTCTTCACTGGGGGTCGCAGGTGGTCTTCTTTAGACCAAGAGACGGCCGTGGTCAATCACGGTAACTCCCACCCTCTCTATATACCAGCGGCGCGAACGCATCGAACGAAGCAAAAATCCATCGAGGCAGATAACTGTAACTCCGTACTTACAATAAAATACAGGCAACTCATCTCGATATTTTACTGTACGGTCGTTTAGCTTTTTATGCCTCTGTAGGGTTTGTGTAAATACCGTGTTATACTTTTGATAAAAGTCCAGTTAGAGCCTGTTTTTGGCAAATACAATAATGTGGTTCGATAGAGCTCGAAAAATAGTGTATGACTGCATCTTTAACTCAAAAACGCAAAAAGTGGAGTTACAGTGTTATGCTTCTCAGGTACAGATTTTCTCTCGGGTATGTCTACGCCGCGAGCACGAAGGCCTTTTTTCTCGCCAAATCGCCGCTTAGCGCGGGAAATATCTCTGCTTGTGTCGGGGGTGCAGACAAAGCTTTTATGGGTTCCTATTTTTTTATTTCTTCGTACTGCATGCCTTTTTATTTTAATTTAAGTTTTGACATATAAGATAAATTAGTATAGCATAAGATAGGATGAGATAAGATGAGATGTGATGAGATGAGATGAGATAAGATGGGATGTGAAGAAATAAGATGAGATGAGATGAGATGAGATGGAATGTGAAGAGATGAGATGAGATGAGATGCGATGCGATGTGAAGAGATGAGATGAGATGAGATGAGATGAGACGAGATGAGATGAGATGAGATGAGAAGAGATGGGATGTGAAGAGATGAGATGAGATGAGACGAGATAAGATGAGATGAGATGAGACGAGATAAGATGAGATGTGATGAGATGAGATGAGATAAGATGGGATGTGAAGAAATAAGATGAGATGAGATGAGATGAGATGGAATGTGAAGAGATGAGATGAGATGAGATGAGATGAGATGAGACGAGACGAGATGAGATGAGATGAGATGAGATGAGATGAGAAGAGATGGGATGTGAAGAGATGAGATGAGATGAGACGAGATAAGATGAGATGAGATGAGATGAGATGGGATGTGAAGAGATGAAATGAGATGAGATGAGATGAGATGAGATGGGATGTGATAAGACGAGATCAGAATATTTTTTACCGTACAAGGAAAAAAAAAGAACACAAACAAAATATTTACATGGTAACAGTACAATGACACATAAACATAAAATATTATGTAATATCATGTTGTCGAAAAGTTTTAAGATGACTGAGGGCTGTAATGCATCCCGCATTACATTTCAAATTCAAGTACCTAATTGTAAACTGTCTCTAAAATTATTTTTCGGTCGCACCCGCCGCGCACCTCCTCATTTTTATGACGAGGCCATAAATCATGCTATTTTATTTATTGCCCCGCCTATTCTTTCTCGCAACGGCTACAAAAAATTTATACCACTAGTGTGTTTTGTCTTCGGCCACTTTCATGCTCGAACATATTATTATGATAATACTATTGTCCCGGCCATACTAAAAATATTGCAGAGTATTGCAAAGTCTAGCCGTAAATTCTAGCTGATGCTACAAGCTACATCCTTGCAGCTATACAACCCCAACCCAACCCCATAAAGCACATAGAAACCCCTCCTTTTACGGAACCCTACAATGCTCATGGCCTGACACACACTTGGCCGGTTATCCATAATAATATGTCGTATATAGCACGGACGGCCGCGAAAAACACTTACAATATTTTAACCAGAGTTTGCATTCCTTCATTCCATCATTCGCTCATTTTATTTGACTTTTAAGTCAAATTTAAATGACAAGCTTTGTGTAATTAAAAAAATATTCGTACTAAAATAATATGAGTATTTCATTATAATAATAATAACGTCCACACAACACAGTCACTTGACCTGGTCCCAAACTAGGATACCCTGTTCTATGGTAACCAAGCAATGACATCACAAACATCGAAAAACACCCAGAGTGGCGCCATTTGTACAAATGTACGGCGGCCCCAGTGGGAATCGAACCCAGGCCTCTGTCTTGGTAGCTAAGCGCCTTAACGGGTCGACCAACGAGGCAGTCGCTGGAGTGTTTATCTGTTTATGCAGATCTTTTATTTGGACGGAGCTCTTCTCCAAACGATATTTTTCTTATATACAATATTTAACAACAACAATAACAATATTTGCATTTGGAATAACGGGAATCTAGAGGTCTACGAATTTAACTTAAAACAGTATAATTTAAATGATTGTTTTAATTTCTTCGTAAAATAAAGATATAAAATAATAATAACAAAATGAAAATATATGAACTATCTTCTACTCCATTATAAAATTTAAAAAATTAAAATTAAAAATAAATAAACTCACGCCCGTTATCCCCGAGGCGGTAGGGAGAGGCAACAATCACTAGAACTGGGGCCACGTTTAAACAATTAAATACAAAACTTAATTTATAAAATTCTATACAAAACAAGATCGAAAATAACAATTGAATTAAAACTTTAAAAATAAAATGTCTAAAGTAACATAATTATTATAAAATTAATTTGACTGATGACAGACATGGTACAAAAAGAGTGAGCAACTTACTCCATTCTCATTAGTTCCATTGATAAGTTCAATAATTGAACCAGTGACACGTTCTTTTCATTTGTTCCATTCGCTGAATAATTTAAAAATGCATGTAGGTAATCATTATGCATGGTCTAAAAATATTAGTTCATTAATATGATTAGTGCACTTGAAAAATTTCAAGTTCACCACACTATGAAACTCAAGGTAATTTATAAAAATTTCGTGTTACTGTGTTTCAACAAATCGAACTCCTCTGCAACTGTTCTATCTCATCGATAGTTATTTCGTATTTTTTTACCAGTGCCATTTCTTACAGTCCCTCCCTCGCCATCCGCATTCATGGAACTTAATAAAATTTATAATAAAACTTGAACTTATATCATCATCATCATCATCATCCCTGAGGAAGGTATAGGCTATGGCCTGCTATAGGAGTACGGATTATGAACATTATACTGAGGAATATTTCGTAAAATGTTGTTAACAACATTGTTTTACGTAGCTTACTTTACAATACAATACAAATAAACTTTATTTCTCTATCCACAAATTAGGTACAATAGCTGATGTGATACAATATGGCACAATAAGAATAATTTGTGGAAAGACTGGGTCCTAAACTAGATCAAAGATCTGTATCTTAGGATGCCAGGCCTCCCAAACACTAGGGCAACAAAGTATGGAACATACTGTAGACACAATAAGTCAATGAGAATGTCAATGTCAAGACCAACAGAGAAATGAGACACGTAGACATGTCTTGTAATTTATGACTTTAATGTAAGCTGTATAAAATATATAAAAAACACTCTTTTTTTCCACAGTCGAAAAAGCATTATAATGTACTAGCTGTTGCCCGCGACTTCGTCCGCGTGGGCTTTAGTTGAGTAAAGTGTTTGCGTTTGCAATTAAGAATGGGATACTTTTAGCGCATGCGAAATAAATAAAACCATACTACTCTCTCTGAGAGAAGACCTATTCCCTGCAGTGGGACATATACTCGTTTAGGCTGTTTACTATGGGTTGTATTTTAAAGAACTGAGAAATATTTATGAACACATGAACGAAGAAATAATAAGAAGAATTGAGAAAATTTATTCAAGAGTTAGAACGACCAATATGAAAAAAAATAAGAAAGTAAGCAAGTATTTAAGGTGGTATTTAAACACATGGAAGAACAAAGAAATTCAATTCAAAAATCGCAGCGAAATGTTTAATAATCGAAGCGACGATACGAAGTAAATACGAAAAACTTTTATACCTTCTAAATTTGCAACCCCCATAAGTATTGAATTCACAAAAAGGGCTGTCGGCAATAATCAATAACTTTATTAGGAACTTATAACCGAAATACAACATTTTATTGAAATAACTTTGAAGCTTTCATTCTAACTTTGCACCCCCCTTGGGATTATTTTCTAAAAACTACTTCACACAATGTTTCATGACTTTCAATGAAGGACCTACATACTGCATTTCATTTGAATAACTTCTAAAACGGCAGGTGTCATACTAACTTTGCACCCCCATTTTATCCCCTAAAGGGATGATTTTCGAAAAACTATTTTACATGTGTTTCAAGACTTTCAATGAAGGACCTTTATTCTGAATTTCATTCGAATAACTTCAAAAACGGCAGGGTTTCATTCATACTAACATTGCACCCCGTTTTACCCACTTAAGGGATGATTTTTGAAAGCCTATTTTACATGCATTTCGTGACTTTTAGCGACGGATCTTCGTATTGAATTTCATTTGAATTACTTTAAAAACAGCAAAGTTTCATACTAACTTTGCACCCCCTTTTTCCTCCTTAAGGGATGATTTTTGAAATACTATTTTACACATGTTTCATGATTTTAAATAAAGGACCTTCATATTGAATCCCTTTTGAATAACTTCAAAAACGGCAAAGTTTCATACTAAATTTGCACCCCCCTTTTTCCCCCTTAACGGATGATTTTCGAAAAACTATTTTACACATGTTTCATGACTTTTAATGAAGGACCTTCATATAGAATCTCATTCGAATAACTTTGATAACGGCAAAGTTTCATACTAACTTTGCACCCTCTTTTTTCCCCCCTAAGGGATGATTTTTGAAAAATTAATTTACAAATGTTTCATGATTTTAAATGAAGGACCTTCGTACTAAATATCATTTGAATAACTTCAAAAACGGCAAAGTTTCATACTAACTTTGCACCCTCCCTTTTTCCCCCTTAAGGGATGATTTTTGAAAAACTATTTTACACGTGTTTCATGATTTTAAACGAAGAAACTTTATACTGAGTTTCATTTGAGTAACTTCAAAAACGGCAGAGTTTCATACTAACTTTGCACCCCCATTTCACCCCTTTAGGGGGTGAATTTGGTGAATTTTGAAAAATCCTTTCTTAGTGCTACCCTACGTTATAAAAGGAACTCCTGTGCAAAATGTCAAGTTTCTAACCCTTATAGTTTGGGCCCTGCGTTGATATGTCAGTCAGTCAGTCAGTCATTCAGTCAGTCAGTCAGTCAGTCAGCTTCTCCTTTTATATATATATATATATATCGATATGAAAAATTTCTTAGTTTGGTAACATTCAGTAGGCATTATAGTAGGACGTATATTAGGCAGCCGATATATGTCCCACTCAGGGCACAGGCTTTATCTCAGAGAGAGAGATAGAGAGTATGAGTATAATGAGCACGCGTGCCCACCGCGGATTGGCGATTTCTATACCATATTCATTTGGGTCTTACACAAAATGTAAACAACATTTCAGTACTCTTTAGAGTAATTTTCATTGTCAAAAAATTTTATTTCGGTTTTTACACTAAGAAATAAGTAAAGCAGATTAGATAACATCTAATTTATTAACATTATTAATATATTAACATTTATTAATATATAACAATTAACATTTTTTGACAATGAAAATAGTTTAAAGAGTACTGAAATGTTGTTTACATTTTGTGTAAGACCCAAATGAATATGGTATAGCGCAAGATACTCAGGTTTCTTTGACAGTTAGCGAGTGGTACTGTTATTAGTCTTACAAGCCTACACCAATCCCTTGGACTTGGCTCCCGTGGTGGAGTATGGCCTATACTTTTCTCAGGGAAGAGACCCGTGCCCCTCGGTGGGGACATAATGCGTTGATGATGAATGCTATTATATCTTCACAAATGCATTTATGATTTGCTATTGATTAAATTAGACATAGCACTCCAAGATTTTTACAGTTTGTCCAAAATTACAAGAAACCGGAAGTGAAAATTTAGGTACTACATGTTTTATCGAAAAATCTAAACGTTTACTATATTTATTGTAGCACAAAATCTTATTTTATATAAACGCTCGAGTATGTAATTTATATAATGCTTGTAAATGCAAGCTAGACAAAAAGTCTTAGCAAAACCGTACTCTTAAATTTCTACTTTTTCTGGACAAATTGTAGCTCAGACATTGAAGATTTTTACAGATTACAACATTATTAATCAGTATTATTTTGTTGTCCTTTTTTTTTGCTCTCCAGACTAACAGTATTTTTTCAATAATTTTTACATTGATTTTGAATTATTTATCTTTTACAGGGGACTCTCAAGTGGCATATTTGTACGCGATAAAAAAGTTTGCGTTCACGGAGGTCGAGTACAGCCTATACGGTACCATCATCATCTGTCTCGGCCTGTGCGGTTTGTATACTGTTTTTTATTCATATACCGTCAATTACGCTAAATCATTATACATTAACGCGTACCAAGGGCTATCCATGTTACAACTGCCAGGCAACGCGTGGGCGGTACGATTTTAATAAACATGATCCTTAAATACCTACTTAGGTAATTAGAGTCTACACCAATGCAAAAAGCCCGTTCCTGTGACAACAGGCATATTTTATGTCGATCGTGGTTGCGATTGCGGTGGCGCTAGCGGTTCATCCAATTTGTTCTGAACTTGCCGTGTTCCAGATCTGTCGTACTCTAGATTCGCCGTAATACGTAAAGTTGAGCATTCACTTAGTAGGTAATTACATAATTTAACACATGACTGTACAATCAGTGTTTTAGCTCTATCGAAGAAGAAATTTTTTTGTTCAATTGCTTTTATTTTTGTTAATAAAAATAAGTATCAATTTGTATATAGTTTTTTATTTTATAGCGAGTATGCTTCTATGTTTTACTGTATTACGGCGAATCTGGAGTACGACAGATCTGGAATACGACTAATCTGGAGTACGGCAGATCTGGAACACGACAAGTCCGGAACAAATCGTCCATCCATACTGCAGCAGCAGTATGGCCCTTTCTGCACTGCTCTGGTCCGGCGTCGGAACCGGAATCAGTCGTGACAAAAATATCGGATGCCGGATTATGCTTCTCCACTTCATCCGATTATAATGGACGTGACGCAGTGCTTTATTAAAATTCTTCGGTGTTTCTATTCGAGGCAGGGGACGTTTTCCACACATTCTATTTATGTAAATAAAAAAGTGTGGGAACATTTTCGGGTTGTATGCGCGGTGCAAAAACGTGTATTGTTCTTGTACGTCACACTAAGGTTTCATTTTATGGAGCTCGGTGCCCGTAAATCGAAGTTGCGAAAGTAGTAATACCACATCGAGGATCACACCAATGGACAGCCAGATAAATCCTGCGTAAGAAACTACCCTCAAAAGAATGGACAATATCGATTTGAGCTTGTTATCGGTCAGCGAAATTTGCTGTTAAAATATTTACCTACATTACACCGTTCACACGCAAAATTGATCCTATCTTTAAAAAATGCTCCTAAATTATTTTGCTACTGGACCTACTCGTTTTCGTGATGGGTGTTGTTGCTAAAGGTAAGAAGTGATTATATTATAAGTTAGATTATTCATTGTAGTTGATTTTAGCCGGATTAAGGGACATTTCTGTTGGAACTTCCTACGACCGAAATTGAGTAGTTAACCAAACATTTACGAAGGTTTATGTTTATGAGTAGGGCAAAGTTGGGCAATTAGGTATCAAAAGAAAATTTTGCTTATAGTTGCTAACCTGCATGTTACAGGCATTCAACTGGCCTAGGTATCAAATATGTTTTAGAGGTGAAGTTGAAGTAGCAGTGTGTTTTTCCTTTTTCTTTTCCAGAATTAGAAGTATGTTGCAAGGTTTATACAAGGAATTAATTATTTCAGCTAATCCAACTAATATAGCTCAAGAATACTGACAAAAAATTCGAAAGTATGTATTTATATTTGGCAAAGGAGACCGGCAGCGACAAAGGCATTATTAAAACTGCATTAAAAGTTTTTAAGGCTTAATTTAAAGACAAATAGGAGACAGTGAAACGAAATGAATCCTACTTCCAAAAATAATACGCTACGAGGTTTCAAGGTACTGCTCAATAATGTGACCAGCTGTGCAAGGACGGGGGAGGGGTCAAAAAATCATGAAATCCGTGTGACGTAATTTATGGTTGGGGCCATCCATCCTTTCAAGAGTGTGGTGAAAATACCAAAAGACGAAAAATATTGCATCTTCGGGATGAAATAGAGCATTTAGTATAAGAGGATATGGATATAAGAATATAATTAAATAAGGGCCAGATAAATAATCTAGAAATATATACTTTACGATTGGATAAAAGCAGTATGGAAGTTAGTGTCACCCACACTTTGCTGTTTACGATGGCAAGGTTTGTAACGCTGCAACGGACACTATTTCTACGATGAGGTGCTATTTTTGCGGTCTTACCTTCAAATCGTTAAACCAGTTAGAAAAGTAAACTGAAAAAGAGAATGCTATGGAGTTTATCAACATTACACGCTCGTATAAGGTTTTTTAATTTCTCCTTCACCTCTCCTATAAATTGCCGCTTAAGAAATGGCAAATCAGAGGTATAGACGACAGGAAAATGGCTCTTATTCTTTGCTTCTGACGTCTCCAACAGTCCACAAAATCTTAATTTACGGTCCATCAGTCATCCGTAATGCCATTCTTCCCGTGGGTCAGCTATCTGAGGAAGCAGCGGAAGCAAGAAACAACCATTGTCGCCAGTATAGACTAAATCTTGCTCGCAAATTTTCAGTAGAAAATTGTAATTACGATGTTTTAAGCAAACTGTTTTTGTCATGTGATCCCATTCTATCGTATTCATAATTGAAGAAACACTGAAAGAGGATTCCATTGACAAAAGAGGCTTTAGCATTAATGTGACACCTGAAAATTAGAATAATTCCTATAATTTTAATGTAAGTGATGAAAACTGATTAGGTGATCCCGTGATCCAAATGATATCATTGACAATGACTATGATGACGACGTCTAATGACGGAGATTGTCTTATAATAGTGCGTGCCTTGAATTGAACATAATGTTATACTTTTTTTGCATGTTTCCATAAAATAATAAAATAAATTATTTAATTTAAAAAAAAAAAATTTTTCCTTAAAACATACAATTAATCAAATATAACTCAAATTAATATTTACTAAAGTGTTTCCAACTGTTTAGGGTGATAAAATAGTTTTGGGTAACTTTTGCCTCATTTGGAACCATAGTGCGTCGGTCACTTCGGCCCGGTAAAATACCGTTCCGATCTAGCAAATTATCGGACCGTTAAAAACCGGATGCCGGAGTAGTGGAGAAGCTCATTAGTATTCTTGTGTGTTTCTAAATCGGACCGGTAATTAACTTTTGCCGGACCAGAGCAGTGCAGAAAGGGCCTATGGATGGCCAAACGCGTTGGTATCTTTTATCCTTTACACAATCTTACTCCAACAGGTACAGTGTTCTGCATAGGATTTCTGAGCAAGAGGCTCAAAGTGGAAGATTGCAACATAGGATTCTTCACGGGAATGAGCAGGATAGCTGGATGTTTTATGTTCGCCTTTGCACCAAACAGGCATTGGTTCTACACAGCGCCTTTCTTCAACATGTTCAGTAGCTGTAGTCTTCCAATCCTGCGCTCCATGATCAGCAAAGTCGTACCTACTGAGGATATTGGTAAGGAAAGTTGAGGCCGTCAACGCAAAAGTGGCCTAACCCACAATTTTTCATATTCGTACTTATCTATTGAAATATATTTAAGACAAAATAAATTTTGACCCAAAACCGGCCTATCCCTTGCATAACACTATTACCCATGGGTGAAACTTTAGATTCGCAGTTTCCCGGATAAAATTAAGCTTTTGTGCAATTCCAAACTATCTATCTATCTCTGTGCTAAAAAAAAATCTGATCCGTTTAGCCGTTCTGTTATGACTGAGTAACAAACATCTAATATCATACAACAAAACACGCACTTAAATCTCACTATAAATAGATAAAGGGATTTCGATAAGATTTTGAAGATGTCTAGGTTCAACATACCCTATACAAAAATGACAAATCTCACATTTTGCAACGGTGTAAACCTTTTTACAGCATTTTTGGGGTTCCGTACCCCAAGGGTAACATGGACACTTACTGAGACTCCGTCCGTCCATCTGTCACCAGGATGTATGTCACGAACAGTGATAGTAAGACAGTTGAAATTTTCACAGATTATGAGCGGGTACACACTAGGCGTTTTGAAGATTGATTGCGCGCTTACAGCGCGCTTACTGCACGTTTGCATGTGTACACTTCAATCAGACCTCATAGTTCTTAGAACGCGCGTTACAAAAGCGCGCGCTTCAAAACGCCTAGTGTGTACCCGCTCTTAGTGTTTCCGTTGCCGCTATGACAAGAAATACTAAAAAACAGATTTAAATAAATATTTACACAAACGTGATTTTTTTTTTGGTATTTTTGCTCGATATATAACTGGTAGACGCTTGAAATATTCATAGAATATTGACTTATATCATTCACATTGAAAATAAAAATAAAACAACAAACGTATTTTTTTCCAATTTCATAATGGTACAGAACCCTTCGTGCGTGAGTCTGACTCGCACTTGGCCGGTTTTAACGATATTTTTGGCCTAGCTACTTTTCTAATTTTTTTTAATAAAAAATTAAAATGACGTAGCCCATTCTAGATTCGGATTTTGGAATTTCAATGCTACTTGACCTTTTGACGAAACACGACTATTGACAACCCACTTTTAAATTATCTTTTATCCTGTTTATTCTGTATGGTATCGAGGTTTCCACTACATTCAAATAAGAGGGTGTGTATAATTTACAATAGTCATTTGCCAAACCTCATTCTACTTTTCCAAATTCGGTGCAAACAGGGTCAAGGCCAAGAGGTCGGTACTAATCCAGTCAATTTAGCATTGTTCGACGTATTACTCTGTTCTAATTAGAGCTGTATTTTTCGATCAAAGTTTTCTATTTGGAATCGATAGGATCTAACCACGTTCACCCAAATCTCTTAACCTCTTTAGTCCTGACCTTGAAAATAACAATAGTTTTCTGTTGTTATTTTGTCGACACGGGACTGAGGAGGTTAATATGAGTTAGAAATGCTTAGATAAATTTATAATAAGATGATCTGAACATTGAGTGGAGACCGTGACTCGGCAAACGTAGTGTAGGACGCCCTCTAACCAGGTGGGATGACGATCTGCGAAGGACTGCAGGCAGATGTTGGATGCGGCAAGCTGAAGACAGGGCGCTATGGCGCTCATTAGGAGAGGGCTATGTCCAGCAGTGGACTAATATAGCCTGATGATGATGATGATGATGATCTGAATAAACTTGTAACTGATTTTGTAAGCACTTTATTAACATTATTTCATTCGTACACGTTTTTCCCATAGGCAAAGCATAGGGGCTCTGCTAACCGAACGTGAACCACTACCGCAAATTAGCGGTGTCGTTATTTACGAGGCTCATTTAAACGCAATTATATTTCAATTCAAAATATAGTATGTGTTATGTAACAAAGTCACCGTATTTCACAAATGGAGAGTTCTACTCATCACTTCATAACACTTACAAGCCTCCACCAATCCGGACTTGGCCCCCGTGGTGGAGTATGGCCTATACCTTCCTTAGGGAAGAGACTCGTGCCCCTTGGTGGGGACATAATGGGTTGATGATGATGATGATGATGTAATATTACTAATTGCAGCAAAACTCAACTCGGTGATCGGCGTGATGGAGGCGATAGCCCCGGCCGTGTACATGCCAACTTCGAGCTACATCTACATCAACACTATAGAATATTTCCCCGGTGCCTTCTATATGTTTGACGCGGCATTAACTGTCTTGGCTCTGATGCTCTTCTTGTAAGTATACGCTTGGATTCCTTCAAACGAAATATTATGAGCAATTTTGATGGTAGTACAGTCGACAGTAGATGAACCCTCACACGCATACGCGTTGCTTTAGCTACCTTATGGGCGGTTTGGCAACAACAATTTTAAGGTTGACTTGCTGTCTACTGCACATAGCAAGTCTACAGTCTCACTCCAAGGGACAAGGTTTGCTTCTCTTAAAAATTACTATTATACGATTGAGAGCGTAAGAAACCTTTTGGAAAAATAATTCTCAAAAGAAGAAATGGCCATGCTAGGTACTTAGTTTTGAGATATGTTTTTTATCATTTATTGTGAAAATATTTGCCATTTTATGAATCTTTTTTAAGTATTTTTGAGTTTTATTTATTATGTCTATTTTTATATTTTTCTAAAGTTTTGGTGTTTGTGGTGTCACGTCATCATAGGATGATTAAGGAGACAAACTTTGCCTGCATACAGGAAAAAATGTCATTAACGTCAGTTGATTTGGCTAAGGCAACTAAGGCAAAGGATTAATACTCATACTGTCTTTGCTGACGTCATGGAAAATTCGTTTAATAAGTTCAAGACTTTTATTGAATATCTTAAAAAATATATTATATAGACTTATTTAAAAAATCTGATCAATAGAAATTACTAAAAATACTGAAAGCATAATTCGGTATTTGACACTATCAACAATAAATTATTTGATATGCTCGATTAAAACAAAAATTACAAAATGTTTCGGAAAATGCATCTCTTTTAATCATTTACTAGTTATTACAATTTTTAAATACATGAAACATAAAAAGAGTGCTCTGAATTGTGACGTCAGAAGCCATTCTTTTCATACAAAATTCCGTTTTAAAAGTAACTCATTTGACATTTTGTCAAATACCCAATTCTCGAAATGGTTTGAGACTTCCGTTCAGGTTCAAAAATGTTGCATAGCCAATTGTTTTTTTCTAGTAAAAAACTCATAGTCTCTTATAATACCTACGCTTAACAAAAATAAACTTCAGACGACATCTCAAGTAACTAGATACTGCTATAGTTTAAGCTACTTTTAATTTCTTTGACACAAATATTAAAATGATGTAACTTATCTAAGTTCACGTGATATTCAGCTAAACAAACAAGGTAGGTAACTTCACTAACTTAACTGCCAACAAACTGTTACGCAGTTTGGCAGAAACCAACTTCAGTATTTTACTGTATATTTATTTGAATAAACGTCTTCAATCAATCAATATAGTGATCGTTCGGCACCCTCCCAAAGAAATTTATGTTTTAAGTACTTAAAGTGAGAAATACAGAATTAGGTTCAAAATAATAACAATAAAACTGTTAAATAATTAAATATAAAAATGCTATACCTCATATCACTTTCACTGTTCAGTCTTAAACACACTGAAGTCTGAGTTGTTTACATGCTGATGTTATTTAATTTACGAAGGAAATATAACACGGTTCAGTCACATTGAAACAATTCCATTGAAAAGCATTGAACATTCAAAAATGCGCTCTGCGAAATCACTGTGTTTTGTTTAATGATTGTCTGTGTCAATCGCAATGAAAACGTTCGTCGAATCAAAGCTTTCATTAAAACTGCGCGATGGTATTGAAATGTATTTAAACTTCTCAATGCGACTGCAAATACGAAAGACGAAGCAAATAAATGGAAAGCAATATTGAACCGAAATTGAACCGTATATATCGCCTTGATACAAAATGTCATCTACCCTAGCCGACTTGCACCCCTTTCTTAAATGTGGCTTCAACAGCATTTAACAAAAGTTCTTCATACAAAAGTCGGTTTCAATGGCTACCTAAATGACATTTAAGAAACAGGTGCAGGGTAGCCTTGGGCAGTTTCTGAATTAAGAATTTCGCTAACTACTTAATTGTAGTGCTGTCTTGTCAAATTTTTCAGAAAAGAGCGTGACGACGTAAGTAAAGATTTAAGTATATACTTAGGGAAATTCTCAATTCAGAAACCAGCCCTTAGATTTTAATAATAATGAGTTGAGAAATTTTGTTCAAAAAAGCAAAAAATTTGCACCGTCTCTCGATCTATGAGAATAGTGACACACATATACCCGCGGTACACACGCGCTGCTCGGGCTAGCCTAAGTCCTTACCACACATAAGAGGCCTGAACTGAAAAGGCGCGACAAGTTGTATAATATTCACATGTTTGTCTCGTCTCTTGTGGGTTTCATCCCGTCCGATTTAGTACATTTTATGTAAGTGAATTAGAGAGACAATGCGTTTTTATCGCCCTCTCTCCACTTACTTACTGTGTGGCCTGGGTCTCATGGACGTCACAGATCCATTTTTTGTCGATATATTTTTGGAATATGCCTTCAAACAGACATACTGGCGTAGTCGATAGCTATTATTAGTTAACTCTATTTCAAAATTTCGCTTTTAAGCCACCCAAAACTCGTGATGTAGAGCTTGCTTAAGCTTTGATATATATTTTTTTTCTTTTACAGGATCTCTTATATTTACGTCCGCCGAAGAAGAGTACTGCAAGCTGAGCAAAAGGAAGAGCTTGATAAGATCAATGAGGTCTCCAGATTTTAAATCCATCATTAGACTACCATTGAGTTGAATCTAGAGCGATTGTGTCATACCTACGATAAAATATTATATAATCCATTTATCTATACTTGGCATTTTTTTCAGACTAAACGAGGGTACTAGCTAGCACTAAATTTGTAAACTGTTTCGAGTTTTCTACCGCTAAAGGTTTTTTATTTAGTGTCGTTTAAAGTCTGAAAAAAATGCCAAGTATAGATAAATGGATAGTAGAGTATAATTAGAGCCTAACATCTGTGATGGGGCACCACTGGTAGAAGTTGGTAAAGCGGAAACACACTTGAATACCAAAATCTAAAATAGATAGATAAATAAATAGATAGCACTTTATTGCTCAACCAGGATACAGAGTTATTGTATATGTCATTGGTTCGATTCGTGCTGAAGGTCGCCGTATAACATTTGATTTTGTTTGTTAGTTGTGTTTTATGTGTGTTTTTTATTAAAATATTGTTAATAATCAATATACATAGTGTGTTATTGGGCACTAAACAAAATGCGGTGACATAAAAATACTTGAAGCAAAACATTTTTTTTGTGAATGTAAGAATATAGTAACCGCAATCACTTAATTTTACCTAATAAATTATCGCGGTTAGAACCGTTTAATATTTACCTATATTACATAATATTATATTGACGTTAGATATACGACATGGATTGTTTGTTGGCGTTTTAATAACCTCTGATTGTAACAAGATTCCGTTCTTTAGAATTTCGAAATACCAAATTTCCTTAAAGTTCCCCGGGGAAAAAAATTGGTTAACGATATTAGATGCATTTTTGCAAAAAACTGCAAAGAAAGTCCGACATTAATGCTCAATATTTATTGTAATAGAACTGGCTACGGTCGGAGTGTCAAAGCGTAGGACCACGCTGAATTAACCAGTAAAGTACCTTCCCATCATCGACCCATTATGTTCCCACCGAAAGGCACGGGTCTCTCCCCTGAGGAAGATATAGCCCATACTCCACCACGGGGGCCAAGTAAGATTGGTGGAGGCTTGTAAGACTAGTGGCTGGTCTTACTGTCTGAAGTTTTCAAACCGCCCTAAGGCCTCTGGCTTGGCTTAACGACTACCATCTATCGACGGCAGCCAGCACTAACTGCTTAACGTGCCTTGCGAAGCACGGTTCCGTGCCAAATGCTCGGAAAAATGCCACTAGCGTCAGTCATAGACAGTGACCCATCCATGGACTGAACGCGCCGTATGTTGCTTAATCTTAGTGATCGTTTAAGATCACTCAAGCAGCCCAGGCTACGTTGAGGCTAAAAATACCTTCTAATTTTGCACATTTTGAAGGTAAACTACAGAAATCTACGCCGCGTGTGGCCTGACACGTACTCGCCTGGTTTATCCAAATCATTTGTCGTCTTCCGACCACTGATCATAATGTAAAACCTGAATTGCCTCGTAAGGCCCAATGTACTAAAAAAAGTATGAAAACAATTATTTTCAAGGTCGGGCCTTACGAGGATAGGTAGTAAGGTCCTTAGATGGTAGATACCTAGTAGTAGGGTAGCGTTTCCATAGCTACCCCGCTTTGGAATAATCGCTGCTTTATACAGGGTATCCCAAAAAATAGTGTCAAGCGGAAGTCCACATGTAGAGCACCCCTAGGGGTACCCGTATCATCCTCACATATGTTGCGCAATTTTTTCTAGTTTTCGAGTCATCAAACATTTTAACAATTTATAAATTTTAACTAACTTTGGGATTCTTTATTCAGATCAGATCAGATTAACCCACAGTTGAGTTTGTGTCTACAAGGCACACTATTCACCTATTTTGAAAAAAAAACAAAGCATGTATCTTAATAATTCAAGGCTCTATGGCCAATAATGTCTTGTAGGTCAAGGTGGGACAAGAAATACGAAAAAAAAAGTATAACTCGAAAACTACAAAATATCGCGGAATATACATGGGGGTGATTCGGGTACCCCTAGGGTACTCTATCTCTGGACTTCTGCTTGACACTATTTTTTGGGACCCCCTGTATACTCATCAAGTGAGTATGTGAAAGTAAAGTAATAATATCGATAAAAAAACCGCACAAGAGCGAGTCGGGCTCGCCCAGCGAGGGTTCCGTACTTGCAGTTTTTTCTGAACTTTTCTCGACCTTTATAGACATTTTTTTTTATGATTTAATTACAACTGGATAGTTTTCAGATTTTCACTGTATTTTTAGTAAAAGAACATATTACTTACTTGCCAAATTTCATAGTTCTGGGTCTACGGGAAGCACCCTATGAATTTTGATTCCCTTGATTGTTGAAATATACGCTTTCTTACGGCATAAACGTTTTTTTTTTTACTTCAACCTATACTTATGTTTACTTAACTAAAGGTAAACAATCTGGATAGTCTTTTTATTGAAATATACACTTTTTAAATCAAATTTTTTACAAATTAGGTATATGTGTTTTTATGAAATTACATTTAATCTCACACTGAATTGGTAATGTGTAAAGATTTTGGTTTAATAAGTGTACATTTCAATAAAAAGACGAATCGCTATTGTTTACCTTTAGTTAAGTACCTAAACATAATGAAGTATAACGGCCTTACTAATAAACAAGTTATACACTCTGAATAACTATTATCTGACGTATATCAATTAATACTGGTTTAATCGCATTTAGCGTACAAATAACCAGTCTGTCAGAGCTCGCATAGCGGCTGTATACACAGCTCATAACCTTTATTAGTAAGGCCGATTTTTGCACAGCTTAAAGGGACCATAGACTTGATTATATTTGAATTTATTTCAACTCGATACCTCAACGCGATCCCTAGATAAAAGATTTTGGCAGACAAGTGGACGGACGCACGGGCGGGCGGAGATTCCCTTTCTTTCCTTTTGAGGCACGGGTAATCTTCTAATTTTGCACATATTGATGGCTAACTACGGTATGCTACACTGATTGTAGTCCAACATGTTCTTGGCTTTTTTCTACTTAATTTGTTCTCTTCCGACTACTGTCTGTTAGCTTTTAGAATACACCTCGGGCTCTAGAGTAGGCTTCGGTTTTCGCCGTATATTATATTTTATATCGTACCGATGATCGAGTTCTGATTTCGAAATTAAGTGTCATATTAATTCCGATTTTGAAATAAGTGTCATATTAGTTCCGATATTTCAATTACACGAATATGCCCGATTCTATCAGATAATAGCCAAGGTATATTCTAAAAGCTAAAAGACTGTAGTTCGGAAGAGAACAAATGTGAAGAGAACAGATGTGAGGTCCTACCTATTGTAGGTATGCTTTATAAGCTACTGCTTATGAAGCATACAATAAGTAGGACCTCACATGGATGCGTTCCCATAGCTACCGCGCTAGCCGTGATCAGTCACTGGAGGGATTCGAAATTGTGTTTCCGTCCAATTTAGTTGTTCCATTAGCACCCTTTGCCGTTTTACGTCTCTCGTAGACGGCTCGCTTCCCTAGCACGCATTCGATTGGTCCATTAGTAAGGTGGAGGTTTACGGTCGTGGTAAAATGTTATTTTAAGTAATATAAATAATTAGCCCACGTTTTGCCGAGTTTATTAGGTCCCAAACGTGACAAGTGGCAAGCCTGTCGCCGCTATCCGGGCACAATATATCAGCGAAAACAAATGTACGTCACTAAAAGTCATTGGTACATGCGTGGTTCGAACCCAGACCCTCATGATCAAGAAGCATGGGTCAACCCCACTACGCCACCACCACCACCAGTTCTAGTGATTAGTGCCTCTGCCTATTACCTCGGGGATAACGAGCGTGATGTTTTTATTTTTTTATTTTTAAATAATTAGGTGCTATTATATTTATCTGCATTTTATATTCACACTAGCTGACCCGGCGAACTTTGTTCCGCCTTAGACGCCATAAATGAGCAGATTTTTGATTTTATTATATTGTTTATCAATAAAATAAGATTGACAGAAGAATCCGTTTTAAACGTCATTTTTTTTTCATCATCTTTGACTATATTTGCAGCACGCATTCAGTCAATTCTATGTCAAATGTCTTAAGGTTACATTAAAAAAGTTTAATAATTTTATATGGTGGTTAAGTAATTTTAAATTTTCAAATTTTCCGCGCAATTTTCTTAATTTTTTCTTTCATAAAAACCTTCTCCTGATAATAACGAACAGAACAAAAAAATAATTAGCGAAATCGGTCCAGCCGTTCAGGCGTTATGCCGTGACCAAGGGAAATAGGGATTCATTTTTATATATATAGATATATGTAAATATATTATAGTCTATATATAGACTATAATAGTGATTATTTTTGTCATACTAATAATTATTATTCAAAATATAAATATGATGGCCCACGCCGCAGGTGTTTTGATATTCTATTGTCGTCACACATGCACGTATCAATATCGCGAAAATAATGTAAGTAAAATAGCGTATAATATAAAATCCAGGGTAAACACATGTCTTATTGTCTTTAAAGTAATATTGTATATAAAATAATTACGTATTAAGATAACAGTTTGGTTAAACAATTCATTGTATTTCATTGTAAAAAAAATTTCTTTGTCTACTCTCCATTAATCTAATAAAAGATATATGAATTAACATCATAATAGGTTTTTTCACTGCCTCAAAAAAAATGTTTTATACTTTAGTGCGCCGACCGTAGAAACACAACTCTCATTACTTATAGGTACCTACATTGTATTAGTTAAAGGATTCAACCGTATCAAACTCGCCCATCGGGTCCGTGCTGGTTACGCTAGAATAGCTGGAAAAATCATTGATTTTCTTCTGGGAGAAACGTACTGTGTCGCTCTGTGGATATTGAATAAAAATCTCATCTCCCTCCATAGTTACATAATGTTAGTTTTTTTTCCTCTGCGAGCATGACAAGCTTGATGTTATTTGACGGGTAAGAATTTTTTCTTCCTTCACAAATCACAAATCGCGGATAAAACTGGCGAGCGGGTTCTCAAACAGCCTTTGAAAATGCAGTCTAAAGTGCCTTTAGTGCTGCGCTCGGGAGCCGTTTGTATTGGGATTAGGAAAATAGTATCAAACGGTTCGGTTCTAAAGGTAATACGTACCTATACGAAAGCGCAAGCTACGACTAGTTACGAGACGAGAAATCAATTTGATAACAAGTGGGATATACTCAAGGATTTTTAGAGTTCCGTAACCAAAGGGTAAAATGGACCCTATTACTGAGATTCCGCTGTCCATCCGTCTCTCACCAGGGTTGTATCTCATGAACCGAGATAGTTAGACAGTTGAAATTTTCTCATAGTATGATGTATTTCTGTTGCCGCTATAACAACAAATACCTACCTACTATAAAACAAAATGAAATATATATTTAAGGGGGCTCTTAAATATATATTTCAACAAACGTGTTTTTTTCCTATTTTATAATGGTACCCTACGTGCGCGAGTCTGACTTACACTTGACTTTTTTTTATTCATAGATACAGCAAACATACAACGATATAAGATTATATGAGCATACGTGAGTATTTAAAAAGAAGTCATTTATTCGATTTATTAAGCAAAACTTGACTTTCCACCTTTCCCTTACCGCTACGATGGGAACTTGATTAGTACCCGCACTGTCATTTCTCGTCGCAAATTAAAATCCAAGTGAAGTAACTTCGTTCTCCGAGATGTTGCATGGAGATTGATTCTACATCAGCATTGAGTGACTAACGGCCGATTTCTGAATTGAGAATTTCGCTAAGTGACTTCATCATCAACCCATCATGTCCCCACCGAGGGGCACGGGTCTCTTCCCTGAGGAAGGTATAGGCCATACTCCACCACGGGGACCAAGTCCGTATTGGTGGAGGTTTGTAAGACTAGTGGCTGGTCTTACTGTCAGAAGTTTTCAAGCCGCCCTAAGGCCTCTGACTTGGCTTAACGACTGCCATCTATCGACGGCAGCCGGCACCAACTGCTTAACGTGCCTTGCAAAGCACGGAATCGCTCGAAAAAATGCCACTAACGTTAGTCATAGACGGTGACCCATCCATGGACTGAACGCGCCGTATGTTGCTTAACCTTAGTGATCGTTTAAGATCACTCGGGCAGCCCAGGCTACGAGCGCTAAGTGACTACTTAAATCTATATTGCTATCTCGTCAAATTTTTCAGAAAAGAGCGTGACAGAACGTTACTTAAGTATTTACTTACGTGAAATTCTCAATTCAGAAACCGGCCATAAACGAACATACTTAATTTATCATTATTAAAATTGTTTATTGCACAGTCTCGTATAAATAGAAGTACTCAGGCGAAGGTAGATTAGATTAGATTAAACATTTATTTGCATCTGCTTACACACATATTACAACAGTCGAAGCATCACAGAACAAAGCATTTTTTACAGCATTGAGAAAACAAATAAAAAACAGCAACAGTTTCAAGACACAGGAAGATAGTGCTAAAAGCAACATTTTCCACTTAATTTTGGTTTCAGTTTGCAAGTACAGTCGACAGCCACGTCAACCCTTACCCGCGTGCTGATTACTCGGTTACCTTATGGATCATTGTGCAACAAAAATTACTGATTAAGCTTGCCGTCGGCTGTATCTACTTAAAGCTGTACTATTGAATAAATTTAAATTTCCAATAAACGTGATTGGCATATCTACGACCCTACATTACCGCACTAAACTGTAGGTACAGTCGACAGGACATCATGGTATACACCCATGTACTCTACTCCGTTGCATTACGAGCGACTTTGCAACTAAAATGTGAAGATTGACGTGCTGTCGACTGTACATGGACGTAGTTTCAAGAAAACGACTCAATCCACAACATGGTCGAAAATGAGTTACGTATGCCAAACTGGCCTTTGAGGTCGGTTCTTTCATATTGAAAAAAAACACTGGCACAAAAAGAAGCCGAAATGACTTTTTAACATCATGGGACCAACCCACATGTATGGCGGACACATTTCGAAGTTTATCCGAAACGATTCAATTTTAACTCGAGAACCATTTTACTATACCGTTGATTGAGTAGAACCCTCCACGTACTGTACAAACATTAATGTATACCAAAAAAAAACAAATTAATTATACCCTTACTTTACCATAGATAAAAATATACTTAAGCGTAAGACCACTGGACATTACCAATCGGAACTTAAAACCTTCATATCTCCGAAGTTAATTTTTGTAGATTGAGTCGTTTTCGTGGAACTACGTCCAATCATCCGTACGTACGTAATATCGACGGAGCGTCAACTTTTACACCAGTTAAGTTACGGGTCACTTTGCAACTAAAATGTAAAGGTAAAGGTAAGCATGCAAACTTGCCAAGTATAATGCTGCGGCCACACTTGAAGGCGAAGATTCGTGTTCGCGTTGTCGCGACCAAATTTCGTGTTCGCTCTACGGCGAAGAGCTTGGCCACATCAAATAAACCTTCGCTACGTCGCGACAATCTAGAACGTTGCTAAATTCATTTTTCCCTTTGATGTGCGGTATTTTACCGACAGCAGCGCGAAGGGTGTTTGTATTTGCGATGATGCTTCGCGATAGGTCGAATTTTTTGGCCAGACATGTCGCCACAACGCAAATCTAGTGTGGCCGTACCATAAGACGCAGAGTTTGTCTCAGGGCGGCGTCTTATTATTTTGCAAGTTTCATTTTAAAAAACTAATGTTCTCTAAAAACTTGCCAAGTTTGGTCTGTAAATTTAAAAGTCACATTTTTTTCACATCTGCCAAAATACAATTTATCCCATATTCGCCACAAACTGGCAAAATGCATGATTTAAATATATATTTTAGACTATCATCATGATCATCTCGATCATGAGGGTCTGCGTTCGAGCCACGCATGTACCAATGACTTTTAGTTACGTACATTTGTTTGTTTGTACAGCAACACCATTCGCTGATAATTTGTGCCCGGATAACGGCGACAGCATTGCCATTTGTCACGTTTGGGACCTAATAAACTCGGCAAAACGTGGGCCCAGTTCTAGTGATTGGTGCCTCTGCCTACCCCCGCGGGGATAACGGGCGTGAGCTTATTTATTTATTTTATTTATTTTAGACTAGTCGTTGACTTCTTTTTTTTAATACCAGGGCCTAGATCCGCTAGTGCATTGTAGTACAATGACAACTGCATGAACATGGAGAGAAATGAGAAATGAGAAATTTATTTCAACGTAAAGAATTTACATTCTGCTTGTTGAATGTCAATGTACATAAAATTATAATGTTAGCCGCTGCCTTAGGGCCGAATGTAGTGGAGAAAAAGGCAGCAAAAAAAAACTCCACTCTGACCATCTTTTCTCAAAACATCTTAAATCTAATACAAAGTTTGGTAGGTACAAATGTCCATCTACCTAAGAATGTCAAAAATCAAGACCCATGAGTGCAATCAATACTTGCAATGTCAAACATTATTTGATTTTCTTAAATAAGTATGAAAACGCCAATGCTGCGGCCAGACACACGGACGGCACCCGTTCACGAGCATAACGCAGGGGTCAGCCATCGCCAGTCTCAACCATATTTGAGGGAAATAGGCGACCCGGCCACCGCGCCACCATTCGCATGACCTTTGGCAAACTTGTGTGATAAAGTTCTTGTCAATTATCTATAATTATAATTATAAAGTCGTCTAATCTATAGTAGGCCTTTACATAAAACTTTAGACAGAGCATTGTTTTTATTTTAAATATTAGAGAAGTATCGTCCGCAAACAGTACTATTTGTGACAATTTCTCTACTAGGTAAGGCAAGTCATTTACATACACTAAGAAAAGGAACGGCCCTAAGATGGAACGCTGAGGAACTCCTACTTTAACATCGGATCCAGAAGACTTACATCTATTTATATCAACTTTCTGCACTCTGTTAGCTAAATACGATGTAAGAAGTCCTAAAGATTTGTTCCTGAGACCATATCTAATTAACTTACAAAGGAGCGTTTTGTGGTTAACGCAATCAAAGGCTTTGGATAGGTCGCAGAAAACCCCGATGGCATCCTGCGCCTCCTCCCACGCATTAAATATGTGATTCATTAACGCGACACCTGCGTCTGTTGTTGAACGACCCTTAGTGAAACCGAATTGTTTTTTATGGAACAGTTTGTTCAAGCTAAAGTGTGTCAGCATACATATATACATACATAAGCTCACGCCTGTATCCCAGAGGGGTAGGCAGAGACCAGGGACTGCCACCTGCCACGATCCTGACAAACCACTTTCGCTTCATCGACATTCATTAGTCGTTGCATGCACGCACGCCGGTTTCGGGTACTTTTTATCTTGCCCTTTGCTAATACATCCCCTATTTGGTCGAAGTATGTTCGCCTGGGGCGTCCCTTACCGGCCCTTCCACTCACATTCGCTCGATATATTTGCTTCGTCAGTCGTTCTTCCAGTTGTCAGCAATTGGTGAAAAATTATTTTTTCAAAGACTTTACTTAGTACTGGCAGGATTGCTACGGGTCTAAAATTGTTTGGATCCTCCTTATCACCAGACCTAAATAGAGGAACAATTTTACTAAGCTTTAAGAGATCAGGAAAAGTCCCCTGATCATTACATTTATTAAAAATTATAGCAAGGTGTGGTGCTATGATATCAATTACCGTGGATAACAGTTTAACCGATAGTCCCCAGAGATCTTCTGTTTTCTTTATAATTATCTGTTTGAATGTTTTGATAATAGTTCGAGGGTTAACGTAGGAGAATTGAAAGTCTGTTGCACAGGGTGTAATATTTTCTAACATCAAGGCTTCTGCTAACTCTGGGGAAGAATTTAAGCCCGCCGTTATGTTCAGGGGGATGTTGGTAAAGAAATTTTCGAATATTTTTGCTATTTCTTCACTTGTATTTACCACTTTCCCATCTACCCTTAGTGAAAAACTGTTATCCCTAGGTTTTGTCTTGCCGGTCTCCTTATTAATTATTTGCCAAGTAGTTTTTATTTTATTTGCTGACTTCTCTATTTTTTTGCTTATATTAAGAGATTTAGCTATGGAACAGGTTTTTCTAAAGGTTTTAGAATAATTCTTAACAAACTCTGTAAAGCTCGGATCCGGATTTGATTTTTTTTGTTCATATAATTCATACAATTTAGTTCCAAGAGATTTAGTTTCATTGCCGCTTCAAGTCAACGCGCGCACTCAAAGCAAGCAATGTACGCGTCAATGGTATGAAAAAACACGTCACGTGACCCAACGGATTGATAGATGTCATCGAACTACAATGCACTAACAGAATCAAGGCCCTGGTTTTGATAAGAATCGCCTTTTCTGGACAAGGTCTTAGGTTTTGCTGGAAGGCAATCTCACATGGCAAATTGTCACACGGAATAAGGCGGCATACGACCGCTATTTGGCAAAACATCGTAAGCGCCAATTTTAAGAAAATACTTTTTTTATCGTAACCTACGCAGTTTGATGCCGTCTACAAAATATGTATAAATTGTAACGGTTTTTCAATCACAAAAAAAGTTACAAGCCATTTAGTGTTTTATCGTAACCGCCACAAAGGAGCATACGCTAAAAAAGTTATTTTTCTTTATCGTATCCGCCATGTCTGAAAAAAACGTCACATACGTTACCGCACGAGAGTGAAATAGACGTTTCGAGTTCGAATTCTGAGCAATCAGCTGGTTTAAAACGGTGTCAATCAGTCGACATAGCGTGCGTACTACTGTTTGATCTCAAAAGAAAACTTAAATTTAGAAGGCAAAACTGCGTTAAAAGTTGTTTTTGATTAGTTACAGGTAACTCTCACTGCTATAATTTATTTTGCTTACTATCGCTTGCGTGAACAGCAGGCAAGGCTTAAAAATAACAATTTTTACCTATCCGTAAGAATTTGGAGGCTCTTGCGCGATTACCGGACAAGTTTAGTACCTACTATAATTGCAAATTGCCTGGGGCTCTTTCTGTGTGGTCAGAGACCCTCTTCAAGTTAATATTATTTTCGACTGCCTCTTTAGTTCAGTCATCATTCAGCCACTAGAAGTCTACTGCTGGACATAGGCCTCCTCCATGGATTTCCAAAAAGACCGGAGCGGCTTGCATCCAGTGTCTTCCTGCCACTTGGATAAGATAGTCTGTCCATCTTTTGGCTGGTCGTCCTACGCTGCGCTTGCCGATGTGTGGTCTCCATTCGAGCACTTTTTGGCCCCATCGGCCATGAGTTCTGCGTGCTATGTGCCCCGCCCACTGCCACTTCAACTTGCTCATCCGGTGGGCTATGACTTTCGTTTGTCTACGGACCTCATCATTTCTGATTCGGTCTCCGAGCATAGCCCTTTCCATAGCTCGTTGCGTTACGTTTAGCTTTTTTATGAGGCCCATAGTAAAAGACCACGTTTCAGTGCATAAGTAATCACTGGTAACACACTCTAGTTGTATAATTTTGTTTTGAGTGACTGAGGTATATCGGAGGAAAATACTTTTCTAAGCTTCCCGTATGCTGCCCAGCTGAGTCGGATTTGACGACTGACCTCTTTCACGAAGTTGGCCCGGCCTAGTTGGACTGTATATTGTAAGTAGACGTATTCATCTACAACTTGGAGAGTCGAGTTCCCTACTGTTATTGGTGTGGGCAAAACACGGGCGTTCGACATGACCTTCGTTTTGTCCTTGTTCATTTTAAGGCCCACCCGTTGAGAGACTCAACTGAGGTCTGGGAGCATTATGCTGAGGTCCTCCAGTGTCTCTGCCATGACTACTATATCGTTGGCAAATCGAAGGTGACTGATGCACTCGCCATTGATATTGATGCCGCGTTCCTGCCATTCCAGAAGCTTGAAGGCATCTTCCAGATCGTTCGTGAACAGTTTCGGAGATATGACATCTCCCTGTCTCACGCCTCTTTTCTGTGGAATTCTGCTCCTGTACTCCGACCGACATGGTGGCGTTGTGGTACAAGCACCTCGATATACCGATAGTCAATTCGGCAACACTGGAGATACTCGAGCACCTCCCGTGTCTCGAACGAATCGAAGGCAATCGATGACATGATAGAAATAAATGAAAAAGATGAGAATGAGATAATCGTATTCAAAACAGATGGTAAAGATAACAATAACATTATTTTCAAAACTTCAAAGACCGGTTAACTGCAGTGATTCTGAAGTATCTACGGCGTCTTCGACCATCGACTTCATCATTCAAGAAACAGAATGTAAATCCTTTACGTTGAAAAAAAAATTCTGACTGAGGGCTATTGTTACTATGGTTAGGTTTGAATAATATAATAAAAATAATAATAAACGTTTATTTCGGATAAAACAGTGATCCATATTGATGTTAGTAGCCTTAAAAACTAAAACTAAACTAAAAGTAAAAACTATGTTAGTAGGCTTAATAGGTATCTTAATTCTACTTTATTTTAAAAACACGTTCTTTTATAAACAGCCTACACGTAATGAAAATAAGTTAAACTATTTTCATCACATGCAAGCCATCCAAATGGTTCCATATTGGACAGTCCGGCCTGTCCGCCAATACCTGTAGGAAGCCGTTGGTACTGCCTCGGACGCGGCCTAGCAGGGAAGCCGCACGCTTGCGCATTATGGCATGAAAGCCGTCCGTGCGGGCCTCCGCGAACATGCCCAAGGCATAAGATAAGATAGATAAGATATTTTAAGATAAGATATTTATTTTATCAAAAACAGAGATACACAGATATGGTACAATAACATATGTAGAGTACATTTTCGACATTAGGTTACAAGGCTTATACACAAAATAATGAATTCCTGATGTCTAAACTAGGCAGGGCCTGTTGTATAGAACACCAGTGTTTCTTCCATAGTTATATTGTAAAAAATTATAATAGAGCACATTATTATTATTCATTAATAATTATTACGATCAATTTGACCTATGATGTCACATAGATAAAACTGTATATTCAATATTGTTATATAATAAGATTTTAATCATTCTGCAATTAATTATTATTTATGTTTAAATTAAAATTGTATTATTTATAGATTTTTAGATTCCTATTTATGATTTATTTTAAACTATACTAGCATGCATGTGAAAAGTGTGAGGGTGTAAACTGTGTATCTGTGAGGTGTAGCGAGTGTGTGAAGAAATTATGTAGCGTGTGGCGAATGTAGAGTAAAATATTTAGTGCCATATATTATGTAGTATTGTAATTTTAACTAATTATTCTCAATAGGTCTTCAGTTTCTGTGTAGGAGAGAGTGAGAAGAAAGTTTTTGACCCACTTTTTACATTCATATTTTGTTAGTTCGGATATACTGTGTTGTTTACTGATTCTATTATATAAAAAAATACCCATAAATAATAAAGATCTTTGTGCGAATGTTGTACGGACGCGTGGTAGCCGAAGTATTCTGGTTTTGTGTCTTTTTGTTCTGTCTGAGGAATTAAATTTTAAGTTTTTATGTTGTTCAAGGATGACGTGTAGGATATAAAGTTGGCGAATCGTGAGTACTTCTGTAATTTGATAAACCTCTTTGGTGGGGGTACGAAACGGCAACATTTTACTAACTTTTAATATAGCACGCTGCGCTCTTTCGAGGCTTATAAGGTGTGATTTCGCAGCGCCACCCCACACTATAATGCAATATGTTACTATTGATTGGCACAGAGCATAGTAGATTGATTTTATTAGTGTGGAGTCTGCTATATGACGAATTGTTTTAAAAATATATATTAGTTTACGGACACGCGCTGAAAGAGTTGCAATATGTTCTTCAAAAGAAAGATGTTTGTCCAAAATCACCCCAAGATATCTAATAGAGTTAACTTTTTCAAGTTTTGGGCAGTTGCAATTGTTGGACGGTGAAAACAAACAAAAAACTGAGTGTGCAATTATAGAATGGGTTTCTGGACTAGGTTGAGTCGACGCGACAATTGAAAATGCAATGTATTTAGTTTTTTCTGTGTTCAGACTCAAGAGATTATCACTAAGCCATTTCATAACCAAATCTAAACCCTTTTGGGAATTACTAAACACTTCGTTCCAACTTTGTCCCCTAAAAGTCAGAGCTGTATCATCGGCAAAGGATGTTACTTCTCCATCTTGTAGATTAATATTACAGAGGCTGTTAATATATATTAAGAAGAGGGTTGGACCGAGGATACTTCCTTGAGGAATTCCGAACTTAATCGGGAGAGAGTCGCTCAATAAGTCACCTACCCTTGTCCTTTGTGATCTATCTAAAAGATAGGTTTTAAATAACTGTAGCTGAGTGCCCCGAACTCCAAACTCTATCTCAAGTTTTTTCAGCAATAAATGCAACGGGATCGTGTCAAAGGCCTTTCGCAGATCCAAAAATATAGTAAGGCACTTTTCTCGTGCATCTAGGCTTTTAATAATGCTACTTGACACTTTAGATACGGCGTCGGTGGTCGACTTACATCTACGAAAACCAAACTGATTGGATGACAACATATTGTTTTTCTCAATGTAGCTTATAAACTGATTATTTATAATTTTTTCAAGTATTTTTGACAGTGTCGGTAGTAAAGATATCGGTCTATAATTGCTCGTAACTGATTTATCACCTGATTTGTGTATAGGAGTTATTATCGATTTTTTAAATGCAGTTGGGAATATACCAGAAGTTATTGATAAGTTGCAAATGTATATAATTGGGCCAGCTAGGATTTTTATATTCTGTTTTATAATTTTTGAAGATATTTTATCCCACCCGGAAGAACAAGTATTTTTCAGTGAGTTAACAATCGAAACTACTTCTGTGAGATCAGTTTCTAGAAGAACGAAGGAATTCTGGCAATGGGTCTCAGCTTGATATCTCAACGCTACATTAGATAATTCACTTGAGCGATCTCTTATTATCGAATTTGCTAGGTTTTCACCCACATGAGCAAAATAACTATTAGCCACATTTATAGCTTCGGCAGGGTCTGCGGACAGTGAAAGTACATCCTTTGGGACTGTCTTATTTGGTTTAAATCTAGTGATATCATTAATGACTTGCCATGTTTGCTTGGAGCCGATCTTGCTGGCTTTTTCTAACTGGGATTTTTCATATTGTCTCTTTAGACGTCTTAGTATGTTATTACAGAAATTTCTGTAACGACGATAAGTAGTACTAAGTATATTATTTTCTGGATCCGATTTCATTTTTTTGTGCATCCTATCTCTATTCTTCATACAACGAATCAGTCCTGGAGTGATCCAGGGTTTTAATGGTGTTTTACGTTTGGACAATACAATATTAGTACAGTTTGTTTCAATTATCCCCGCTATAGTATCTACAAACAAATTTGTAGCTTCATCACAATTATTATGTTCAAAGACCGGTTTAAAATCTGTCTTTCCCAATTCACTCGCTATACCCTTGTAATTAATTTTTGTTATTATTCCATTAGCAAAGAACTTCTTTTGTCTCATGTCCAAGCAAACACAAACAAGTCTATGGTCGGTTACGGTATGATTTATGACTAGAGTTTTTGATTCGTGAGGAGATCTTAATATGACGTGATCAAGGCATGAGGTCTCTCTAGTAGGTGTTATATGAGCTGGGAGGAGACCATGGCTAGCAGTAAGCTCTAGGTAGCTGGAAGTACGAGTCTCTGAGTTATCTCTTGCAATGTCAATATTAATATCGCCAACCAGTAATAAATGTTTATATTTCCTTAAAGAGGTTAGTAAACCCTCTAATGAGCTTAAAAAAGGTTCAATAGATGAATAGGAAGGTGATCTATAAATAGAGATGATGGCAACATTGTCATTAAGAATCGTGACAAGGCAATTTGCTTCATGAAAGTCAGGTTCAAAACATTGTACATTTATATCTTCTTTTATGTATATTACAACTCCATCGTTTTGATTATAATTTTTTGCTGTAGAAAAACAAGTAAATTTTGTGAATCTTGGTAAATTTTGATTAGTTGTACTATTTAACCAGCACTCGGTAAAAACTATGACGTCTGGCTCTATTTTAGTACGATGTAAAAGCGTATCAAAGCCAGGAGTATTGCATGAAATACTCCTAATGTTCTGAGTAATAATTTTAAGGTTTTTATTTGAATGGCTTAGGTAATGGGGACAGTCATCTGGGTCACAAAGAATTGATTTAGATATCTGATAGTTATCAATAGAATCAATCAATTTGTTAATGTTATTATCTATATTAAAATAAGTCCGGAAAGTTAGCGAGTCTCTTGAGTGGTTTCTGTTGCATAACAATTATATTAATATCACTGAAGAATATAATGGAACTAGATATATTTTTATATAGAGTGAACGTAACCGTTTTTATTATTTGTAAGACAGTGATGTGTGTGTGTACCAATAATGTTCTTAATCTGAGTGTAGGATGTATATTTTGTAGTATTGTTTGCGTGTGTATGTGATTTGACAGTGTGAGTGTGTGATTTGACATTATAATTGACCAAATATTGTGTTTCACAGACACAAGTATTTTCAGAACTAATATAAGCATGCAAATATATCTTAAGAGAGCAGAAAATATAAAAACTAGTCAATTTTGTAATAAGTTGTCGACCTGTAGCTCAGATTCAACAGAGATGGCTGGCAGTCCTTCCGACTTTCGTAGAAAAACGTTGCCGTTGCTTGTCCAACAGAAAAGATAACCTTTTGTTTTCTGGAGGTCACGTGCACGGAAGAATAGTCTTCTTGCTTTTGGAGTCAGGTTTTCGCTTACGTAAATAGGTTTTTGAGGACCATTCAGCCCTAGGTGTTTGGTGCTCAACTTGTCTCTTTTGTTTTCTTGATTAAATTTCTTTGTAGCTTTTATTATTTTGTCTCTGGTCAGTACCGAGTTAAGCTCCACGATTACCGGTCTAGAGCTTTCAGATTTGGATTTTGCACGAAAAATATTCCGGATTTCACACGGTTGTATCGGATTTTTCAAGGCACTAGATGTTTTTACAACCAAGTTAATTAAGTCGTCTTTAGTCTCAGATTTGTTTGTTGAGATATTATGAATTTCGAAGCTGGCAGATCTAGAACTGCGTTCCAAAGTTTCAACTTTATTCTCAAGAAGTTGTATGTACTTCATGTTAGATTTCCGCTCCTCTTCCATTTGCTTAAATTCTTTTAGTATTGCTTCGTATTGTTTCGCATTAAAATCACACGATAAGCGAAGCTCATCATTTTGTTTTTTGAGCTCATTTACAGTTGCCAAAATTTCAGTTAATTTTGAGTTTTGAGATTTAGACCAGACTTCAAAAGTAGTCTCAAACGGAGAAACACACTCTTGGCAATCTATCTCCTCCCTCCTGCGTTTGACATTTCGTGAGGTTTTAGAAAAGTCCTCATCATCGGTACGAGTTAAAATAAGTGGCTCCGACCCCGTGTGCTTCAAACTGCAAGGAGAGGGCGGCGGTGTTCTTCTAAGTGACATATTTGTCTAGTTGATGTTAAAATGGAGTATCAGGCGCACAGATTTACGAGGATACGATACGCGATCAGTGAATGGCGAGTAAGTGATGAATCGACTTACTGTGACTTTATAGTAAGCGCAGCGCAGTAGCTTGGTTATCAATGGAGCCGGCTCGGTGCGTAACGTTAAGTTAATGCGCGCAGTATCTTGAAGATAGTTATCTCTGTCGCTCACCGAGTGTTTCTCCTTCCTTCTTGTACGAGACACGTTCAACACATGCACTGCCGCAATTCGCTCACTCCGCAGATGTCGCCGCAGCAGAAACTCTTCACTTTTTATGCGCTCCTATTATTTCATTTGTATTAAGTTGCTATACTATTTTATTTATTAGCAAAATTAAAATTTGATAAATCCAGTCACACGTGTGCTCTATAGAGAGGTCCGGGGGGAAGGGGGATAAGAACGAGCATCACAGTCCTGACCGTCGTCTGAGTGGTCATTCCACTTCTCCGCAATTGTTTTTGTTATTGATTCACTGTGTTGGTCAGCTACAGGTTCAAAATTAGACGATCGAAGTGAATTAATAGGCAGATGGGATAGTTGAGTTTCCCCTGGTGAACCTGAAACACGGGTCGAGTTTAATCCGGTAATAAACCCCATCGGACCGCTGTTGCAATCGCGACTGTCCTGCAGACAATAAGCGCCTCTTTTTGTATTTACATACGGCTCATACCCATAATTCGAACTTTTTTTCTATTCGTCTACCTCACATTTTAATATCCGATATTCCTCAACAGTTACATAGTCCATTTCACGTTTAAGGTAATTCTTCTGAATTGTTCTCAGTTTGCCTTGTATAACCATAATATCCTTCAACAGACGTGTAGCATCTATGTGATCGAATGTTATCGGGGGTAGTTTATGAAGCTCGCGGGCCACAAAAATCGGCAATTTCTCAGGATCTGTTTCTTTTATCAATCTGATGATATCATCAATAATTCTCTTTGATTTTCCATCTCCCTGCCTAGTTGTTTTACGTTTCGAGATGGAATCAAATAAGAGATTTTTTGCAGTGAGTAGGTCATCGTCACTGAAACTTTTACAGAGCAATGCTAGCGACACTTCACTCATTACATCCACTTTATTTTGCACGAAAGGAAGTACTTCATTAATCACCACATTACAATTAGCACATTTCACCGTTGACGACATTTTTCTACGGTTCAATGACCCTTACATGACACGATATACAAGCGAGCGTAAATACGCTACCGCGCGCGATCAGCTGTCGATGCGGACTGCTTAAAGATGTTTAAAAGATGATGATGCTTTGATGCTTGATGACGCTGATGAAAAAATGATGCTTAAATAATGTTTATAAGTTTACTAATTATTTTGTATCCTTTATAGAAGTGATAAAATTTATGGTTGTTTATTTTATCTTTAGGTACAATAGGTAAAAGTAATTTGAAATAAGTGATTTAATTTATGTTTATTATTTTACCTGTGCAATTGTGTTTTAAAGAATAAAACATCTTATTTTAAATATTATTTCATTTAACTTCACTATTTCGTTTTTTTCTACAATTATACGATACAATTAGGCAGCAGATTTATTAAGTATAATTAAAGTATAAATGACATCGTATGCGACATTACACAAAATTGCCGCATATTTTAATGTCGAAAATTATCGTATGCGCCATTATTACTTCAAACCGTGTAGTTTCATTGTTTTCTTAATTTTTAATGGATTAACGCAACGAAAAGTAAAATTTCTTACCTGAGACGTACACCCGTAGCTTTACTAGGTTTCAAATAAATTGAAAAAAATCGTCACCTGTAAAATTTGATTTTTGGCGCTTACGATGTTTTGCCAAATAGGGGTCGATGGTTAACTTACTATGCTCGCGAGGCTGTCCACTCAGAACGCGACGTTAAGAGACACTCTACGGGCGACTAGTTCCAAGTTGATTTTTCTTTGAGTTCAAAGGAATAGAAATAAAAGCAGCTGTTGTTCCAGAATAAGGATTTCATCTGAGCAAACAAGTTTACGGTCACCGATCTTGAAGCGACATCAATCGTAGGGCCGACGTAACCATAGAAAAAAATCATTTTATTTGAATAAACAAATAGAATGATAATAAAATAAATGGTCACAAATGTTGTTTTGTGTTAAGCTTTTATAACTCCTCTATATTTCTGAAATCAATCAATCAATCGCAACTCATGAAACACCTCAATTAGAATTTTGTACGTTAGTTTTGTTCTATAAAAGTTTTACATATTTTTATTTAAGTCCCGCTGTTCAAATTCTGCAAATGTCACAGCTTTCAGTAAACCATTATCCTTCATTGATACGCTAAGTGGTAATATCCGAGCTATATCTCCTCTCTGGTGAGTTTCACCTACCTAAGACTGGTACAGTTAGCCCAATCATCTGATCATCATCTGATCATTCGAGGAAGGGATGACCCGTCTCACTGGGAAATTGGCACTGCTTGCTGTAATACAGGTGTCAAGCCTAGCACAGCAACATAAGTTAATATAATAATGTTGATCCATAAACTAGTTTGTAATTTTAGATAGTATGAAAACTGTAAGTTTTCTGAAATCTGAAATGGACCACAATAAACAATTTCAAAAACTATACGATACGACAGTAATCTATATAAAAAACCAATTAGTAGTTGGAATAGGCAAAGATTTGTGTTGACAATGTCCGATTGGCATTGGCAGTGCTTTTTGGAGACAACTCAGGGGCCTGTTTCGTAGATCATACAGTGCCACCATCTTACCTGTTCAGTTGATAGCGGCGCTAGTGGAGAATTTAGTAGTAACATATTAAGAAATATATGTACCGAAAAAAATGAGAATATTTTAAGTCAAAGCCCCGTCTTTTAATTTTAGTGCAAACATAATTCTTAACATAAGTCCTAGTAAGTGAATAAACAAAACATAGAATGGGTAACAGGATTTACAATTAGTAAAAATTTTCCCCCCTGAACAGATAACTTGCTGGCACTGTAGAGCTTACTATGACAATTCTAGTGCATTGCAAACTCTTTTAACCCCCAGATTAACAAATAGACTCTACACTACAACGTAATGTACCTCGGATTGTACTATAATAGACTAAAGCCGACTTGCCCTACTTCTAAATGTAATTTAAGTCGCCATCTAAATCGACTTTTGCATGAAGAATTTTAGTTACTAAGAATTTTATTAAAGCCACAATTAATAAATTTGTGCAAGTCGGTCCATGGATTCTTATCTTATGAAACTCGGCACTAGTCCTTCGGTTAATAATATACCCACGCTCAGATCCTGCAAATAGACCAATTCTCCAGCAATGACGTTGGGCCGTGGCATCCGGCGCTGCGGGCGGAAGCAATATGCGATGCGCAACTTAGTTACCGCATTGATTGGTGTCCTCTCCCTTCTTAGGCCCGTTTACATTCAACCCCATGACTGCAGTTATAATCCATCTTTATATACTTGGCGATTTTTTAAACGACATTGAATTAAAAACCTTTAGCGGTAGAAAATTCGATACCGTTTGCAAATTTAGTACTAGCTAGCACTAAATTTGTAAACTGTTTGAAGTTTTCTACCGCTAAAGGTTTTTGATTTAGTGTCGTTTAAAGTCTGAAAAAATGTGAAGTATAGATAAATGGATTACCGATATGTATACACTCGATTCCGTTTCTGTATGGGGAGACCCGCGAGGTACCAGATCCAAGTTGCAGCAAGTATATTTATAGTGCAACAACTATTTTAACAATAAAGTGTTCTCTGCTCTTCTCCCTAGCAATATATGTGAATGTATGTAAATGTTTATGTTATGTTTAGGTTTTCTTAAAATGCAAGTAGGTACCTGGGTGACAGAGCTTTGCTCGGTACTTTTTTTGTAATATAAACTATGTAATATAAAATTAAAATAATCCTTTTTCAACAAAAAAAGAACTTGGCAAAAAAAAACATGACTCGAACCGGGTCTCTTGACATCGGCCCGAAACGGGTCGCCCGTTTTCCCGTCAGAACTATCCCAACCTTGCAGGTAAACGCGAAATTTACCTCTGTATGTTATTATAGCAAATTTCAATTGCCTTAATCCACGGATAAAACAACGATTTCTAAAAATGGAACCTAGTTGGATCAATTAAACGCCCCCGAAAGCATCTGCCTACAAAATTTCGTGAAAATCGTTGGAGCAGTTTCAGAGATTCTGATTATATATAAATATATATACAAGAATTGCTCGTTTAAAGAGATTAGATGAAAGATGCATAGCTGCCTGACTGTCAGTATTTTGCAATGAGCATAAACCTATGAATATGGAAGCATGGCTAGAAGACCAGAGTCTATTTAGATTGGACAGAACATGAACAGTCTACGAAATGATAAAAGAGCTACTTTCATTTCCTTTCTCACTTTAGGTGAAGTACGGACGTTGGAAGGTCACAGAGTTGCGCTTCGATATTTGTGTTGAGCGTAGTGCGCAGTGGAAAACTTGTGTAAGTAGTTTTCTATCTATACTGTAAAAATTATATTTTTCTCTGTCGTATCTGGTCCCACAGTTGCGTAAGTAGAAGCAGGAAAGAAGTAAAAGTCGATGACCAATTACAGTCTGTCAGCTTTTAGAATATATACCTAGGCTACTATCTGATACAATCGGATATATTCATTTAATAGAAATATCGTAGCTAATATGACACTTAATTAATTAATTTCGAAATCAGAACTCGATAGTAGTATTGCACTCATGTGCTTTCGGCGAAAACCGAAGCCTACTCTAGAGCCCAAGGTATATTTTAAAAGCTAACAGACTATAGTAAATAACTTCCACACCGCACACTTGTCCTGGGCCTAAACTAGAATACCTTGTGCTATTGAGGTCGTGTGTACCAATTGCGGCGGCCCCCAGTTGGAATCGAACAAACGTCTTCCGCCTGGGTAATCAGACCTGATACCGCTAGACCAAAGAGGCAGTAACATTAACAACACAAACATTAACATTAGTACTGCTTCGTAATAAAATCAAAATCTTACGATCAAGCACAATTTTATCGAGTCGTGGGCCATTATCAAAAACAGTTTTTGGAATAGAATAGAATAGAAAAAAAATATTTTGGGTGTGACAAGTGAAAAGAAATATTTCAAATCAGAATATAATTATGAAGACTGGTTTTATCTTTTACCGGTATGGCCACTGCAGTAATTTTAATGTTACCAAATTAGCGGTACTAATATTCTAACAATATTTATCTAATGATACCTATCAACGAGAAATAGTCTGATTATCACATAACACTATTTTCTAAATAGTAAGTAAACATTATAAGTACTTTAATAATTAAATGCATTGCATGTCATTAATTTTTACTTGGAAATTGGGTTAGTGTGATGTAATATTGTCTGTGATTCATATAAACCTACTAGCTGTTGCCCGCGACTACGTCCGCGTAAAGTGAGTAAAGTGTTTGCAAATATGATAGGGATACTTTTAGCGCCTGCGAAAGAGTGTTCATACTGACTTCGCAACCCCCTCTCACCCCCTTAAGGTATGCTTTTTGAAAGACTACTTTACACGTCTTTCATGACTTTCAATGAAACTACTTTACACGTCTTTCATGACTTTCAATGAAGGACCTTCGTACTAAATTTCATTCGAATAACTTCAAAAACGGCAAAGTTTCATACTAACTTTGAACCCCCATTTTACCCCCTTAGGGGATGAATTTTCAAAAATAGTTTCTTATTGCTCCCCTACGTTACAAAAGGAACATCTGTGCAAAATTTCAAGTTTCTAACCCTTATTATAGTTTATGCCCTGTGTTGATAATATGTCAGTCAGTCAGCTTCTCCTTTTATATATATAGATAGTACAGTTTACAGGAAGTAGAGTAAAAAAGATGATTGTAAAGATCGGCATCTTGGACAATCGTCTGATATTATTTCAACATCTACGTGGACATATTAGTATCGCTAATTTGGAACCGGTGATAGATAAAACAAGAATCGGTCATTTCCTTTGCAAAAAGTTACCGAAGCACCCACATCCTACTCCAAGATAGACACTTCAATTGTGAATTCTAGGAAACGACAATCATAACGTGTATTAAACGTGGCTATCTTCACTTATTCATTTGTAGTGCTGTCTTCTCCAGTACTTTGTAAAAGATTTTGTTTGTAAATAATACCAATTCCATAATAAAACTTAATTTCGTATTTTTTCTTGTATCTCTCTGAGATTCAGACGTAGTTTTATGTTCTAAATCCACTGTCTTTTCGCCATGTGTGACCCTCTGGAAAATGTCGAAAGCCCTTAGCACTAATAGAAAAACAATCTGACGTTTTATTTTATTGGAAAACGGCCTATAGCTGGCCTTGTAAATAATAAACTCACGCCCGTTATCCCCGAGGTGGTAGACAGAGGCACCAATCACTAGAACTCTACCTACGCTTTGCCGAGTTTATTAGGTCCCAAAGAGACAAGTGGCAAGCTTGTCGCCGTTATCCGGGCACAATTTATCAGCGAATGGTGTTGCTGTATAAACTAACAAATGCACTTAACTAAAAGTTATTGGTACATGCGTGATTCGAAGCCAGACCCTCATGATCGAGAAGCAAGGGCGAACCCTACTACACCACCACCGCTATGGTCCTAGATTATAAAGCGTAAATTGGCAACGTGTTGTGCAAGACATTCACGGGAAGAAAGATATTATAGCTATCTTTTATTTAAATTTATATACAAAAATCATCGACGTGTCTCTTTGTCAAAAACGAGGCAAACTATTTTTTTAAGTTGCATATTTTGAGGAATAGATTTCTCTCATGTTAAACCGAAATTCTGGGAACGATTGCTACCAGATGCAATGAAAAAAAATCAGTGATACAACACGCCATATTGTAATGTTTACTAAATAACATTGTTAACAAACAATTCGTGAACTTGACAATAGTCTTTGAATTATTAACAGATTTTAGTAATTCGTTGAAGTGAGCAGCATATCAAACTCTACTTGGTTTATTTATGTTCTGCAACCTCAAGCCGAGTGCTTGAACCACTGAAGTCAACTCTCTCAACCAAAAAGCGCTAGAAGAGCCCAACAGATGTGTTTGTGATGGCGCTGTTTCTGATTCCCACGACACAGGGTGTCCTAGCGTGGGGCCAGAAGCAGTGTATGTATGTGCCTGTATGTAAAGTTTATGCTAGGTGTTAGATTTGACATAGGTATGTATGAATTTGGCGAAAATATGACATGTCTGTTATACCCTGTAGGCTTCTTGCGAGGAATTTCATTTAAAAATTTGGTAATCAAAAATTAAAATATTAAAAAACCTCCCTGAAGGAAACGACTGGTCACAATTATGCCAAAGAATCGTTAATCGATAAGATATTAAACGTTTGCAAGTGGAGACTACGAGCGACGCCCAATTATAGCTCACTCGACCGAAAATCTGACGCGGAACATCAAAGATTTTTTAATGATTCAATTACAATGTGTTTTGTGATTGTATTCTGTATTTTTAGTATAAAAATATATTGCTTGGCAAATTTCATAGTTCTAGGCCAAGGGGAAATTAGGTTCCCTTGTTTGTGGAAATAAACGGCCGTATCTTGTTTTTACGTTAACTTAGAAGTTTAATTTTTTTACTCCTTCAAGGAACCGTAAAGGAGATCATTCATTTCGGACCAAAAACTGAAAGTGCCGGCCAGATAGAAAAAAAGTAATATTGGGATAGAACACACAATTTCTATAAAAAAAATCTATTACATAAACCCTGTGCATCTATGGTTTTGTTGCTATATGCTTTTAAAATACGAGAAAAATGTTATTTTGATAGTGTCTTTCTAATAGACTTGATCACTTGAATAGTGATTTATTTTGACTATAGTATTTCCAGCATACATAAATACATATAATCGTACCTGCATGTACCTGTTTGCCCGAAGGGGTAGGCAGAGGCATATTATACGCGCATTTTTTTAGGCCCCGTTTTCATGTAATGGTCGGCGTGTGAAATAAAGCGTACCTATTAAATTATTGTACACCAAATTGTAACATTGTGCTGTGTGGTGTCTGCCTAGAGAATAGCACCAACCCAACTCTTTCCGCGGGTGTCGTAAAAGGCGACTAAGGGACACAAAACCGGGGTGTGGGCAGCAGCGCCTCCTGCAGTACAACTCTACTGCACTGCGATCCCCAACCCGCATGCCCCGTGGGGATTATGGGCATTACCCCTAATGATGGCACAACCCAGGAAACGGCCGCCAGTTCCCGGCCACCTCGCTATTCCTGGCCATCGTGGCAGCGGCCATGGTAACGGTGGGGTAAGGGTACTAAGAATCACCGGGCTACCTCAGGCTGCCACAAACAACTGACCCTGGCAACGTTCAACGGACGCACTCTGAGGCTTGACCATCATCTAGCGCAGTTGGAAGTGGAATTAGAGAACATTAAATGGCATGTTCTGGGGTTATGTGAAGTCCGTGAGTGAAGAGAGGGGGAGGACACCGTAACCCTAGACTCGGGCCATCTTCTCTACTTTTGCGAGGGTGATAAAACATCCTAGGGTGGCGTAGGTTTCCTCGTCAATAAGGCCCTTTCTAACAATGTTGAAGAAATCTCTAGTGTGTCGACCAGGGTAGCGTACCTGATCTTTCGGCTGTCCAAGCGTTACACCATGAAGGTCATTCAGGTTTACGCACCGACCTCGGCACTTTCTGATAGTGAAGTTGAGGATATGTACGAAGACATATCCGAAGTTTTACATAACACCACGAAGGCTCACTTCAACGTTGTTATGGGGGACTTTAACGGCAAGGTGGGAACCCAAAGTGGCAACGAGTCCCGAATAGGCCCGCATGGTTATGGAGTCAGGAATCACAGGGGGCAAATGCTTGTCAACTTCCTTGAGAAAGAGGAACTATTCTTGATGAACTCTTTCTTCAAGAAACAGCCTCAAAGGAAGTGGACATGGCAAAGCCCCGACACTGTGACCAAAAATGAGATCAACTTCATCATGACAGATAGCAAGCATATATTTAGGAATATCTCAGTGATCAACAGGTTCAATACCGGATCCGATCACCGACTTCTCCGAGGCTCTCTGAATATCAACTTGAAGCTTCAAAGAAACCGTCTGATGAAGTCCACGCTCCGACCAAACCCAATCCAAATCATGGCGGGCACCGAGAAGTTCCAGCAGCTTCTCGGGGACAGATTTGTTGCCTTGGAGCCCACTGACGACGCTGACGAGACCCTACACAATCTGGTCATAGCACTGAGGGACGAGGGCATCAAGTTCTGCAAAACGTAGCGGACAGGCAGGAAATCCAACTCTCGGCTGAGACTCTCCGGTTGCTGACAAAAAGACGGGAAACCACCGAAGCGACTTCGTCAGAGAGGTCAGACCTGAACAAGCGAATTGCGAAGATGGTACGGCGTGACCTTCGGAGCTCCAACACACGCCTCATTGAAAAGGCAATAGAGCAAAACCGAGGGTCCAAAGTATTCACTCAGCAGCTTGGCAGGAGCCACCTGACAAAGCTTACAACGCACGACGGGAGGACCGTATTGTCAAAGCCGGAGATCTCCGCCGAGATAGAGGATTTCTATGGCCGATTATACGATGCACATGCACCTTATTCCCAACGAGACGACCAAGATTCCAGAGCCACCCTGACGCGCCACTACACCGACGAACTGCCTGACATCAGTCAAGACGAGATCGTGCTAGCTCTATGGCAGCTTAAAAATGGAAAAGCCCCCGGTGAGGACGGAATAACATCAGAGCTCTTGAAAGCTGGAGGAGCCCCTGGTGTACAGGAATTACAAAAGCTCTTCAACGCTGCCCTTCACAGTGGGAGAACTCCAAAGGCATGGAGCGGGAGTTTGCTGGTGCTCTTTTTTAAGAAGGGTGATAAAACTCTTCTTAAAAATTACAGACCCATCTCGCTCCTGAGCCATGTCTATAAGCTGTTTTCACGAGTGATCACGAATCGTCTCGCCAGGAGACTCGACGAGTTCCAGCCTCCGGAACAGGCCGGGTTTCGCGGAGGATATGGCACCATAGACCACATTCACACAGTGCAGATTATGCAGAAGACCGAAGAGTATGATCAGCCCCTGTGTCTTGCTTTTGTGGACTATGAGAAGGCCCTTGACTCTGTCGAAACCTGGGCTATTCTGGAATCCTTACAGCGATGCCAAGTAGACTATCGTTATATCGAGGTGTTGAGATGTCTGTACAAAGCCGCCTCCATGAGTGTCCAAGTACAGGGCCAGCAGTCTAATAAGTTCTAGTTTCCAGTCTAGTAAGACTGGAAAGAATAGGGCATAGACATAAACGGCGACTACATCTCACACCTGCGATTCGCAGATGACATAGTCTTAATGGCGGAGTCGCTAGAGGAGCTGAACCACATGCTGGCCAGCCTAGCATCAGCCTCACGACGCATCGGTCTTGGTATGAATTTGGATAAAACCAAAGTCATGATCAATGGCCACATTGATCCAATACCGGTCGTCGTACATGGTCACCTCCTCGAAATCGTTTCCGAATACACTTACCTCGGGCAGATTCTGCAGTTAGGTAAAACAATTTCAAGAGGGAGGCCAAGAGGAGGATCCAGCTAGGCTGGGCAGCGTTTGGAAAACTACGCCGAGACTTCTCGTCATCCATACCGCAGTGCTTGAAAACGAAAGTTTTCAATCAGTGTGTCCTACCTGTTATGACCTACGGAGCCGAGACATGGACACTCACGAAAGGGTTGGTCCACCAGTTTAAAGTCGCTCAGCGAGCTATGGAGAGAGCTATGCTCGGAGTTTCTGTGAAGGATAGGATTCGTAACGAATACATCCGACAGAGAACCAAAGTTATCAACATAGCTCAGAGAATTAGCAAGCTGAAGTGGCAGTGGGCTTGCCATATTTCGCGAAGAACCGACAACCGCTGGGGTAAACGTGTTCTTGAGTGGAGACCGCGACTCGGCAAACGTAGTGTAGGACGCCCTCTAACCAGGTGGGACGACGATCTGCGAAAAACTGCAGGCAGATGCTGGATGCGGCAAGCTGAAGACAGGGCGCTATGGCGCTCATTAGGGGAGGGCTATGTCCAGCAGTGGACTAATATAGCCTGATGATGATGATGATGATGATGAAATTGTAACATGCCTACAAAGTTAAAACAAATCACTATTTAAGTGATCAAATGTTTTAAAATGCATTATCAAAATCTTTTTTTTCTTATATTTCAAAAGCATATAACAACAAAACCATAGGGCTCACAGGGTTTTTGTAATAGTATTTTCTTTTTGAAATGGTGTGTTCTATCCGAATATTATAAAAAAAATTTCTGGCCGGCACTTTCAGAATTGGCCCAAAAATGTATGAAACGTGAATGATCGCCTTTGAGTATGGTTTTGATTTCAATCCGATACCTCTACGCGTTCCCGAGATAAAAGGTCTTGACAGACACACGGACCCACGGACGGACCCACAGACGGACGGATAAGGGTTCCGTTTTTCAGTTTGAAGTACCCCAAAAAGTTCCGCCTATACAATCAGGGAGCCTATTCTCACTTCATTAGCAAATAAGACGTATACGACTCTAAGGCGTATGACTTGAATTCTACATAAAAAAGTCGAACGACACCCAAATTCTGTATTCTGAACACCATGCGACATTGAATTCGAATGAAAAAAGAAATGTCTAACGACTATAACAGTAATCTGTGAATCCTACGTTCCATTTTCTCGATTGTAAATTGAAAGTTAGTCGAATCTTAAAACATTTACAATTTCACTTTTAAATTGATACATTTTGCGGCAAATTATTACTTTGAGTGTTATTTTATAAGCTAAGAAACTGTTTAGGTACAAAATATACGTTATTTAAAATTTTAATACACTTAACTCTTAAAATTTTCAACTGAAATTTTACTTATAACGAAACGTCAACGTAGGGAACGTAGGGCGAGTCCATTAATAATGGACTTGCCCTACGTTCCGTAATGCGATAAAATCAATAACAGCGCGAACCCGACCAAATTTAGTAGTCCCAAAGTATCTCGCACGGAGTAGGGTTTTTGTGCCTACTGCACTTAAGTGGATTCGCGCTGTAATCGATTTTATCGCATTTCAGAATACACCCACCCTCAACTATCAATGAATGCGTTCAAATTTCATACGCCTTTTGCAAGTCGCATGGTAATTACCATGCGACAATATGACACCTCAAAGCGAACGAAAATTATTAGCAAATTTGCGTATACGACTTTGTGAGAATACATGAAACTGATTTTTATGCGACAAATGTCTAATTCTTCGAATGTTTGGCGTCTACGCTTTCAATTCGCATGGGCGAGAATCGGCTCCCAGGACGCTCTCTAACCAGGTGACGATCTGCGAAAAACTGCAGGCAGATGCTGGATGCGGCAAGCTGAAGACAGGGCGCTATGGCGCTCATTAGGGGAGGGCTATGTCCAGCAGTGGACTAATATATCCTGATGATGATGATGATGATGATGATACAATCAGTGTCGCCGGGTCCGGTTTTACTTTTGTTCCAAACACTATGTAGTAGGAACATTGCAAATTTTGGCTTTTGCAAAAAGCGAAGTTGTGCTTTACGAAGTCAATAGCAATATCACTAATGAGAGTTAGGCATTTGTTTATTAATTATTTTTTCGAATTACTTCGCCGACCAATGGAATAGGGACTTTGAAACATATAAAATGGAAGGGTTCAAGTTTTTCATTATATTGATTCGTTCGATGCGCTCCGCTGATTGAAATTAACTAAGACTCAGACTGAACTTAAGTCAGAGGCTTTAGGGCGGCTTGAAAACTTCTGACAGTAAGACCAGCCGCTAGTCTTACAAGCCTCCACCAATCCGGACTTGGCCCTCGTGGTAGAGTATGGCCTATACCTTCCTCAGGGAGAGACCTGTGCCCCTCGGTGGGGACATAATGGGTTGATAATGAAGACGAACTGCTATTAATTTACCTGGTACCTTTTATATTTGGTTGAGATACCTTGAAACGATAGGATCTCAATCTCTTTAGGTACACTGAATTCTAGCTGAATGCAGCATTATTCAGTTTACTCTAGATCCAGCGCATGTTTGTTAACTTACGCTAAATTGGGCATGAACTTTGCTTTTCAGTCAGGTTTCTGAACAAGCCTAAACAAGCAGACGCTCGGCTCTCACTCATTCAAGGCTTACGTTTACGTTTGCTTTTGTTTATGTTGGCCTATGACTTTAGACATTTCAGAGACTAATGCCCTTTGTAGTTTCTTGTAGTTACTGTATTGTAATATCAAGTATGTATTGTATAGTATTAATTGACACTAAAAATTCATAATAACAATCTATTATTTACTATATAAATTAATAATACAAACTACTGAGTGGTAACACATCAGTAAAAAGTTAAAATCCGTCTAGGACGTGATAAAGGACTGTCTAAAACTCCCTATAATTTATGAAGCCCTATCGCCCAGTAAGCGACTCTTCGGCAGCCAACTGGGCGCATGCTGGAGACATAAAATTTCGAGATTTCAAAATGGCGGCTGAGATATCGATGACTGAAGTTGAACAATTTTCTATGGAGATTTTTCACTGAAAATCCACTTTCAGTACTAAATTCAGTACGAAAAATGGGACAAACTTGCGAGGCCGAAGGCCGAGCTCCGCGAAGCGGGCACGAGAGATCCTGCTGCGGCGAGGCCGAAGGCCGAGCTCCATCCAGGTCGAGGCCGAAGGCCGAGACGTCGCGTGTTCCGGCGTCAAGTGACAACGTAAAAGCCAGATGGGAGAAACTTGCGAGGCCGAAGGCCGAGCTCCGCGAAGCGGGCACGAGAGATCCCCCGCGGCGAGGCCGAAGGCCGAGCTCCGTCCAGGCCGAGGCCGAAGGCCGAGACATTCCGTGCTCCGGCGGAAATATAACCACGCAAAAGCCAAAATGGACAAACTTGCGAGGCCGGAGGCTGAGCTCCACGAAGCGGGCACGAGGAACCCCACCGCGGCGAGGCCGAAGGCCGAGCTCCGTTCAGGCCGAGGCCGAAGGCCGAGACCACACTTGTTCCCACGCGTCGAATCCCAACCAACAGTGTCTAGCGAGGCCCTAGGCCGAGCGCCGCGGAGAGCGAAGCTCGCAGCGGCTGGGGGTTGGCGCGCGTAAGCGCGCAGGGGGCTCACCCCCTAGTTATATATATATATATAAAGCTACAATCCGGTATACTCACTCACTGATTGATTCATCCATATGTTTTCTCGGAAACGGTGCGTTTTCGAGAAAAACTTTTGTATGAGAAAAGTGTTCGGAAGGTGCATATTACAGCCATCCTATGAAGCCGATTTTTGAATTTCGAACGCGTTCTCTCATACTAATATGCTATCTCTGTTGTTTATTGCTCGATTTGGACCAAATTTTAATAGAATGTTGTTTCAATGATCCAATTAAGAAAAAAAAAATTGTTGTTCGAAATTCAAAATGGCGGCCGAGCTATAGCGTCCCGAAAAAAGGCAATTTTTCGACCTCTGCGCAAAAAGTCGGCAGCCAACTGGGCGCATGCTGGAGACATGCTCTTAACGGCATCGGGTTGTCGAAAGACCCAGGTATACCAGGAAAATCCGACATCTTGAGATTTCAAGATGGCGACTGAGATATAAATGATCAACTGATCGACTGAGATATACTAAATTCAGTACAAAAAATGGGACAAACTTGCGAGGCCGAAGGCCGAGCTCCGCTAAGCGGGCACTAGAGACCCTGCTGCGGTGAGGCCGAAGGCCGAGCTAAGTCCAGGCCGAGGCCGAAGGCCGAGACGTTGCGTGTTCCGGCGTCAAGTGACAACGCAAAAGCCAGATGGAAGAAACTTGCGAGACCCCTCGCGGCGAGGCCGAAGGCAGAGCTCCGTCCAGGCCGAGGCCGAAGGCTGAGACGTTCCGTGCTCCGGCGGAAATATAACAACGCAAAAGCCAAAATGGACAAACTTGCGAGACCGGAGGCCGAGCTCCGCGAAGCGGGCACGCGGAACCCCACCGTGGCGAGGCCGAAGACCGAGCTCCGTTCAGGCCGAGGCCGAAGGCCGAGACCACACGTGTTCCCACGCGTCAAATCCCAACCAACACTGTCTAGCGAGGCCCTAGGCCGAGCGCCGCGGAGAGCGAAGCTCGCAGCGGCTGGGGGTTGGCGCGCGTAAGCGCGCAGGGGGCTCGCCCCCTAGTTATATATATATAAAGCTACAATCCGGTATACTCACTCACTGATTGATTCATCCATATGTTTTCTCGGAAACGGTGCGTTTTCGAGAAAAACTTTGTATGAGAAAAGTGTTCGGAAGGTGCATATTACAGCCATCCTATGAAGCCGATTTTTGAATTTCGCACGCCTTCTCTCATACAAATATGCTAATACGCCGAGACTACACGAGTTCCCACGCGTCAAATCCCAACCAATAGTGTCTAGCGAGGCCCTAGGCCGAGCGCCGCGGAGAGCGAAGCTCGCAGCGGCTGGGGGTTGGCGCGCGTAAGCGCGCAGGGGGCTCGCCCCTCAGTATATTTATATATAATCAGAATCTCGGAAACGGCTCCAACGATTTTCACGAAATGTTGTAAGCAGATGCTTTCGGGGGCGTTTAATTGATCTAACTATAGGTTACATTTTTGTTTTATCTGTGTTTTAAGGCAATTGAAATTTGCTATAATAACATACAGAGGTAAATTTCGCGGTTACCTGCAAGGTCGGAATAGTTCTGACGGGAAAACGGGCGACCCGTTTCGGGCCGATTTCAAGTGACCCGGTTCGAGTCATGATTTTTTTTCCAAGTTCTTTTTTTTGTTGAAAAAGGATTATTTTAATTTTATATTACATATTTTATATTACAAAAAAAGTACCGAGCAAAGCTCGGTCACCCAGGTACTTTAGTATATAAACAAAGAAAAAACATAAAAATTATTAAAGCCTTTGCGAATGAGTTTATTAACAAACACTGTGACACAAGATTTTATACATTAGATTTATGAGAAACTTATTTTTCCAGTAAGATGAAAGTGAAGATAACAAGTTATGTGAATATATACGTGTTAAAAAGCATTGTAAATCTGTATCACCTTCTAAATCTAATTTTTGGTACAATAATAAGTATAATTCAATAAGGTACAACAATAATAATTCATTGTTTTTCTTTTACCGAACACTATTTCATTCCTCTTCCCGCCACAATCATTCGGAAAGTGAATTACCTCGTAATGGATAAATCACTTTCTAATGTTGCTTGCCAAGTCGCCACCTTTTGAAGCATCAACAAGCACTCTTTGGTGACCTATAAAGGTCAACTAACGCTATTACAGCTAAGGGTCACTACTCGAAGCGGAGCTTTTGTAGATCCCCTAAAGGCCCGTATATCAATGCTACCCGGCAATCGAACTGATTGGTATCGGGTCAAACAACAGGAACGGATACACAATACAAGGTTTTTTTTAACACAGGAGAACAAACACCTACTTATTTATTACATAGGCAATAAGATACGATAAGAATATTCTTTATTTCACACAAGAAAGATGAGAAAAATAAAAGTTACAATTAAAAAAATATATACGATACCTAGGCGAGTAATAAGCTTAATTTTTTATGAATTCTTAATGTGTGAAATTCCAGTTTCATTCTGTGGTAAATTATTATCGTATATTGTTTTGTGCGCGAAAAAATTTTCGTAAATTTGATACCTATTAAGGCAAAACAAGCAATTATTTTATTATTAGCTAAAATAAAAATGTTTACTCATTTTGACACCTAGGCGATAAGGAAGATACATGAGTATTCTTTAACCTAAAACCAAACAACGGCTTTATCACCAAAAGTGCTGACAATCTTTGAATGGACTGGACTAATACATTAAAGAAACAGGTAATTGTCCAAATTTATAATGTTCCCGTACCGGCCTTAGTAATTCGCTTCGTAGATACTTGTAGAATGGTAATATTGTTGAAGTATTTAGCTGTGCCTCCGGCTGCCGTCAATATGAAGCCAATATCGGCAGTCTGCTTATCGGAGTTCTGCGAAGACTCCTATTTACTCCAATACCCTATTAGATTAAATTACCCAAGACTTACAACCTTATTACTGTGAACGTACGAGCGAGTAAATAGACTCGATTCCCTGGAGATGTTACGACAATTTATTAATAGGTAAATGAAGTACACATTTTATTTATGTTAACCTAATAATATCGTATACAACACGAATTTAAAGTGTGCAGTAATATACCGGTATAGTTCACTATCGAATGACGTAGTCCAGATTCAGCACCTATTGAAGCTTTTGGCAAAATAAATACACTTCAACTCACTAATAGCACCTGCCGAAAATATCTATAGATGCTGAATCTGAACTAGGCCAGGTGCCATTTAGGCGGGTGCTCAAACTGGACTACCTCTGTCGAATGTTAATGGGGATTTTGTCACCTCGGGTAAAATGAAATAGGGGATGGTTCAACATGCTAAGTATATTGTCTGATTAATCAGTTAATGCTGCGACATTATATTACACCCTTACACCCGGAGAGGTAGGCAGAGACTGTTCCACACAGAGTTGGGGAAAACATAAGTAAAAATGCCGGAATGGATTAAATTCACAGCTTTTATTTTAGCGTGTTATAGACACAGCAAAGTACAAAACATGGATGTCGGAAACAGTATTGCCAACACTATACAAAATAATCAGCTAAAATCTATGATCGAATGTGTTCCGAACAGAGACTAGGGGCCCAACTATGCGCACTAAATCCTGAGCGAATCAAATAGTCTACTTGTGAAATATACTAATTTGATAGTTAGACGATTACAATATAAAGGTAGGGATTACAACTTGCTACTTTCAAAGTACCAGTAAGAAGTTGCACTTAATTGGAATCCAACTTTCGAGATTGACCCATCACATTGGCGGCGTCAAGCCCCACACTCCGTCGTCCCTTTCTTAAGGGTCCTCGCTGCCACTTGTCCTTCGTGGTTTTTGTTGAGCACTCGAAAATAAAACAAATAGGCCAGAAGTATGGCAACCGATATTCGTTCATATTGGCTGAAACCTACACTCAATATCATGGAACTCGATGTGCACACATAGCTTTCTTAATTGCACTAAAACTATTATTGCGGACCCTCCAATCCAATATTTAGTCTATTTCCACTCATAGCTGGACAGGTTTTCCTAAAGGACGTCAATATGTTTCTGTTCTGGGCCCCCTCGTCAATCTATCGCTAGCAATCTGCTTCAGACATGCTTCATGCTTATATTTTTATCAAAGGCATATTAATTTTAGTTTGAAATGAAATGAGTATTTATTTTTAATCATACATGGGTCCAATTATGCAACGAGTGAAATTTGCGAACAGGCATCTCCAGGTATTGAAACTATTTAACTGTTGTAGTACAGATATTTCATTCGTGTAAGAAAGATATAAGGATATAGGACATAATTATTATACTAGGCTTTCGGATAGCTTGAAAACTTCTGACAGTAAGACCAGCCACAAGTCTTACAAGCCTCCACCAATCCGGACTAGGCCCCCGTCGTAAAGTATCGCCTAATACCTTCCTCAGACCCGTGCCCCTCGGTGGGGGCAAATGGGTTGGATGGATGATGAACATAATTTATTATCAAATTTAGAGCTTCTCTGTATTCCATTGCTCTGTCAAACGTTTGCTTGTACTGAAAATACTGAAGATTGAATGAATTGTAATACAGTCGCCTTTTTTCCGTTGGTGGCATTAGTGTTACTGGCATGGAGCCCTAAAGGACGAAACACACCAATGCGGTGGCAGGGCCGGTGCGTGGCTGTCCGTATATACTCAGCCCATCTCTGGCTACTGTTGGGTATAGGCCCTTTCCTCATTACGCCACATCTCGCGGTCTCTCGTCATTCGCATCCACGGGCTCCTGCCAGCCCGGCAACATCGTCCGACCATCGGGCTGCGCCTCGCCCGAGAAGCGGGCAGTCCGTTACTGCCCTACGTCCAATACCTAAATACTACTCCAGTAAATTATGTATGTATTGTATGGAACGCCATCGCCACCGCTTGCGTGTTGATGTATTTGATATTTTAAACAAGCCAAATTTTTTTTTAAGATAAACTTAAGAGGTATTAAAACTATAAGCAAATCAGTCTTGAACCAGGCTGGAACCCAAATGCATGGCAAACAGCTGTGATAAACAGCATGGTAGCTTTCATTAAAATAATACATTAGATAAGATAAAGATAAAGAGTTTAAGATTAAAATGGTTATGACATGTTTTGATTCATTTAAAAACCTACATATTTAAGTAACAGTCTCCATACAACATTGCGAATTTACTCTTACAGGTAAAAGTGAAGTAATATTAATATAATAATAAATAATTTTGGTAAATAAATAAGTTGTATTTGTATAAAGTAATATAATAAAAAATTTAAAGTGAAATATAACCAAACAGAGATTATAATTTCCTTGCCATGCTTTTTGAAAAGAAGAGCTTTGTTATTAAATAATTTATGTCCAACTCAGAATCTTTACCAAGAGAATATCATACGCTCGACACTTTCTTGATAACGGATTAAAATAACAATATTAATATTATTGAAGATAGGCAAAACAAAGATTTTGACGGCTCGACGAGGGTAGTAGTTTAAGTTGATATTGAGGTATGAAAGTAAAGAAGGTGAATCAATATGTGAATGAAGTAAATTCTGCAGAGTATTAATTAACATCGTGCATTGAGCGAGGTGTCTGTTGGATGTAGATTATACTCGTAAATAGGGTTCGAACCTTTAGGCTGACCTTCCTTTGTTATTATTTTGTGTTCCCGAGCAGAACGCGCTACGTAAAAAAGTTGACAAACTCAGCGCGTTACAGGACGAGTGACCCTTAGGAAAATGCTTGAGCGCGTTGAAATAGGAGTATTATAAAGGGTCGTGTGTCTGTAAAAAATACTATAAAAATATTATTTTGGACACCAAAATTGCTGCGTAAAATTCGGCCGTTAGCGCAAGTACCAAGCAAGTAGTGCCCTTTTTTTTAACGGGGTGAAATGCAGTTACGCACCATGACACCTCCACCCTGAGGGAGGGTGTCGGCCGTGTGTCAGGCTCACCCACCTAGTGTAGGCGTACTGACTAAAACACCCCGGGAGCCGTCCTGTCGGTTGTGCAATGGGGCGCCGCTGGATTTCGCAAGTGGTGTAACCACAACGCGAATGCTATACAGCGGCGCCCCGGCGACGTCGGCCCGACCGAAGCCGGACCCCTTCTCTGGAGGAGGAGTGTGGGCTCTACACCCGCCCCTCCCGCCACGTGTCAGACGGCAGGTCCCTCAACCTGCCGTCTGTGGCCCTCACTACACCGGCGGCATAAGGTGCGCGTAGCGTCTCCTACGCGCGCCGGTGCGTCTCCGACGGAGCGGCGCGGACTCCGGGTCGTCCTCCCGCAACCGCTCCTAAGCCTCCTTCAGCCCCAGGACCTGGTGGCAGAAGTGGGCCATCGCCTTCCACGCTCTCTCCCTGCGGAGCATGATTGGGATCATACTCGGCAAGGAGAGACCGTCCTCGAAGTATTGCACCAGAATATGGCGCTGTGGACCCCAGGCCGCACACTCCACCAGATTGTGCTCCGCCGTGTCCGCTGGAGCGCCGCACTCGTGGCACGCCGGCGTTTCTTCCCTCCCGATACGGTGCAGGTATTTACCAAAGCATCCATGCCCCGTAAGCACCTGCACCATCCGGAAGGTGAGAGGCTGACGCTTGGAGCACATCCACCGCTCCAACACCGGCCTAACGGCCTGTATGGTCCACCCGCCATATTGGGCCACCTCGAGGTCTTCGGCCCACTTCTCCAGAAGGTCCTTCATGGCCTCCAGGCGCTGGTGGCGCACCTCCCTTGGGGCCGGGTTCTCGCCCTGTGCCCTCTTCTCTGCCACAAATCTGTAGACCTGGGCGAGCACCTCGGCCTCACGCTCCCAAGGTGGGTCACGGGCCAGGACAGTGGCTGCCGCCCATGGCACCGTACGGTACCCTCTGATAGCCCTCTGCGCAATCACTCTCTGGGGTCGCCTCAGGAGTGACTTGTTGGCGGCGCAGAGGGCGTCCACCCACACGGGGGCACTTGGCCCGCCCTTATTGGGCAGGAGCTGTCCGAGTGCCGCAGCTGGCCTGACCAGTTTCGGCCCCAACTCCTGGAAGTGGGGGCCGAACCCCCAGCGCCCGTCCAAGATGAGGCCCAAATATTTCATCTGGGCCCCGATCCTCACCACCGTTCCGCCGCCGAGGACGATATTCGCACCTGGCGGCGGCCCGGCTCGGGGCCCATGAAATAGAAGGGCCTCCGTCTCCTCGAGGGCTACTTCGAGCCCCAACCGCCGGATCCTCCCGACCACCAAGTCCACCCCTACTGTGGCGAGTCGGGAGGCTTCCTTGAAGTCTCCTCCCCGGGCGGTGACCAGAGTGTCGTCTGCATAGCAGATGACACTCATCCCGGGGAGGAGTCTGCCGCGGAGCACCCAATCATAGCCGACGTTCCACAGGATCGGCCCCAACACCGTCCTGCCCTCCAAGTATGCCCTCAACAGCACTCCCATGTACCGAGGCACCCCCTGGAAGCGGAGCGCCTCAAGGATGGTGGCATGCGGAATGCTGTTGAAGGCATTCCTTATGTCCAGGGACACGGCTAGGACCCTGGACCCTCGCTCAGTCGCCTCTGTGGTGAGGCGCTTTAGGGCAAGGATGGCGTCGACCGTCGACCTCATCGGGCGTAACCCGTATTGGGTCTCGGAGAGACCTGGCCTGTCTGTACGTCGCGTACAGCTGGCCATTAGCGCCGCCCTGGCTCGGCCGTCGCCTGTCCCTCGCACAGGCCCTGCGGGCCGCGCAGCATGCGGCCCTGGGTCCACCAGTAGACTTGTCCCCGCCTCCGGGGTGGGCGTCCGCTCACCCTGGGCATGGCTGCGTCGCATACGGCGGTTAGCGTCTCGCGCATGTGCGCAGCCATGCCATCCACCCCTGTCTCCCGGCGGGGAAAGCTCTACCGGCGGACGATCGCCGCCTCCGCGGCCAGCTCCGCGTTAACCGCGACAGGGCCCAGCGAGGGTACCAGCTGGGCCACCGTTGGGTCGGGGCCGCCCTGCTACTCCCCGAGGTGGAGACCTCGAACCTCACGTACCTGTGGTCCGACAGGGTCTCCACCTCTTCGGCTACGCACCAGTCCCACACCTTGCTGGCGACAGCGGGCGTGGCGAACGAAACATCCACCACGGCGCTGCCGTACGCAGGTGTGGGCTGTGCCCCTGTTCATCAGGGTCAGCCCCGAAGCCAGGGTAAAGGCCTCCAGCTCCCGGCCCTTCGGAGTGGTGCTCGGGTGTCGACGACTTTCGTTTGTCTACGGACCTCATCATTTCTGTTGCCTGTTCCAAAACATAAAAGATATAACATTCATTTATCATGTAACTTACGGCGTTCTTTTGGTAGGTCCGCGGTAGTATTCTTTGAATTTCCCTTATTTTTAAAAATCTCGATATCCTTGCGAGAAATGCGTAATATAGCCGCATTTTGGACAAAAAAGTCCCTCCGGCCATTTTCGCAACTGCGTTTCGTAACTGGTTGCGAAGCAAGAATATTTCTTGTTCGCAACCAGTTGCGAATCAAGAAAACTTTTTCCTTGGCCGCAACTTGGTTGCGAACGAAGATGGTTGCGAATAAGGAAAAAATAATATTTTGCCGCAACTGGTTGCGAAACATAACCATTAGGATGCCTAGTTGAGGCTAAGGAAACAGTTTTCTTGATTCGCAACTGGATGCGAACAAGGAATAAACATTCTTGTTTCGCAACCAGTTACGAAACGCAGTTGCGAAAACGGCCGGAAGGAAAAAAGTGATAAAAAACTGTACACCGTGCAATCACAAGTCCCATCTATTTCCCATATTTTTATTAAAAATAAAATCGTACATATTCGAAACAACGTCTGCTTTGACACGGCAGTAATCTTTATTAGCACAAGGTGTGTTTCAGGGCACTTGAGAGAAAGAGAAAAAGTGTGGACCTGAGATATGGACAATGGACATAGTGTACTGTTTTATTTATTTATTTATTTATTTTATTTACTACAGCTTACTATTTTAACAGGATGGCCCTAATACAATAGTGAAGCGCACACACAAAAACAAGAACGATTGAAAAAATTATAAACAATATACACAACACACTGTCATGTCTTCCTCACACATTCATAGATGGCGCTAGGCGTTTTGAAATTGCTTACGATAAATAGTATTTTTCAAGTTGAGGGTATCCGCTTAAAATAAGGAAGTCAGTGACATCTTTTAGAATGCTAGTCAATCGTGCAGAGTTTCCGAAGGAAATATCGAGTATTTTACTGTTTTAAGAGTGAGCTGTGTATAGTAGTGTTGGTATACTTACGAGTCACGGGGTAAGTCCTTCAATATACTAAATTTGGGTGCGCTGCCCAATAAATACTAATTATTGTCTGTCATTCAAGCTTTCACCCGATTCAGTTCTGGTTTCCTCTGTTGTTACAGCCTTTGGAAACGCCCTTTATGATTGGGAAGCGCATTCACCTCTATAATTATACATGTTCTACGTTGCCCTTCCATCGCTTGCTGGCCGTTGATTACCCAGATCGGTTGTGGCGCGTCAGTCAAGGGAGGGTATCAACGTCACCGAGCCGTAGCTGAGGAGGCTACGTCACACTGCGAAGCCTATTATTAAATTAAATTAATAAAGCACATCGGATGAAATTTGGTGCAATTTCCGTTTTCACTTGGCCAATTTCGGTTTTCCGGTTTTGTATTTTTAAGCAACGCTAAGTTCCAACTTAGCCACCACATAGTACGTAAGAGTTCCACTCATCTAGGAAAAATAAAAATACCGGATGAATACTGCTCATACCGGTTTTCGGTTTTCGGTTTTCGATTTTCGGTTTCCGGTCAATATTTGTAATTTTGGTTGAATTGGCTCGATCGTCGGCGTGTGTGGATCAGTTCCTATCACGCCTCAAAAATACCCTGCTAATTTAGTCCGTACTCATTTCAGTTCCGGTTCTGCGGTTTTTTAAGTTCAATACGTTTTCGAGTCAATTCAGGCAACTTATTGATAGTAAAGTTTCTGCTTCTGTATTTCGGGATTTCTGAAGGATCCCAATTATTATTGTACCTATTATTTCCGCTTCTGGTCTGTTTATTCCGGTTGACTTGAAGTGATTTTAGTTTTAGTTCGGGTTGGCCAACCGAGTAGGTTATTATTAATGTTAGCATGTAAAGAGATTACAGAGTAGATATACCTAATTCTGAAATAAATGCTCCTATTGGATATTCAGAGAATTTCTTCTTTTGTGTTTATGGAATTTTATCGATTCCCTTAATAAACCCATATTTGTTTTTTGCTAAGTTGTTGTTTCTCTCCCACCCGGAACCCCTCATGACAACACTACTTAAAGCACTTTACTTATAATTATAACACAAAATAAAAAGAGTGGTCTTTGTGAACTCATTCAGAGAACAACAGAAGATGTCTATTGTCTCACTAATAGAATTGAGTGTGCGTAGGGCTCGCGTGGGGGAGCATTTTGCAGAAGGCAAGTGTTATAACCACCTTCCCTTAGTTACTGTATGCAGGGGATAACGCTGACGTGTCAGTAGGTGCATTCGACACGTGTAGCTTTTTCCCACGGCATGACGCAAGACCAGTCACTGCTTTTTCTAATTTCAATTCAATATCCGAGCTCGTGAAAGACGGTCGTCTCTACTCTCTGTTCAATTTCCTAATTTCAATTTCTAAATAAATGTTTGTGACGTCGCTGTTTCTGGTTCCCACGACACAGGGTATCCTAGTGTGGGGCCAGAAGCAATGTATACAGGCACGTATGTAAATGTTATGTTATGTGAAACGTGTGTTGAAAAAATATCCTTTTTTAAAAAGACTCCTGACCCGCCCTGTAACAGTACCCACCATAGTTTAGCTGTTTCAAATAGCTAAAATACGACGTAATGTATGTAGTTGTGACTTATAATGAATATTATGAATAAAAAATTCAAAATTCAAATTCAATTTTTTTTATTTCATCGTAAAGAATTTACATTCTGCTTGTTGAATGTCAATGTACATACAGTTATGTATAATGTTAGCCGCTGCCTTAGGGCTGTCTGTAGTGGAGAAAAAGGCAGCGAAAAAAAACTCCACTCTGACCATATTTTCTTAAATCAACTTAAAGCTAATACAAATTACGTATGAGTGTTCGTATACCAAGAATCTCAAGATCCATGAGTGCAATCAATACTTGCGAAGTCAAACATAATTTAATATTCTTAAAAGGTAATAAAACATCAATGCTGCGGCCAGACACACGGACGGCACCCGTTCACGAGCGTAACGCAGAGGTCAGCCATCACCAGTCTCAACCATATTAGAGGGAGATAGGCGACCCGGCCACCGCGCCACCATTCGCATGGCCTTTCGCAAACTTGTGTGATAAAGTTCTTGTCAGTTATCTATAATAATAGCATTGTCTATAATAATAGCAAATTATGTCTATTAATGGATAAATTCGTTGAATCATATGCCTGATGGAGGTTTTGGACTCAAATCTTAGCACTTTGTTTTCAAAGACACGTACATTGCAGTAGCAATAGCATGCTAACCGTAAGAGAAACATCTCATTTTGATTGTATACCTATCTATATACACATAGGTACTTCTACACATTACAACCACTTGTCCCGGCAACAAGCAAATAAGATTATCCTGTAATAACATAACATAACATTTACATACAGGCACAGACATTGCTTCTGGCCCCACACTAGGATACTCTGTGTCGTGGGAATAGAAACAGCGACGTCTCAAACATGTAAACATCCAAGACCTGGGTTTTTTTTCCCCAGCCTGGATTCGAACCCGGGACCTCTCGCATGGTAGGCAGATGCGCTAACCGAGGTCGCCTAGTAATGTATTAAAAAGGATATTTCAAATAATATATGGAAGTATACCCAGACTGAAGCCATCTGAACAAAGTACTTACGACGGCCTCCAGTTGCAGTCTAATCCACGACTTCTCTTTAGTAAGCAAACATGTAAACCTACCAACGATTGGTTGACATCAGTGCCTTAATTCTATAGTTTGACGCTTAGATAAACATAAACATTTCCATACATTGATTCTGCTCCTACACTAGGATACCTTGTGAAACAGCCAGCCAAACAACCAGAAACAGCGACGATTTTTTTTTGTTCCCAGCCGGTACTCGAAACCGGGACAGATGCGTGTTATACACAGTGGCGTAACTAAATAACCTAGGGCCCTGGGGCAAATAAAAAAATGGGGCCCACTGCAAACTAAACTGGTTAAGTTTTATCAAGTGAAACTATAAAATATACAAATACTTTAAAAATGGTAAGCTACTTTATCATCAACCCTTTTTTTTTGCACTGCAGGGTTGGTAAGAGAAATATTAAACAGTAACAACATAAATTACAATTTATACTTGGTGTAGGTAAGGTAGGTAAGGTAAGGTAAATTTTCAAAATTTGAGTTCAATCGATATTTTCTGGCGAGGGCCCTCTGAGCTGGAGGGCCCTCTGAGCTGGAGGGCCCCGGCGCACTGCCCCGCCTCGCCTCTTAGTAGCTACGCCACTGGTTATACAGAGGCATCATTATGCGTTATATTGCGTAGGTTGTTCACACTACTCAGAGTAGTAAAATAAATTAACTGAAAGAAAATCGCTAAGTTCTCCCCCTTTCTTCGGTAAATCGCAGCCAATCATATTATTATGCGAGACGGCAAAAACAGCCAGATAAAAGCACATCCGCTTCCGTCAGCCCTCATTTAGGTCAAGTGTGACAAATAGGCGACTGGCCTATTTATAGATCAGTGACTACAGAAATTCAGTTTCAGCTCGAACATTGTTTATTAAAGTTTTTTGTTTTATATAGGCACATACAATGCTTCTGGCCCCCACACTAGGACACCCTGTGTCGTGGGAACCAGAAACAGCGACATCACAAACATGTAATCATCCCTGACCTGGGGTTTTTCGTCCCCAGCCGGGGTTCGAACCCAGGACCTCTCGCATGGAAGGCAGATGCACTAACCACTCCGCTACAAAGTTCGTCCTACAAAGAACCGTCGGGAATTGATGCTCAAATACTAATTCAATTGAAGTTCAAATATTTTTATTCATAGTAAAAATAAAATGTTTACTTTATCAACGTCAAAGTTGAAGGTTTCAAAATTAATAGATTATGTTAACAAAGAAACTTCACATTTTTCTTTTTAAAATAGTTTTAGCAAACTTAAAAATTATAACTCATTAATAATTATGTTGAACACAAGACACAATTCTCTTCTGAATACATTTAATACTAATTTACTGTTTACTGTTTGTGATGTCACTGTTTCTGGTTCGCACGACACAGGGTACCTATCATATCGTCGCCTTAGTAGTGAAGAGAGCTATTCCACATTTGGGTGGTTCCAAGATAGAGCCTTTAATAGAGCCTATTAAAGAGAATGAGTGCCTGGAAAAAATATTATTTTCTTGTACCTTCTCCATATTATCAGATTTCCGAATTAATTGTAGTATTCGTATGAAATCAATAAGTTGTGGTGAACAAATTTATGCAGCTGCTGCTAGTTAAGCTATCACTTAGATCTCTTCACCAATACAATCTCCATTTAACGCAGAGTAGGGTGGTATTCATAAATCAATTCGATCAAGTGTGGCATAGCTTTCTTCACCACTAAGGCGACGATATTGTGCGGCCAGAAGCAATATATAATGCCTGTATGTAAAGGCTTATGTTTTTTTTTATGTTTTAACACCTTCTTTGTCTTCCAAATAATAGTTGATTATATAATAAGATTTTTTGCACAGAGTAGGTATGCTTAACACATTTCTTAAGCCACGTTGGAGGTATCAAGATGAATCTTTTTGTTAAACCTTATACAGTATTTCATTTTGCAAGTCTAAATCATGGAAAAAATACCAAATTTATATTTATTTCTAGTGTTTTTCCTCATGTATAAAAAATAGCCTTATTTTATCTTACATCTTACCTAATAAAATAATCACGGGTAATCGTTATTCAATTCAATTCAAATATTTTTATTCAAAATACAAATAAAATGTTTACTTTTTGAGCGTCAAGGTTGCTAGTTTCAAAATCAATAGATTACTTGGAGAAGAAACTGACAAAGAAACTCCACATTTATTCTTTTCAAAACAGTCTTAGTTTAATTAACAAACTTTCAAACTTAAAAATATTACTCATATCATGGATGTGTTGAACACTAGACACAATTAATTATCAATACAATATTAATTCAAATTAAATTAATCACCTCTACCCATTTAATATTAATCTACAGTTTAACACCAGACATCCTTGTCTTCCAAATAATCATTGATTTTAATAATAAGCTTTTTTGCAAAAGTGTGCTTGTAATACATAACTAAGTAAACCTTTTACCTACGATACATCGCTCATTCCATGAGAGTAAACATGACCCTCTATGCTATTTACTCAGTGCCCCACTGAGGTCCACTGGGTCCGGAATAATTACTGCAATCATGGCCCCTAACTTTTGCTCTAGCGAAGTGACCAACACTATCCCATGAGAGGGTACGCTTATTAAAAGTTCCCCTATGAGCGATGCAGCCGATGTTGGAGATGATTAGGTTGTATTGAATTGACCCACATTCGCGTACCTAAGATGAGTCCTATTACGTGAGAATTTACTGGGGTTTTACGCAAAAATCTTTTACTCTATCAACAATGATTCTCATGATGTCTTTCGACAGACGTGAATATACAGACGTGTCAGAAGCCGAAATCCACATCCAGTGAAGCTTCATGCCTTAAAAGTTGCACTTATTGAAGAATGGGAGAATATTCCTCAGCATATGATAAGAAATCTTGTATTCAGTATGCTAAACCGTGTAGAAGCTGTATTGAGGGCACGGGGAGGCAACACAAAATATTGAACGATAAAAAAATGGTGTTTGAACTTCATAAACCCACAAATATTAGTTAATTGTTTTTTTTGTCCAAATGGCCATATTTAGTTTAATTCTTATTTTAGCATACTAAATTTTTTTTTGTTCTATATGGTGTTTTTTTTATCTGTTATTGAATACACTTCAATGTTACTTTTTACTTCAATAAGCTATCTTACATGGTTTTGGAAATATTTCATAATAATTAAGTGGCTGTTTTATATTGCTCGTCAGTGTAGGTAGTTAGTTTGTAAAGTAAAGTAAAAATTGTTTATTGCCAAATGACTTATGCACTTGATACACTTATTTGACTTACTTCTAACTAAGTACCTTATAACTAAGAGTTTCCAGCGACCACCACACAAGGTCGAGCCTGAATCGTGGCGGCCTAGGTTGCGATTGTGTACGGTGTACTGTACGTAATTATCGTTTAACAACAAGGCGCTGCATCGTAGAGTGGTTTACAAATTAAATTAATATACTCGTAAGAGTTGTGTATATAAGCAACCCATATACGGGCCACTAGAGGTCACAGGCCTTCTCCCAGACGAAGTATGTGTCTACATAATAATAATAATGTATCCTACCAAAATATTTCATGTTCACCTACCATCATTCTCTCGTTATCTCTTTGCTGTATCTATCCTTAGGTAGTCTGGAAGAGATTAATATCACGAGTTCATTATTGTGTAAAAAAAGTGGTCAGTACAATAAAGAGCAATTTGCTGAGTAATTACCATTATTCTCTCTTCATCTCTTTAAACTATTTATTATCCTTAGGTAGTCTGAAAGAGATTAAAAATATATGGTTATTATTGTACAACGAAGAGTCCTAGTCCTATAGTATGTAGTTTTCTCATTTTGGTGAGTTTTAATATCACTTGAAATTAAGAGCCTGAAATGTATATGTTATAGGCAATGTGATTAATACGGCATTGTATAGAATGCCTAGTCATTATATACATTGCCTAAAACGTTCAGGCAATGTGTATAATACGATTCATTTCATACATTGCCAAGGTATTCTTTACAACACCGAATATGCTGCCGGCAATGTGTGTAAATGACGACAAATAATAATATGTACACAGCAAAATCGAGTCTGTTTTCGATCTTACATAAGCCGCGTTTTCACGGTCTTAGTGCGCTCGGACAGAGTGCGCCATCCGAGTAAACTCATGCTTCTGATTGGACATTTTAGTGTCGTGACGAAAAACTGTCCAATCAAAAGCATTATTTTACTCGGATGGCGCACTCGGTCCGAGCGTGCTAAGACAGTGAATACTCGGTAATAGAGAACCTAACGCCCCGACCTAACGCGTCGTCGCACCTATATTTCTGTTGCCACGTATTCTTTACATCGCCGACCCCCCGTTCCATAAAACATCAATATTTCGTTCAATTTACTACCGTCAAGGTATTACTAATTTTTAATTTTAATAAAGTTGGTTTTAAGTAGGTAAATCAAGTGTGTCTTTTATACCCTCCTACTTACTTACTTACTTACAAAACATTGATAAATACGGGCCCTAATATAGTTGTTTTACACATTACCTATGCGTCAACCGGCAATAGTTTGAACATTCAATATCATTTCACACATTGCCTGGACGACCCCGGCATTCTATACAATACCTAGGAAATGTATAGAATGCCTGCATTATACACATTGCCTATGACATATACATTTAATGGGAACCTTACCTAATGAACACTTGATTTCAAATAATGAACAGTAGATTATGAGACTGTTAACGTTCGAGAAACCGAGAGACCGGTAATCTTCAGAATCATGATGTAAAGTTTACTTCAACCTACAAATTAATTGGTTCCTTGTCAGTCTTTGTCTCTGAATTAAGGGATTAATACGCTACCGTACAGAATTTTACTTTAAGATAGCAAATAATACTGCTTCTTAAAGTTATGTAAAATAAGGTCGAGTTTTCGTTTCTCTGTGAGATGAAAACATGATTTTCTCTCCGCTGTTGTTTTGATCTTAGCAAAAGGAAGACGGCTAACTTTTATATGATGAAAGTTGGCGTTTGCCAACAATATTTCTGTAGAGACTTTTATCTAAGTTATCGTGCATTCTTCAGAAGCGTAGGATAAGGTTTTTTGGTTATGTTTATTTATTTATTAAAAGCACTATACATAAAGAACATGGGCTTCATTACAGCCCTGACTCGACTAAAAAAAGCGGGTTATTCACCAACTGGACACACATGACTGGACACACCTGTGTCGAGTTGGTTAAACTCAAATTAGTATAATTTATTCTTTCGTCATCTGGACACACCAAGATTTTTAGGTGTGATGTGTTTTTCGACCAACTCGAAATAATTACCGGAACATTTCCAAAAATACTATTTTTGAGTTAAGTATGCAGAATGGTGGAAAATTTGAAGATATCTCCGAATCACTAACGGTACAAATCAAATTATTTTTTTTCCGTCACAAAAGACTAATTCCAGGAGAGAAACAATGTTTTACTGTAACATTATGATAATTTTTGAAATCCTTAAAAGTCAATTACTTAAAACTGAATATTTAAAAATGTAATTAATAAAAAAAATGATTCCGACCGACGATATCAGAACATCAGAAATATAAGTTGATTATTGACACAATAACGTAATGTAATCAAAAAGATAAATTAGCATAATCACTAATATATCACAATTAACAAGAATACGTCTACACGCAACACGTATGATATAGTACGAGTATGATACGCTTCTTTGTTATTCCGCCAGTCTAGGGTGGATCTCCTCGAATTGTCGCTAATTTGTCATAACAGAAATGTACTAAGTATACAGTTATTGTCGTTACAGTATGTAAGATTGTCAGTCAACTCCAACTATCTAAACCAGAAATAAAAATATCTTTAACAACCTGTTGCACTGACAACATATAAGTGTGACACTTCCAAGGACAATGACGCCGTCAATTTGAGTAGATTCACCCTCTAGCAAAATTCTGCAAAATTTTCGACCGAGATTAGTCCCGCAAAATGTATGCGGGATCCCGGTAAATATCCCAGGATCGGATTTCTTACCGCAAGCTCTAATGGCATCTAGGTAATTTTCAAATGTTTACCAATATTTTAATAGAAGCTATTTCGATGAACAGTATGTAAATATTTGTAATTTTCATTTGGCTTCAAACTGTCAATACACATTCCTAGTGGAATAAATTACGGTAGCGTTGAAAAGTGCTCTGTTGAGTTCAGAAGGTAAGTAAAACAGAATTAAGACTCTATGTCCTACTCATGAAGGCTCTATTTAGCCACAATGTAGCCTAGAAACTAGTGCAAACATCCGAAGACACTTTGCTAACACTCTTTCAACTGTTGTTTTTCTTATAAATTGGCGGTAGTCTCGAGACATTCCGATTTCCCACTTAAAAGTTGGCGTTTCATCGATTGTGAGTAAAGGCAACGGCGACCCAACTAGTTAAAGTTGCGATCTCATGAGCTAGTCAATTTAGTTCTTAAGATGTGGATTAGATTCTAAATAACTAGGTTGTTACTAAGTACATTGGCATCATCATTCATTCATCATCAACCCATTATGTCCCCATCGAGGGGCACGGGTCTCTCCCCGGAGGAAGATATAGACCATACTCCCCCACGGGGCCAAGTCCGGATTGGTGGAGGCTTGTAAGACTAGTGGCTGGTCTTACTGTCAGAAGTTTTCAAGCCGCCTTTGGCATAAGAGAGAGAAAAAGTTTCAAGTGCTCGCTACACTTTACACTATCTAATAGCTACATAAAATATAAATAAAAGTTACCTACCTTAATCATCTAGCATAGAAAATTGTAGTAAAAATAATTAAGTAAACAAAAATAGGTACCTACTCTGTCTTTAACCCTTTGGCTCAACTCTGCAAATGATAAGTTGCCTTGACACAAGGAACTTTAGAACGACGATAATGAATATAAGGTTTGATTTCGCTTCCGAGTACCCGCTACCAAATTTGGTAGCCGCCGAGCCAGCGGGCTAAAGACAAAAAAGTGTCAGTAGATAACATACGTCACTTACTATCGGTATGATAATTTAATCACCGTTTTCCAGCATCAAAAAATGCAAAAGTGTTCTTCCGAAAAGTTAGAAACTAATCGCTCAACACAATGACATCAAACAGGAGGATGAGGACACTAATGAAAATTACATCGCTTCGGGATCCACTCAGTAAAAGTAGTGCAACCGATGATAACAATTATATATTTTTTTACAGATCGAATTTTAAAAACGTATCTATACAATCTCCCAATCATTTTAATCGTAATTTTTAAAACCCATAGCCGTGAACCTACGGCAAGAAACCTAAGACTAGATCGCATTAACATCAAAAACGGCCGCTTCTATAAATGCTATGTAGTCCCAGGTTCACGATTCTAGGCTCTTTTTGTGGTTGTCGTGAGACAGAAAGTGGTCGTGGCGCAGCGGTTAGCACATCTGTGTACAGTGCGAGAGGTCCCGGGTTCGAATCCCCGCTGCGGACAAAAAAAAAACCCCAGGTCTTGGATGTTTATATGTTTGTGATTTCGCTGTTTTTGGTACTCACGACACAGGGTATCCTAGTGAGGGGCCAGAAGCAATGTATGTGAATGTTTATGTTTTATGTTTTTGTGGTTTTTTTGTGGGTCCTTAAAACCACTGTCTACATGATTGAGATATTGTACAGTCACTTTTTGCAAATTCGATCTGTAAAAAAGATAAGATTTTTGTAGTGTCAAGCCCTAGACTTCCTAGGATAAAACACACCAAGAAAGTGGTCGCGATCGCGATGGCGGGCGGTGGCGGCCCATACAAAAACTACTACATTAATAACATTCTTTCAACCACTTTATTGTAGGTGGGAATAGAATCTTTTTCACTTTACTTTACATAATGTATGGACAGCCACCACCGCCACCGCGATTGCGTTGCTTTGTTTATCCTCTAGGGTTTCCCACGTCCTCCATTAAATAAGTTGGTAGTAAATGGTGCTGCTTGTAATTTATCGGACCATGATGGCACATTAAAAAACTTTTCACTAGGTCTAAGTATCAAAGTTCCAAAGCTTAGCAGCACTTAACTCTCTGGATTTCTCTGGACTCACTTAACCGAAAATAAAAATTGAAGAAACTTTTGATGTAGGTTGTGCTTAAGATAAATTATTTTTCAATAATAAATTTGAACAACGAAGAAAAGTTATTAAAATAGTAGAAATAATAATTTTAAGCCTAATTTACACTTTTTGCTGCATATTACTGCTATTAATCATAATAATATCTAACGGAAAATCTACTGTGTTTCGGCTCGGAAGTGGTTTACACTACATGCGTTAAACCACAAGATTTTTGCAAAATTCGCTCTATCGCAAAATTTTAAAAGCATAGGTCCATTCATTACATAAATTCGCCTGTATTACGGAGGAGTAGACAAGTACTATGACATTTTCCACAATATAAACGTACTCTTTTCACTTCATCATGCTCTAAGACGTCCGTTTTAGAGACGTGTTCCGCAAAATAGTATTGAGGAGACAATTGATATCTATGTATTGGAGTCAGTAAATTACTACCTCAACCTTATCCTTATCTTACCTTATGATATAGAAATGATGGGAACGTCAAATTGAGAGTCGACAGAAGATATTACTTTCATTTTCCCTCTGATCAAAATGATTTCATAAATAATTTATTTTCGCTACGCTTTATTGGTTTTTATTAGAGCTGGATTGATAAATCGCATTATTATTTGGCAAAACACTGTGTTCATTTCCAATTCTACCTATTTAAACAATTCAATTAAAATTAATAAAATTCGATGTTTTCGAGGTTTAAAATAATTCGATGAAGGTTTCATCCCTTCATCGAATCATTTAAAACCTCACTAAAGCGTTTTAGTACCAAGTTTATAGAATTAATTTTCAACGTGGAACATTTTCCACGTTGAAAATATTAGTGGTATACTTCTACAACTTACATACTCGTATTGTTATTTAATTTCATATTTATAAAATCATATAATTTAATGTCTGTCGGAGTCAGGCCTGTTTCATTTCCGTGAAATATTTTGTGTTCTTAATGCGGCTACGCCATACGGTACGTATCTGAATCATTTATACAGCTACGACACAACAGCACTAAGTTGGTGGTTTCATGCATTTCATTAAGGCCGTTGTGTAAACAAAACATTGTTTATGAACTAGTCCAACGATTTCATGTAGTTATCGTAAGATTATTGTCTTCGTCTGTCTCTACTTCTCTGGCATATAGGCATGAGTTTATATATGTACCTACTAGACAAAAATCCAGCGTCGCTCGGGGCAGCATTTCCTATGTATTGATATTTCAGTAGATATTTCTCTTAAATCTTATTTACCCAAATAACTAGCTATCATGTCTTTGTCTCAAAAGAACTTAAACCGTAGAGGTCACAATGAATAACAGAATACAAACTTGTGACACCTATGACGCGTGATGACGTGACATTGAGGATATTGACACGTTCAATTTAACTAAATTTAATTAATTCATTCATTTTTGTTTTGAAAATACTCGATAATCAGATTTTTCTGCCTTAAGTTGTCGACTCAGATTGACAAACTTTTACGCTCTTCTATTTGATATGCTTTTCGTTCGAGTCTACCGTATGATCGATGAATCGCTCGTAGCCTGAGCTGCCTGAGTGTTCTTAAACGATCACTAAGGTTAAGCAACATACGGCGCGTTCAGTCCATGGATGGGTCACCGTCTATGACTAACGCTAGTGGCATTTTTTCGAGCGGTTCCGTGCTTCGTAAGGCACGTTAAGCAGTTGGTGCCGGCTGCCGTCGATAAATGGCAGTCGTTAAGCCAAGTCAGAGGCCTCCGTGTGGAGTTTCTGGTCTTCCATCGGACGCATCCCCCGGGTGGCGGATAGGGGAACGCCCTCCAGATATGGGATGATACCGTAGGAAATTATTAATATAGATGTTATCACCCCGTGCGAAATTGACCAATGTTGCTTGGAAGACGCATAACAACTCTCTATCTATTTCTAACTAATGATAAGCACGTGTCGACACGTGGATCAATTTTGTATGTCGTGACGTGTGGCACACCGTGTGAATGCAGCGTTACATCCTGAGAAATCTTAAGATTGTATGAAACAATATTTAACAAGAACATTAAGTGACTTCCCGCTGTGTTGTTACGCTGAATTTGTGCCTGGTATTGGTGCCTGGTCACGCTTTGGGCTGCTACTCATATTTCATACATCGGACTACAAATTTTCTTACAGTATTATTTATAAGAAATAAACTCTAACAATTGGGTGGTTTGAAAGCTGCGATTACAGGATTAGTAATTAAAGTACCTTCTATATAGGGCCGATTTCTGAATTGAAAATTTACACATAAGTAACGTTCTGTCACGCTCTTTTCTGAGACATTTCACGAGACAGCACTACGGTTAAGTATTTACTCAGTGTAAAATTTGAATTAAAAAATCGGCCCTTAGACTATTACTTTTAAGTATGGACGAAAAATAAGAGAAAATAATTTAGAAATCTTTTTTTGTAAAATTCGCAATCAATTCGCCTCTTTTTAAACTCTTCAGTCCTGGCCTTGAAAATAACAATAGTAATTTCATGTGTAATTCCTGGTGTATATACAATAAAAAATATTCTATCTATCTATAGAATTTTATTGTTATTTTGTCGACACGGGACTGAGGAGGATAATATAATATCAGATTAGGCGGATTCGAGCACGCACGCTCCAATTTAGCTGGCTACTAATGGTCCATAAAGGTTCTAGTTTATGTCGACACATTTTTGAAAAGGACCTTTCAAAAAACCCAAACTAGCATACTCAACAGCTTTTGTGAAGGCACGTTTATTTCGCCACATCTTGCAAACCACCCAAAATTAATTTAGGATTTTTTTTCAAACTGCATTTTCAAAATATTTCAAAGGGCTTGGAGAAGCAAACAGGAGCTAAGCCGTGGAGCAGCGAATATGGCAAAACAATAAGAGTTGATTACGAAAAAAAAACCAAAAGTCTTTAAAAATCTTAAGTGTGTCACCACTCTATATACGTCCCACTTTAGAATCCATTTAACTATAGTTGACATTTTTTTCAGACTTTAAACGACACTAAATCAAAAACCTTTAGCGGTAGAAACCTCGAAACAGTTTGCAAATTCAGTACTAGGGGTACAGGTGTTCTCTCATAGAGAGAGATGGGCGCTTACTCACCACGCGTGCCCACCGCGGATCGGCCATTTTATACGCTGAGGTATGGCTCAGTCACTCAGGTTTCCTCACGTTGCTTTCCTTCACCACCTTCACTTCGTTACCGAGTGGTATATTGCTGCTATAACTTCACATATGCCGCACAGGATTCGAACCTTGGTCTCCCGCTTCCGAGTCCATAGTTCTACTCACTGGGCTAACACCGACGCGTAAAAATCTTATAATATGTAAAGTTTTTGAATCGCTCGTAGCCTGGGCTGCCTGAGTGATCTTGAACGATCACTAAGGTTAAGCAACATACGGCGCGTTCAGTCTATGGATGGGTCACCGTCTATGACTAACGCTAGTGGCATTTTTTCCGAGCGATTCCGTGCTTCGCAAGGTACGTTAAGCAGTTGGTGCCGGCTGCCGTCGATAGATGGCAGTCGTTAAGCCAAGTCAGAGGCCTTTAGGGGCGGCTTGAAAACTTCTGATAGTAAGACCAGCCACTAGTCTTACAAGCCTCCACCAATCCGGACTTCGCCCCCGTGGTGGAGTATGGCCTATACCTTCCTCAGGGAAGAGACCCGTGCCCCTCGGTGGGGACATAATGGGTTAATGATGATGATTATGTAAAGTTTTGCAAGTGACTGTTTTACTACTTACTAATTTTGTTTTATTTAAGGACTGTTCAATTTACTAAGCGGACATGCTTAAACCTACTTTAAACCTCTAATTTCAAAATAGTTGATGAGTAGTTGACGGTTATGACATAAGCAAAGACAGCCGGACAAAAGTACGAAAATTTTACTGTAATAATTAATTCTATATTTTTCTCACATCTAATATCTGTTTTTTTACTTTTTCATAATTTTACTGCAGAATAAAGCAATATTAGTTAAAGAATTCCGAAAATTTAACAGTTTTTTTAATGTCCGCTTAGTAAATTGAACAGTCCTTAAGTAGTTTACTTCTTATTTGTAAAAAAAGTCGAAGCTCCTGAGAATTGAGTCGTCTACACGCTCGTAAAGTTTGGGCGTACAATAATTAACTCAGAGTCTTAAGTAATTTTCACTTGACTAAGTTCTAAACTCCATGAAGAGCTAAGTAAATGTACTCATTTGGTATAAGTTCTCTGCGGCAAAGTAAGGTATGCAAATGCAGAATCTTTGTAAAAATCCTTAGTAACGGAATATATTATTATTTTTATTAATTTTTTTATTGCACAACACACATGTCTGGCACACGCCTGTGTACCAGTCATGTGTTTTGTGCAAATAGTACTTAATGCTAAATAGCATTTTCTACCAGTCAACCTTTGGTTTGTGGATAATGGCAGGGTGGGTAGTGCAGTATAGGTTTACATTAAACATAAACATAATAAACATTATAAACATTTACATACAGGCACACACACTGCCTCCGGCCCCACACTAGGCACGCCCCACGGCGCGTCGTGGGAACCAGAAAAAGCGACGTCACAAACATGTAAACATCCAAGACCTGTAGTTTTCTTTTTCTCCCCAGCCCTGGATCGAAACCGGGACCTCTCGCATGGTAAGCAGATGCGCAAACCGCTACGCCACAGAGGTCGTCATAACGTCAAACAATCTAGGCATCAATGGTATGAAAAAGCACGTCACGTGGCCCGACCCTGCAACTGCCATTGTACTATAATGCACTAACATAATCGAGGCACATTATTTTTATCACTTTTATGGTGTCATTCACAGAGTAAAGACTCTTAAAGATGTTTGATCTCAACCTCCGCCGCATTTACTGCTCATTCAAGAATCACTATGACCGTGAGATAATTAGATGTGGCTGGAAACTAACGTCTTTGTGACCCCTTACTTTTTATTGAAGAAATTGTTTCATAGTATGTACATGTATTTCACCGATTCGAAAATAATGCAAACTTATTCGGTCGGAACGGCTTATTCCATCGAGTCATACACTTAGTTCTAGTTTTTCGATGTTTGTGATGTCTTTTCCTAGTTAGCATGGCGCAGGATGTCCTATGTAGTTTGGTGTAGTGATTGTGTTGTGTGGGAGTTATTAATGATTAAACGAACTTACCAAGTGAAGTTCTATCATAATTATACGATAGCTTTGTCCGAAGAGATTAGCATTAGGTATACATGTTATTGCAGTAGCTAATGTTTGTTTGTTTTCACATTCAATTTCTATAGATAGATATCTATCCATACAATTTTGTTGGTATGAACATATGAGATAGTGCTGGAAAAAATGTTTCCATTTTCCTACAAATAACTTACATTCTAAATTCTGTTTAAAAACGACCCCAACGTGTGGATTCGAGGGACTATCGAGAAGTTGGGGCGGTGGCAGATGATTGAATTTTTTTTTATGTTTCTCAAAAAAATAATATTTTGTGACATGTTTATTGACACTCCTAAATCGATAATAAATTTCCAAAACCGTAGCGCGTATATAAACAGCCTATATACAGTATTACAATACTGGGATAAAAGCCCACTTCCCGTAAAAAACATTTATGTCATAGAGGGTGACGTTAACGGCCTTGCTATTTATTCTGAAGACATTTTCTGGTTAGTCAAAGAGAGAGGGCCTTACCTAGTTTTCCCTTAAGTCCCAAAGCAAAAATCCCTTTGTATGTTCTGAGAAAGAACCCATGAAAAGCCTACATTTTGATGAATATTCTGAATTCTTAGAAAAGATTTTACAACAAAGTCTCTGCAATCTTCTTATGATGAAAGCCCAGAATTTCTGAAAAGCATGATTAAAATACGTGACATTAAACAAATTATTAAAAAAAAATACTGTCTTGTGTACAACACAGTGCTTCTACCTATCTTTGAGCTTACCATTTCATTTTCAACCTCTTAAAATAAACTTATTTTATTGTTTTGACTTCCTCGCAAATTTCATTGATATTGATAGTCTACGACTACTACGCGAATAGTATGTTACAGTGGGCAGATACTTTTTCAATATAGCTGAAACTGTTGCAGTAGATACTTGAACAAATTTCATATATTGATAGTTGACTCGGCAAGAAGGTCGCCCATTGTACTTTTTAATAGTAACTTTCATTTTATGTCTCTTATTTCTTGACTACTTGAGACATCAAAGATACGGATATAAGCGGACGTACTATCGCGTGAAGGATCACCTCCCAGATTCGTCATTTCATCAGCTTTCGTTTCCTGCATCTTCGAATAAACAAAGTCGGCAGTACTGTTTTATTTTATTTTTATTTTATTTTTTGGGGTTACAACAGAATGAGTTACACTTAGTAATAGTCTTATAGTAAAGTACATACACAAATTAATAAAGTAAATTAACACATCCCTTAGATTATCCCACAACTGATTGAAGTATAAGACGAAGTTTCCTCATCAAATCAATCCATTTTTTTACGGATTGTCCAAAGCGTGGATCGCAATCGCGGCGAACGCAGCGCGCGCCATTGCAACGCTCGCAAATCGCTAGTGTACGCGAAATTTTCACAAAATCATTGAAATCCCAAAAAAAAAGAGGTTAAATACATTTTAATTCCACATTCAACTTAGTACTTTGTAGTAAGTAGCCGGTTTGTACCATTGCCACTTCAAGTCTTAACACACAAACACGTCAAGTTTTTGAGACATCAAAGTCATAAAAAAACATAAATTGTGATGAGGACTGGATGAATTAAACACGTTGAGAAAAAAACAAACAACTCGCGACCTACTTAGCGAGACATTTTCGGGATAATCCAAAACAGTTCATAAACAGCTCCATTTCGTTAAAGAGCAATATGATAGCCACTTCAAGAGCATCGTTGAAAGCACGACAACAAGCGTAATTACTGCGGATGTTTACATGGCTCAGTCTAAAATCGTCTTTATGGCCAGTAAATAGAGCAGCAAAGATCAGCTGTTTACGTTAGACTTCTTGGCTGGCAGGCATCGCTTAAAATTATCGATAGGTGAAGAACTTTGATGTTCTCGATAAACTTAATAACGTATTTAACAACGGTTGCTCCATTTGGGTGTATTACTTAGTGAATAGTAAAGTGTCGTTCAGTCTGTTTCGATTGCTCCAAAACGACTGAGATTGAGGCGAGATACTTAGGTTTTTTTTATGTAACCTATATACGTACTGCAGTGCCCAATCCTTGTTTCAGAAAAGATTATGGGCTTAATTACTCGGGTGTTAACCGTGGATTGGCAATTTCAAGTGCTGAGGTATGCACACACCTCCGAGACTCAAATTTCCTCACGAAATCAATAACGATACTAATACATAGGCACCACTTAATGAAATTCTGAATTAAGGACTTGCTGGAAGCCAGTACGCGTGGCCGATTTTTGGACCAATAAAATCTAATTACTTTTTAGCCGGCACGATGAAAAGAATTCATATAGTGATGCTTAGTGGTAATGAAAGAATACTTTACTTTTTAGTATATAAATACTATTTGAATAAGTATCTATATTATTTATAAAATGTTAAAGCCTATACCCAAAGCAGAGGAGGATGATGATGGTGATGCTATTCATCATTAATTAGGCCAAGCAAAGACAAATATCCGGAGCTGACTGCCAACCTTCGCTAGTCGGAGTGGCATATGGCACCATAAAAGAAGGCTTTTGTGAAATAACTAACATTCAATGCAATAAAGACTTTAATAATACATATGTAGATACTATATAGAAAATATGCTATTTAATAATAATAATGTTTCGTTCTTCCATGTCTACATTATGAGATTTCATAATTGATTGATTGACTTGCGACTAAGGGTACTCCCGGTAGATCAGAAAAAGGCGCAGAAAAGGCAGATAAAGATGACGGATGTTTTTTTATCTAGCCTGTGTTGAGATGTCCCAAGAGTGTTATGATTGTGAAAGATTGTCATGGGACTTTCATTACTTTTATTTATTTCACTATAAAAATTTGAGACTTCGCATAATTATTATAGTCCTAGATTAATATGATAAAGCGGACGGATGGAGCGGTAGGACGTACCTTATAGTATTTGTGAGGACTAGCAATATTACTTACGAACTGTGAAGGGAAACATCGTAAAAAACCTGAGTTTCTGACGTAACCACAGGAATTGAAATTGATGATAGATCCACGGTGGAGGCGCGTATTAAGGTACGGGCTTAAAACGTACATAATATTAATCTTATGGACATAATAATTAATCTAGGACTATAATAATTATGCGAAGTCTCAAATTTTCTCTCTCTCTCTCTCTCCCAGAGAGAACGCATATACCTTATTATTACAGTAAATTATTTATAAAAAAAAAAACATTGCTTATTTAATCATAGCAACTTTGCAAATAAAGTTGTAAACATTATTGTACTATGAGAACATTACGGAAAAAAGCTCTGGTACGAAAATATTTCTTTTGTACTATATTTCGTATCTCTCTGAGGGAAACCCTATGCCTTATAGTGGGACGTATATAGGCCGCATGCATACTATGTTTTTCGTAAGCACTACATAATTATTAACTTAATTTCAGAATCACAACAAGGGACGACGCGAGCTCTTTCATGTCTCTACCATGATTCGTCGGACTCTTCCGATTGAATGTCAAGTAAGTGATTCTGGAATCAGGATAATAATGTATCCACATCGTAACAATGTCCCTATTTAATCAGAAAATTTTTGAAAATTGAAAATTGTTCTAATTCTCAATTCAATTGACATTATGGATTCAATAGAATAGACATTCAACTGACACCCTCGTAAAAGCAACAAAGGCTTCAAAACGTCAAAATTCACACAGCTCACCCACATACTGTCGTATCAAATCATTTCCAATTTACGATCTGGCGTAAATACTCTCACCATTAGCAACACTGGTGGCCCACCCCTACAAATGAATACTACGACCTCGGGAAGATGCAGCGCCTGCAGGACAGGCTCCCGGAGTGGCTGGACAAGTGGCGCATGGCCGTCAACGTGGGGAAGACGGCCGCCATGCTGACCAGCCGCCACCGAGCCTCGTCCGCGCGCCTGCAGCTTCGCGGCCAGGACGTCGCGTGGAGCTCCTCAGTGAAGTACCTGGGGTGCACCATCGACCGCAGCCTGCGCATGGGAGCGCAGATCGACCACGTCGTCCGCCAAGCCCGGACGGCGAGGGCACTCCTGCGCCCCGTGCTCTCATCAAGACTGCCCCCCAGGACCAAGCTGGAGATATACAGGACGTACGTGCGCTCGCGACTCACCTACGCGGCGCCCGCATGGTACGTCTTGTGCATCTTGTGCTTGTGGACCTCATCGTCGTCGTCCTATAAGATCACAAGGCGTGAATCTAAATTAAAAAGAAGATTTATGTGCTACACCTGCCGGCTACCTATGCGCCTTGGCGTCCATTAACTAAAAGCTAGACCCTAGGTAGGCTTTCAGTTATAATTTCCGTCCGTAAGTGACTTGGTTAAGTCTAATAAATAGTACCTACCCTAAAGTTAAGTAAAGTTAAGTACAGTTAAGGGGCCAGCTAACCAGCGCCACCAATGGAGAAAAATAATACTCGTCTTCGTTTTTGACACGAATTGGTAAAAGTGAAAGGGTGTTAATTAAACAGATTTATTTTGAGACTCAGGCTGCCGATCTGGGGTGTGATCCGTAATGTAAAGAGGGTATCCAGGGGCACGGTAAAATTATTTATTTAAATTTAAAGTAAAGGCACCTGAAAACAATAAAAATAGAAAAGCTTAACTACGGTCTAAAAGATAAATATAAAAATACAATTTCGAGTATAAAAAGGTAGAACACTTACATTAATTTCATGTGCCTTTAGAATTGTATGGTTTTGTTGATAATATAGGTACGGAGAATAAGGTGACAGACGTGTTATAGTAAAAATGATAATAAAGATAGAATCACGTTTACGTCCACTTAGTTCGGAGGCTGAGGAATATTTGTGCCAAATACGTCCGAACACTGCGGCGAATGTCATAAAATAGTTAAATTTGGAATAGTAGATGGCCGAAAATGATAAAAAAAGCAACGAGGCGATTACCTCGTTACAAACAGCCGGTTTCTTGGGCGCTGTTCAAAGTTGCGATTTATTGACCAAGCATTTAATTTGATCAAGCAATCAAATCAAATCGGGTTTCCCGAGGGCAGATTAGCCAAAAATTTACTACTCAGTCGATCATTTTAACGTAACCGAAGAAACCGTAACCGAAAATAAGAACTGTTAATTTTTTTTAACTTAACTCAGGAAACCCAAATCGTGCTTAATCGTAGTTCAATTTGATCTTAGCGATTAATAAATCTAATCAGCCCCCAAGAAACCGGCTGTGAGTCAGCCAAAACAACGAGCGTCTGAGTGACACTATCAGCCACTAGTTGTATTCTATGTAAGCCACTCTAAATACAACTCTGCGGTGGTTATTTTGTAGCATCTAAATTTTTACTATGCATTCAAGCAGTAAACTTCTACAATATTAATGAGTGACATTAAAAAAAGATTAGACCTACCGTCTAATTATGTAACTCTCGTTTAAAATGTAAATCATTCCACCTTAATTGATAGTCAAAATTTATCTGAAATTGATATAAAAAGTAAATTATAGCCACTAACTATTAAAAACCACTACTAACAAAATAAAAGACTTTATTTAAAAAAATATAGTATCTTGATGTAGGTATCATCATTTTTCTTATATTACCTGATTAATAGAAATTTATAGTAGGTAGAGATAGGTGCTTAAGCAAAAGAAAATAAAGCATTATTAGATTTTTCACTTTCTAGTGACAAAAGTAGATTTTTCTTTTTCGATTCTGAGGTTCGAGCAGATTTGAAAAAAGCGGAACCGCCAAGTCTTAAAGCGGCATCCATTGTCAAAAAAGCGGAGTAAAAAGCGGAAAAGCGTTATATCTGGTAACGCTGTGACTAACTGAATCGAATGGCGCTCCTTGATTGGTTCAAATGGCCGGTCACTGTCGTCTGGCGCACTTGCGCCAAATCTTGCAGTCACAATTATCACGATAGTGATCACGATAAAAGAATATGATGCATTTAAATGCTATGTTTCTAATAAATGATATTGTCTAGAGAAGCTTCAAGGTCAAGAACGTCGTATTGAAGTTGTAAAACGTAAAATGCTGATGAGATGAAAAATCCTTGACTAAGTTAGTAAATTAGGTGGCAATGTATGAACAAAAACGATAAGTTAAAAGAATTTATTGATCTTTTCTCGAAGCTTTCTATATAATATTTAGTTGCGTTGTAAAAAAGACGAATTAACTTATTAAAGGCCAACTGTTGGCAACTCTAGCAACATTAATAAAAAAAAACACTGTTTTTTTACCCTGCAGCACGAATGTGTGCACATTGTAATATTTGGTTTTTATTTCTAATATAACGCCTGTAAGTCAAGCAAGATCATAGTTTTCATTAACATTTCTCCGCCCCTACATCAGCAACGTACAGTCTGCGCTCTAAACATGGTCCTTCGAGCCGGATTAGTGTGCATATTTGGCTGCTCACAGTTCTCCAAAGCTAGTGCTCGCTTCTCTAAAAATTCAATCAACCCTGTTACTGATGGTTCCTCATTGCGTGCAAGATGAAATTCACGACTGCATATAACATCCAGTTTGCGAAGTAACACACATAAGATTATGTGATCCCACTGATCGACTCGGCATTTGAGATTTCTAAGAGCGGCTAAATGTTGCTTAACATTAGAAACAAATTTTTGCAAGTTTGGTATGTCCGTAACATATTGATGTGTTCATTGCGAATTTTGAAATCGTTGTTGTACCTATCATCAAGTATCCTAACACTCTCGTCGTAGCTCTCAGCTTCCATAGGTAAGTTTTTTATTAAATCAAAGGGTTCACCACTGAGGAAACTCCGCAGATAGTAAAACTTTTGAATTTTCTCTAGGTTACTGTTTCTATCTACCAGAGCTAGGTTACTGTTTCTATCTATCAAAGGCGCTTAACAATTCTTTAATTATGGTCAAACATGTCATGTATTTTTCCTCACATTGATCATCCTCCTTGTCGTTTGAATCTAAGCCGGTAATTTGGTAATTGTACTCTTCGTAACGAACAAACAATGCTCGAAGTCTTTCTTCTTTGACGAGAAGATATTCTTTCGACAAGGAAGACGAGTCTGTTAAATCTTTGAGACTATTGCACAGCTTCGTAAGTGAAGCCTTAACTGTACCACGTTGTTTAACTAATGCGGCGATGTTTACCTTCTGATTCAGACATGGTGATGTCGTTCCTTGCGTCGTGCCAAACACAATCAGTATCAATGATGTGGTGTTTTATAACTTAACTATACACTGATAACAACTGCCTTAGGCAACAAACACAAAGCAATTTATTTTCTGTAAAAGTTAGGGATTTGGTTTGGAAACAAAATGTGACAACACTTGCAAACTTGACGCGATGAATGAAGTGAGTGAAGTGCCTCTTCGTTGAAATCTTGCATGACATAAACGTTGACATTCCAATTTGAGCGGTGTCCAATCCGAAGTAAAAATGGCTGACGTGAAGCTAGTCGCGGGAACTCGATGAGCAATTACAGACTCGAAGCGTGACGTCGTCGTCGAATTGAAGATGCGTTTCGTGATTGCTTGTCTTTGCGTTTGGATCGTAACGATATCTATCGACTGTACTTGGTATTGCCCAAAGTGGTATCGCCCTAGCTAGTGCAACTGCAAGGTATGCCAAGAGGGAAAAATGGCGGAATGGGCGGGAAAATAAAATTGTTTGTAGGTACCTATTTAGGTATTGTAATTAAAAATGAGGATTCGTATCGTAAGTAGCTCGCCGGAACTATGCCAGTACAGCTCACCCTTTTGACGAAAATCCTTGTAAATGTTTCAGCGGCTTTTTGACGAATGCGTTTTTATGGCGCAGCATGTAGGTAGTTGGCTTATGGACGTCGTTGTCGTATAGATCACAGCACTGTAGAATTCTTCGTCCTCAATCGAAGGACCATGTTTTGTAACCCGCCAAAGCTGTGCAACATCGCTGCGGTGGAGGAAACTGATGCAATGAGGGCCCCGCCGGGACCAGCCGCTGTAAGAGCTTGCCGCTGCCCACTATGTAAGTGCTCACACAAGTTGTTTTCATGCTCAAATTTCAAATTGATGCCTATAGCAGAACGTGTCAAGTTTGTGACAGAAAACAACCTGTGTAAGATTTGCTTAAACACTCATACTAAGCGCTGCAGATACTACTTTAAATGTGAAAATTGCAAACAAAAACATAATTCACTGATCTGCCAAAGTGAAATGGACAAGCCTATGCCGCCAGTGACACTGTTGTCAAACTCTGTGGCCACACAAGTTTTGCTCCCCACAGTCCTTATAAAAGTTATGGCAGCTAATGGTAGAGAAGCACATGTTAAGGCTGAACTAGCAGAGAGGTATTCTTCTCAGTTTCCCAAGGCTGCATTCATTTTAAAGAATCAAACTTACGTAGATGATGTTCTAGCTACCGGTGACTCGCTTCAGTCATTGACAGAGTCGAAAGAGCAGCTGTGCCAATTATTGGCTTTAGGAGGTTTCCAACTCCATAAGTGGACTTCCAATAATGTTGAAGTACTGAGCGACATACCAAAAGAGAGGCAATACTTTGAGGAAATCGATTTACAAAAGGACAGTGCTTATATGAAAACGTTAGGCGTTAACTACGATATTAAATCGGATGCACTTACACTGTCTGCGCCCGTTACGGGCGATAAGATTCCCGAGACTAAACGTGAAGTACTAAGCTTTATAAGTAAATTCTATGACCCTATCGGTTTAGCTGGCCCACTTATTGTGAAACCTAAAAAAATAATGCAAGATATTTGGAAGGCAGGTATTTCTTGGGATTCGGTGCTCAAGGAAGAGTTACAAAATACTTGGCTTGAATTTTACAACAGTTTATCTACATTGAGACCAATTAACATCTATCGGTACGCGAACTTACAAAACGCGACATGCCTGCAGCTGGTGGGCTTTTCCGACGCTTCAAGATCCACAGCGTATGGCTGTTGCGTGTATTTACGAGTGCTCGACTCTACCGGTAATGTAAAAATATCACTTCTTTGCTCAAAGTCCCGAATCAATCCTCTCAAACAGAGTTTGTCTGTTCCACGGTTGGAACTCAACGCTGCTTTACTTCTCAGCAAGCTTATTAAAAAAGTACATAACACACTTTTAACGAAACTCGTATTTGATAATGTGATACTTTATTGCAAATTGCAATATGCCGATTTGCGAATTGTCCTGGCTTGGATTGGCTCGGACATTGCAAAGCTTAACACTTATGTTGCGAACAGAGTGAAATATATCAACACGCATACCAGGGAATATTGCTGGGCATACGTGAGCAGCGATGAGAATCCAGCCGACTGTTTAAGTAGAGGACTCATGCCACACGACTTGGAGCAGCATAACCTGTGGTGGACAGGGCCACAGTTTCTTAGCAGCAGCGATAGCAGCTTACCGTTAGAATACAAGGTACTGGATCAAAATAACATTCCTGAATTGCGGCAGTTTGAGTTTTCGAACGCTATGGTTTGCACTATTTGGAATAACGATATTTGTCTCGATTTTCTAGACAAATACTCAGATATACACAAAATGCAAAGAATTCTTTCATATGTATTGCGATTTTGTCGTAACGCGCGTACAATCTCAGGCCTGGTCAGAGTAGGAGGCAGATTGCACTATGCTAGCATACCTTACTCACAAAACACCCAATTATTCTACCAAAGGGTTCTCGAGTTACAGAACTGATAATAAGAAGCGAACACGTAAAAAACCTTCATCATCATCAACCCATCATGTCCCCACCGAGGGGCACGGGTCTCTTCCCTGAGGAAGGTATAGGCCATACTCCACCACGGGGGCCAAGTCCGGATTGGTGGAGGCTTGTAAGACTAGTGGCTGGTCTTACTGTCAGAAGTTTTCAAGCCGCCCTAAGGCCTCTGACTTGGCTTAACGACTGCCATCTATCGACGGCAGCCGGCACCAACTGCTTAACGTGCCTTGCGAAGCACGGAATCGCTCGGAAAAATACCACTAGCGTTAGTCATAGACGGTGACCCATCCATGGACTGAACGCGCCGTATGTTGCTTAACATTAGTGATCGTTTAAGATCACTCAGGCAGCCCAGGCTACGAGCGATTCATGCGTCATGCAAAAACCTTCATGCGAGTCAAAAAATTGTTCTTTCATCTATCCAACAAAAGTTTTGGCTTGTAAATGCTAATAGAGAAATTAAAAAAGTTATACACAAATGTATTATTTGTTGGAAGTTAAAAAAGTGTGTAAGCGAACAATTAATGGGGTCTTTGCCACATGACAGGGTCAACGCGTCGCGCCCATTTCAGAAAGTAGGAATTGACTTTGCCGGACCAATCCCCGTAAAGCAGTCGTCATTGCGTCGTTCTGCTTTAGTACAAAGGCCATACACTTAGAGCTCCTTTCAGATCTCAAAACAGATACCTAGCGTCTTTCAAACGATTTTTGTCACGCCGCGGTTTACCTACAGATTTATACTGTGATAACGCATCTACATTCAAATGTGCAAAGACTCAATTAAATGATCTTTATAGGAAGTACTGTAGGTACCCCAGAGCATAAAACACAGGTGCAGTCATATTCTTCTCAAAATGGAATCAAATTTTACTTCATTCCATGTTATTCGCCAGTTTATGGTGGATTATGGGAAGCAGCAGTCAAAAGTACCAAGTTTCACTTAAAACGTGTTGTACAGAAAGCATTGTTAACCTATGAACGATTAAACACTGTATTGTGTCAGATAGAAGCAGTTCTTATTAGCAGGCCATTAATTCCGTTATCTGATGATATCAATGACTTTACATACTTAACACCAGGGCACTTTCTAATCGGGACGACTCTTAATTCATACCCGGAACAAAATGTATCAGAAATTCCTATTAACAGGCTAAGATTTTGGAAAACATGTAATAACATGCAACAATCCTTTTGGACAAATTTGGAGTAGGCATTATTTAAATGTACTTCAATCTAGGCCTAAGTGGCAAAATGTAATGCCTAATGTCGAGAAAGGGTCTCTTGTAATACTGAAAGAAAATTGTTATACCGACCCATTGCATTGGCCTATGGCCAGAGTTATCAAAGTTTTTCCAGGTTCAGATAACAGGGTGCGCGCTGTAGAAGTGCAACCCGCTAATGGTAAGGCGCACAAAAGGTCCATTACAAATATATGTGTACTACCAGTTAAATAGTCATAAGTCATGAATGTGCTATTGCGTTTTCTCTGCGATAAAATAAATATAGTTTGTAACTACACTATCTAATTTAGTTTTAACTTAGTAATAGTATATTGATGTATACTGTTCTTAGCATAAGCATTTCGAAACGGTGTGTTTCATGATTTCACTATGTGATAGAGTTCTTGAGACTATAAAGTGCCCCCTAGATTAAAGTTATATTTGATGATTATAATTATCATAGGTTTTTGTAAGCCCGTAATATGTTGGCAACTCTAGAAACATTAATTAAAAAAAACACTGTTTTTTTACCCTGCAGCACGAATGTGTGCACAATGTAATATTTGGTTTTTATTTCTAATATAACGCCTGTAAGTCAAGCAAGATCATAGTTTTCATTAACATTTCTCCGCCCCTACATCAGCAACGTACAGTCTGCGCTCTAAACACCATCTCATTTTCCCTATGCTTAGTCATAAAATGAAAAGTTTGATCACGTGACCGATAAATAAATCTCTGGCTTGACTTATAATTTTCCAAAGTGAACCCTTAAATCGTATTAATGCTCATAGCTGCTTCAATAATCTAGGATTTGAGAAAATTCTTTAAGGCATTTAGCTTCTTGACCCTAAGTTAAAGGTAGCTAAGGACCAGTTCTTAAGACAGCTTTAATTTTCATTGAAATTCATGATATTTCCTTTTTCTATATAAATATTTTTTTCTAAATAAATAAAGTGTTTTTTCATCTATGCCGCAATTTAGCTCGTAGTAGCCCTTTAATACCGTCATAGGCCTACGCGTCCGTTACGGACGATTCAAGCAGTATCCTGTGGGACTTCGACACTTTTTTGAGTGACTGAAAAGTCCAATTCGAGAGCGGCAGCCCCTACCGCATGTGGGACATATAAAGAGAACGAAGAAGAAGAACATATAAAGAGCCAGGAGGCACCAAATCCGTACAGACCCGACGCCTTTAATACCAAACTGACGATAATATAATAACCAAAAAAACATTACATATTTTGAGCATTCGTATCGTATAGTCCAGTCAGTGGAGATATTTTCAGACCTTTGTTCTGCATAAGATAGAGAATGAACGGTTTTGATGTTGAAGTAATTTAATTACACTAGTAAAAGTGTACCCCTCCCTTTACTGGTAGAGAGATTTATTTACACTTTCACTGACTGTAACACTTCAAACACAATGCATTTTTAGGTGATTCCAGATACGTATACGTACGAGCGTATTTGCATTTCTGGATCGTGGCAAGTCGCCAGTTGGTGGTGGTTTACCGTACAATCACCACTTACGGTCCCAAACTAAATAATATATTATGTAAGAAACCATCGATGCGTAAGCCTGACTGGAGTAGTTGGATATAGCTTTAATGAAGAAGTTATTTTGTATCCCGGGCAGATAATTTTGGGAATTTATTCAGCATACAGACCTAACAGCATTTAATAAAGGCTTAATTAGATTCACAAGCTGAAATTGTGTAAGTCAAGGCCACTTACAGTGAAGATATACATTTCTTTATCTCTTAGCTTCCAAATGTTACTTTGGGAAGAAATTTCATCTCATTGTTTTAAAGATAATTATTTATAGCTGGAGGTAAGGAGGCAGTTAAGACAGACGGACAGACAAACAGTTGAATTTGCATTGGCAATACCACTCGCTAACCGCAACCGGATGATATCGTGAGAAAACCTTGTTCATGTAACTTAGCGCTTGAATTTATCAATCTGCCGTGACCACGGGTACACGTAGTAATTAAGCCCAAACTAGTAGATTATAGAAGAATATAGGCTACAAAAAAACGTTATAAGTATTAACTGATGCAACCATAGATATCTGAAGATTAAAATGCAACCCTCCCCCTCCATTTTGCATTATGTGGTTTTACCTCCTTGTGTATTACTATCTTATATTTAATTCATTATATTTATATTTAGGGAACAGAAACTGCACCCGTATTTATTGAATACAAATTGTGGAGTGATGTACCTTTGGTATTTCTTTGGAACTCTCTGCCAAATCGTAACTTTTTGGACTTACTATCTGGATAGATGTTTCCTACAAATAAACCGATAAATAGTCATGTAATATAGCGTTGGCGCAAGCCGATCTAAGACGTGTATTGAATAAGAAATTACATACATACATATTATGGAACATATCAGAATACCATACATAAGAGGCACCTTAAAAGTGAGACCTATACCAGATAAACTTCAGAAGAGCCGTCTGCGGTGGTACGGTGGTACTTCATGAGGCGACCATCCAATCACATGACCAGAAAAGTGCTAGATATCGAAACTAAGCCCTGAGGATGAGAAAGACCCCAAATAACTGTATTTCTGTAGTAAATAAGGACCTCAAAGAAGCACAAGTCAACAAAGAGACGACTCAGGAGCGAGCTGCCTGAAGACGCATGATATGCAGGGCTGAACCAAAATAAAATAATAAAGGACCAGGCAAAAAAGAAGATACATACTCACGCCTGTATCTTGGAGGGCTAGGCAAAAGCTACGGACTGCTAATAAGTAATTATATAGAAAATTACAAAAACTACTTACCTCCGTAATTGATTGCTAATTGATTCACTCTTTAGTTGAGAAGATTAGATTACTGTTACTCTAAAAAACACTTAGCCCACTCCACTTGTAATTGCTGCTATCAATAAGAGGTAAACACTGACAACGATGAGCAATATAAACTGTGTATTAAAAAGTATTACTTGTTCCACTCTTTTAAAGCAAAACAATCAATAGGTACTATTAAATGTTTTACAACTACCTAAAACTTTCGTGAGCATCACATTTAGTAAGCTGATTCCGAAATAAGATTCTCCAATTTTTGTCGCAAGAGCCCGACCGCTCCACTGCTCCGGTCCGGCAAATGTTAATTACCGATCCGATTTAGAAACACACAAGAATACTAATAAGCTTCTCCACTACTCCGGCATCCGGTTTTTAACGCTCCGATAATTTGCTAGATGGGAACGGTATATTACCGGTCCGAACCGAAGTGATCGACTTACAAAAACAATACACGTTTTTGCACCGCGCACACAACCCAAAAATATTCCCATACTATTTAATTGGATTATTAGAATGTGTGGAAAACGTTCCCTGCCTTGAATAGAAAAACCGAGGAATTTTATTAAAGCACTGCGTCATGTCCATTGCCGATTATAGTCGGATGAAGTGGAGAAGCATGATCCGGCATCCGATATTTTTCCGAGATTCCGGTTCCGACGCCGGACCGTAGCAGTGCAGAAAGGGCCTAAGCCTTCCACTGTATGTAGTTGTCTGGTCACCCTACTACGAGATGTGACATTTATACATCTTTTGTCACTTTGAAGTCGTCTAAATGCAAAGCCCGATAGAGTGGAAAGTTATGTGATACAAGAACGGGATGCTCAATCAATTTGACTGAGTCGGAGACGAGCAACCGATAACGCGACCTCTGTCTCTACTCACCGTGATTATTAATGGAACCTAGTTTTTCTTGGAACCTAGTAAATAGTACAAAAGTACTAGGGTAGCAGAAGTATGTAAGAGATTGCGGCTAAAATAAAATCTCATGAAAAACATGCCGCTTAGTTCATGGTGTTAGTACTACCTACTAACTTTTGTTACCCTTTTAACCCCTCTGGACTACACCATAAGTGCGACGGGGCGTACTGGAAACCACTGTGAAGCAAGGAGCGAAGTACTGGGAATTAAAGTAAAACGCAAAGCGACATTATGTATAGCAAAAAAAAAATTGAAACTATCAGCATGAACACTATGATCGCGACTATTGTTAGTGGTCAATAATTCCATGAGCGAGACGATTGTTAACCAGACTGTACCCTTTTCTGCAAAAAAACAGAGTGTGTCCAGTTGGTGAAAACATAAAAATTATTATTTTAGCTTTCACCATCTGGACACACATAAAAATCTTTGTGTGTCCAGATGACGAAAGAAGAAATGATACTAATTTGAGTTTAACCAACACGACACAGGTGTGTCCAGTCATGTGTGTCCAGTTGGTGAATAACCCGTTTTTCTTATCGATATAACATAACATGAATCACTCGTAGCCTGGGCTGCCTGAGTGATCTTAAACGATCACTAATGTTAAGCAACATACGGCGCGTTCAGTCCATGGATGGGTCACCATCTATGACTAACGCTAGTGGCATTTTTCCGAGCGGTTCCGTGCTTCGCAAGGCACGTTAAGCAGTTGGTGCCGGCTGCCGTCGATAGATGGCAGTCGTTAAGCCAAGTCAGAGGCCTAAGGGCGGCTTGAAAACTTCTGACAGTAAGACCAGCCACTAGTTTTACAAGCCTCCACCAATCTGGACTTGGCCCCCGTGGTGGAGTATGGCCTATACCTTTCTCAGGGAAGAGACCCGTGCCCCTTGGTGGGGACATAATGGGTTGATGATGATAACATAACATAATATTTACATACAGGCACATACAAATACATTGCTTCTGGCCCCACACTAGGATACCCTGTGTCGTGGGAACCAGAAACAGCGACGTCACAAACATGTAAACATCCTAGACCTGGGTTTTTATTTTGTCCCCAGACGGGATAATTTTAAGTAGGTAATTGATTCTGGAATTAAGTGAATAATGAATTACTCTTTTACAAAACCATGTTTTTACAAACATTATCTTAAAAGTAAATCATTCTGCTTAATTTTGTTGCTGAGGATATATTGCAATTGACTCACATCTGGATGGTTCTGGTAATAGAATTTGTTGAATATATACATAAATATATACGTAAATTCATGCCTGTATCCCAGAAGGGTAGACAAAGACCAGGGAATGGCACTTGCTAAGATGCTGATAATTTTATTTGCTTCATCGCCATACATTGGTCGTTGCATGCACGCCCGTCAGTTTCTGATAGTTACCTAATAACCAAGGAGTTCTTAGAAATATTATAAAATCATTAAAAATATTTTTTAGCTAGTTAGTAGAAAATTTGATGATGAAACTTAACTTAATATAAAATAACATTATGAATAAAATTTCAGTAAATATTTCGTCGATATAAAAAAATGTCTCTAGACCGTTGCCGTTTTGTAATTTGATTGTTGTTATAATGATTATCTGAGTAACTTAGTGTATTGGTATATTGTAACTTAATTTGTTAACTTACTGCCACTCCAGTATAATACCTACTTATAAGAAAAGGTAGTTACGCGTTTGCTATTATTAAAAAAACCTGCCAAATGCATCTAGCTAGGCCCACCCGCGTGTAAGGTCCGTACAAGGAGGGGACTTCTTAATTGCTTTACACAACTAACAACTTCATCAAAGCAATTTTTAATAAATTTGAATTACATAAAATCTCAGAGGCATGGCAGATAATAATGAATTTAAAAGGAAGACTATCGCGGTTATGTAGGCTTGATTTACTACTTGACATCTAGTAAATCAAGTAGTCAACCAATTCATAAAAGAAAAATCGGCTCGACGACTTGTAAAGAGTAAGGATAATGTCGGAAAATTTATACATGTTTCTTTACAAAATGGTTTGTCTCCACCAACACTATTGTTGAACGACGAATTCTACGGTACCCCAAAGGATGGAACATTCAATCCAAAGCAAAAAGTTCATGTGAAACTCACCCGTAACATAACTGAGTAATTAATATTAAAATGTAGGATCGATATTTCGTCTACTCTATCCTGCCAAGAACTGCCACGGTCATGTCTGATTTAATCATTTTTTTCTTCCCACGAACTTTGCTTCACGTAATCGAGCGTCAACTCTCCATCAGATGGTGAAGGATGCTTGTGATATCGGAGTGTCCGCACGAGTGGTCGTTTCCCTCCCTCTTTGAAGTATCACACCACCCACGATTGCTGAGTAATAACAAGGTGATTTGTACCTAACGGCCTTTGACATTAATCTAATTTTGCAACCTATTTCAACTACTGAGCTGGGGTGCATACTGAGGGCTATAATTTCGACAGTACAATAACATTCAGCTGACGACAACGCGTCTCTACATCGTCCCTTTGGATTATTATAATTATAATTTCTACACGACACTATCACCTGTCTGATCCCAAACAAGGATAACCTGTGCTATGGTTTCAGGCAAGGACAGCACAAACATGGAAATACACTCAAACTGAGGCCATATGAACGGTATATGGTGGTTCCCAATGGCAATAGAATCCATGACCCTCGGCGTGGTAAGAGGTAAGACGTGATGTCGTGAAATCAACGAGGCAGTCAACTTCTCCGTATTTCGTCTTAGATAACTGTCCACTGTATTGGAATATCCCTCTTAAATTTTATAACTATTTGAGAGCTGGGGTGGCTCAAAAAAATTCAATGACGTCAACCAAAGCAGAAGAGTCACATAATGAATACGCTTGCAATACAATAAAACGGACTTGCTTCTTTTCCGCTTTCGAGTACCATTGGCATCATACGAGTGCCACAAAGCTGTGATAGCACGGTCGGAGTGTACTTGCCTCGCGTTTAAGAGGTTGTGGGTTTGAACTCCGACATGTCCTTAATGACTGTGCTCTAAGTTACGCAAACTTGCGAAGTCGTAGTAGCAATATCACTCGCTAACCGTAAAGGAAAACTTTGTGAGTAAACTTGAATACCTGTCTATCTATGGTGAGCACGGCTGGTAGTTCACCGCAGAACCACAGAACGAAAATCGCAAAACCATTTCGAGAATTATGCTTTCAAAACAATTTCTAATTTATCAGATTTGTAAATAAGTCTACATTTTTGAAGATATTCAATAAAAAGGCTTGACCCTAAATAGCTTTTGTATGACGCCAGCAAAGACACTATGAGTATTAATCACTTATTTTCCTTTGCCTTACTTACAAAAAAATATACCAAACCAATTCAACGACGTTAAAGACATTTGATTTTTTTTGTATGTAGGCAAAGACTGTCTCTTTAATCATCCTCTAATGACGTCACAATCACAAAAAAAACTCACGCCCGTTATCCCCGAGGGGGTAGGCAGAGGTACCAATCATTAGAACTGGGCTCACGTTTTGCCGAGTTTATTAGGTCCCCAAAGTGACAAGTGGCAAGCCTGTCGCCACAAAAACATTAGAAAAATATTAAAAATACTTAGACATAACGAATAGAACTAAAAATATCGAAATTAGTTTCTTAAAATGGCCAATATTTTCAAAATAAATTATAAAAAACATTTAACAAAAAATATAAATCATGTCTAATTGAACCTTCCCTCCCTCTTAGAAGGTGCCCTACAACGTATTTCGGCTGTATTATTAAGTAACTAAAGTTAAACAAATAATTAAAGGTTAAATTAAGTTTCACATGTCAAATGTCATCAAAACGTAAAGCCAATTTAATAGGCCACATTCGACATGTGTCAGTCTTAGCTTCATAGTGAGGTGACCTGCTAAAAAACATCGATTAAATCGAATGAATCGATACGGACTTCAAACATTTGTGAATCGAATGCAGTTATTGTGAAAAAGTACGTATAGGTACTGTAATTTTAATTGAGTTCCCTTGAAAATCAAATCAAATAAACAATTATTAATCAAAACCCTGTCCCATTATTGTCTAACCTAAATTTATAAAACAAAATCATCATCAACCCATCATGTCCCCACCGAGGGGCTCGGGTCTCTTCCCTGAGGAAGGTATAGGCCATACTCTACCACGGGGGCCAAGTACGGGTTGGTGGAGGCTTGTAAGCCTAGTGGCTGGTCTTACTGTCAGAAGTTTTCAAGCCGCCCTAAGGCCTCTGACTTGGCTTAACGACTGCCATCTATCGACGGCAGCCGGCACCAACTGCTTAACGTGCCTTGCGAAGCACGGAACCGCTCGGAAAAATGCCACTAGCGTTAGTCATAGACGGTGACCCATCCATGGACTGAACGCGCCGTATGTTGCTTAACCTTAGTGATCGTTTAAGATCACTCCGGCAGCCCAGGCTACGAGCGATTCTAATTTTTGGATATTTTGGATAATACCTAATAAATGAAAAACATTTTGGACAAATACAAGACTTTTTTTGTCAAAATTTTGCAGTGCGATTTTGTGTAATCATCATCATCATCATTCAGCCACAAGAAGTCCACTGCTGGACATAGGCCTCCTCCATGGATTTCCAAAAAGACCGGTCGGAAGCGGCTTGCATCCAGCGTCTTCCCGCCACTTGGATGAGATCGTCTGTCCATCTTGTGGCTGGTCGTCCTACGCTGCGCTTGCCGATATGTGGTCTCCATTCGAGAACTTTTCGGCCCCATCGGCCATCAGTTCTGCGTACTATGTGCCCCGCCCACTGCCACTTCAACTTACTAATCCGCCGGGCTATGTCGACGACTTTCGTTCGTCTACGGACCTCATCATTTCTGACTCGGTCCCGTAGAGAAATTCCGAGCATAGCCCTCTCCATAGCTCGTTGCGTGACCTTGAGCTTTCTTATGAGGCCCATGGTAAGAGACCACGTTTCAGTGCCATAAGTCATCACTGGTAACACACACTGGTTGTACAGTTTTGTTTTGAGGGATTGAGGTATATCGGAGGAAAATACTTTTCTGAGTTTCCCGAACGCTGCCCAGTCGAGTTGGATTCGACGATTGACCTCTTTCACGAAGTTGGACCGGCCTAATTGAACTGTATGTCCTAAGTAGACGTATTCGTCTACAACTTCGAGAGTCGAGTTCCCCACTGTTATTGGGGTAGGCACAACACGGGCGTTCGACATGACCTTCGTTTTGTCCATGTTCATTTTAAGACCCACCCGTTGGGAGACTCGACTGAGGTCTTCGAGCATTATGCCGAGGTCCTCCAGCGTCTCTGCCATGACTACAATATCGTCGACAAATCGAAGGTGACTGATGTACTCGCCATTGATATTGATGCCGCGTTCCTGCCATTCCAGAAGCTTGAAGGCATCTTCCAGTCCGTTCGTGAACAGTTTCGGAGATATGACATCTCCCTGTCTCACGCCTCTTTTCAGAGGAATTAACTCCGAATTCTGCTCCTGTACTCGGACCGACATGGTGGCGTTGTGGTACAAGCACTTCAGCACCTCGATGTACCGATAGTCAATATGGCAACGCTGGAGAGACTCGAGCACCGCCCATGTCTCGATCGAATCGAAGGCTTTCTCATAGTCCACCAACGCTAAGCATAATGGCAAATTATACTCCTCAGTCTTCTGTATAATTTGCCGCAGCGTGTTGATGTGGTCTATGGTACTATAGCCCTTTCGGAAACCGGCTTGTTCGGGAGGCTGGAAGTCATCAAACCTGCGTTCGAGACGATTCGTCAGGACCCTCGAGAAAAGCTTATAAACATGGCTCAGAAGCGAGATGGGTCGGTAGTTCTTCAATAGAGTGTTATCCCCTTTCTTGAAGAACAGCGTCACCACGCTTCTGTTCCATGCTTCTGGCGTTGTTCCTTCGAGCACGACGGAATTGAAGAGCCTCTGAAGGACTTTAAGTACCGGTGTTCCACCTGCTTTCAGAAGCTCTGAAGTAATTCCGTCCTCTCCTAGTGCCTTGTTATTTTTAAGCTGTTTCAGGGCCATCCTAATCTCGTACAAGCTGATGTCCGGGATATCTTCGGTATAATGTCGGGTCAGTTTGGCTCTTGGGTCTTTGTGCAAACTGCTAACTGCTAACCGCTAATTGTGTAATACCCAGAGGTAATCATTGCATTCAATTAATTTTTTTGACTGATGATTACTTTGATTGTTACGGTAACATCCCTAATTTTTAAAAACAAAAAGGGTTGACCGACATAACCTTGTGATGAAGTTCAGATTTTTAGGACAAACATTGTTTATTAAGTTTAGAATGGTTTATTAGCCAAATTAAATTTTAATAATGCCTTCTTTTGAAATTATTAGAACAAATATGTGTTATTAAGTGAGAAAAGTGAAGCAATTGTGCAGTTCTAACTTTGAAAACATAAATAATATTGTGTGCCCTGCGTTACAAGGTTACGTTGATGAATTTTGATGATGTGTCAAATGTGACCTATTAATTGGCTTTACAATAATAAATGACCAATGTGCTCTGAGGGGTGCAATTACGTAACTCCTCCAGTGAATGGAGTTCTCTGATTTAACCGATTCCGGACTGTCAAAGACATACATATTTTGACACTTTTGAGTTGTCTAAATTCTTAAATAATGTGTGGTAAAAGGGATGGCTTCTTAGAATACTTTCATGACAGCCCAAGTTAGGTGTTTGAATTAGAGAATGGATAGGTACACAATGACATTATCGTAGTTTATCTGTTAGATACGGGCTTGAAAAACTTGTAGGTCGCCCCTTTGTGACCGGCCATTTTGTTTGATAAACCTTTCTGTCTCCTTTTTCACGCCTGAAACATCAAAGGGCTGACCATCACGATATCCGATAAGGGTCCGTTAATTATTAACGGCCTTCCTATCGCATCACATTATCACACGCTTGTAAACTACTATTATTACGTGTCGAATAGAATATTGACCTTAGAAACTATAGAAAAATCAATTCACTAAGAGATATATCAATATGTGTTGTCATAACAAACCGTGCGGGTCGCTATTATAGAAACTATGAAAATAAAAGCGCACGGCTACTTTGTAAAAATCTCTGTAAAGACGCTGGGAGGTCTGCCCTCGTAAGGAAGAACGCAGTAATAGCCATTACTGCGTTTTTACTTTGATGCAAAATTGTGCTCCCTGGTGGTATATCTATAGGTGAAAAAATAATGGTGGCTGTAGGTCTACTAGAAACCTGAAATTTCAGTAAGAAAATATGCAGTAATGTATGGAATCCTTCTAATCCTAAGAAATAAATATCTATTTACTGAAAACTGCGTTTTTACGATTACTGCGTTCTTCCTTACGAGGGCAGAGGTATAATCGCGTGGTTATATAGGTACACTCGCGAATAGGCGGGTGCTGAAAGTTCAGAAAGTCCGTCCGTCCAATCCGAGCCGTCATCAGTGCAATCTCGCCCGCCGAGCTGTTAACATGTTCCGCGCGCGTCTCGTCCACGAAAGTCCTCCAAAACACTAATAAAAACTTCTTAGACTGAGCCAACACAAACCTTTGCAGTGTACGAAAGTGGCACAGTTGGAAAAAGTGAATAAAGTGTCAGTTTGGAAAAGTTCGCTGTGCGTGAAAAAGTTGTGCGACAAAACTTTTTGGAAGCCGGCTTTTCGTTTTTTCCTCGAGCTGTGCAGGTATTTTGACTTTTCGAATTGTAAAATAACTACCTACCTATACTTTTATTCGATCCGTGGATCGTGTCAAGTGGCAGGCTATGGTCCCTGCCTCCCCATTTGGGATACAGGTGTTAATTTATGTTTGTAAAATTTTCGAAATTCTCGTGTGTTCGAGGGTTTCTTATCGACCTCCTCCAAAACGGCTCCACCGATTTTTATGTTGTTTGGCCTTTATTTGGTAGGTCTGAGAGTAGTTCGTTGGCTAATTAATATGGCAAAGCAACGTTTGCTGGGTCCAACAGTATTTGTAATTATAGATTAATATAAAAATGAATCGCTGAATGTGTTGCTAAGCGCAAATCTCGAAAACAGCTCAACCGATTTCGCCAATTTTTTTTAGAATATTCCTTGAAGTAAGAGGGTGGTTCTTACGGAGAGAAAATTTGAAAAATTGCTTAGAGAAATTGCGAAGAAGGGGAAGGTTTAAACTTGGAGAAAATATGGAAAAACAAACTAAAACTTTGGCGGTATGAAGTTTGCCGGAATAGCTAGTACTTAATTAGTATATTTTTGTTATATTACTATTTTTTAAATGTAGGTACTATTAGATGGAGGAGGAGTACCGATAAGAGGAGACAAAAGCCATTAGGAAGCCCAACGTCGTGCAGTGGGCGACAAAAGGCTGAAGCTGATGATGAAGATGAAATGGAGAAAATGAAAATATATTTGTGCTTGTATGTAAATATTTATGTTTATTTATGTCCGCTAGAATATAAATACAATAATTCTCTTACGATATAGCCAGAGTAGAGATGAATTTTATACAGTTTATTTTTCTAAAAATTTAATGTTTTGGAACCTTTATCACTAGGATCCCCAATATAAAAAAAAAACACTGATATAAGCCTTTATACATGAATCTTAGTTCTTATGTAGGTAATATTCAGTTAGATAATGTTGAGCATGTAAAGCAAAGTATATTATTATGACATGTGTCATAAGGATAAGAAACCCATTGTTGTTAATATTTTTTCTTCGAATAACATCTATCTAATCTCTTTAAACGAGCAATTCTTGTATATATATTTATATATAATCAGAATCTCGGAAACGGCTCCAACGATTTTCACGAAATTTTGTAGGCAGATGTTTTCGGGGGCGTTTAATTGTCCTAACTAGGTTACATTTTCAGAAAACGTTGTTTTATCCGTGTTTTAAGCTAATTGAAATTTGCTTTGATAACATACAGAGGTAAATTTCGCGTCCACGAATATCTGCAAGGTTGGGATAGTTCTGACGGGAAAACGGGCGACCCGTTTCGGGCCGATTTCAAGAGACCCGGTTCGAGTCATGATGTTTTTTTTTCCAAGTTCTTTTTTTTGTTGAAAAAGGATTATTTTTATTTTATATTACATATTTTATATTACAAAAAAGGTACCAAGCAAAGCTCGGTCACCCAGGTACTAAATCTTAATACATAATCGTGTATGTTTATACTACTCGTAATTTGACACCAACATTGACCTTGGTTCAGAGTGTGTGACCTCTCAAATATTGTATCGTCAAATATTTTATGCATCCAAAATTCCCAAATTATTCCCAATACTCTGAAATACTTTCCATAAACTTCTGGTAAACTATGACAGTCATATTATCATCTATATCTATACTCTATACAAATATTATGAAGAGGAAAGATTTGTATTTTTGTATTTATGTTTGTAATGCATAGCCTCAGAAACAACTGGGCCGATTTTAAAAATTATTTCACCATTAGAAAGCTACATTCTTCGTGAGTAACATAAGCTATATTGGATTTTCAAAAAATTTTGGGTTCCGTACGAAATCTCGAATATTGTAACCCAAGGTGTAAAAACATACTACCCCGGGAATTTCCCACGGAACTAACATAGCTATTTCCACGGAAACGTTTGTGCCACCCGTGCGAAGCCGGGGCGAGTCGCTAGTACATAATAACATAATCAATCTCTGTTTACAAAACGGCCACTCTACAGTGGGAGTCAAGTCCGTGACTCGTTATCGGAATGACCCCGAGCAAGGAGGCAACACTATTAGAGAACACTGTATGCCTAATTCATTGATGCTTGCCTTATTGGGCAGTGTAATGTCGATGGGTATCATAACTTAGAGATGTGTGAATTAATCGCCTTAATAGGGTTACGGAACTAATGTGGAACGCGCTGCATTAAAGTTAGGTGTGTCAGTAAAATCTAACGAATTTTTTAAACTAATTTACTTCAAAGCTATACATACACAAGAAAGGATATTCTTTAGAAGAAACCGCAGATCCTCCAAAATACGTAAAAACGACAAGTTTTGCTATACTATTCAACTCTCACTTTATGTGTTTTGAGCTAACTATTTAATTTTTTACTGGGCATCATGCAGGTCACGACGACGACGATTAGATTAGAACTCTTTTTTGTACACACCAGAAAGAGAATATACATTTGCCCTTATATGTATTACGTAACTTTCCACTATCAGGTTAAGCATCGAGAGAGTCGAAATAAGTATGTATATTTGACAGTTAGGAGTAGGAGTACGAGATATTTTCTCAAATAAGCTAAAAAAATATCTGACTGAAAAAGCTTACTACTCTGTTGTTGAATATCTGGACGAACAAAGAATTGACAATTTACTTATTGTCGATGATGTATTATTAAATTTTTGGATGGATTATTATTATTGACTTAAATTTATTTATTATGGACTTATTGTATTACAATTATTTTTATGTTAATTAAGCTAAGCATTTGCTTAGATCTTGTATTTTTAAGATTATTTGACGATGTTGTTATACAAACTGTATGAATGAATATGAATATGAATATTATGATACTTACTAGGAAAAAAAGTCCCAGAATGTAACAGTGTGACATAAGGTAGTGAGAAATACCGGGAACAAAAGGGCTAAATCAGACAACTCCATATAGTGGAGTCTTACGTGATTGCACCCCACTGTGAACACGTACGTTAGATGACATTTAAATGTAATGGTGACTCCTGTAAACTTGATTAATTCATTATTATTGGCTCCTGTGACCCCTGTGACCTTGATTAATTATTTATTATTGTCTATACGATTATAATTCCATTTTTGCATGAACATTCATACGCTCATAAAGGGTAGAACATAGCTTGAACTATTTTAAGCTTTAAGACCTTTTTTTATACTACCTGTGTACTACCCGCGTGTATAGCGAGGTTGGCAGGGGGCCCGTGGATGCGAATGGCAAGAGGGTGCAAGGTGTAGCTTCATGGGGAAAAGGCCTGTACCCAACTTTGATTATGTACTTTCCTTTGTTATGAACAATACAATGTTTTCCACCCACCGACTCTAAAGGGCAGTAACATAACAACATATCATTTACATACAGGCACATACGTTGCTTCTGGCCCCACACTAGGATACCCAGTGTCGTAGGAACCAGAAACAGCGACGTCACAGCAGCCGAGATTCGAACCCGGAACCTCTCGCATGATAGTCAGATGCGCTAACCACTGCGCCACAGAGGTCGCCAAACCAAACCATCACAAATCATCATCAACCAGATGTAGAACAAACCATCTTACATTAAACTTCACTGAAACTATTATTATTATATGTAGCTGCAGAATTATTTGACAACCAACGCAAGAAAAATAATTACGCGTTATTAATTAAACTTGTTACTAAATAATCGATGAAAAAGTTAGTCCACGAACTACGGAAACCCAACGGAATCAACTGTAAGAATCTCGTTGCTCTACCACTTAAACTTCGGTTTAGACTCGTAAGTTTTCAGCTGGTCAGCTGTAAACAAGATTATAGTTGTTTGTGTTGATGTTTGTTTCCATAAAGTTAACTTATTCAAATTATATTCAAAACACCATAATATTTTGCTTTACTCAATTTCGTACACGGAATATCTGTTATGTTTCATCCATGTGGAACAAAAAAATGGTAGTCAAGTTCTTTGTCTGTCTTTTGAAGGCCAATTACGTTAGATTTAATTAATTATATATTTAACCGACTGAGAAAGTAAGGGAGGGTTGTAAATTATTAGGTTTAGGTTTTAAGTATTTATTTCTCATAAGAACGATTTAACATTTCATTCACTTAAAATGAGAAAAACAATCATCTAAGTAACATTGTGAACATAAGCATGCAACATCTCATATCTATTTACATATTACATTTTATATCCGTCATAAGCTGTTATGTTAATAACCAAAACTCAACACAAAGTATCGAATGACAAAAAGTTATTTTATCGATAAAGGTATAAAATGTACGCTTCATATTTGTCTCGATACCTACTTGGTTACAGCTACAAGTAGTTTCAATTGGTTACTATGACGAGTTGGTCTGTTTCGTGTTATAGTCAATTTAAAACTACTACGTTGAACCCGCAGCGGCTGTTGCGTTTTCAATTTATTTCTGTTATTAATTTAAAGTGCTTATCATATTATTAATAATAATAAACGATGGCCTATGGGGTCGAAAAGTTCTTGAATGGAGACCACACATTGGCAAGCGCAGCGTAGGACGACTAGCCACAAGATGGACAGACGACCTCATCCAAGTGGCAGGAAGACGCTAGATTCTTTTTGGAAATCCATGGAGGAGGCCTTTGTCCAGCAGTGAACTTCTTGTGGCTGAATGATGATGATGAATTACTAACGCCTACGCAGACGAGGGACTTTTGTCCTCATGTGACGAAAATTCCTGAATCGTTTAAAAAATGTCCACCGAGTATTTGTCACGGACTCAACGCATACGGTGTGCGGTCATTTGTTTCCCGGAGGAACATGGAGTCTTCTTTCTTATTCTTCCCGTATCATACATATCTTGAAGTCTTCCATGAACTTCGACAGATTGTTATATGGGATAAAACATTTTTGGCAATATTTTCGGCGCTGTATATAAATACCCGTGACATAAACTATGACTGCCTCGTACAAGCCGATAAGGCGCTTAGTTACCAAGCAAGAACTCCTGGGTTCGATTCCCGCTAGGGGCCGCCGTACATTTGTACAAATGGCCTCAGTCTGTGTGTTTTTCCTTCTTTGTTCCTTGGATAGTAACCATAGAACAGGGTATCCTAGTTTGGACCCGGTACTCGATTCTGTTAGTGCATTATAATTAAGTGACAGTTACATGGTCGGGCGCTTGGAAGAGGCTATTTGACCGATTTCTGAAAACCATTTCATATGCATTGTTGATGTTCATTGAGTTCTCAGAAAGTGGTCGTTTTAAATTCTTTCGTGTATTTCTTCTAAAAAAAAGTAAACGAAAATTTACTTTTAAAATAAGCCGCCAAAACGCTAGCTTGGGCAATATGGCGTCGCACAGGAATTATGACGTCACTTGGCAGTAAACCAACCAATTAACGTGAGAAAGAATGAATGACAGACGCCATTTTTACTGGCATGTGACGTCATCATAGAATCGCCCAACCCATGCCGTTTTCGATACAATGGCTAATGATACATAATTATCAATTTTTATCTTGTGTTTTTTTTTACAAATAATAATAGTTTTTTAGTTAAAATGGCTTAAAGCAGTTTTAAGACTCACAATTTATACGAATACGCATAAGTAATACTGCTTTTTTCACACTGCCAATACCCTATTATAATTACGCGTGCGTGCGTAGATCTGAAGCGGCAATGAAATGATATCAACGCAGTCATGGTACTGTCATTGTACTACAATGCTAATGCATAATCTAGGCCTAAGCCTAAGCCAAGTAATTGTTGTTGTTACACTTTATTGCAGAAAGAAAAAAAACATAAAATGACTTAAATAACAGGTTTGTGATAAAATATACGTGGAAAGGCGGACTTATTTCTAAAGAAATTTATTTCAGCCAGCCTAGAAATTTTGGAATGTTAAAAAAAGAGAGTGGGGTAGGGCAGATAAAGTGGAAACAACTCATTCTATCTAAATATAAGTAGGTATAAAAATAATAATAATAAACTACTTACTAATATACATACAACTTACATGAATGCCTACATAGGGGCCGTCCATTAATCACGTGAGGCTTGAAAGGGGGGGGGAGGGGTTTGACAAAAATCATGAAATGTCACAAGGGGGAGGGGGGGTGTAGTAAGATATCACGTGTATTTATTTTTTCATTATTTTTTCAAACGCGCACGCGTTCAGCACGCGTGCTTGGGCGCGCAAGACAATTCTAGTTCTAAAAAATTTAAGATTTTTTGTAGATACGAAAAATACACGTGATGTTGGGTGGGGGGTGGGGGGTAGTCTTAAACCTCACCATGTATCACCAAGGGGGAGGGAGGGTTGAAAAATGCTTAAAAATAGATCACGTGATTAATGGACGGCCCCATAGATATGAGAACGCCAGAAATATATATCTAACTTAAAGTATATAAATATTAAACTAAACAATAATAAACACACATACGAATATAATATAGGTACATACACAGACTACAAATATATAGTTAAATGAATACCGTAAAATTATTTTAGATTAGAGATATAGTGCTCTTTCAGTTTGTTTCGGAACTGTGACACAGTTGGACAATCACTGATCGCTTTCGGCAGAGAGTTCCACTGGCGAGCAGAGCGCACAAAGAACGCGTAGAAGCAGAACTCAGTGTTGCAGATTGGGACCTGCAATGTTCTAGTATTACACGCCTTCTGTGGTCTGGCACGTGGAGGCAGAAGCGCGAATCTCTCCCGCAGGTACATTGGGGCATTGGGATTTTTCAGCACACTAAAGAGAAGTGTCAGCATATGCAGATTGCGACGCAATCTGATAGGAAGCCAATTCAACTGGCGTTGGAAGTCTGACACGTGGTCATATTTCCTCAAGCCGAAAACATACCTGATGGCAAGATTCTGGAGACGCTCGAGCTCTAGTTGTGTTGTGCGGAAGTTATTATTGTTGCTATTATAAACTATTGGATGCAAGGCACGCATGCAAAGTGTGATAAGCCGTCGACTGAATTTGTACAACAATTACTAAAACCTAATGACACTCTTACGTTAAATAACATATTTAATAAGTTAACACTGGTTGGTGCTTGTAGATAATTGTTATCATCGTTGTAATAAAAGCGATCAATATGACACGGGTTTATCGAAATCGTTGACCAGCGGTTAATGTGAGATTTTGTGATAAGCGCAACAATCAATGTATTATTTAATGTAAATAGCCTCTGGTTATGATTCTAGAATAGACTGATATAATTCGTGGAAAGTTGTAATTTCCGTATGTGTTATAAATACAGGGTGTTGATTTGTACAGTTGACTCTGACTCAGGGATGGTTATTTACATGATACTGAAGCAAAAAAAAAATATAAAAAAATAATTTTTTTTTTAGTGAAAATCACCTAAAAATCACAAATGTATATTATGGCTTAGCTTCTATCGTTTGCACTTGACGGGTCCGGCGGGGGTTTCGCGGGGCGGGGCTGGAGAGTGCGCCCGCGCGCTTGCCTCCGGCCCGCAAAAGCGGGGATTTTAGGTGATTTTCACTAAAAAAAATTTTTTTGTATGTTATTTTTTTTGCTTCAGTATCATGTAAATAACCAACCCTGAGTCGGAGTAAACTGTACAAATCAACACCCTGTATATGGCCCTTTACACACTGCAACTTTTAGCATCGATGCAGTCGCGCCTTTTTGAAATGCGCGACAGCATCGCGACATCAGCAGCAACAGATTTTTGCGTCGATGCTGTCGCGCGTGTGTATCTATGCTAACGCGCGACTGTATCGATATTAACGCACGTTAGCATCGATGCTTTCGCGCTCTTTCAATACTTCCTCTGTTTGCGTTTACGATTCTATTTTAAAAGGAATAATGCAGACAGCGTGATTAAAACAGTTTCAATCGAACTCATCGCGCTATAGCAGTCAACGAATGACTGATCAAAATATACGTTTCGTTGCTCACGTTAGCATCCATACAGTCGCGATGCTAACGCGATACACCATCGTGAGTGTATCGATGCTGCATCGCGATTGCATGGATACTGCATCGCTACAGTTCTATTGGCCAGCTTCTGCATCGCGACAGCATTACGACTGTATCGCGACTATATCGATGCTTATGTAGCGCAAGTGTGTAAAGGTGGACCATTTGCGACTGAGTTGCAGTGTGTAAAGAGCCTATATTCTACTATTCTGGCTGGGGGCGTTTCCTGTAAACAATCCATGCATAGATAATACTGATATACCTGACCCCTAGCATGGCTCGATATAAGCGAAACAATAAGCAAAGACAGTCCACTTCATAGCGTAGAGCTGTTACTATTGAAGGTCAAGCGCATTAACCGATAGGCGCAAGGGTGATTCTCTTCGGGATATCATTTCGTGGAATATAGCATACGAATCATTGATTCCTATTATAATTCGATTAACATTGCAAAGTCGTTCACACGACAGATTACTCATTGAATTGTGATAATAGTTTATGAATTACAGTTTGATGAAACGTAGCTGAATACCGTTTCATAAGGCTACATCTACCAGCAATTTTCGCCCAACTCACCAGTCATTAGTTAGATCGGGTTTCATTGCCGATAATGTTAACTTAATACTTGCTAAAAATTACAAAATTAAACCAAAAATATTTACGCGTCTTTTCGGGATCACAAAAGTATCGAAATAGTTCTAATAATATAAATTCATTCTAAAAATTTAGATTGAATGTATTTTATGAAATTTTTACGTTTCCTACTGAGGCTGTAGGTGCACAAAAGCAATATTTTTCGAGATAATTCAAATACCTTTAAAACGCTTCACTTAATAGATTGAGCCCGACGCGATTTTGTACCACGTGACTTTAGAGGACTGGTATGAAAAGTGTAAGTATGTCGTAGAAAAAAACCCAAATTTTCCTTTAACAGGGCGTCTCCTATTATACTTCCAAAAATGTAACAGGTCCAAAAAATATCGTCAAAAGGAGGTAAAGGCCTGCCCATAACGGAGGCGTCGTCGCTATAAAAGTTATTAGCCATTGTCCACCAAAGTATGTCCTCTATGGAGACGGACGACCCGTACGCGCATTGTCGCGTCAATCTTTATTAATTCAACGATTTAAAGAGGCGCAACTAGTACCGAAGTCAACTGTCGATAATAGGCGTAAAAGGGGGCCGCACAAAACGTAAAACGAAATTTCCTTAAGGTTTCAATGAATGCGCCTCCTTGGTAAAAAATCATATCTTATTTTACAGGACATTTTTGCAAAAAGTATGTGTACAATCTGTGAATTACGAATGTACATAATTCGGTGATTTTAGGACCTACATCCTAGAGCATTAAAAACCTGGGACACGATAGCACTATCGCAAAAAACAGCCGTTTTGACATAAATGCTACCCGGTAGTTCTCAGAAAATGGCTCAAATTGCATAAATTATTTGGCGCATTTTTTTTTCATACTCTCTTAACTCAATAAAACGTCAAGTCAGAAGCCTTAGGGCGCTTGAAAACTTCTGACAGCAAGACCAACCTACGCCTTCCCCAGGGAAGAAACCCGTGCCCCTCGATGGGGACATAATGGGTTGTTGATGATAGCCAAAAAAAAACAATATAGGGTCAAATTGAAAGCCTCCTCCTTTTTGGAAGTTTGTTAAAAACGTTTTTTTTTCCTCAGTGGGGCTAGTGCACTGAGAGAAAAAAGCTACTTAAATCTGTAGCCCACTTACGTGTATAAGGACGAAATCAGACACTAGTACATACGTAGCCGGCAACATGCCGCGTACTTACGCGGCATGTTGCCGCGTAAGTACGTAGTACGTAAGTACGTAGTAAGTAGAGCTGGTTACTTAACCAGCAGTTGTGCCAGGGCCAGTTCGTATACGTAGCCCTCTCCATTCCAATCTTACGTACGTACCAGTGTTAACAACGTACTGTGCAGCTGTAGGTGCATTACGCCATGATGCCTCTTACTTACATCCTGGTGTTGCCTACGTACTGTGCAGCTGTAGGTGCATTACGCAATGGTGCCTCTTACTTATATCCTGGTGTTGCCTACGTACTGTACAAATGTGGGCGCATTACGCCATGAGGCCTCTTACTTATATACTAGTCCTGCCTACGTACTGTGCAGATGTAGGTACATTACGCCATGATGCCTCTTACTTATATACTGGTGTTGCCTACGTACTGTGCAGCTGTAGGTGCATTACGCAATGATGCCTCTTACTTATATACTGGTCCTGCCTACGTACTGTGCAGATGTAGCTACATTACGCCATGATGCCTCTTACTTATATTCTGGTGTTGCCTACGTACTGTACAAATGTGGGCGCATTACGCCATGAGGCCTCTTACTTATATACTAGTCCTGCCTACGTACTGTGCAGATGTAGGTACATTACGCCATGATGCCTCTTACTTATATACTGGTGTTGCCTACGTACTGTGCAGCTGTAGGTGCATTACGCAATGATGCCTCTTACTTATATACTGGTGTTGCTTACGTACTGTTCAGATGTAGGAGCATTACGCCATGATGCCTCTTACTTATATACTGGTCCTGCCTACGTACTTTGCAGATGTAGCTACATTACGCCATGATGCCTCTTAATTATATACTGGTGTTGTTTACATACTGTGCAGATGTAGGTCCATTACGCCATTATGCCTCTTACTTATATAATGGTGTTGCTTACGTAATGTGCAGATGTAGGTGCATTACGCCATGTTGCCTCTTACTTATATACTGGTGTCGCCTATGTACTGTGCAGCTGTAGGTGCATTACGCCATGATGCGTCTTACTTATATGCTGGTGTTGCCTACGTACTGTGCAGCTGTAGGTGCATTACGCAATGATGCCTCTTACTTATATACTGGTGTTGCCTACGTGATGATTGTTCCGACCGATTTCGGCCATGGCGACCACTTTGACCCCTAATCAGGGATGTGGCGCTGGTGCGAAGATGGCTTATGTAGCCTATCTTCACGGCGAAACTCCGTGCACACTGAGGCATGCCGTTCTCATAATTATAAGTTATGGCAGCAGGTGGGCGAGCCTTTAACTGGTCGCGTTTGGTATCCAGGTCAGCTTTACGCTGAACCTCGAACTCGCGTACTTGGCTGTTCACCATCCTGCGCCATTCTGTCCGCTGTGCTGCCAAACGTTCCCAGCGGGAGGGCTCTATGTTGCATCTCTTCATGTGTCGCTTTTGGACATCCTTGTACCGGAGGAGGGGACCGCCATGATTCCGCTTGCCCTCCTCTAGTTCAGAATAGAACATCTGCCATACGAGATACGTGACCGCACCACCGAAGCTGTCGAAGCATTAAATAGGCCTCAATGCCGCCAACATTGGCTCGTCGCAGAACTTCGGTATTTCGCACTCTATCAGACCATCTGACCTTCATTATGGCACGGAGGCATTTAAGGTGGAAGCAATCCAGAGTGCGAATGTGGCGGCGGTATACGCACCACGTCTCAGAGGAGTATAAGAGGTTTGGCAGCACGATTGCCATATATATCGAAATCTTAGTGGCCAACTTAAGGTCATGAGAGCAGAAGACCTTGGAACATATCTTGCCGAATGCTGCAGCTGCGGCACCGACCCTGCTATTGATCTCAGCATCAAGGTCACACTTGGATGTTACAGTGTTCCCCAGATAGCGAAATGTATCCACCTGCTTCAGCACATCCTCACCAAGTTTTATGGCCAGTGTCTCGTGACCGTGTATGTCCAGGGACATCACCTCCGTCTTATTGACACTGATCTTCAGGCCAAACTTACGGCAGGCTTGGTGTAATGCGGACATTAGCTGTTGCAGGCCGTCTGGGGATTCTGCTACAAAGCACAGGTCATCAGCATACATGATCTCGGTGATCAGTGCGTGTGAGACTTTAGAGCGAGCCTTAAGTCTAGCCAAGTTGAAAAGGCTGCCGTCTGTGCGGAAGCGGATGCGAACTCCTTGAGAAACAGTTTGTAAGACTTCTCCAACTACCACCGCGAAGTATAAGGCGAACAGAGTAGGTGCTAAAACGCAACCTTGCTTCACCCCAAAGGTAACGGGGAAGAAGTCTGTCTGATCGCCGTCTACGGCAACGCACATTGCATGTCGTCATGCAGGAGTTTAAGCAGTCTCACAAACCTTCCCGTGCACCCAAGCTTACCTAGCACCAACCATAGAGCTTCCCGAGGCACGCTGTCGAAGGCCTTCTCTAGGTCAACAAAGCAAAGGTACAGCTGACGACCCTGTTCTCTGCTCTTTTCTTGCAGTTGACGCACAGAGAATATAGCTTCGCATGTGCCTCGATCCGGTCGGAAGCCAAACTGGGTTTCTGGCAAAATCTTTTCGGACAAGTTCTTTAGGCGGTTTAAGAAAACTCTAGCAAAGACCTTTCCGGGGGCTGAAAGAAGCAAAATACCACGATAAGCGTTGCAGTCAGATCGGTCACCTTTGTTCTTGTAGAGAGCACTTATGCGCGACACTTTTAAGGTATCCGGAACGCGCTCCTGCTCCCACATGCGAACAAATAGTTCCCAGACCAGCGTATGCAACTCCTCTCCACCATATTTTATCAGCTCTCCCAGTATGAGGTCAATACCGACCGCCCTTTTGTTTTGTTGCTGTCTGATGGCAGTAACAACCTCGTCACGCAATAGAGGCTCGTCCAGCTCAAAGGCAAGAGGGAGCTGCGGCATTAAGCGGATAGTTTCCAGATCAGCTGATCGATCCACATTTAGCAGAGTATTGAAGTGCTCCGACCAGCTCTTCAGTGCATCGTCCTTGTTCGTCAACAGGTGACTACAGTCTAGAGACCTTAAAGGCACCCTCACGTGGTAGGATGTACCAATCAGCTTACGTACCTCACTGTAGAATTCTCCCAGTTGGTTTGTGTCAGTGAGCCATTTCATGTGTCTAGCTTTGTCCTGCCACCACTTGTCTTTCATATGACGAGACAGCTTGCGCAATTTGAGGTCACTAGCTTTAACAGCAACAGCCGCAACGCTTCCTCTTTGCCTTCTGTGCTGTTGCAGGAGATCTCGATGTGTATCGAATGCTGCCCTCAGGATTTCATCATTTCCATCAAACCAGTCTTCGTTGCGACGGAACTTTTTACCCAGTGTAGTTGAAGCGGTATCTATGATATGAGATGACAAAATTCCCCAGGCAGCATCAACATCACCTACCTCATTGACGGGCAACAGCTTTTCAGACAGGGCTTCAGCGTATTTCTCCCTGACTGCGCGATCTTTTAGCTTATCCACGTCCAAAGACGCAAGCTTTTTTATAGAGGATCTACGCAGACGACGGAGGCGTATTCGCAGCTTAGTGACAATAAGTTGGTGGTCAGACAGTCAGTGCGCACCACGCATAACGCGGGTGACTTGCACTTGGCTGAAATCTTTTTGCCTCACGATTGCATAGTCAATCAAATGCCAATGCTTGGATCTTGGGTGCATCCATGTTGTTTTGTACTTGGCGGCAAGTCTAAACATAGTGTTCGTAATTGCCAAACCGTGTTGAGCACAAAGACTGAGCAGCAACTGACCATTGCTGTTCATGTTGCCAACTCCATGTCTACCCAGAATTCTAGGCCAAGCCTCGTAGTCCCGACCAACCCTGGCATTGAAATCGCCCAGCAATAAAACAATACAACATTGCAACAGACATAATGCACCAACATACGTCATATAAATTATTTAAAGAGGTTGTTTAAATTTAAGTGGTTGATAAGCATAAAAATGAAAATAAGAAAATGTATTTAGTTGCTTTATTATTTTTCTTTGAAACTATTGTTATAACGATGACGTAGGGTTGTGCGGTGCGTCCAAGTTTTTTCAGTTTATAAACCGATAAATCCGAATTTTCCATTAGTACAGTTGTCACGGTGACAGAAGAGAGATGAAACCTTGGCTTATCCCAGCCTGCGATGGTTTCCACATTGATTTTTCTTGCCTATGGGTTGGTGAAACGTTTATCACCAATGGTAGCACCATAAACGCTACATATGTTAAAGTTTCTGGGCTGGCATCTGTAAGTAACAGAAAACTTTTAGCCTAAAATGGTACAAACATCTTAGGACAACAAAATTTGCCTACTGAAATGAATTCTGCATCAGGAAGCATGGACGGACGGAGGGACGCACAAACAGAGAGATAGACAGGAGGATTTGACCAAGCTTAAATAGAGACTTTTCACTCGCTCGGTCAGTTATTATAAGCCATGTCACTTGATAAATTATTGTATTCTATTATATACATAGTAGATTAAGGGCCCAATAAGGGTGCTCTAAATATAAAATAAAAATGTAACTTCGGAGTTCCCAAAGGCAAATTTGTATTAAATTAATTTTTACATTGAACTAGATTAGAACTCTTAATCAAAAGTAAAAAAATAATGAAGAATGTAAATTAGATAATTAAATTATAATTAAGTACATATGGAAATGAAATAAATAAAATTGAAATTTGTAGCTTTAAGTAAGAATGATATGTATATAATTTACTGTAAAGAGCATAATAAAAGGCTATATTATTATTATTATTATATACATACCGGAAACTAGAAGCAACTCACGTAGTGTGTTGGTTACATATTTGTCGCGAGTAGCTTTGAGTTTGATCGTGACGTATTTGAGAGTATCTTGTTTCTTCAACCATGCAATCAAAATCTTTGTGTTGCTTTAAAATAAATAATTTCATGATTAAGTATGTTTTTTAAAGTAAACAATGCTCAATTTTTTTTAAATGCACTCACCAGATCAAGCGTCTGGTTTAGCTTCAGATCTTGGATTTTCTTTTTTAATTTTAAGTGCTGTTAGGAAACAGTTCCGTGATTTCCTCGTCTTCGAATAATTGGGCGGCGCTCGGATCTAACTCATGATCTGAAAAAAGAAACGAAGAGTAATGGCACCCATATTCATAACTTCATCAAGTCTGAATGTGTGACGTTCAAGGACTTAAAGGCCTTGTGATTTGTCCTACAATTTGTTCTAACTTATATGAATATTGGACTTGAATGCCTCAATGCGAATTATTGCATTTCTTAGATAAGTAGGGGTTGGTGGGTCAAACTTTTTAAACATCATCGTTTTCCTGGCGACACTGAAGCAAGTCTGAAGGAATTCAAAATAGCAAAACCACGGAACATACCTAATAAAATAAGTACCCACCTACAATCCAACCGAACTAAGTTTGCACCTCGTGTTGATTACTATATACCTACTCGTATTATTAAAAACTTTAAAAAAAAATATCATAAAGTAGGAGACAAAACCTCGTAGGTCGCGTATCGGTGACAAAAAAGCTAACCACTCTGACGCGACAGGGCAGGACCATCACGGGAAGATGAGCCAGGAAGCGGGCGGGGTGCGAGTTGCTCCAGTGAGGTGCAAACTTGGCTCAATCGGGTTATACCTACGAACTAATGATGGGATCATCATCAACTCTTATGGTATAAATAATAATCATGAGACTAACCTCGAAAAATATTAATGTGGTCGTCACTTATGTCTTGCAGTAATTCCTTGAATGTCTGCGTTAGGACAGCACGGCGGTGGCGTCGTGGTTGTATCTTCTCTGGGCTACGAATTGATAGGACTCTTCTTCACTGTCTGTGTCTTCCGCTTCACTCACTGTGAACTTGCTTGAAACCACTGAACTAAATACATCACTCAACACTCAACTTGTTTTACCCATCAAAGATAAACTTTACTTACTATAACCAATTAACCGCGACGTTTTGGCGGGCGCGCGCTCTATTGACCGATCGATAAAAATCTTGCCTGGCGGACAGTGTTGCCAGTCTCACCATTTAGTACGGCTTAGAGTAAAATTTATTATTAAACATTTATTCCATTATCATGCTGCATAGGTACGTACTGTACGTAGTCCGTTACAGAAATAAATACGCTGGATACGTATAAAAGTGACTCATCCGTACTGTACGTAGTGCGTTACAGGAGTAACTAGGCTGGTCAAGTATAACGATACCGCATATTTACTGTACGTAGTGCATCACAGGAAAAATTAGGCCGTTTACATTGTAAGTATAATGGTACTAAATACGTACTATACATAGTAAGTTACAGGAATTAGTATGCTGGATACGTATAACGGTTACGCATACGTAATGTACGTAAGTTGTTACAAGAGTAAGTAGGCCGGCCACTGTCTTATAATGCAGCTTCATATAAAACTAAGGGCTCTGTGAGTTGTAGGTATCTGCCCTTTTGACAATTTTGGAAAGACTTAATTGCCATAAAGAACCTTACTGTAATTATAACTGTCCAACCTGCTCAAAAAATGTCACGAGAATCTATTGAAAAATACGATCTGTAGAGGACATCCGGACATCGAAAACATTTTTTCCAAGCTTGCTTTGCTCGTGCTCAGACAGATAGAATACATAAGTATGTAGGTATTCAACAACCCCAAAGAGAGTTACTGAAGTTTATAACTATGCTTGACCCTGATCACGACCAGATTGATGCGAGACTAATGGAGATATCAGAGATATTACACAGGCACTCAAGACTGACTTCCCACCCAGTTTCCCATACAGAGTATTACAGGAGCATCCTCATCCTCCAAACAAATGCGTTGAATTCGAAATCGATGTTCTTCTAGCTATTGTAATAACTCAGTGGGTAGGTACACAAGACAGCACGTCGACCCTTACACGCTAGTACTACTCGGTTACATTATGGGTGACTTTGCAAAAACAAAACTGTACAGCCTAACGTGCTGTTGTGCTAGTTGCTAAAGTACCTGGTCATCATTGGAGGACTGTATCATAAACAAGATTATTTTATTTAAATTTAAATATTTCAGGTGTATTTCTCATCGCAAAAATACTTGACATACATCCACAGTACGTAACCATATTTTCTAAGGAATACTTCTAATGAGTCGTGAAAACATAATCTCATTTGAAAAATTAAAACTGCATTTATCTAAGGGTAATAGGACAATAGAATTCATTCAATTAAAGGTAATAGGACAGTTTGAACAATATGTTCTATTTCAATTTCCAATTTAACATAATACTGGTAACACAGAGTATAATGTAAATTCTTAGCTTCAATGCTGCTGCATACTTATTGTACGTAGCCTGTTATAGGATTAAGTGGGCTGGGTACGTGTAATGGTACCGCATACGTTTTTTACGTAGTTGTGTACAGGAGTGTAAGTAAGTCAGATACGTACCGTAAGAATGTAACCGCATACTTACCGCTTGTAACCCAACGCATGAACTTATAATGCAGTCGTATTCGTACTATAAGTAGTGCCATACAGGAGTGTAAGTAAGACGGGTACTTACTGTACGCAGCAGTGTACAGTAAGAATGTAACCGCATACTTACCGCTTGTAGCCCAACGCATGAACTTATAATGCAGTCGTATACGTACTATACGTAGTGCCATACAGGAATGTAAGTAAGTCGGATACTTACTCTACATAGTCTTGTACAGTAAGAATGTAACCGCATACTTATCGCTCGTAGCCCAATGCATGAACTTATAATGCAGTCGTATATGTACTCTACGTAGTGCCATACAGGAATGTAAGTGAGTCGAATACTTACTGTACGTATCAGCGTACAGTAAGAATGTAACCGCGTACTTACCGCTTGTAGCAAAACGCCTGAACTTATAATGCAGTCGTATACGTACTATAGGTAGTGCCATACATGAGTATAAGTAAGTCGGGTACTTACTGTACGCAGCAGTGTACAGTAAGAATGTAACCGCATACTTACCGCTTGTAGCCCAACGCATGAACTTATAATGCAGTCGTATACGTACTAAAGGTAGTGCCATTCATGAGTATAAGTAAGTCGGGTACTTACTGTACGCAGCAGTGTACCGTAAGAATGTAACCGCATACTTACCGCTTGTAGCCCAAAGCATGAACGTATAATACAGTCGTATATGTACTATACGTAGTGCCATACAGGAGTGTAAGTAAGACGGCTACTTACTGTACGCAGCAGTGTACAGTAAGAATGTAACCGCATACTTACCGCTTGTAGCCCAACGCATGAACTTATAATGCAGCCGTATACGTACTATACGTAGTTCCATACAGGAATGTAAGTAAATCGAAAGCTTACTGTACGTATCAGCGTACAGTAAGAATGTAACCGCGTACTTACCGCTCGTAGCCCAACGCCTGAACTTATAATGCAGTCGTATACGTACTATAGGTAGTGCCATACATGAGTATAAGTAAGTCGGGTACTTACTGTACGCAGCAGTGTACAGTAAGAATCTAACCGCATACTTACCGCTTGTAGCCCAACGCATGAACTTATAATGCAGTCGTATACGTACTATACGTAGTGCCATACAGGAATGTAAGTAAGTCGAATACTTACTGTACGTATCAGCGTACAGTAAGAATGTAACCGCGTACTTACCGCTTGTAGGCCAACTTCTGAACTTATAATGCAGTCGTATATGTACTATAGGTAGTGCCATACATGAGTATAAGTAAGTCGGGTACTTACTGTACGCAGCAGTGTACAGTAAGAATGTAACCGCATACTTACCGCTTGTAGCCCAACGCATGAACTTATAATGAAGTCGTATACGTACTATACGTAGTACCATACAGGAATGTAAGTAAGTCGGATACTTACTCTACGTAGTCTTGTACAGTAAGAATGTAACCGCATACTTATCGCTCGTAGCCCAATGCATGAACTTATATTAAAGACGCATACGTACTGCGTATATGAGGCTAACTACGTATTTCATGTTGTTACACCACTAAATAAGATGCACAGTCTTTATGCTGGAGTTGGTGTATTATACTTATGAGACATGGTGTTTCATATAACTGGATCAGTGTGCAGCTTCCTTATTAAGTAAGTAACAACTAAATTACGGATGCGACATCCGTAAGCAAGATCTCGTTGCAAGCTACGTGGTACGTATGCTGTGACGGGCTACGTATACGTAGCATTTTTTTCTCAGTGTGTTACCCCCTGGAGCCCATTAGGATTATTTATTTTACTTTATTAGGAACAACAACAGCGTAACAGGTAATAATTACTAATTAACTAATATCTACAAATAAGGCCAATAACAGTTGTCTACAGTTTACCAATAAAATAATTCAATATACGCGCAGAGCACAGAGTACTCGCTGGACAATGCTTTAAAAAATGGTCGATAGCCAAATATTGTTTGCGTTTAGTACATCTATTATTAAACATGATCAATTAAACATGAAAATTGAAATGAAGGATGATACAGTTATAGGCTGTACTCGTTCCTCTACGTTGCTAATACATATTACTATTGTATCGATACCATTTTCCTACGTACGAGTCTTAATCTTATTTTATGAAACGAATAAAGTAGAGTATCGATTGTTTCGAATTGTGGCGCATCCCTACACCGGATAGGCTATACGTCCCAATAGAGTAGTTAATCAATGCCTATGGGCCTATGTGTGGTACTTAGTAGCTACTTGTAGCTATTTGTAGAATCGACAGCAAATTAATCCTTATATTTTTATTGCAATTTATTGTAACTTAAGTGAACAAAGAACACACATGTTATTTGTTATATACGAGTCAAATACGAGTAAAGTAGCAAAAAAATCTTGATAGCTGGGTATAGTTGCATAGTTTTATTATTAAATTCGCGAATTCTGAAATATGTAGTATATGAATTATCTATCTATGATGGTCTAAGAGTTTAGAAACATTTGTTAATTTTTTACTTTTTTTGTAAATATTGAGTTTTTATCGGTTTACTGCTTCGCATTGGCTCTTTATCTATACTAATATTATGAAGAGAAAAGGTTTGTATGTCTGTAAGTTTGTTTGTGAAGGGTGATCACCGAATTTACTTATCCGATTTCAAAAATTCTTTCAGCAGTATTTAGTATGGTGGCGTGAACGCAGTCGCGGGCACTGCTAGTTTTTTACATTTTCGCTGATGAATATTCTATGTAGCGCAAACCTTTACTAAATATTGTGACATTGGTAGAGTGCGTAGAGCATGCATATGATACAATTACGTACGTAAATCCTGATATTACCAAAAATCCGATAAAAAAGTCAGAACTAAAAATCTAGCCAAACACAAACTCGTCGATGCAGCTGACGAGCACATCACGGGAACAGACGTTTTTTGCACTGATATTCTGATATTTAACTTCGCAAGTAAAGGAATATTTTAGATTGAAATTGTGCCACCCGCACATCGCTGGCCCGTATACGCGGATGCTGTATGTATGTATGTCTCAACTTCCTATGATTTTATCAAAGAAGTTATTTAGAAATACAGATTTTTTGTAAATTTGCCACTGTTGGATTTTTAAACCAACACCGGTAAAATTCGGTCACTTAAGCCGTCATTTAAATTGACTTTTACATGAAGAATATTAGTGAAATGCTGTTCAAGCCACATTTAAGAAAATGGTGTGAGTTTCAATTGATTAATCATTCCAAATCGGTGTTTGCTTTCCCAAATGATAGATTGTCTTTAAAACAAACCTTTTATTGTAATCAATCACTCTCAAATAGTACGGGAGTGAAGTACAATCATCAAGAGTAGAAGCTAACACACGGTACCATAGTCGAAGCTTGAAAACATTGAATATATAATCAAACAGAATATTTATTTCATAATCTAAATTCAACTATGTGCCCTTACGCTAAGAACGAAAAGCTAAAAACATAAACGTAAACATTTACATTTGTGCCTGCACATACATTGCTTCTGGCCCCACACTAGGATACCCTGTGTCGTGTGCACCAGAAACAACGACATCACAAACATGGAAACATCCAACATCTGCGGTTTTTTTTCCCAGCCGGGGGTTCGAACCCAGGACCTCTCGCATAGGTCGTCTAATTTGAATGTAATAATTTTAAGGCGTCACTCCCGGTGGTAAATGTCAAAATAGCTAAAACGGAAAAGATAACGGAAGCTTTATGCGGCTTTACACGTCCAAGGCCTCAAATAATTTTATTATTTTAGCCCGGCGTAGTTCGAAAGAAATTGTATTCAACATTCATTTATTCGTTACGTAACATCTTTATCATGACAGAGACTGAATTGAGTCTGATTTTCCAATATTTTGCCAAAAATCTACCAAGCGAGCGCCTTATCAGCTACGTGGGATATTGGTGGTACATATGAAAATTCAGACGTGATAGGAGTTACTTTGCACTCGATGTGTTTGTTCGTGCTTTATACTCAATCAATCTAACTTAAAGACGTTAAATGTTCCAAAGCGTTTTATTTCGCCCTATGGACCTTTAAAAATAATTTGCGGCCTTAAACCCCCTAACAAGAACTGACTAGCGAACCAACAATTTTTCACGACAAAATCTGCGTCGCAAAATATGAACGTTAAGTTAGATATCCTCGAATCAATACATTGCATGAACGACCAAAATCCAGTAAAAAACTGAATACCTTGTAGTTTCCTATAATACAAACATATTAGACAAAGTCTGCTGGGATTAAACCTACACACAACTTGATACCTAATTTAGTGCATCTGAAGCGTGAGCATGGGCCGGAAGTGTACCAGGGAACACGCAGCAAAGGCAAGTCAACAAGACAAAGGTGAAGGCTTTCCTCTTGTCACGTTGGAACTAAACAGCTACAGCGAACAGCGGCTTAACTTGGGCTATTCCAGAAATCTCAATCAAGCCTCCATTTGAAGCCTAGAAGAGATTTCCGGACAGAAAGTTCACGAATCCCAACAGAGTGCGTATACTGAGTTTTTTCATTCACTTTCGATAGCGAGAGCGTTTGCGATTTGCATAGGAGTGACAAAGAGACAACTAGGTGGAGCGCTTTGTCACTCCTATACAAACTGCAAACGCTCTCGCTATCGAAAGTGAATGAAAAAACTCAGTATAAGCACTCTGGTTAATGTTTAGTTGAAATAGTTGTGCAGATTGCGTTAAGCCTGCAATACATGTCATGTTGGCCGAGCGTTGCCAAGTGAAGGCCAATACCAACGTATAGACAGTATGTTTGCATTGTCTTGCCATCGCTCGGTGCCGCTCGCCTAGTTGGCCGAGTAAAGGCAAGCACCAACGTGTATAGAGATCATTTGACGTCGCTTGTCATAACTTGCAGTCGCTTGCGACCATTTACCGCACTTCGGAGCAGTGTCGGTTTTTTGGCACAAATCAAAGGCGCTCGCACAATACAAACTGACACCGCCCAATTTGTGGGCATCTCTTCAAAACTCGTCTACATTGGTCATTTGCATTGGTTTCCGATAAACTTGCCGAACGTCTAGGCAGTAGCGTTTGCCTTGTATTAGTTTGCCTACGCTCGCGTTGGCCTAAGCTCGACCAAAATGTATTGCAGGCTTTACAAAATCTCCATGCAAATTAATTGTATTGAATGCAACACTTGATAGAAGTTCCTACCTACGTATACAGATAAGTTTTACCCCGAAGTAGCGTTACTTAACTTAATATTTAGCATTGGAAATTGTACACTTTTTAATTCTGTAAGGGGATAATCGTTAATAACATATGCACAATATTTCGTCTGTTTCGTCCACACAAAAAAAACAACGTAACCGAACAAACCTTCCCGAAAAACACCTAAACCAAAGTTAAACTACTCGTTAATAGGAGTAATTTCGTTAATATGTTTTTTATCATTATGTTTACTATTCTGTTATTGTTCAGTTCTATTTAAATTTCATAGATGGCATCCAATCCAATCAGTCGTCTCTCAATGCTGAGGGTCGTGACCGCTATCACGAGGATGGGTGTAGAGTACTCTCCATCTGGACCTGTCGATAGCTGTGTTGACTGTCTGGTGACACTTAGGTTTTGTTTCTGGTCGCTCCATTTAGCGTGTAGTCTCCCTCAAGCTATCATTGATGCGATAGCTACGTAGGTATATTGAATATTGCTTCGGTTCAAGTTCATGTTTATGCATTTGATTTGAATTTTCCATTGCGGCCCTACTTAATTCAAAAAGAGAATGGTCGGAGACCCTAAATCCTACCTACCCACATCTTAATAAAGGAATTGAAAAAGTTGTTAAGGTTGCTGTTACTCCTGACTTGCGGTATCGCTCGCACATTCTAACATTTTGAACTTTTGGAGTAAAATGAGTATGGTTTTGTTAAATGTGGTCTTAACTTTTGACAGATAATAAAGCCGCGGAAATTCAGAGCATATTTTCCTTATCCTCTGCCTAGGTTTGGAGCGAGAAAATTAGATTCCAAGATTAATATTTTCGGAAAAATGTCCATCATGTGAATTAGGCATGGAATAGGAATTAGGAATTAGGAAACCCTCGGACTACATTTATCAAAAGCAAATCCAAGCGAGACAACATGCTCCACATAAGAACATCTATGGTATTTTAATCATCTGGAAAAACACTAAAAACATTTTAGTTCGTCCTAAAAATATTAAAAGAAAACATCGCTTAGCGAGATTATAGTCCGATCGAGCTATGTTTTCACCTTGCATCGATTACTGTGTATTAAAAACTTAAAAAGAACATTCCAAAAATTAAAAAGTGGGAGACGAATTCTTGCTTGGTCGGGTTGTATATTTTATTTTAATGACTAGAGGACAGAAACTATTTTGGTTGGAGCTTGTTTAGTAATCCATAATGCAGTGTAGGTCCTAACACTTATGTGTGGCACAAAGAATCACCGGTCTCACTGGGGCGGCAGCATCAAGAAAGTAAATTAATGCAGTAGACAAGAGATCTTTAAGAACTTACAGTGCTTTGTTACCTGGAGTATGTTTGTTACTTTGAATAACCAGATTCTAATGAGACTAGAGAATGTTGTGGACTGAAACATATTGAGTAAATGTGGGTGAAAGGGTCGGTAAAAGATGTCCTGGGCGGATATAATTGTCCCAAATAGGAGATTTATAAGCGACCGCCAAGGTAAAAAGTGATTAAATTAAAACAGGTTTTGTCAGAGTTGTGGGAAAAGGCAATCCCTTTTGACTCGCTGCCCCTCCGGGATACAGGCGTGATTTCATGTAATATTTTGCAACTTTGTTACAACTGCTGAAGCAAAGGTGAGTTGTGTGATTATGGTATATACAAAATATGTATTTTTATTGACTCCTCAAACGGTGCTATTCGAAAACCAGCGCTGTTTCGAATAGAAACAGCAAACGCTAAAGTAGCATCTTTGTCACACGCTGTATGTTATGTAATATAGTAATTAAATTAATATTAATTATGTCATAAGCGTGTCAGTGACAGTAAACCTTTATTCATTCTTTCATTCAAATATCACTGGGATCTATAGATCCAATCTACTCTTACACTTTATTGCCTGTCTGAGCGAGACACATTTTTACCTTGTGCTTAGTATTTGCCTTGTGTTACAACTATTTACCTACCTAATATCTTCGATTTAGGTAGGTAACATAATATCTTCATTCATTCACTTGTAATTTTTTTCCTGGCTATGCAACCAAGTGTTTTCTATCTACATTATGTATAGAAATGAAACGAAGATTGAAAGTACTATTCATCTAGGTCACCGTACTATTCCTCTAGGTCACTGTTAATCAGCGGTCTACCCCCTTACTCTTATTCTGTCACTGAATCACCGTTCCGTGAGCAACGTTAAACACAAAGATGGTTCTTGTTGCGTCGGTCATAGGTGCGATTATTCAATTAAAGGGAAAAGGCAATATTGCCGACCTGTAGTATCATTATTGTGGCAAACCCAATTGCTCTGACATCTCTGGACCATCCATCATTTCAACCCATTCAATGCGGGATAAGAAAAAACAATGTAAATGACAGAGTCGACGAGGTAGGTAAATGTTTTGTTTTAATCTTTTGCTTTCGTTGTCTAATATGCTTGTCTGTCAAAGGAAGGTTGGCTTTACTGCATTGGGATCTTAAAATCAGTCATACTGGCAATGGCTTCGAGAGCTCGGAAGTTGTGAGCTGGAATATAATAATTTATAGGAGTCCAATGGCAGATTTTAAATTTTGAACAAACAACGCAACACGCAAAAAGTGTGGAGGGCATCGTTAGAAGCGCAAGTGCTGCGGATTCATTTTTACATGGAGCTGAGGCGTGGAGGGCAGAGCACGTTCACTGTAGCGTCATTTTGAGTTGTTCTTCGTTTTACGTCGTCAATTGGATTACCTCCTTTACGGTATTCATCGATTAATGTGAGAGAGCATTGATCAATCTCATTCAGCCTAAGCTTCAGAGAGTTCAGAGTAACATTAAATAGATTCAGTCCAAGACCTAAACTAACGGTAGCCACGGACAGAAAGGATGAACTTATTACGGTATCTGTCACAAAAAATGCCGTTTATACTCCGTCGTGAGTTAAAAAAAAACAATTTAACAGCTTACAATACAAACTCAATTTCCATCAGTACAAAATTAATGTCATCATTCAAAATGTACACGATTAATGATGTGCATTAAGAAAAACTTACACGGAAGTGATGTTGTTGAAATTTCGTGCTGCTCCTCGGACGGATAAAATATTGTAAGGAAGCCCATTTTCACATTAGAGGATACGTGAATAGGCTAAATCTAGACTCGCGACAGCGAGTCCAGCCAAGTTCGAGAAAAAAGGAACTGGCGACGCAGCAGCCGTGTGTAATATTACAGGAATCACTTCGAGCTACTTTTGACCCCTTCACAACTCTACAACTGTTTAACCTACGTATATGAAATTTGGCACATTTCTTAAAGTCCATTAGCTTGCCTAGAATCCAAAGTTTCATCAATGTTGCTCAAACAGTTATAGATATATTAACATTTAAAAACCGTTATTTTTATGACTGACTGACTGACTCACTTATAGATCAAAAACCTAACCCACTTCTAGATGACCTAGAAACATTTGACATCAAGGTAGACTATTAGGCATATACAAAGGAAAAAATCTAAAAACTGAAAATTATTGATATTAATATCCTCATAGTATTTAGTTCCAAATTCTGCCAATAGATGGCGCTTTTTAATTCTATATCGCGGTATGGTTTTGTCTCAACCGATTCTATATAATATCTGTAAACGACTTGCTATGCACGTTTCTCTGAATTGTAAATGAGTTTCTGAAAAGCCGTATTTTGGTAGCCGATTTCTAACCCATCGGTTATTGGTTCCTTGGCAATAAATAACGATGTAATTATTTGTGATCAATACCAATAATCTCTGTACAAAAAGCAGTGATATCCCATCAAAAACATAAATGTGAATGATATGAGAGCCAAGTTCAATAGGTATTAAGAACAGACGTCGTTATCGACTTCGCCGACAAAAGAATTGAGATCTATATGGGTGCTGCCAAGTTCTCTGAAGAAAATCATGAAATTTTCGTTACAAGATCACTAAAGATGTAAATTGTTCTATTATTATAGTTCTATTGAACTTGGCTCTCATATCATTCACATTTATGTTTTTGATGGGATTTAAGTTACTGGAATGCAAGAGAAATGCAACAAAATCCTTTATGATATTACATGTCATATTTTATTATAATACGTAATAATAACTTCGACGCAACACAATCACTTGACCTGACCCCAAACTAGGACACCCTGTGCTATGGTAAACAGGCAAGGACATTATAAACATAGAAGAACACCCAGGCTGAGGCCATTATACAAATGTACGGAGGCCCCCAGTGGGAATCGAAGCCACCACCTCTGACTTGGTAGGTAAGCGCCTTAACGGCTAGACCAAGGAGGCAGCCAAACATAAACATAAATCTAAAGTTTTGGTGTGTAGTGTTTGCGTGTCGCATCTGGGCCGTATTTCTTAGAAAACCAACGTAGCCAAACTTTAATTATGAATCCCGAGAGATATATCGTGATGTTAAAGGTCACAGCACACATATCAACTCGGAAAGGGATCGTCACAGTATCGCCTTTCGCCTCGCCGTCAACCAGGCGTCAACCTAACGTATGCATTGTAACCAACGCGTATCAGCAGCTCCTGTACGTCAACTCGGCTACGGCTAGGCGACACCGCGCTTACGGCTCGCCGACCACTGGTACTTACCAGATTGCTCTAAAGAAATACTTGGGGTGGACGAAGAGACGTTAGCTCGGGTACGGAGAGACGTAAGCGCGGGGACGACGAGCCGTAAGAGCGGGAACTGCAAGTTGACCACGCACCGCATCGCGGTTTGGAGCCTGTTCCGAGGCGAGGCGATTACGTTACGATTCCGATCAGTGTGCGTTGAAGTAGGGAGTTTCATACAAACAATGCTGAACCGCTCGAGGCGATACGGTGACGATCCCTTTCCGAGTTGATATGTGTGCTGTGACCTTAAATATTTTTTTAGTCTGGAACTACAGAATAGTCCATACTTCAAATGAAATACGTGGTTGCAGCACGACGGAGCCACAGCTCATACTGCTAGTGTGTCCATGAGTGCAGCGCGGCAGGTATTTCCAAAAAAAAAAACATAACAAAACGGCACCATACCTGGGCCTAATAGATCATCAGATTTAAGACCGTATGGCTTTTGTTATTGGGATACTTAAGATCTAATGTGTATAAAACAAATCTCAGCACTTTGACTCAACTTAAAATAAATATTCGATCCGAAGTCGGCAAAATTCTCCAGTCGCTGTGCAAGTTTTTCTGAAAACAGCTTCCTAGACTTGAAGAGTGTGCCGGCTCGATAGCCACCATTTCGAGAACGTGGTTTTTAAGCCAAATTATCCACATTTTTTTTTTCTACTTTTGATATCTGCCACTGGATACTCTGTCTTGGAAAATATAAAATGTAGTCAAGTTTTTGCGTTATTTCCATTACACGTTGTATTTAGTTCGGAGTACCTACTAAATGAAAAAGTGTATATTATGTTCCTTACTTGTACTAATACAGGTACTTATAGAGACTTTCGCTGTGTCATTGGGTAATTAAATACATAAAATTACGTATCTTAGGATACAAAAATATTTATTTTATCTTATCTTTACAGGCTTAGCCTAATTCGATTGGTATGAAACTGACAATTTCCCAAACTTTTGTCTAATAACTTAACAATTATTTAATTTACTTAACCTATTACAATATTAATATTTAATAAATAGCTGATTAAGATAATTTGACAAAAGATGGTCAAAGCGGAGTTTTTTTTCGCTTTTTTTTTCTCCACTACGAAAATAGCTTCAGGGCAGCAGCTATCATAAATACTTTGACATTCAGAAAACAGAATGTATAGCACCTAGATTGTTATTGTGCGGCCGCTGGGAGTATACGATCCTGACACATGTCTGTTTCATATGACTAGCGATGGGAGAAAAGCAACGTTATCATTCCTTACGTTATTCTTAACTAGCTTTTGCTACTGACTCACGATTAAGTAGTTTTGTTTTTTAGACGACCTTCACTCAGTCATCTCTTGTGCCATTTTCGCAGGCATTCTAGAAGGGTCATCATCTTTTTTGTGCCAAATGGCGGTGAAGTGTTATGGCGAGCTGTGCGACCTTTTATTTGGGCCCAGATCAGCTCAATCGCTTTGTACGGCAGTAGTACGGAGAGATTCTGAGAACGCGATGATCTTTTTCTAAAGCCTGTTCATCAACTTCGTATCGTTAAAGGGACCGTTATTATTTTCGTTATTTTTGGTACGTCACTACAAAAAAATACGGTTGACATAACCTTGTGACAGCGTAGTAAGGATTTTACGCACGAACATTAAATATTGATTTCTTCTTATTTAACATTTAAATCACTGTGCAAAATATAACATTGATTGTAAGTTTACACAATAATATAGTTTCAATGACAATTGTTTGCTAGTAGGATAAATAGGACATAAAAATATTTTTATCGAAAATTTAACGCCACTTCAAGGTTACGTCGTCCGTTCTAACATGACCTTTCAGGATCGTAAACTCCCAGCGGCCGGACGGTACACTAATGGTGATGGTGAGTGAGTGTTTATACTGATATTATTATGACATATTAGTATAACCACCAGGAAATGTCGATATAAGGAGAACAATAATAAAAAGATGAATTAGCTAAAGAAAAAAATTGTGTATTTTATTATCGACTACTGCTTTAGCCTCTTTTATGCAATCAGGCGTTAAATCCACATCCAAGTCAGATGAATTCAATATAATTGTATTTATTGTAATGTACTCATGTATTATGTACCTTTTTTTTAAATGCTTTGTGCACTTTACCCGCCACCCTGCCTGTGTGTCGGACTCTCCTCTCCTAATAATAGGAGAGGCATACCTCCTAAAACACCCCGGGGGCCGTCCTGTCGCTCGTGCAATGGGGCGCCGCCGGATCTCGCAAGTGGTGTGAAACCACAACGCGAATGCGACAGCGACGCCCCGACGTCGACCCGACTCGCAACGAGTCGGGCCCACCCTCACTGGAGAAGGGGCATGGGCCCCCACCCCCTTCTCCTGTCACGATGTCGGACGGCAGGTCCCCCAACCTGCCGTCTGTGACCCTCCCTCAACCTCCTCTATGCCCTGTGCTGAACAGAGGGACATAGAGGAGGGCCCCCACCGTGTGTTTTTTATAGAGGTTGTCTCCTCGCGGCCCGAAGGCCCCCGGCCCCACTCAGTGTGGGGTTACGGATACGGGGCCCATAGTGGACCCCGCGGGGCATTCAGCAGCGCAAGCCACTGGACGTCCCCCTCCCTCTGGTTTTGGTCCGCGCCGGCCGAAGCCGGTACCCCCCATATCTGGAGGGCGTTCCCCTATCCGCCACCCGGGGGACGCGTCCAATGGAAGACCAGAAACTCCACACGGATGTATTATGTACCTATGTACAAGTATGTTTGTATATTTGAACGAGTAATGCATGTTTGGTTTCGCTTATTTATTTTCAGCTATTTCAAATTCGTCAAAAAATGCATCAGGCTCGTTTTTTTGGGGAATAAAAGGTTATCTCCGTTTACCTAATAAATGATCGCGGTTAAACGCTTTTGTGAGCGTTGCAAGTCATAAAAAAATTCAATTTTTCTGTTCTGTTCCTCTTGTTCTGTTTGAGGCACGTAACAATCCATCACCAAATTCTGCTAGCCTAGGTATAGGACACGATCGCCAAAAGTCTGGCTAGACACATGAGTGATTACTGGCCCAAATATTGTTGGATTATTAAATATTAGGCAATTTGCACCCGTCTACGTGACTAACTACCGCTGATGTGATTTTGGCGCTCTCAAGCTTCGTAATTAATTTAAATGTATAGAGTTTCGTGAACAGTGACCACGAATATATCACGACTATCTGATAGGTGTTCTATAATCATCTCCAATCAAATACAACAGTCTGTTGGTCTGTGTCTTACTTACTCACTCGCCTTTTTAATATCTCTCTCTCTCTCTCCCTCTCAATTTCTCTCGTACTATACACATCTATCTATGGTTATCTTTTTTCCACCATATATTTGAACGCAGTCGAATAACTTTGTATTTAGTTCAATTTTATGTCTTCGTGGTTTATGCTTCTCTACACCACAATATCACGGGTTAAGTAGTGTTTTCATACTAAAAAAATATACCTATAACTGCACCAGGTTTCAGACTATTTGCTTAAAGTTTCATTTTAATCACGAAAACTAAGAGGAATGCAAAGGAACAAATGATTTTGATACAGCCAATAGAATCTTGATTATTTTACTACCGCAATAGAATAAATACACTAGCCAGTTTTTTTGCAAGGCTTTGTAGAGAGAGAATCTGTTTTGGCTTCCTATTTGAGTCAAATAGACAAAAATATTAAGTAACTAAAGTAAAACCAGTGGCGGATTTGCAGTCTTGGCCGCTCTAGGCCCCAGGCCATGTGCCGCCCCTTTCTCAACACAGCACGCAGCACCTATCATATAGACTAGTTACATAATGAATTTACGCTAGACTAGGTATATAATGTATTTACGCTAGACTAGGTACATAATGAATTATAAAAATTGCTATTCGTTGCAATGCAGTGCGGCCTGCCATAATTATTCACAGCCTTTTAAATATTTCGGTACTTTGCATTTGAGTTATTTCTTGCTATCATCAGTGATTTTTTTGTCACGATTTGCCGCCCCTAATATCTGCCGCTCCAGGCTCGGGCCTACTGGGCCTTAGGGTAAATCCGCCACTGAATGCTACTAATAAAGATATAGAGAAATGTAGACCTCTTAATACTGGCATATTAAACATTAAGTTTTGGTTATTTTGGAATGCCTTGGATGATTTCGCATGGCAACATTCGTCCGACTCATCTAGTGCAAGTTTCTCGCCACTTATTTGCAATCACTGCAACTACTTGAGTTTAGTATAAAGTATAAATCAATTAGTTCTTATGGTCCGAGCGACAAAATCAAAATGAAGGATTTTAGATTAAGAATTCAATCGTATTAAAAACCCGTAGGGTTTTTTGTTCAAAACAAAAGAGAATCGTCCGTGACTGCGGGTTATCCTAAAAAAGATGGAAATATAAAATTGTTTGGCGGAAACCGTATTCATACGCACAAAGCGATACAAAAATCACGTTTTCACCGGCCATTCCAAATTCCGTTAAAAGCTTTCTTTCTTATCCCAATCCCGATAAGGTGGAAAATGTCCAGCCGGTCGTCACGTATGTCGCAAGCCCACAAGTCAATATTTACTCCGCTATGTAAACGAATTTGGACTTTCAGTTCAGGGCGCCGGATAAAAGAGACGCGATTCGAGGTTATACTCGTTTGTATATTTACCTGTGACTAAATGAGCCTTGACACGCTGTTTATAATGCCGACTAATAACTTGTAGAAATTACTTTGACTTCGAATGTATAAATTTTGGGTATCAATGACGGGGGACAAGGTATATCCTCGTAAGGCCCAATGTCTTCAAGTGATCACAAAAACAATTGTTATTTTCAAGGTCGGGCCTTACGAGGATAAGTTTGTGACGTCACTGTTTCTGGTTCCCACGACACAGGGTATCCTAGTGTGGGGCCAGAAGCAATGTATGTGCCTGTATGTAAATGTTATGTTATGTTATATTACTTAGAGTTCTGCTGTTCTCCAATGAGATTCTATTTATATCTTAAATCTCCGGTGCAAACCCCGTGTCCCCAATAGAGCAATCTGTAGAAGCACTTCAATCTCATATGAAAGATACCGCCTAATATGGGATACAAACATAATTTATATTCTCTTAAATATAATAGTTTATTTTTCCGAAAAGGAAAATCTTGCCCTGACTGCACGGGTTTTTGTTGAAGTATTTTGTTTAAGTTGGGCATTAAACCTATTTTTGTTGAATAGCGCAATTTAAACAGTCTGTTAGCTTTTAAAATATATCTCGGGCTCTAAAGTAGGCTTCGGTTTTCGTCGAAAGCACACGAGTGTAATACTACTTCCTGCTCTGTATAAATCTTTTCTTCACTATTTTGAAAAGTTATGTAAAGTTAAGTGACAAATTAGTTCCGATATTTCTATTACACGAATATATCCGATTCTATCCGATAGTAGCCGAGGTACCTATATTCTAAAAGCTAACAGACTTAGATTAAATTTCCCCACTCATAAAATTTTAAGAATTAATTCATAAGAACGTCCTAGTTTCCCCGCTATTATCTCTGCTGACATCGAACCCGGCTTTTCTCTAAGGTAAGATTTGCTACTTGGTAAAAGAATCTCCAACACAATTTTGATCTTATGCTTTTGTTAAAAAGGCTTAGTTTCTTTCGCTCAGCAATGTTTGTTAGCAGTAATCTCCAGATTAGTCGTATAAGATACATGATTATAAAATATGACGGCAGCTATTACCTACTTTAGTTCTGCTCTCGTAACGAGAGAAACACAGTAATAGCCATTAATGCATTTTCATTTTGGTTGCAAAATAAGCTACTCTACATCTACAGCCACCAGCTTTTTTTACTGCATAAAATGCCACCGAGTAGCTTATTTTTGCATCCAAAGTAAAAACGCAGAAATGGCTATTACTGTGCTTCTCGTTACGAGGGCAGAGTTGGACTCGGGACGAACTGCACAGTATTTTTGATACGGATTCTTCTGCAAAATCTTAGATGCAAAATCTAATGTAATCTGTCACTTGCCATTTTGTCGTATAGTCTGTTAGCTTTTAGAATATACCTCGGGCTTTAGAGTAGGCTTCGGTTTTCGCCAAAAGCACACGAGTTTAATATTACTTCCTGCTCTGTATAAAACTTTTCACTATTTTGAAAAGTTATATAAAGTTATATATTACAATACAAAATAAACCTTACCTTATTGGTAATATTTACTAATAACTAAAAGATGAATCGCTCGTAGCCTGGGCTGCCTGAGTGATCTTAAACGATCACTAAGGTTAAGCAACATACGGCGGTCCATGGATGGGTCACCGTTTATGACTAACGCTAGTGGAATTTTTCCGAGCGATTCCGTGCTTCGCAAGGCACGTTAAGCAGTTGGTGCCGGCTGCCGTCGATAGATGGCAGTCGTTAAGCCAAGTCAGAGACCTTAGGGTGGCTTGAAAACTTCTGACAGTAAGACCAGCCACTAGTCTTACAAGCCTCCACCAATCCGGACTTGGCCCCCGTGATGGAGTATGGCCTATACCTTCCTCAGGGAAGAGACCCGTGCCCCTCGGTGGGGACATGATGGGTTGAAGAATGTGATTTACTTCCATTAGCTTAATAGATCGGGTTATTCACCAACTGGACACACATGACTTGACACACCTGTGTCGAGTTGGTTAAACTCAAATTAGTATGATTTATTCTTTCGTCATCTGGACACACAAAGATTTTTATGTGTGTCCAGATGGTGAAACATATTTAAATCGTTTTAATGTTTTCGTCAACTGGACACACATTCGAATTTTACCCGAATTTATGACGAAGTACAGTCATGCGCAGAATGTTTTCTGTCACAATCATCATCCTCCATCAAACGTTCCACCGATTCTGCATTGGGTTCTGCACACTGCGCTATTAACTAACAGTGTAGAGTTTAACAGTGGTTATTCCGTATATTAAAAGTATTGTCAAAAAAATGTATACAGCTGCAATCATAGTTTTTTGTGATGATATTAGAATGAATAAAATTAGGATGTGAATAAGGAGAGGACTAGTTTTCACAACAAAGGGAATCCTGGTGTGGAAACTAGGGCTTCATCCTTTTGTATGAATTGGTTCCATACACAAATTCAGTTAGAACATTATGTTTGGGGTTCAATTCGCATCACAAAATATGAAACGAAAAAAAATCCGTATTGCCTTACAATATGGTTGATTTTGTTACTACTGAATCGGAAACATAAGAAAATAATATACACATGTCATAACATAACAGTGTAGTATTGAAATTTATGAGGATGATTCAAGGACCAATCATATCTTTATTCTTATTCCGAGGTAATCCACATTGAGCACCCAGCTAAATAGCACCTGCACAAGTAGCACCTGGCTTAGTCCAGATTGAGCACCTATTGATATTTTGGCAGAATAAATGAGGTAGTCCAGTTTGCGCACCCGCCTAAATAGCACCTGCACAAATAGCACCTGGCCTAGTCCAGATTGGGCACCTATTGATATTTTTGGCCGAATAAATACATTTGAATTCACTAACAGCACCTGTTAGTTCACCACTCACACGTTTTAGTACGTGAATGGAGTAAGGCTGACTCTATAAGAAAGAAAATGCCAATATTTTTGGGGCCAGAAAAGCCGCGATTTTCCATAAGATGTTTTCATTCACAGTTAACGGATATCATACATGTTATTATGCCTATTCTCCACCATCTTTCGCGACAGTATTGTTCTAAGCAATTCAACTGTAAGGTCTAAGTGAGTATTAACGTTTACATGGAACAATTACAACCACAATTGATTAGCAATAAAACGTACACCATTGTTATTGTTTCAATGGAAGCAATTCTGTGCGTTGTGTTAATACAAATAAAGCGTAATTTACATTTGTTCCTTGTGTATTTATTTGCAATTGAGCTATTGCAATAACTCATCGTTAGGGTGCAGTCTGCATGATAAGAACTCTATCTAAGGTACACACGACATCACAATTGTTTCATCACATAACTCTTCATCCATCATAACCTCACATAACCTCTTAATTCTCTATGCTTTTGTCACAAAAAGAAAGTAGATGACGTGTCTTATTTGAAAAAGTTTAATAGGCTATTGACAGGTTTGTTAAAACCATCTCATATTTTTTGTTGGTGTTCATTAAGTCCTCAGATAATGGTAATTTTTTATTATTTCTTGTATTACTTCTAAAATAAGCAAACAATAACTTTCTTTTACAAGTAAATGAGCCGCTAAAACGCTATCTTAGGCAATATACGTCATGCCGATGAACGTAAAAACGACATGAATGACAGACGCCATTTTTACTGAACTGTGACGTCATCATAAATTGGGCCAATCCAAGCCGTTTTTGACAAAATGGCTGCAGATATGTAATTATTAAATGTTTCTGTTTGTTTTTGATAAATAACCTTCCTCAAGATTTTACAACTTTAAAATTCCCTAAAGCGGTTTCAAGACCCATAATTATCATAATTTATTATGTTATATTAATAATTAATATACCTAAAATAATAAACTTCCATAAATCTTACTTAGATAATTGCTATTATACGTAAATATATTATGTTTATGTTTCAGATATAAATGTCAAGACTAGGCGTAGCAACACATTTTAAGACAGTCAACATTGGACATTACCTTGCTTGTATAAGGGAGATCAAAGGATGGCTCTAATTAAAGATCGATTTGAATATTCATTACGGTGTCTCAATTAACATGGGAGTTAATGAAAAATAAATGGGTATCTGTGCACGTTTGACTGAGCATAAAATTATTAGAATTGACAGTGGGCAGTGACCTGTGACAGTTTCAATTCGCTTATTTGGCAGTCTTCGTGAAAAAGAAAGGCAATGAATTCGAATCAAAGAATTTTTTTATTCTACATTCAATTTTTTTATTTGTTTGCAAATGAGTAAATGAGCAAATGGCGACAGGCTTGCCACTTGTCACGTTTGGGACCTAATAAACTCGGCAAAACGTGGGTCCAGTTCTAGAGACTGGTGCCTCTGCCTACCCCTTCGGGGATAACGGGCGTGAGTTTATTATTATTATTATTAAAAACATATTTTTTTACATCTTACACAGAATGACACATAAAACCGTGATAATTTATTGTTGACAGTGTCAAATACGGTATTTGACACTATCAACAATAAATTATTTGAGATGCTCGATTAAAACAAAAATTTCAAAATGTTTCTGAAAATGTATTCTTTTAATCATTTACTAGTTATTACAATTTTTAAATAGATGAAACATGAAAAGAGTTCTTTGAAATGTGACTTCACAAGCAAGTATTTTCATACAAAATTCCGTTTTAAAAGTAACTCACTTGACATTTTGTCAAATACCCAATTATAATATTATTTAATAAACAATCTCTATGTAGTGTAGGCCATAGAGATATTTGCATAAAGCAATACTTTAATGAAATGACAATAACTGTTATACACCGATTACGATATATTACATGACAAATCTGAGAAAACTACCTGAGTGGTTTTAAACTCAGGGTCTGTTTCACAATCTGCAGATAAAGTTCCGGATAAGCTATCCGCAACCAGGGCTGCCGTTTGTTCTAAATTTGAAGCCATAAACGAACTCACGCAAGATAGGAAAATTTATTTAAATTTAGAACAAATGGCAGTCCTGGTTGCGGCTAGCTTATCTGGAACTTTATTTGAACATTGTGAAACAGTGGCTAAATGTAGTGCTAAAAGAATTAGTTTTTATAAATAACTGACTTCAACCTAGGGATCTCCGTCCTCTCGAACTCGAGGCCAGTGGACCAACGTTACATTGTATTGGTGATAAGATACATAGAGTAAAATAAAATAAATAGCCAATTCGGTGCGGAATTGACACTGATTGCTACAACACAGGTTTTTAACCTAGCACAGCGTCAGAAGCTAATAGTAATTTTTTAGTTTAGCATACAAGTTTTTTTTTTTGTACGAGTAATGTTTTTGCCCAATAAACAAATATTCTATTGTATCCTATTACATAAACACGCGTCTATATCTCGGAGGGGTAGGCTGAGACCAGGGTTTGACACTTGCTACGATCCTGACAAAACTCTTTAGCTTTATCAACATTAATGTTTCAGGTAGTTTTTATCTTACATATGCTAATCATCTATTATCCGGCTGGGAGGTCTCTTATCAGCCCTTACACCAATCATTCTTTCGTAAATTTCTATCCGAGACACCACGCTCCGCGAACAAAAATCTCTGATGTTAGAGCTGTTACTGCAAAACTCAAGTAAAACTGGGTGGGCCTCATTAGTCTTATAGATCCAGATAGGTAGGCCAACATTTACAATGAATGGGATAGCCCAGACGTGATTGGCCAAGGCAGAGATGGCAGGAGGATCCCTCAACCTTTTTGCGTGGAGCAATTGGTGCCGGCTGCCTTCGATAGATGGCAGTCGTTCAGTCAAGTCAGAGGCCTTAGGGCGGCTTGAAAACTTCTGACAGTTAAACCAGCTACTATTCTTACAAGCCTCCACCTATCCGGACTTGGCCCCCGTGGTGGAGTATGGCCTATACCTTCTTCAAGGAAGAGACCCGTGCTCTTCGGTGGGGACATAAATAGATTGATGATGATGCCATCATCATCATGAGGATGAGTGCTTAAGACAGGGATCATTGCAGTAGTGAAAAACAAACACAGCTAACTTAAAAAATATCCTTCTTCTTTTGTAGATTCCAAATGATTCGCATAATGCGTGCTTGGTGTAAATGTACCATAATAAGCCTTAGGAATTACAGTTAATCCTTGGTAGGTATTATAACGATTTCAGGCAAAGCAATTTTCACGAGATCCCATCGGGAAGCGAGGAAAATGTATGCGTAGACGGGAAAGTAATTGAAAACAATCGTTGTTTTTCCTTATTATACAAAAAATATCGTTGAGTTATGAAATAAACTAGATGGAAACCCGGCTTCGCTCTAGTAAAATGTTGACTGATAATAATATTCCTTTATAACTTTTTAAATAAAGTTTAATGATACTTCTGTAGTTAACGGTTCTCAACAAATATTGTTTTTGCCCGGTATAGATTTATTTATGGTAAACAAATTGTTGTCGTGTACATCCATTGGATACGCTGGATGCAAGCCGCTTCCAACCGGTCTTTTTTTAAATCCATGGAGAAGGCCTATGTCCAGCAGTCGACTTCTTGTGGCTGAATCATGATGATGATACATCCATTGTGTCCATTTGTAACAAAATATAATTCTTTTTAAATTTTTGCTACGCACTATACATATCGCACCTTGTCTAGAAAACTGTCATATCACAAAAACATAGTTTTGAGAAAAAGGCAATTTAGTGACTTTGGTCTTATATTTTTTGCCATTGTGGTAAATATATTATAATATTACATTGTGGTAAATATAATATTTACTACAAAGGGAAAAATTATAAGACCGATATCACTTAATTTGCGTTTTTCTCAAAACTATGTTTTTTGTGATATGACAGTTTTCTAGAGGAGGTGCGATATGTAGGTACATAACTGTAAAAACAAGTCAGATTCATACAACTCTTATCGTAAGCCTTCGTTAGAACCTACAAACTATCGAAAAAGTTATCAGATCAGAGTGCAGACTCTGCCTACCCTTATGTATATACAGTTAGCTTATGTATGTTATATCATTATAATTAACATAATATGCAAATAGCATGTATAAGGTTGCTGTGAATAGGTAGTATTAGTGTTACACTTTGTTGTCTGTTTTGATCCCCGTATTTAAGGGATCGTAATGGAATAGCGAGTGCTTTTCGATCCCCTAGGGGAGCAAAAATAGGGGATCCTAGTGGAAGGAGTGTATTTTATTTGTGCTGGTACCGGAGCGGTAGAAGCCGGCTTCTAATTTGGGAGGTCGTGGAGTCGAACCCAGCATGTACAATAACCTTTTTTTTAAATTATCCACATTTGTGAAGTTCTAGTAGCAATGTAAAACTTTTAGTCCGGATCTACTTACGGGTGTTTCTAGTAGCAAATTTACCAATTGGTAACCTTGAAGGAAAACATCGCGAGGAAACCCTAGTGTCTAATCTATAAGGTAGGTATGTACTACTATGAGGCTAAATGCGGAAATCTTAGATCTAACTGGAATAGAATTACGCAAAATATTCAAATTATAATGATAATGACATTGATGATATACATGATCTATCTACTTTAGATAGATTAGAACTTTTTGTTGTTCACACCAGAAAGAAAATAATAATAATTCTTATTGTTATTATTTTTATTGATTACTAATTTTAATGTTTATTTAATATAGAAATTGAAACATAAGAGAAAATTAATAAATAAGTCTAAATATTAAAACTAAACTAAATATTAAACTAAATACTACATAAAACTTAATATAAAAAATTGTCACTAGACCGCTGCCTTTGGGGAGAGTTCCCAAGATACTGGCAGCATTTCCTCTCTGAATGGCCAGGCTGATGCGCTGACCAAGGTAGCTACCAGCTCTAGGATCGCCTGACGAGTCCATGAGGCGCGTTGATATTTCTTTGAAAATACTAATTTATATATTAAATCATTCTTATGTTAATTCCGCACCACCACTCCGCTCTCCACTTTAAAATGCATTAGCTGAAAGAACTGCTTGTACAAAATTATTTCAGTTCAATAAAGAATTCCTAGCTACCCAGGCCAGGCCAGTTTCACTACGCGTGTCGGTATCGAACGCGTAAGTTCATGCGGCGACCAGGAGTGGCAAATAATTATGTAGGAATTCAGGCGCCAGAAGAGGTAAGAGTTACGCGGTAGAAAGAGAGGCACATGTAGGTGAATATAACGTAGCTTTTTTAGCGACGTGCGATCTGGATTACACCTAATTGCATCGCTGCTAAAGTCACTTTTTCTTTAATTGATTTTGCGGAGTGAATCTTCTGTACCTGTACTATTATGTATTCTGCACCCAGGCGAGCCAGACAAAGGTATTTTACCGGACCTTTCTTTCTAATTCATTTAACGGAAGTCTATCGCGTGCGGTTAGTTGGAGTCTGGTTAAAATTACATTTAAGCAGTTTCCGGCTAACCCAATTCTTTGGGAAGTAACACAGAGAGAGAAGTAAAAAGATGGTCAGAGTGGAGTTTTTTTTTTTCGCTGCCTTTTTCTCCACTACAGACGGCCCCAAGGCAGCGGCTAACATTATACATAACTGTATGTACATTGACATTTAACAAGCAGAATGTAAATTCTTTACGTTGAAATAAATTTCTTATTCTGATTCACAAAAGTTTTTACGTTCCCTTAGTAAAGGGTCGTTAGGGTCTTCGTTAGTAAACTAGCTGCCCCGGCAAACGTTGTTTCGCCATTTTTTTTTTCACTTAGGGCTATGAAAAATAGATAACAACCTATTCTCAGACCTACCGAATCTTCTAATATATAAAATTCTCGTGTCTCAATGTTAGTGCACATACTGCTCCGAAACGGCTTGACGGATTTTGATGAAATTTTATATATACAATCTACTGGTCTGAGAATAGTTTGTTATCTATTTTTCGTACAGCGTTTGCCAGGTCAGCTAGTATACCTACGTACAGTAAAATTTCGTCAAAATCGGGTAAGCGTTTCAGAGGAGTTTGCGCACTAACACAGTGACACAAAAATTTGATATATTAGAAGTACCGTCGGCACCTGACAATATTGAGGCTTTTGCCAGCAGTGGGACTCATACGTAGAGGTTATTTAAAAAAAAAAACAAAATATCGAATCGAAAACTGCCGAAAAAAATTCTACGATCAGAAAGTTACTAAGGATTAAAAAGTAAAGAACCGAGAACGTTACTGGTTTTCGGACGTTTCGTAATAATTCATGTGCGAATGCTTGGACCCAACATTTTTGTATGTTTTTTGTAAGTTATTGTTAGTTACATTCTATCGTCATAACCGACCTATTAGATCTCGAGTACTGTAATATGCTTGTGTCGTCGGTGTGTCTGACTTATGTTAAAAGCCAATTGAAATTTATACAAAATATTATGGCAAAGTTACGAAAAAAAGATTTGATTTACGATGAAACAAAAAAAACACAAGAAAATTCTTGCATACTGCTTTGTATGCATGAAAAAACATTTTTACTTCTTTGTTTACGCTGATTTTCAGCATAAGCCTTATTGGCATTAGATAACCTATTGATGAACAATAGTATAGAAAAGGTCAGTTTAGTGAGAACCGCGCTGTGTTCTCTTTCCCGGGCTTAGATTGTTTCCGTCTAAACGTAAATGTTCACTCTTTGAATAAACTCCAAATGAGGGTTCGGGGCATTTTGGGCCAAGATTTGTGTCTCTTTAAATGCAAATCATGAATCATGGGACAGATTAAAAAAAAACTCATTTTCTATATATATAAAAGGAGAAGCTGACTGACTGACTGACTGACTGACTGACTGACTGACTGACTGACTGACTGACTGACTGACTGACTGACTGACTGACTGACATATCAACGCAGGGCCTAAACTAATAAGAGTTAGAAACTTGAAATTTTGCACAAAGGTTTCTTTTGTTATGTAAAGGAGCACTAAGAAAGGATTTTTGAAAATTCATCCCCTAAGGGGGTAAAATGGGGGTTCAAAGTTAGTATGAAACTTTGCGTTTTTGAAGTTATTAAAATAAAATTGAATATGCAAGTTCTTTATTTAAATTCATGAAATACATGTAAAATATTTTTTCAAAAATCATCCTTTAAAGGGGTAAAAAGGGGGTGCAAAGTTAGTATGAAAGTTCTCTAATTTCCAATAAAAAGTTGTACTTGGGTTATTAGTTCTTAATTATGAGTATTTTCGATATCTTTTTTCGTAAATTTACCCCCGGGGGTTAGAAGGGGGTACAAAGTTAGTATAAAAATTTGCCGTTTGTGAAATTATTCGAATTAAACTTAGTATGAAGGTTTCTCATTGAAAGTCATGAAACACGTGTAAAGTATTTTTCCGAAAATCATCCCTTAAGGGTGTACAGGGGGTGCAAAGTAAGTATGAAAGTTCTCTGATTTTCAACGTTTTTTTTTCAATAAAATGTTGTATTTTGGTTATAAGTTCCTAATAATGATTATTCCGATATCTCTTTTTTTAATTCATCCCTAAGGGGGTAAAAAACGGGTGCAAATTTAGGGAGAAGCTGATTAACTTAATTACGAACAATAGCATCTCAGGGTCTAAACTATAACCTCTTGCGGCCCGACCTTGAACACAACAATTGATTTTGTACATCTTAATTGACATTGTTCAGCGTCAGTTCTCTGATTTTCTGAATTATTTCAATAAAATTTGATACACCATTTTTTTGTTTTGATTATTTCACGTGCGCTAAAAGTATACGTGACTTATTTGCAAATACTTTTTTCAACTAAAGCCCACGCAGACGAAGTCGCGGGCAACAGCTAGTATAAAATAAAACGTATAACAATATTATTGGAAGTGATGCATTTAGTATCCAAATTTATTTTTCATTTCCTTACACGTTAAGTATAACATAAACTTGTACACAGGCGCTTACATTGCTTCGGGTACCAAACTAGGATACCCTGTGTAGTGGGAACCAGTGGCAAACAGTGACATTGTAAAACATCCAAGACTAAGCAAGTATGCAAATATTTAACTACACTGATGTCTGGTCCCGGGTTCGATCCCCGGCTGGGGAGAAAAAAAAAAAACTTCAGGTCTTGGATGTTTACATGTTTGTGACGTCGCTGTTTCTTGTTCCCACGACACAGGGTATCCCAGTGTGGGGCCAGAAGCAATGTATGTGCCTGTATGTAAATGTTTATGTTTATGTTATGTTTATATCTGATGTCTGTGGTTAAAACACACGTGTAAACTATCTCTGGAGAGTATTTTTAGCAAGTTGCAAGTAAACGATCAGGTCAAATGATCTATTTATTTGTTTAGGAGCCTCACCCTTGCTAGATTTCTAGTAATTACCAAATTGGGGGTAAACGGGGCACTTAAAATTAAGTGCGTACTAAATCACTTAACACTTGTAACAAAAAATCCACTATCTTATAAAAACGTCAAAATTGAAGACCTTTAATGGCATGAATATTGATAAAACTGATCTTCTAAGGGCTTTTACTGAATTCTATGGTTTACCATTAATCTAAAAAAAAAATGTTTGTCACGACAGAAGTAAAAACGTATAAGTTTCTATAAATTTAGATGATGACTGGAGCCGAATATATTCGACTTAAAAAAAAGTAGGGTAAAAGGAGTTTTCACTTCAAAACGGTCACATATCTTCGGAGTAGGCCCATAGAGTCTTGCCGTATACGTGTACATTTCAGGGGCGGGAGCCTGACTGCAATGGTTTTCCGGGCCATTACAGGCGCTGCGTGCATGGATTGTGCCCACTGGCGCCTTGAGATAACCTTCCCAGCCATTGTGTTGGCTCGAACAGCCAGAAGGGAACACGGGGAAGGTTGGCTGGGCATCTTTAGGGGTGGTTTTACATGTTTGTTTCAAAAACGTGCATTATTTAAACAACGTCGGTTAGAGTTTGTCATTTATAACACTTATGTTCTACGACTTTTGAAAATTGGTTTTCTCTGCCTAGTAAGAATAAATCTTATAAACAATTTAAAAAGTTGTAATAAAAAATATTTGTAAACAGTGCATGTAGTCGCGTCGAACAAAAGCGCAGACGTCGGTGTTTCGTACTTAATAATATGCGCGTGTAAAATTATCATTTAATTTACACAACACATTCTGGAATGATTGCCGTATTTTAGACAATCAAATCGTTTAGTTTGATGAAAGAAACATTACATACTGTTACAAACATTACTCGTACACCAGCAGGTAGCTAAATTACTCAATTTCCAAGCACTACGTACAACGTCTGAGTCATTCGGCGACGTGACACCTTTTTCACTAGACAAAATTCGAACTTGAAAGACGTTGCGCCCTATTTAATGTTTTCGTGAATTGAAAATATTGAATATATGCCAATATTTCACCCTTTGGAGGCTTAACAATAATTTGTCGTGCCTGGAAAACGAAAACGCATGCCTGGAAATACACAGAGCTGCGAACCTGAGCACGCTAGAATTGAAGGTGCGGGGAACCGTGAGTTGCCAGGCTCATACAAATACTTTTGAAAACTAGGTGCAATGAAAAATATTAAAATTATATTCACACCCTTAAGTGACCGGTTCGGTTATGTTGAAAGTGGCTTGCGGTAAAGTAGAATTTCGCGTACCTAACTATTCATATGCAATTCTTGTGAGGTTTTAATGCTTATGATTATGGCATATGAATAGAATTACTTTGGATTCGTAATCTTATAGTAGAATAGTGCTCGCAATAACAAGCTAATAACTTTAACTCATCATTTAATTTAAGTATGTCTCACAGGATTTAAATTGACACTGGAAAGTTGCAATTTTAAATTATTACTCATTACATTACTTATTATTATTAAATTCAACCTTGAAATTCAACGTGCCATCGTACTAGCCTTACTGGAAATGGCTCTTAGTTGGCTTCACTATCAAAATCACTCTTCTTGTTTTTGGCAGAATCCATGAATAAAATAATATTTTAAGGTTGGAGGTTGTTGCTAGCGGTAGTAACTGAGCGGTAGAAGGGCAGTGTCACACTTGGGACGTAGTAGGTTCGAATCCCGGTATGTACCAATTTTTTTTTTCAAGTAACGTTATTAGCAATACCGAATGTAAAGAGAAACGTCGTGAGGAAATCTGAGTGAAATTGAAATTGCCAATCCGTGAGGTATTTATCCTCGTAAGGCCCGACCTTGAGAATAATAATTGTTTATGTATTTCTCTGACTACACGGGGCCATACGAGGATAAATCCATTCTTTCTGAGAAAAGGCCTGCGTCCTGTGCTGAGACGTAAAAAAAGATTCCTTCCAAAGGTTTACTAGCGCCACGATTAAAAAATAACTCCTTACTTTGTTTTTGCTTTGGCGTAGAAGTACCACGGGGTTGTTTATAAAATTGGCATCTCCTAAGGCATGTCAGTCTTTGTAATTTTCTGTTCAACTTTTCTTCTGCGAGCTTTTGTGAAATTAAAAAAAGAACGCTTTGTTTGCTTTGTGCTCTTTCAGAAATTATACTAAAGTATAATGTGTTAAATAGAAACGAAGACTTTTTTCTCACTTCTGTTTAAATTATTGGCAACTAGCAGTGATTGCGACTACGTTCGCGTCAATGCATTAACCTGTGTCCACCCTGAAGGTCCATTCTAGTTACTAGTAATTATAATGACTGAATTAATTACTAGTTTTAGAAATGAGATAAGTATTTTTGGAGATTACCCCCTACACACAAACTTACAAGGACGCAAACTTTTCTCGTTTATAATATTATAGTATATATTGAAACACTAAAGGCGTTCTCAGGTAAACAAAAGAAAATTTAATCGACGTTCGCACCTGAAATTAGTGAAATTATTTTTGTCCAATTATTTTTTTGTCGTTCCTAGTCAGACCCAGAGATGGAAGTTTTTCGAACATTGTACAAAAGGAACAATGTATTAATTACAAAGAGCAGTCGAAGAATTCATGATATTTGATGACCTCTGTGGCGTAGCGGTTAGCGCATCTGCTTACCATGCGAGAGGTCACGGGTTCGATCCCCGGCTGGAGATAAAAAAAAACTCCAGGTCTTGGATGTTTACATGTTTGTGACGTCGCTGTCTCTGGTTCCCACGACACAGGGTATCCTAGTGTGGGGCCGGAAGCGGTGTATGTGCCTGTATGTAAATGTTTATTTTATGTTTATGTTTATATCTTAGCCTTTGCACATATGGTTATTTATGTAATGTTCTGGTTAATGTTTCGTGTAACAAAAAAGTGCTTTTCTAATCTACTTGTATTTCAAGCCCACAAAGGAGAATGACCAAAAACAGTCTATGTTGATTTTGCGTTGCGCTTTAAGCATTTATACCTCAAAATGTTTTTTTTTGAAAAATGATTTCATTGTTCTATTTGATATAATAAAAGAATCAGGGGCTTAAAAGTAATAATTAAAAAGTATCTGTATTGATTGTATAACTTCAGTGGGAGATGATAATGCACGTACCGCGAATGCACATCCTGAGAACGTACGCCCTGGTAATGTACAGCCTTTGAATCCGTGTACATGTACATGGATTCCCGTCCGCACGTTCTCGGGTCGTGCGTTATCAGCGTTTCTAAACGAATCCCAAAAGAAATACCTCACACACTCCAGTAAAACGCGCAAAACCTATGATGTGAACAACGTAGTTGATTGTATTCTCTGTGATGTGAACGAGACACCGAATGGTCACCGATTCCAGGGCTGTACGTTCCGCGTTCGTGCATTCCCGGTACGGACCGGGAATGCACGGACGGGAATGTACAGGCAGGAATGCACATCCCGATAATTGGTGCCATTTGGGCACGAATTCCCGGGCTGTACATTCTCATCCCGTACATTCTCGGTCCGTGCAATAGTAACCCACTTCAGTCACTCAATACAGATTACAAACACAGATTAAATTAAATTATTGCAAAAATCGCAAAAGGTGTACTGTGTACTACATTGCGAAAGTGCAAACTGCAAACGGGGAGTTTTTGACGGTAATTCAAACTAGCGGTTTTATTACGGTTTTATTTTTGCAAATTGATCCTAGTGGATTTGATATTGTTTAATTAATGTAGTTTATTGTTAAATGACCATGTGTATGAACAATCCAACCGGCCCTTTTGGAAATCGTTGGGAGATTCTAATGTCCAGCAGTGGACGTCCAATGGCTGAAATGATGATGATGATGATTATGTATAAACAATATGTGGAATAAATAACTAAAATAAACCGCCATTGTGGGCTTAGGATAGTCTTTGTTTATGCTTATCAGAAATTATCTCTGTCCCCCATTAGGCTCCCTAAGCATTGCGACTTTTTGCAGCGATATAGTCGCGACTTAGACGATTTGCACTGCATGGATACACTCGCAAATCGTCCATCGTTACACACACACGCTATCGGCAAAAAGTCGCAGTATGTAAACGCCTGCATATTTTGGCTAAAAGCATAAATAATATGTGGCATAAAGCACAAACTTCTTCCGTAGGAACGAACCTCAGAATAAGGGAGGAACGAACTGATAATGATCTATGCTTATAATTAAAACTAAAAGGTGTCAATGCCAATCCAAAATAACACCAAACCACCAAAGTTGTCATAACCTCAAAACATGGGCTCAAAATTAAGATTTTTTGGAACTCCCGTCTAATATTTTCATAATATTTTTCCTGCATAATCCAGAGCTAATTTCTTATAGTTTACCGTTGGTTTCATCAATGTGCAAGAAGACGCAAAAATAGACGAACTCCTATAGTAAATTGATAATTCTCCTTTGCGGGGCTACATAAAGCCTACATGAAAAATAGCTACGTCTGACGCTGACAGTACGCTTGCATTTTTAACAGTGAAATAAAATTCAAAGGGGATTTTGTTAACGGAATTGCTAAAGGTTTTTTACTGAGATGTTAGCTTTGCATATCTAGTGCATGAAGTATGAGTTTAAAGGTGGCTGGAGGTCAACATTACTGAGACGTGTCTATGTCACGGCCATACCACATGGATTTAAAACCTAATAACAATAACCTGCAATGACGCCTTGCAAAACCAAGGCTTAAATCACGTCATCCACCCACTAACAGCTGTCACACTTACAACCCTTTGAAATGTCACCGGAAAATTACTGATCAGTGAAAATTCAACTGCTCTCGTAAGCAACCCGCTGACTTCAAGGTCCTACGCAATATCTGGTGTCGACTTAACAGACTCGGAACGTGAGTAATGTGCTTAACTGTGGCATAAATGGCGGTGGTCTGACACTGAGTCCTGCGAATGTGTTTAGGTGCCCATAAGAAGCTGTCGACACCCCTAGATGAAAACCCCACTAAGTCGAAATATTTAGTTAGCAACTTTTTCAACTTTCTGACCTTATTTGATTTGATTTGATTTATTTATTTATTATACCATAAGAACTTACAGTTGCCCAAAACGTTCTTATACTGGACCGGACAATATAACTCCCATAACGATACCTTCAACTTGAAGGAGACGTTATAGGAGTTATATTGTCCGGTCCAGTTTAAGGTCAGGAAGTTGAAAAAATAGCTAAATAAAGGTTCACATATTATTTCGACTTAGTGGGGTTTTCATCTAAGGGTGAGGTATGGTGTATAACTTTCCACTAAGTTGGAATAATGGGCCAACGGAAGGAATCTCACTGGCATGCTATGTAGTTGAACACCTGCAAACAAACATGAACGTAAACATTTACATACAAGCATATACATTGCTTCTGGCCCCACACTAGGATACCCTGTATCGTGGGAAACAGAAACCGCGACATCACAAAGATGTAAGCTTCCGAGATTTGCGGGTTTTTAAGCCGGAATTCGAACCCGGGACCTCTTGCATGTTTGGCAGACGCGCTAACCGCTGCGCCACAGAGGTCGTCAAAACGTCGTAAAATTTTAATTTGAACCTTTAGGGTTTTTTTTATATGGAATGCAATGTATTTTATGTATGTCGTTGTTATATTATTACCATGTAATATGTTGAACGCCGTACGATAAATAAATAACTAATACACTTCAAGGCCTTCATTTCATCAAAACGCCTAGACCTAGCGAATTGTTACTCCCCCTTTTGTCGGCTTGCCGAATGTCGAAACTGCGCCAAGTCATGTTTTATTCAAGAATGGGATTGTTAACTTTTGAGCCATTGTATTTTTATTGAATGTGAGCCCTCAGCGGACGGTGCCAAAAAGTACTTTAATTACTAACCACTTCAGGCCATTTTCCTGGCCAAAATAAGGTCTGTCAATACTAAGTTAGTGAAACGAAAAATTAACTGTAGTAGTTGATTTACACTCATCAGCATATAAAAGAATCATCATCAACCCATTATGTCCCCACTGAGGCGCACGAGTCTCTTCCCTGGGGAAGGTATAGGCCATATTCCCCCATGGAGGCTTGTAAGTGGCTGGTCTTACTGTCAGAAGTTTTCAAGGCATCCTATGGCCTCTGACTTGGCTTAACGACTGCCATCTATCGACGGCAGCAGGCGCCAACTGCTTAACGTGCCTTGCGAAGCACGGAACCGCTCGGAAAAATGCTACTACCGTTAGTCATAGACGGTAATCCATCCATGCATTGAACCTTCGTGATCATTTAAGATCACTCAGGCAACCGGGGCTACGAGCGATTTAATGATACGATGATTATAACTCGTAACCTATCTAGTGTGTACACAAATACACGTGGATATACTGCCGGCTGTTCATCGAATATGTGTTAAAGGACGTGTGGGTCGGGCAGACAAAGTACAATTTATTTTTAAGTTTCTATTCCTCAGCTCTTGAGATCACCAATCCGCCGTGGTCATGCGTTGTATTTAAACTGCGCTCTAAAAAAAGTTACATGACTGGCGGACCACGTATTGAAGCAGCTTATTTGTTTTTCCACTGCCAGCTTAGGAAAGCATGGCACGGTGATTTGGGGGCTATACATTCATAAACTCACGTCTGAATCCTGCAGAGACCAGAACCACTTGCCAAACCTCTTTCATCAGTATAAAAATTAAAAAGCTTTTATTTATTAATATAACCTCATTCACACACTCCGGTTTCGTATACTTTTTATCTTGCCCTTCGCAAATATATTTGTCAACTCATATCCTCCTAGGACTCGCCTTACCGGGTCTCCCACCCACTTCACTCGATATATTTTTGTCGTCAATCTTCATTTATTCATCTTCCCCATAAGTCCAAAGCGTCGCTCTAATTCTTGCTCAAATCTAGACACAACATAGATACTTTTCCAGTGCACATTCTTTGTTCAATTTCTGTCTGTTCCAATCGCTAATCATAATCACGTAGTAACTAAGTAGCAGTAATACCAAAGCTATAGACGACTACAGTGTATATTGAAAGGTACATAAAAGTACAAAAGCGATTACTCATCTGAAAACGAAGAAAGAGATTGAAATTAAACTTGACGAATTCCGGCGAAAAGCCAAATAGGCAGTCGTGTTTGCCCCGAGCAAATATCGTGCCACCACTCACTATGTGTAAATCTGATAAAAAAGTTATTCCAGGCGAGAAAGGAGGCTCTACAAATCGACATTGGTAAGGTATTTATGCAGGTACAGTTCAGCCGAACAATATAATTTTGGAAATAATATTTTCGTAATCACTACACATTATTAACTTAATTCAGGAATCACTTAAATGAATTTTTGTCGGGAGAGTCTGACCAGGTATCGCTGTGAGTAGAGTGGGAGCTTGCGTCGTCGATTATTCGTCTGTGACTCTCACGACAAGAAATCAAATAAGTGAACTTATCAAATTAAGTTAATGTAATTTATTTTATTTTTTAGAGAAGGAAAAACTGATTTAATTAAACTGCGGACTACTTACGGACGCGAAACTATTTCTATACACTCCAACTCCATTTCCAACAAAATTTTATTAAATATTGGTAAAGTTTCAATGCAGTCTAGCATGTAACATAACATATCATAACATTTACATACAGGCACATACATACATTGCTTCTGGCCCCACACTAGGATACCCTGTGTCGTGGGAATCAGAAACAACGACATCACAAACATGGAAACATCCAACAGCGACGTCACAAACGTGTGTTGTCATCGTTGTTTGTATAATTTTTTTTCGCATGAGCAATCCTCTTAAATTGATTAATGAATTAATTAACTTTACAAACTTCTAAAAAATCCTCACCGAAAGCCCAATTGGTACCCAGCACAAAATAAATGCTATCTATTACGTGAAGTAGGTATATTTTAAGTTTCTGGCGTCGTGACTCAGTTACCTAGGAGTTCCACTTATAAAACAAATGCGTCAAGTCTCAACTTCCTTGTTCCAAGATTTATGGCAATCCGGTTGAATAGTTTCGGTGTGAAAGTATAAGAAACAAACAACCAATTCAGTTAAAAGTTTGAACGTATATCTAGGTTACGAGAAAGCAATGCTCAGACAGATTTCTATACAAATAAGTTTGCTTCATAAAAATACTTTTTGTTAAATCGTATGGAACAAAAATTAAGAGCACTGGCTGTTTGCCCCATCTCAAAAATAAGCTGCTTTCTTGTTCATTTGTTTTTATTATAATTTGAGGGAACGAGATAACGCTGCAACGTTCAGTGCTCGTCGTCGGAGTGTTTGGATAAAACAGAACGGCTTAACTTAGCTATAGTTGGTCAAAGTGTAGCAGCTATTAAAATTGTAATTAGTGTTCTAAACGACGTGACAATTTCTCTTTATCAAGTATTTTAAAGGTTGACATGGATATCATTAACAAAAATGTTATACCTACCATTCATTACTTTTCAATAGGGTAGTTTCCAGGGTCGAAATAATTAAATTCTATTTAGTCCGTATTTTAGATTTAAAAAAAATATTGGACACGTATTTTTTTTCTTTTTTCGATATAACAAAAAATAACAAAGATATAGCCCATTGCTAAAAAATGCAGCACGGCGTGACGTCACACGTAACTTTAATGGGCTATATCTTTGTCATTTTTGGTCTAATTTACAAATAAAAAAATACGTGTCCCTTATTTTTGAATAATCTACAAGACGGACTAATTACATTTTAGGGCGACTAGCCTATTATTCATGGCAATATTAGTTAGGACGAAAATAACACTCCCTTAAATTAAACTGGATTAAATCCCAAAAAAGTTTCAAACGTCTGTTAGATTAAATTAAGAGAGTTCACCAAAACGACGTACATGCGACCAAATGAAATGATTTGTCTAAAACTGTACAGTGTGTGTGTATAGCTTGGTGAGGGTAGCTCAGCTCAAGGGCGGTCACCCATCCATGGACTGAACGCGCCCTATGATGCTTAACCTTCATTATAGTTTAATGTCACTCAGGCAGCCGGGGCTACGAGCGATTTGCAGTTTGCAGTACTTAAGAACAATATTATTTAGTACCAATATTCACAAACCTAAGGCTACAAATAGAAAATGCTTCGCAGCAATAAGTAACCCTTTGTACAAAAAAAAATGTACAATATTATTATTTAAGATTTTATGTATTGTTTTATTTCTTTTGTGCAATAAAGTGTAACAAACAAACAAACAAATAATGCAACTAAACAAAAAAATGTGGTGTAGTTCAGAGTGTAAAATGGAAGTGCACGGAGTCTTCTTACACTTAGCACTAAAATCCACTCTAAATTCAGATGGAACCTCGAAATGTCAGTCTTGTCTCCGTTGACTAAGTAGATAGCTTATTTTGACTGAATGGGCATTCCAACCAAATTACTCGCTTTCTTGAGTCACGAATATGACTGGTGGGAAAGCTTTTTCCAAGATAAGCTGCTTACCTGCGAATTGGGGTGAGTAACAATATTATGTCTCCAAAAACATGTACTCCAATTGAGTCAGTAATAGGATTTTTCTATTTCGTAATTTTCGTCTATACAAAATGGCTATCTTTGTAAACTTTTAGTCTGGAACCACTTATGGGTGTTGTTTTATCGGACGAGTCCGACCAGGTTTCGCTCCGATTCGCAGAGCTTAATCATGGTGAGCGAGACGGAACAACCGACGACGCGAGCTCCGTCTCTGCTCCACCCGTAAGTTGATCCGGACTAAAAATTTACAATGTGTTGTGCTTACGAAAGTTTTAGTTAAAAAAATCTTTGTCGACTTTAATCTAATATATAAAAATCTCGTGTCACAGTGTTTGCTATTAAAATCCTCCGCCTTCTCTGATTTTTACGATTTTTTTCTGTATTTGTTTGCTCTGAGAATCGATTGTAGGTAATTTATTATGGCAAAACAACGTTTGCCCAGTTAGCTAGTAATTGAATAAATTGTCTAGGTTTATTTCATCATCATCAACCCATTATGTCCCCACCGAGGGGCACGACTCTCTTCCCTGAGGAAGGTATGGGCCATACTCAACCACGGGGGCCAAGTCCGGATTGGTGGAAGCTTGCAAGACTGACTAGTCTTACTGTCAGAAGTTTTCAAGCCGCCCTAAGGCCTCTGACTTGGCTTAACGACTGTCATCTATCGACGGCAGCCGGCACCAACTGTTTAACGTGCCATGCAAAGCACGGAACCGCTCGGAAAAATGCCACTAGTGTTATTCATAGAACGATCACCCATCCATGAACGCACACTATGTTGCTTAACCTTCGTGATCGCTTAAGATCACTCAGGCCGCCGGGGCTACGAGCAATTCATACATACAAAATAATATATAAACTCATTAATTGCTTTGCTTTTAGCATTAAGGCCGCCAATTGTACTGTTACCTTGTAAATATTTTATGTTTGTGTTTCTCCTCGTGTACAATAAAGAATATTCTTATCTTATCTTATCTCATGCCAGTATCCCAGAGGGTTATGCAAGCCCAGGGACTGCCACTACCACTTTGCCACTTAAATACTTCATAACCTACTATTTTTAAAAGGAAAGTTATATAATTTACTAGTAGGACAAAGTTGCTCTGTACATAACAAACGTGTTTTAGAAATTGCGCATATTAAAGGTACATATCACTGAGTAGCAAATATATAATATTAGATCGACATCAAAGACAGCAGAGCTGTGTTGTTGCTCTAGATAGAGCTAGCTAAACGGTCTCCTCTTACTAATGGTTCGCAAAATTAATCCAACGCCTACGTAAGCACGCTTATCAAGTTTCAGAGCTCTTTGTATATCCAGTGGAACGTGAATCTGTCCAAATATGCCAAAAGAGAATGATCAATTTACTATAGGAGTTCGTCTATTTTTGCGTCTTCTTGCACATTGATGAAACCAACAGTAAACTATAAGAAATTAGCTCTGGATTATGCAGGAAAAATATTATGAAAATATTAGATGGGAGTTCCGAGAAATATTAATTTTGAGCCCATGTTTTGAGGTTATGACAACTTTGGTGGTTTGGTGTTATTTTGGATTGGCATTGATACCTTTTAGTTTTAATTATAAGCATAGGTCATTATCAGTTCGTTCCTCCCTTATTCTGAGGTTCGTTCCTACGGAAGAAGTTTGTGCTTTATGCCACAGATTATTTATGCTTTTAACCAAATATGCAGGCGTTTACATACTGCGACTTTTTGCCGATAGCGTGTGTGTGTAACGATGGACGATTTGCGAGTGTATCCATGCACTAGCAAATCGTCTAAATCGCGACTATATCGCTGCAAAAAGTCGCAATGTTTAAGGAGCCTAATGGGGAACAAAGCGATAATTACTGATAAGCATAAACAAAGACTATCCTAAGCCCACAATGGCGGTTTATTTTAATCATTTATTCCACATATTGTTCATACATCATCATCATCATCATTTCAGCCATTGGACGTCCACTGCTGGACATTAGAATCTCCCAACGATTTCCAAAAGGGCCGGTTGGATTGTTCATACACATGGTCATTTTAACAAGAAACTGCATTAATTAAACAATATCAAATCCACTAGGATCAATTTGCAAAAATAAAACCGTAATTTAATTTGTGAATAAAGCTTTTTCTATTCTATTCTATTCTAATAAAACCGCTCGTTTGAATTTCCGTCAAAAACTCCTCGTTTGTAGTTTGCACTTTCGCAATGTAGTACTTACACCTTTTGCGATTTTTGCAATAATTTAATCTAATCTGTGTTTGTAATCTGTATTGAGTGACTGAAGTGGGTTACTATTGCACGGACCGAGAATGTACGGCATGAGAATGTACAGCCCGGAAATTCGTGCCCAAATGACACCAATTATCGGGATGTGCATTCCTGCCTGTGAACGTACAGCCCTGGAATCGGTGACCATTCGGTGCCTCGTTCACATCACAGAGAATTCAATCAACTACGTTCACATCATAGGTTTTGCGCGTTTTACTGGAGTGTGTGAGGTATTTCTTTTGGGATTCGTTTAGAAACGCTGATAACACACGACCCGAGAACGTGCGGACGGGAATCCATGTACATGTACACGGATTCAATGGCTGTACATTACCAGGGCGTACGTTCTCAGGATGTGCATTCGCGGTACGTGCATTATCATCTCCCACTGAAGTTATACAATCAATACATACAGATACTTTTTAATTATTACTTTTAAACCCATTCTTTTATTTTTTCAAATAGAACTAAGAAATCATTTTTCAAAAGAAACATTTTGAGCTATAAATGCTTAAAGCGCAACGCAAAAGCAACATAGACTGTGTTTGGTCATTCTCCTTTGGTTCCAATATTAAAAATCTCCTCAAAAGGAAATAACGGAACTTTTATATGATCACTTTTTTGTCCGTCCGTCCGTTTGTCAGTCAAAACCCTTTATCATGGGAATGCGCGGAGGTATAGAGTTGAAATTAAAACCATACACTCAAATGTACAAATGACAAGAACTTTGTCACACAAGTTTTCCAAAGGCCATGCTAATGGTGGCGCGGTGGCCGGGTCGCTCATCTCCCTCTAATTTGGTTGAGACTGGCGATGGCTGACCCCTGCGTTCACGAAACAGGTGCCGTCGTGTATCTGGCCGCAGCATTGGTGTTTTATTTCCTTTTAAGAATATCAAATAATGTTTGACTTTGCAAGTATTGATTGCACTCATGGGTCTTTAGGTTCTTTGTAGATGAACATTCATACCTAATTTTTATTAGCTTTAAGGTGGCGGCTAACATTATACTTAAGCGTAGCTATGTACAATGAAGTTCAACAAACAGAATGTAAATTATACGTTGAAATAAATTTTTGATTTCTGATTTCCTGTGACAGTCCCTTGAAGCAGCAAAAATATCACACTTATCACATGTTAACTTAAAAAAAAAGATTCGGCTGGCTATTCAGCAAAAAACGTATAAGGTACTTTTCGTTGACCTAGAACTATGATATTTGGCAAGAACCTAATATTAAAGAAGACGTGCTGGCGATGGTCGAAGACTTGAAGATATTCCCAAATACATACAAAAAAACTCTTATACAATTAAGAAGCTGGCGTAAGTTATAATAGTCCTTGACCTCGTCTCGTGATTAAGAATTAGCGGAACGACGCTAACTTTTACTCGTGATCAGTTAATTAGCAAGTCTTTCAAATGATTATTTGTGGTTACCTTTATATTTCATTAATCATCATTCCGTGAAATGTTTTCCTCATCACAATCGCACATATTGAAACTCAGTTTAGGCGCTATTAACCAAAGTACGATTAATACGACTGATCAAGTTTGGGTAAACTTTATTCAGTAGGTTAACCAAAAGTTCCCGAAACCGGCGTGCGTGCAACGACTAATGAATGTCGATGAAGCGAAAGTGATCTGTCAGTGTCATGGCAAATGGCAGTCAGTGGCAGGCTACCTCTCTGGGATACAGGTGTGAGTTTATGTATGTATCTAAAAGATCATAAGAAAACTAAACACAATATTGCATGTCGTGGTCATGAACGGGGAGGGCCCTATTTTCTTAAAACTGCAATACATGGTTTATTCATAGCCTATTGACCCACAGATTAACAAGTTAAGAAGACTAATCGTACTAATCGGCTACGCAATGTACCTTCATAAAATTGTCAAAAATACTACAATACGGTATTTGACACTATCAACAATAAATTATTTGAGATGCTCGATTAAAACAAAAATTACAAAATGATTCGGAAAATGTATTTCTTTTAACAATTTACTAGTTATTACAATTTTTAAATGGATGAAACATAAAAAGAGTGCTCTGAAATGTGACGTCACAAGCAAGTATTTTCATACAAAATTCCGTTTTAAAAGTAACTCATTTGACATCCTGTCAAATACCCAATTATAGTTTTGTGAAACGTGCCTAAGTCGTCTTATTACGCAGATCAAATCCTGTTGGAATCCTGAAGTTTGCGGTAGCAGTTAGTATGGAAATAAACAGAGAATGGAATCGGTCAGGATTTTGGTGCGTTAATTATATAGGAACAGATCGAGCGAATCTGTGCTGTTCAATGGTAAATCCTATTTAAGTGAATCCTTTTTAGGGTTTACTTACAAATTACCCTGGGACTACTTACGATATATTTTGTAAAACATATAGGTACATGACATGATTGCCCCTAATAGACCTTATTTTCTGCTGTCCATTGAAGAGTTGAAAAGTGAAACCAGTGGAACGCTATAACAAACCGAACAAAATAATATTTTTTTCAAATCAGTTTAGATTTGACTCAGTTATGCGATAATATAGCAAAAAAAAAGGAATATCGCGTCGAATTAAGAAGTCGATTATAAGAAGCCTCTACTTTTGAAGTCGGTAATAAATCTCATTTCTTGCAATTTGTTAAATGGAACATTCGTGGTTTTTCTCAGCGTAGCACAGACGGTCGTCCCGTATACTACTTCAAAGAAACCTATCCGACGTTCTTGTTTGCAGTGCCTTCGTGGATCTTGTCAAGCACATCGGGCTTAAGACTCGTCGATGCATCATAATCAGCTTATTCCTGCTGCTACGGCTTCTTACTCAGGAATAGATTGACAGGATACGAAATATTTTGATAAAGAACGCTGTTCAAAAGATAGTGATTAGAATTGAGTTACAAATGTTACGTTGTTTTTTTATGATGTCGAGTGCATATGATTAAAAGGGAACGGTAAAAATTACTCGCCAAAAATGCCAACTTCTGGAGTCAAATTGCTTTTTATTTGTAAGTATGTAGGTATGTATGTGGAATGGGTCGTACTTAGTAATTTTTGTTTTTCGAGGGATGGCAACACTGGCATCAATCTCAATTTGTGTTAAAACGCATTTGAAAGTTTAAAATTCCTGTAACTTTTTAATTATTATGTTTAGACTATTCAGCTCGATACAACATAACTTCAAAGTTTCCGTTTTTTTAGATCAATTGCATTCAGACCTTTAAGTCAGTTATTAAATTTATTATGATTATTTATTTAAAAAAGGGTCCTCCTTGTTGCGTTGTTCTTGTAAAATATTTGCAGTATTGCAAAACAAACAGATATGTACCGTTTTTCTTAAAAAAAAAATTGAATAAAAATGTAAACCTTTACAAGTTATATCGTATTGTTACGTTTTAATTGATAATCTGTAATCTAAATGTATGGAACATTTTAATTAAGACACGTTACTGTCGTAGAAATCTCTTTATTTTTGTATTTTGTTTTACAAAATGAAATATATTTTAGCGAAGTTATTGTAGTTTTGCAGGTGTTGTTTCACCATTAGTGCTCTTCTGTACGTCTGCAGGCGGCAGTTGATTTTTAGGTTCAATTTCTTCATTCAACGGTTTTTCTTTTTTAGCACGTGTTGTTTCTTCATTGGAGCTCATCTGTACGTCTGCAGTCGGATATCAATTTTCAGATACAAATGTTGGTGTTTCTTTTCCTGTGGGCGCGATGCTTGCAATGGCATCCAGCATTTCTTGTCTCATTTTATCGTCATTTCCTGTCATCATTTTGTTTAGCTGTGTTATCTATTTCTTCATTTAAAATCGTATTTTGCAATATTTTTGTTGTGTTCTCATTTTTTTGTTTCTCATCAGTCTGTAAGTATAGTACGTATATCAGTCTTATTAGGATTTTCGTTGTTGACCATAATTATATCTTCATCTTCACCTTCACTAGAACTCTCAATTCTTTGTTGATCTTGAACTAATTCGTAGTCAGGATCCTTCACTGAGTCGTCAGAGTCTGCAGCAAAAGTTTATTTAAAATTTTAATTATTACAATACTGGGGAATAACAAAGCGCTATCATTAAAATATAGAAACTAACATTATCATCATAGAGAGAGAGAGAGAGAGAGAGAGAGAGAGAGAGAGAGAACACCTTAGTGTATACACCAGGGAATCATCATACATCATACTCGTTCTTAAATTTCATAAGTTTCCTATTGTTTTGATGCATTCCTAGTAAATAATAATATTGTTGCTCATTGTGATTCCCACAAACCTACTCTTTGAAAAAAATAGTATACGTCGTGATTTATTAAATGGGTTCATTAATGTGCACTGTGAATAAAAATATTGCTATATTGTTATTATAAGTGAACATAGTATACCTTCAATAATTGATGGTATTGATGATGATGTGCTGCTGCTCCAAGAACTAGTCGAGTCGCAACGAGGCCGGTTACATTGCAGTTGTTGTTCTTCCGGTGCTGATTCACATGCTAAAAAATAAATTGATTGTTTAATTCAGTTGAATTTCAAGAATCGGTATTATCTTTCCATTTCTACAACTTATGTGCATTAATTCCTTGGACAAGATTTAGGTGCAATCTTCCTAGACTGTGATTCCATCTGAAAAATAAATTTTAATTAGACAATGTTTTTATCATTTATAATGCAACATTGCAAGCTATTCGTTGTAAAAATGTATTATTTTTTATCAAGAATGTGTTAACTTGAGATAACCAACATTAAGACCAAACATTTTGTACTTTTATTATCAACTGTAACGGTACATCTTATATTAACCCACAAAAAACATTGTTTATTTCAGCAACAACGGTACAATCCTATGTAAGCCATAGCATGCGACTACTATTTTACTACAATAATGACCCACATACAAATGTCCCGTTATAGCTGCAAAAATAAATCACTAAAAAAACAAAAAACTGTATTTACCTTTTCATCAAAACTGTGACACCATGAGCTGTTACGTTTTTGCCGCAATCGGGCAGCACTTTCCTCCTCAAGCGAGGGGCGAAAAGTGATGTGAACCGATCTTGCGTTAAACTTAGGGGCGGAAAGAGATGGCGCTAAACCGATAATCACCGACCTTGTCCCTCATTACTCGGTAATTTTCGGCGCTAGAAATATCGCGTTTTAGCAGCAAGTAGAGCGCAAAGCGCCGGATTCTACTGTATCATTATTCCATAACGATACATATTTGCGTTAACACGTTCTTGTCGCAAATGAGCGATGTGCTCTGGAAAATTATTTGCTAAAGTTGTTTAATTTAAGTTTGAAGGTGTTTGGGATTAAAATAAATGAAGTCTAAACTAAAGGAGTACCTTTTAATTAACTCTACATGTATGAAGTTAATTTATTGAACAATACTTTCAATATTCAAAACATTCAATAGGTACGTATAAATACAGTTTGCAAGGATACATTGTGTCCTGACCCCTAAGCTAGGACAACCTATATCCCAGGAGTCAGTAGTTGTCATCTGTAGTTTCCTTACGACCGCACTCAGAGACGTCATTTAACGTAATTTTCGTTAAAAATTTTAATGATCGTCTTTATGCGTATTGATATAAGTGTTAATTTTCTTTCTTAACTAACCATTAAAGTTAATTAATGTCTCTGAGTACGGCAGTTAATGATACTAGATATCCAAGGGAGAGAGGCAGAGATCAGGAACTGCCACTTAACACGATCCGGACAGATCATTTTCGTTTCATCAACACTCATTAGGAGTTGCATGCACGCATGCCTCTTCGTAGACAAACGAAAGTCGTCGACATAGCCCACCGGATGAGTAAGTTGAAGTGGCAGTGGGCGGGGCACATAGCACGAAGAACTGATGGCCGATGGGGCCGAAAGGTTCTTGAATGGAGACCACACATCAGTAAGCGCAGCGTAGGACGACCAGCCACAAGATGGACAGACGATCTCATCCAAGTAGCAAGCAAGCAGGGAGACGCTGGATGCAAGCCTCTCCACCTCTCCATCCTCCAAAGAAAACTAGCACGGCTAATTAGACTTTACAAGTCAACGAGTTATGGGTGACCAACATTTAAAAGGAAAATTTCGAGCACATTAAATTTAAGTTGTAAAACCCTGGCCCTAGCGTAGTCTGACATGCACTTGGCTCGACTTTATATTTAAACAAATGTGGTATAAAGTGTGGTTTATAAATTCTTAACCCTATCTGTGGTAAACTTTATACTAGTATGTCAACTTGTCTTTCCTGTGGGCTCGGCCGATTATGCTGTCAGGATGTATAGGTAGGTACTGAGCAAACCTACCATGTAAAAAACAATGTCCCAGGCACTGCAGCCTCCGAGTGGTTATTTTACCCGTCTAAACGCATCACATCAAAGGCCAAATTTTTACCTGTACAATATTAAATTCAAAATAAAAAATAGGTATCTAACGTACAAAGGTCATTTATTTAGAGCTAAGACAAAGGCAACACAAAATCCGAACTACAATAAAATACTAAATTAAAATACGAATGAAACTAAAATACTAAATTAATAAAAAAAAACGTCTTGGGACGCGCCCGGCCCAAAAGATCCCATGTTGCTAGCAGCGTTCTACCGCTGCACCGAAAAAGAAATCCTTTGCATCAGATATGCCCCGCAACCACAAAATATCTTGACTACAAACTGTCATTATGTTAGGACTAATAGCTTTGTCCATTCTGCACGACGAGGACAGTCTCAATGACCGCTGCCGATTCATATTAGTACAGTCTGTTAGCTTTTAGAATATACCTCGGTTACTAACGGATAAACCGATTATATTGCAATAAGGTAAGGTTTATTTTGTATTGTTATTTATAACTTTACATAACTTTTCAAAATAGTGAAGAAAAGTTTTACAGAGCAGGAAGTAGTATTACACTCGTGTGCTTTCGGCGAAAACCGAAGCCTACTCTAGAGCCCGAGGTATATTCTAAAAGCTAACAGACTGTGTGCCATATGACACGTTACACATTAGAGTGATAATAACTAAAATAAATTAAAGTCATTGCATCTTCAAGGTTGTCTGGAAAAAATAGCTCTAAGCGATAAGACCGAAAACCATTACTTAGTTCTAAGAAATCCCTAAAACGGATAATTGAGTTTAAATTCATCGCTCCGTGTTGTACGTATCAACAAATAAATAATAATTAATCGGCACGGTGAAAACACTATCCGCCATCTTGAAAGCACCTTTGGTTGTAAACAAACATCTTTCAGTCGTGCGTGCGTAGGTTCTATTGTGATTTGGATTGGATTTAGTGTTTTTGCAAAAACTCTTCTTGTGCAGTTAGTGTCTTATCATTTTCGTGGAAGCTGATAGTACCAATTTGCCAAAACCAAACCAAATCAAACCAAGCATTATTACAGCTAAAAACGGTTTCTGTGTACATTGATATTACAGGACTTACATTAAAGTGATATTCACATAAATACACCCAAGTTTCAGTCGATAAAGAATCGGGGACTCTCTTGACTTGGCAAGTTTGAGCCAAGTTTTTCGTATGTTTATTTCACTGGGCACACGAATCCGCGACTTCCCGGCGGTCTTTATTGACGTGTTTTTGCAGTCTCGAATAATGCAATAATGATCATTGATATATTTTGCATGTAAACTCGATGAAATTATGAATGCGTTGTTGTTATTTCACTATGCTCACAGATCACTAACAGATTTTAGGACTAGGTAAAGATCGTTTCACCAAACAAGTCCCACGGTAAAATCCTTAAGGCCATAACAATAAAAGCCAAAATGTATTAACTCATACTTCTTTCGTGGCACGAACTCTACCTATGTTGAATGTCAAACTTTGTTTACAAATTTTTAGGACTTCAAACCATAGACAAAAATGGCGGACCGCGTTTTTGGCTGTTTAGCAAAGCAACGTTTTAAAATAATGTTTTTGTTGCTTTTAGGTCCTCAAAAAATATACTAAAATATTTTTTGGTCTAATGGTCTTCCAAAAAATATTTTAGTATTTAGATAGAGATATTTAGCATTTAAGACATACTTGAAAAAAGAGTCAAGTAGCGGATTGGAGTTGCCCGCTCGGTTAGATATAAAACATTACTCCGGTCCACCCTTTGATGCATTAGACTAAACGACTGGACTACTACTCCCTAGCTACCAGTTACTTCGGGATTATATATTCTGTGCTACGGGTTCTGGCAGAGTTAAGCTAATATTGACAGTAGACGAACCCATTTTGCGACCTGCCCCTATGTGTGTAACCTCGTTTTAACAAAGGGAAAATGGTTTCATTACTCTTCATGATATTATTATACCTACATTTTAAAAGCGTTGAATTGTTGCTACCAAGCCATAGAACTCAATACCTGGCGTGGCTGTACAGTCTCGAGCAATATGTCGACCTCTGTGGCGCAGTGGTTAGTGCATTTGCCTACCAATCGAGAGGTCCCGGGTTCGAATCCCGGCTGGGGACAAAAAAAAAAGAAACCCAGGTCTTGGATGTTTACATGTTTGTGACGTCGCTGTTTCTGGTCCCCACGACACAGCGTATCCTAGTGTGGGGCCAGAAGCAATGTATGTGCCTGTATGTAAATGTTAATAAAAAAAAAAAATAACACACTGTCACATTTTGTACGACGTACACATTTTGTTTTGTACTGCACATGTGTACGACAATTTGTCCTAAATTATCTAAGCATCGATTACATAATTTAGGACAAATTGTCGTATACTTCTTTATAGATGGTTTTAAGTTAAGATTTTTAGAAAACGTGACAGTGTATATACCTATATTATTGCTCGTGACTGTACCTGCTGGAATCTTTTTGACAGTTTTATTGCTTCATAGCAATATTTCAGCGCTTGAATGATTATGTAACATGAATACATGAACAGTGAGATCTGATTTCAATTAAGGATTTGTCCCAAATTCTAGGCATAGGACAAACATCAGGGTAGTATTTAAATAGTGTAAGCCACAGCTGATATCCTTAAAATTACTTTATGACTTATATGTTCAAGTATAGTTGTAGACAATTAGTTTAATAACATTGTAGTCAAAACCAAGAGTATCTAATATACTTTCATGTAGTTTGGCAGACACCAAAGTACCGTTTTATGTGTCTCAGTTAAAAACAAATCATTAATAATGCTTCTTTAACATATTGTGCAAGATTTATACTTAAATGAGATAGTTCTCAAATAGCTCATTGACATTTAGATATTAGTACCTAAGCGTAACGTAGCGTGCAATCATATAAAAGTTTTGCTAACGACTATACATCGAAAAATTTATCAATAACAGACTTAAGTGGAATGGATTCCGCCTAAGCAAATATCGCGGGATATTATTAAATCATTATATATCAGAACGCGGATACAAACTAAACTGAGGCAGAAGAAATGGTCGAGTCCAACAAAGTAGGAGGTACTAAATCCACAAGACTCCCGCTGGAACAGTCGCGTAAAATGAATGTTAAAGAATGGGGCTGAACGGGCTACAAAGAGAGCGTAAAACGTCTGTCTACATTTCAACGGGCTGGTGACATGTGGGCGCAACCATACAAACCAAAATAAACATTCAATACCTAGGTACTTTTAGGACAGAGACAGACAATATTAGCGCAAAAAAGTCCGACGTCGTGCGGCCGATGCACAGTGAGGGAATATGAAGTTCTAGCTGTATTTAATTATTTTTGTTAGACAATTGATTAAAAACACGCTAAATTTTTAGAAATTATATATTTTATTATTATTATGTTATATATAAAAAATATATTTTTTTAAATCAAATAAAAACCTAGTCCCGGCCACCCATGCCGGGACTCGAACCTGTGACCTCTGGCGTCAACAGCCGGAGGTCGCGGGTTCGAGTCCCAGCATGGATGGAATTTTCAGCCTTTAAATAGGTTTTTATTTTAAATAGGAGTCGCTCGTAGCCTGGGCTGCCTGAGTGATCTTAAAAACGATCACTAAGGTTAAGCAACATACGGCGCGTTCAGTCCATGGATGGGTCACCGTCTATGACTAACGCTAGTGGCATTTTTCCGAGCGATTCCGTGCTTCGCAAGGCACGTCAAGCAGTTGGTGCCGGCTGCCGTCGATAGATGGCAGTCGTTAAGCCAAGTCAGAGGCCTTAGGGCGGCTTGAAAACTTCTGACAGTAAGACCAGCCACTAGTCTTACAAGCCTCCACCAATCCGGACTTGGCCCCCGTGGTGGAGTATGGCCTATACCTTCCTCAGGGAAGAGACCCGTGCCCCTCGGTGGGGACATGATGGGTTGATGATGATGATGATGAAATAGGTTTTTAAAATTGTCCTTAGCACGGGTTGGGTAACATGACACTCATTCTAAAAAAAAAATGTATGGGCGTGGCAAAAACGCGCAAGAAATGTAAATGGGATGTGAATACTCATACTTCAATTTAATAATCCTGAAAGTTTCATAACTAAGCTCCACTAAACACCCTAACTTTTACTCATATAAACTCAGAAGCTTATTTAAAACCAATGCACAAAGACCTAATGACATACGTAGGGCGATAAGTCGAAAATATTTAGGTGAATTTGAATAAAAATGTTGCTTAACTTACCTTGAAGACTTTATCAACACAATGAACAAAACAAAACGCACTCTAATTCCGAATATTCGCTAAGAAACGATCGTAAGTTGGGACAATTTTACCGTTCGACGAAAAGTAAATAAACGAAGATGACAAACTCCCCACTTTGAGATTTTTTCTTTGATGACAAGTGTAACCAGTAGATAAATTAAGTATGCCACGATTGGTGGTAGGTATTAAGGTAATAAAAAATATATTTTGTGTTAGGATTGGGATTAGTTCCATTTAGGGATTGTATACAGCTAGATCTTGATATTCTCCGTCTGTGCGATGGGCGCTTTACGAGCACATCAAGGGGAGAAGGGCTGTTTATTGAACTAGTCCCTAACTTGGTAAGTATTAAAGGGTTGTTTTAAATTAAAATTGTACCGCATGTAAAGCGCAAGTCCATTGTAATGAAGATAGGCCGCTATCCTGTCTTTGCAGCCCGTTCAGCGCGAAATGTTACCGAGCTGGCGGAGTCTTATTATATGGACTTAAGTACGATGTACGTCCCAAATTTTGATATCGTGTCCTTATTTTTCGAAATGTTACCGTCAATTTTTTTATAGCCACTGGATTACTAGGCCGACCAGTCTATCAGACATTGCGGGTTGCGGTTGAATGAATATGACTCTGACTTCATGTCTGACTATGCTGAGTACAGCAGAAAAAAACCGTCGAGCAGTGGACAAAATTAAATTCCAACAGGTCGATTATTTATAAAAATTAAGTAAATGTAATTTATGTGTACAATAAAGAATATTCTTTCTATCTATCTAACCCATAACTACAGGTTTGACTCTGTGTACCGAGGGACTACTTATTTACTGCGCTGGCTCAGCGACCCGAAGTGGGTCTTGGCCTCCGATACAAAAAGTCGCCATTTGTCTCTGCCCTGCGCGGTCGCCCAGACGCACTCAGGCAGGTCCTTTGCCACTTCGTCCAACGACTTCCCTTCGACTTCAATGAGGGCTTTTCAGAGCGTCATTAAAAAAAATGCTGCTGACGTCATGACACCACTGTACCTTATCTGAGGTGCCTGTCCTGTTTTTACAAAAATGCACAATGCATGGGCTAGTCATGAGCAAAGACACAATTCACGTACGTATGTAATGAACAAAGTAAAAATACTTGGACAACTTTCAAGTTTCAACAGTTTCGAAACAAAGTCTAGTTTAGATCACAGACTACAAAGAGATGTTTACACTATCACAGACTAATAACGATTAAAACCACAGACCTAAAAACATGATGATATTTTGGTCTTCTTGCAGTGCCATCTAGTTTTTTTTTAATGAACTCACCTGACAGCTGTTATTGAAAAGCTCTCTGAAAGTTACATTTAGCTTTAGCTAAAGAGTCGACTCTTACTTAATAAACAAACTTCTGTACCACTTTTATGGCATACGGGGCAAAGTAATGGATGTCTCGGAGATAAACGCCTAGTCATCACTTTTATTTTCTCATTTACGCGGCAAACTCCTGCGAGCAATGTCTTAAGCATGTATGGAGGATTATCGTTAAGCCGCCTACTTTAGTCAAGCTTGAATCTACGTGAGCATGTTAGGATATCCTGTGGCTTTTATAACATGAGAAGAAATCGAGTTTCCTGGATGACATAAGTGAAGTTTATGAAACTTTGAAGGCTACGATGTAACTGAACGCCCCTATTATTACAACTCATATTCCAATAATTAGGAAGCTGATTATTATACACAGTTTTTATTTATTAAGGCTGCTTTTTCGTCAGGCTTCTGTCACGCACGCTTTTTCAATTATATCAATAAAAAATAATATATATTTATTTGATGTTTAGATAGATAATGCATTCCTAGATATAGATTCATCTTTGTTACTTATTTTTTTAATCCTGTTCTTAAATTTTCCTTGAAAAATTTTGCTCGTTTAATAATTTTAATAGTAACTTTTAAAATGTACGTGGTTAGAAAACAAAAATATATTTTTCAATAAATTATATTTTATAGGTCTGGTGTGACGTTGTAAATCAAGGAATTTCAGTTTATTTATAAATAATCGTATGAGTATCACGGGTCACGCGTATGAGTATCATGAGTATAACAATCGATACCACTTATCACAATCTCATAACTCACAGAGTCTCTTGTAAAAATGTTTAAGACTATTAATAATTTAAAACCCGTTCGGCTACTAGGTTGTTGTCCTCAAAAGGTTTGAAACAATACCAATTCTATAGATTGCCTGTCTCACTCACTCTTATGGCTATATTCACGTCAGGGACGCAATCTATTATTGAATCAGCTACGGCGTAGCACATTCTGTCCACCCCCGTGCGTAAACGTAGCCTACGGATCTGCGCTCGTAGTATCGAATGTGGTGTTGCTATTTTGTTTAGCACGGTTGAAAAGGATTGAGAAACTATTAGCCCTGCTCGTGCCATATAATTCAATTAATAGGATTTGTAATTTTTCCCGACTTTTGCTTGCGCAGAGCAGTAAGTTCTATACAAAAAATGCACTTGGATAATCCAGCTCTAAAAATGTAAAATGGCCTGAGCGAGACGGCATGCTCCATGTACGATTTTAATGATTATATTAACTTTACCCCATAAGACCTTACTCTATTTAGAAAAAACAAATTAGAACACAGCTTATTTAAGTACCTATGTTAAATAAACAGTTACATTTATGGTTATTCTTAGACTTTGTATTTGACAACGTTTAAACCTACGTTTCTAGTCTACGATTATTAGTAGTAACAATACCACCACTACTTATAAAGGAAAACATCGCGAGGAGACCTGAAAGTGCACACGTGGTGATTCAAGCGCATATTCACTCCTTGCGCCCTACAGTGGGACGTATAGACTCCATTATCTTCTTCTTCTTCTTCTTAGTCTCACTAAAACTCGAGAACGGTTGGACCGATTTGGCTAATTTTTGGTTTTTTATATTTGTGAAAGTCCAGGGAATGATTAAATGGTTAGAAAATATAGAAAAATACGAAAACTTTGGCGATACTAAGTTACCGGGACAACTAGTTAGTTATAATAAATTACGTTACTAAAGCAGTGTTCCCAATTTAATTAGAACACGTGTATCCACCGTACCTACCTAGAATATTATACTGCCTACAGTATAATATTCACCAAACGGTGATCCATGAATATATGATGCTGGTTTGAAGTTTGACCGACCAGGCAGCGTTATGATGTGCACAAAGGCACTCACGATATGTGCCATAAACTAGACTAAGCCAGAAAGTTTGCTTCCGCTACGAAGTTATGAACGATTAAGTGAAAGTCTTGCTTAGACAGCTGTGTTATCACCCTGAAAAGACTAATTTAAAGCCAAACATTCTACAGGTTAGTACTATTTGGCCATTGGTTTTATGTATTTAAAATAAGTTTCTTTATAGTTCAAATTTACCTTCAATATCGTTTTAGGGCCGATTTTTCAATAGTCAGATAACTTTTATCTGAGGAATAAAAACAGTGGTTTGACATAATTTTCTTACATAAGCTGTCAAACCGCCATTTTTATTCCTCAGATAAAACTTATCTGACTATTTAATAATCGGCCCCTAAGGGAACATGGAGAGAGGCCCAATTTGTCACTGTAACGTCATGTGACAATAGGAGGGGAGGAGGAGGCAAGTCATTAGTGACGTCACAAGTAAAGTATTATTACCCATCACGTCGACGATAATTCAAGACATCACATCCCCTGATGTGATATCTGGAGACCCAGGACAAGTTTGTTTAAGTGTTTTGTTTGTTTATTCTAAGTGATGTACATTTATGAAGTCATAGAAGGAACTACTTGATAACAATTAAGGAAAACATTGTAAGGAACCTCAGAGTCTGAGCTATTCATATACGTCAGCGCTTGAAATCGCCAATCCGCGGTAGGCACGCGTGGTAATTAAGCCTCTACTCTCTCTCTCTCCTAAAGAAGGCACTCTCCATTAGTAGATAGGCTGCTTACTACTAAGTACCGAGTAAACAAACATTTACATAACGGCACATACATTGCTGGCCCCACACTAGGATACCCTGTGACGTGGAAATCAGAAACAGCGACAACACAAACATGTAAAAATCCAGGAGCTGGTTTTTTTTGTCCCTAGCCGTATCCGAACCCGAGACCTCTCGCATGGTAGGTAGATGCACTAAGCGCTGCACCACAGAGGTTGTCAAATCTTAAGGTCACAGCACACATATCAACTCGGAAAGGGATCGTCACCGTATCGCCTTTCGCCTCGCCGTCAACCAGGCGTCAACCTGACGCATGCATCGTAACCAAAGCGTATCAGCAGCTCCTGTACGTTAACTCGGCTACGGCTAGGCGACACCGCGCTTACGGCTCGCCGACCGCTGCCTGACCTGGTTGGCACCTCAGTTTGAATCCAAACGTTGAGTGTTGCGCACGGTTATGTCTCGGTAAGATTAAGCCACCCCTCATCATCCCTTTGTCAAGTTCCTCTGTTTTATTCTACAAGTGCCTACAGAGAGTTTGATTGGCACCAGCAGAGCCAATATTAATCAAAACAATCGGGTTAATTAAATCCCGATAGCTCAATTACATGTGGAATAATTGATGGCCGCGGGATCAAACGGCTCTGCGCTTTTTCATAATCATAATCACAAAGCATTATATTTATATTTATTTGCTATTAGCAATAAGGCCGCCAATTATTGTACTGTTACCTTGTAAATATTTTATGTTTGTTTTTCTCCTCGTGTACAATAAAGAATATTCTTATCTTATCTTATCTTGTGGAACATAGGCATTTTTAGGTACATTTGGTGTTCAGTCAGGTTTTAGATCGCTATGTCGTGCCATAAAGGCGTACAAATATATTTTTTTGTCGGTATACATGTGAAAATCTAACAGTTAATGTCATATGCAATTAAACAATTTGAAAGTCAAAAACTGTAAACATATTGAAAATTTTGTAGGATCCTTGTGTTTATTGGCTTAATTCCCATACGAAGGATGTGTTACAACTACAGTAAATGTGTTTCAACATTTGACATATTTTTGACAAAATCTTTCCTTCAAAAGGTTAAAGAATCTTTACAGCTCTACTTAACCTAAATGAAATGACAACCACCAATTTCAGTGTGAACTCTACAACCGATTCATGATCTATTACCACAACTACTAAATTTGACGATTGTTTTTTTTTTTTTCGTAATACCAATTTCGCTGCCTCAGGTACGATTCCTGAAACTCATCTTCTAGATTAAAGAATAATTTTTATTTTAGGCACATATTCTTCGGAAACACCGACTCCGATAACAGACAGTAGACAATTTATGGACACGTTCCTGAGAAAACTCTTCCAGTTACAACCGATTTCTTACAATCGCAGACATTGCTTAAATAAAAAAAGACTTCAATCAAAGAGAATATTTAAGAACTTAAGTAAAAACTAACAACAGATCCGTATTCTGAGAATTACCAAGACCATGGACCAAGGACCCAAATTCAACATCGCAATCCATTGTTACTCATTTGTTTCTGGGTTAATCCCGTCTGCTTTATAGTTGATGCTCCGCTGAACCGTCAAATTCTTTTTGTTTTTTATTTCAGTTTCAGTGCACACCGAAGAGCTTGGACGCGGACCAGACGCAATCAAACTTCACAGTGGAATGCACTTAGCTATTCTGAACGTTCAAGCTCCCTAGATAGTTTTAAAATTCGATTTCGTGACATTTATAATCTAGTCATCGTCTTACAGACTAAACGCTTATTAAGAGCACACTAAGCTAATATAGTTTTGGCACGCAAATATCCTTGAAAAAATAAAAAAAATCGGCGTTTGAATGGAAATCGTCCGTCACCGTTATCATAAAATAATTGACTGAATATATGTACATGATTACTTAAAATCAGTATTCAGTATTTTTTAAATTAGGTTTTAATCGATTTTTCATTAAAAAAAACTCAAAAATTACGTTTTATAATAATTTGGTTATTTTTTGCAAGCAGTAACAATACTTTCCGCCGTAAAATAGCTTTGTTGATGGACAAAAATAAAAGAAATAATAATAATATAATATTCTGTCGAACTCTCTTAATTTTTCTTCATTCACAGCTTCATTAGAAAACGTGTTTTTATGTGCAAAACCTGAAAACCTTTTAAAAACTTTCTTTTCGTTTCAACAATTGGTTATCTTTGATACTAATTGTTGGTATCAATCTTAGAAACCAAAAAAATCAAACTTTGGAAAGTTAAAAAAAAAACGAAGTTTAATTTTTTAAATTTCATGCTTATAAAAATTTCATATGAATAACCACTTATTAATGGACATTAATACTATCTGAACAAGCAAGAGAGATGCCAGAAGCAAAAGCATTAACGTAATGAAAAACTGTTGGAACTTCCTATTTCCTAAGAAGATATAAAATTCTTATATCTTCTTCAAGAATCTTACCAAGAAAGGTACGCTAATCACAGTTTATGATTTTGAGCTTTTTCCTAGGAGTTTACTCGCAGCTTATAAAATAATTTACTACAAAATGCCCTACACAAGCAAAAGTATAATTGAGAAACTTCGATTATGTTTAGTTAACAAACGGAAACGCTGTTAAAGGCGATGATAGCCCAGTGGGTAAAGCAATGGACTCGAAAACGAGATACCCAGGTTCGGTACCCAATACTTGTTGTCAAAGTTATACATCTTTGAATTTGTAGTAGCAAATTACCACACTATAATTGTGCAGGAAAATATCGTGAGGATTCCTGCTATTTGATTGGGTTCGCACGTATTGACATGTCTTTGCTGTAGGCTAGAACGACTAGGCTGTCAGGATGGGGCTGGTACTGAGTAAACCTACTCCATCTAAAAACAATGTTTCATCTCCTGCAGATTCATTTCATTAGTAGATTCAAAGGCCAAAGCTGAAAACGGAAAAATGTCAATTAATATTAAAAAATATTTTGAGTATCAGAAATACTTGTCGTTGTTTTGCCATATAATTAATTATTTGTAGGGACTATAATTTAAAAAAATAATGACGAATCCACTCCATTTGTTTTGGATCCGTCAAACGTTGTTGTGCCAGATAAAATATTTCTAGTGGACCTACCTTATCATTAAGGGTTATGAAAAATAGATAACAATATATTCTCAGACCTACCGAATATATATTATATCCTCGTGAGGCCCAATGTCTTCAAGTGATCACAAAATCAATTGTTCTTTTCAAGGTCGGGCCTCACGAGGATATATATATATATCTACATATAAAATACACGTCATACCTATACATATAAAATTTCATCAAAATCGGTCAAGCCGTTTCGGAGGAGGAACCTAACACGGCGACACGAGAATTTTATATTATACTAGCTTTCGCCCGCGACTCCGTCCGCGTGGCCTTTAGTTCAAAATTTTGCAACCCCGTTCACTTAAGGGTTAAATTTAGAAAAACGGTGAAACACGTGTCCAATCAATTATGTCGAAGAGTATTTTTAAGTTTCAAGAAAATTAGACAACATTATTTATACCTCCCATACAAATTTTGGCAACCCTTTTCGCCCCCTTAGGGGTTGATTTAAAAAAATCCGGTCTTATTCCTTGCCTACGTTATATATAGACCCTCTGTGCAAAATTTCAGCTTCTTAGGTCTAACGGTTTGGGCTGGGCGTTGATGAGTGAATGAATCAGTCAGTCAGGACTTTGAATTTTATTTATATAGATATTAGATTTTATATTACACATGGATATACCTAATGTGTATGTATCTAATATATAAAAATATTGTAAACTTAATGTAGTTATGAATGTAAGTACGCACAAGTCCAAAATAATTTAATACACAATCACATTACACACAATCGCGGGTTTGTAACCAGCAGATTCCAGCATGCAACTTAAACGAACCGTTACGCAACCCAAAACCATATTACAAAGTTTGTCGTACAAAAGTCATTAGGCAGCCTCTATTCTTGGCTAAAGGCCACAAGCAGTTAAACTTTGTCTAAAGCTTTTTTTAACTTTCGTTTCAGGGACGCCAGTCGTGGATTTTCCCCGAAACAACGTTCTGCACGCTGGAGCTCAAACAAAGTGAAGCTGCGTAAGTAGATCAATAAATAATACTTAGCAATAAAATTTACGAAAGATCTGTAGCCTGTGCTATTTATAAAAACACGATGTCTCCAAAACGCTGATAAAAAGACAGTAGTAATAATCTGTGGTTAAGTCTTTTCAAAAAGGAAATCCAGTTCTTGGATGTTTACATTTTTGTGATGTCAATGTTTCTGGTTTTTCTTTCTGACATCATGACATCCTAGTGTGGGGCTAGAAGCAATGTATGTGCAATGCATGAAGCAATGTAAATTTTTATGTTTGTCAGTCTCTACCACGGATTATTTTATACGCCGTTTGTTAAGTGTTTAGGAGATAAGAAGTAACAGATCATTTAAGAATTTATGCAAACTACAATGGTGTAACATACGGTTTTTTATGAGACGGGAAATGTAATTTATCAGTAGGAGAGTATTATTCGCTCCCCTCTGGTTTATCAAAAGAAGATCATTGAACCAAATTATTTTGTTTTATTTTCTGATGTAGTTTATACCTACAAATGTTATATGTACTCTTGTAGTTCTTAAATGGTTACATTATGGGCAGTATAATTTACATGTAAAAATAGCAAAAAGAAGACAACGTATCTATCATCTAAAATGGATTTATATGTATGTCTCATATAACATAACAGTACCTGGATGACCGAGCTTTGCTCGGTATTTTTTTGATAAATCGTGTTTTTTGGAAATTACACTCAGACTAAGGGGCAAACCCCTGCACGCTTTAACGCGCCAACCCCCAGCCGCTCCGAGTTTCACTCTCTGTTGCAGTCGGCCTAGGGCCTCGCTAGACACTTTTGATTGAGATTTGACGCATGGGAACATGTATGGTCTCGGCCTTCAGCCTCAGCTTCAACGGAGCCTCAGCGAGGTTTCTCTTGCCCGCCCGCTTCGCGGAGCTTGAGGCCTCGCAAATTTGTCCCATCCGGCTTTTCATTGTTAATTTTACACCGGAACACGGGACGTCTTGGCTTTCAGCCTTGGCCTGAACTGAGTTCTATCGCTCGGCCTTCGGCCCCGCAAGTTTGTGCCATCTGGATTTTGCATTATTTCTTTTACGCTGGAACTCGCAACGTCTTAGCCTTTGACCTGGTACTGGATGGAGCTCGGCGTTTGGCCTCGCCTCGGTGGAGTTCCTCATCCTCGTTTTGCCTTATCAAAGTTTTTCGTGCTCGCTTCGCAGGCTCGGCCTTCGGCCTTGAAAGTTTGTCCCATCTGGATTTTGCATTGTTTCTTGGTCTCAGCCTTCGACCTGGTACTGAATGGAGCTCGGCCTTCGGCCTCGCCTCGATGGAGTTACCACGTCCCTGTTTTGCCTTGTCAAAGTTTCTTGTGCTCGTTTCGCGGGGCTCGGCCTTCAGTCTCGTAAGTTTGTCCCATCTGAATATTGCATTGTTTCTTTTACGCTGGAACTCACAACGTCTTAGCCTTCGACCTGGTATTGGATGGAGCTCGGCCTTTGGCTTCACCTCGGTGGAGTTCCACGTCCTCGTTCTGCCTTGTCAAAGTTTCTTGTGCTCGCTTCGCGAGGCTCGGCCTTTGGCCTCACAAGTTTGTCTTATCTGGATTTGGCATTGTTTCTTTTTCGTTAGAACTCGCAATTTCTTAGCTTTCGACCTGGTACTGCATGGAGATCGGCCGTGGGTCTCGTCCCGGTGGAGTTCCTCGTCCTGGTTTTGCCTTATCAAAGTTTCTTATGCTTCCGGGACCGCCCGATTTCTCACCTGAGCCAATACAACCTTGTGTAGTATCAGGGGGTTTTCAGGGCTCCTTCAATATACTTTTTTATTCGTTACAAATGCAAAACGGTTTATTTCAAGCTACGTTAGATTCGAACAGGTAATGCTGTCTTCACATGCACGCCGTGCAGCCCGGCGGGCTGCCTGGCGGGCTGTGCGGCATGCAGCCCGTCCCAGGCCGGCGAAAATTAAAGCTGTTCACAAGCACGCCGTCGTGTCAGTCAATGCCAGCATGGCGAGCAGCGAGGATCTTGGTGTTGTTGCTGCCATTATCCTTTGGCTTAACTTATTTTTATTGGTAAAAGTCCACAAAATCAAATACGCCAACATGACGAACAAAAAAATTATAATTTTTTTTTTTATTCACGGATTTTTTTTGTTTACTAGAAAATCTAAAAAGTAACACAAAAGTAACATATTGAGTCTTGTAACATGGAGGTAACATAAGAAGGTCAAAATTAACGTAAAATGTTACTTTTGTAACATTCTGGCAAAGCTGGACTGACTGCCCGCGCGCGTGAAAACAGTCACCGGGCGCCCGCACATTCATCCTTTGAACTTTGCCAAAAAACCGACACTCGCTCGGTTCGCGGCATTCACGTTCACAAGCGCGTTTACGGGCTCGGGCGTACCGTTTACACGCTCGGGAATGTGAATGTGCACGTTGAATGTCGAGTTGAACGCGCGCGTGTGAACGTAGCATAACAGACAAGCAAGTATATATCTATAAAAAACGTAGATTCTCAGCGACATAGGTAGGGGTATTTTTAGTTCCTATTTTCGATAATAGATGGCGATACATGTCCTGTTGGGTTGATATAAATCTCCAACAGATGGCGCTGGGTGTCAAGTTGTAGCCAAGGATGTTATAATCAAAGAGGATAGAGCACTACGAAAAACCTTCCATAGAAAACTAAACTCTTTGTCTTCTCAAATAAAACATAAAATCGTATAAGTAAGCAACTAGAGTAAAGTGTCCAGAGCGAGAGCCACAAACTGAAGGAGTGTGTCTTACTCTTACTCATTTATGTGGAATACTATGACCATGATGTTGTAAAATGTAGGCCATTTGTTTGATTACCCAATGGTCTCTTTTCAGTTTTACTAAAAACGAAAGCTTACGTTTAAAATGGATGGATGCTATATGAAGCTCTGGTTCGACATCACAAAATCCTGCATTTTGTGAAGCCTGCAAAAGCCGGTATTTTAGAAAATAAGATTTTAAGCCTACGGTCTTACCTAGGTTGAAGGAAGATCCTGTACCATTTGTAGTGGTGAGTAAAAGGCTTCAAACCTCTATAGAATACCTAAAGTTTGTACCTACGTTTGTACATGAAAAGTTGCCGTTTGATGTACATTATGCCAATCGATAGAAAAAATAATTATCACAAACAACAAATACTCTTTGACAAAATGTCCCCAATTTATTACTAGTTGTAACGCAAAATACTTTAAAATGATTATAATGGACAATTGAATGAATTAAGTTTTTTTATTTTTTTATTTTATATTTTCAAACGGGAATAACTCAGAAAGTATACTTTTTATTGACGTGCTTACCCACCCCTTTAGGTACGTTGCACAGGACTTTTATGTTACCTTTGTGTTTTGTTTGCTAAGAAGTTTATTAGAAAGTAAGTAATAAATAAATATTTACAGCCTGTGGCGAAAAAAGTAACGGTACTAAGCGACGGAAGAAAATGTTGAACTGGAAGAACTACCAACGAAGCAACCACAGCTCGATGCAGGTGCCCAAACTGACTGAATGCATTCCCCAAAAGAAGAAGCTTTGAATATTATGTTTGAATAGAAAAATTGACAGGAGGTATAATAGAATATTTAATTTTATACTTAATAATTCTATTCTATTTTGTAATGTATATTAGGTTTTATGCATATTTTAAATGTAAAAAAAAACATTCAAATGTTTGTCATCAATCTAGCTAGCTACATGAGTTTTATTCGTATTGGCAAGTTAGATTTTATTATCTGAATTTACAATTTGTACACAAAAATTTTTAATTTTTAATTTAACCCTTGTCGAGACCAAGAGTACCATAATGATATAAAGTTCTAAATTTTATCACTGAAAATAATTTGTAAACTTATGTAGATCAAAATATGATTAAGTTAATTCCGCAGAATGAGTGCGATTTCCGCGATAAAAAGTAGCCTACTGTAACTGATGATAAGAAATGTAAGAAAAGTTCACTATTAATAACTGTGAATATAAGTAAAGTTCACTATCTTGCATGTATCCATGAATCCATGCAAGATAGTGAACTTTACTTATGCTCAAATTAAAGGCCCAGACTCGAATCGAGCCATGAATGTATACTAAGTAATTTTTGTAGCAATACCACTCAAGGTTTTAAAAACGTATTTTATCATGGTCGAAGTTGAGTTTTATCTTTACTCTTCTCTCTACTCTTCTTTTCCACTACAAACCTTATTTGAGGGCAGTATGTAATGTAATGTACATTAACACTCAATAAGCAAGTTGTAAATTCTATACATTTAAATGAGTAATTTCTTTGTGTTTATTTTTGGATTAAAGCTAATTTTATGACTTGATTTTGGCTTTCATTTTATAATGTTGAAACTTCGTTAAATGCAAATATAAGTATAATTAAAGTTCTTCAGTCAATGAATATACCTACTACTAGGTACTGTGTCGCCCATTATGGAAGTAAATGCCCAAGTTACTCCTAAAGAAAATTAAAAATTAAATTAAATTAAAACCTAAATTAAAAAAATAAACAGTCATAATTTTGAGCTCAACTTAGGAGGCGTGAAAATCGAACAGGTAACAGAAGCTAAGAATTTAGGTGTGATAATGGATGATTGTATGAAATTTGAAAAACATGTACTTGAAACTGTAAGAAACTGCTTTTATAGACTTCGTGTGCTCTATAAAATACGTAACCACCTAGATGTAGACACGAGGATCCATCTTTGTGAATGCAGATACCGTTATTGGGGGCTGTCTGCTGGGAAGAACTAAAAAAATTGTACAAAGAATGCAGAATTCATGCGCATGGTTCTGTTTCACTATCCCACGGAGAGCGCACATTACCCCTTACTTAAATAGTAACAACTTACTCAATATGGAGTCACGGCGAGCCCTGCATTTTGCAAGTCTACTCTTAGGTGTGATAGAGAAACAGCAACCTTCATACTTATACAACAAGTTAAACTTTAGTAAACGTCAGTCTCGTATCCCATTAAGAATGGTCTGCCCACCCCACCATACATCAGCATTTCGGGGAAGCTTCCGTTACTGCGCCGCGAAGTGCTGGAACAATATCCCTCCCCCTATTAGACAGTCCCCTTCAGTAGGCTGTTTTAAATTAAAATATAAGAAATATTTACTCATTAAGCAAAAAGACCTATAGTAAAACTGTTCTGTACTTTTGTTATTGCGTCTTTTAGTCTAGTATATTAAGTTCTCGTGTCACCGAGTTAGTGCGCATACTCCTCAGAAACGGCTCGACCGATTTTGATGAAATTTTATATGTATAATTGGTATGTCTAAGAATAGGTTGTTATATGTGTTTCATACCCCTATCTGGCAAAACAACGTTTGCGGGGTCAGCTAGTATTAGTATATAATTGGGTAGTTGACAAAATGCCAAATAAGTTACTTTTAAAACAGAATTTTGTACGAAAATGCCAGTTTGTGACGTCACATTTCAGAGCACTATTTTTATGTTTCATCTATTTAAAAATTGTAATAACTAGTAATTGACTAAAAGATATACATTCTCCGAAGTATTTTGTAATTTTGGTTTTAATCAAGCATATCAAATAATTTATTGTTGGTCGTGTCAACTACCGTATTTGTAAGTGTAAGGCATCCGCTGAAAATCAGCGCCATGGCCCAACCATGGCATAAAGCTGAGCGGAGACCTTTTTGGTACATATGCGTATAATAATTGTTAATATGTTAAGTTTATACATTTTATATAATTTTATGTGGCAAATAAAGATTATTCTATTCTATTCTATTCTATAAAGAGAGAACTTCGCTCGTTCCTTCCGGCTGGCTTCCCTTATGTTTCGTCCGGTTTTCATTGACATCAAGGTCACCCTACTTAGAAAGTGATGACATTCACTAGTTCGAGCCTCCTTGTCTATACATTTTTTTGTCACAGTACTCAATCCTCTTTGATTATTACATCCATGGTTGTAGCTCAGAGAAATTTACCTTCGCCTTCTAATAAACAGTTATTTATTGCCCAGTGGGTCCAGTTCTAGAGACTGGTGCCTCTGCCTACCCCTTCGGGGATAACGGGCGTGAGTTTATTATTATTATTGCCCAAAACACTGATAAAAGAACATTTTCTAAAAATTAAACCTACATGGATCAATGGACGACCTCTGTGGCGTAGTGGTTAGCGCATCTGCTTACCATGTGAGAGGTCCCGGGTTCGATCCCCGGCTGGGTAGAAAAAAAAACTCCAGGTCTTGGATGTTTACATGTTTGTGACGTCGCTGTTTCTGGTTCCCACGACACAGGGTATCCTAGTGTGGGGCCAGAAACAATGTTTGTGCCTATATGTAAAATGTAAAAAAAAATTGGCCCTGAAACTCCCTGCATCCTAAATTTCATGAAAATCGTTGGAGCTGTTTCCGAGATAAATTCGAGCTTTGCACCAATGCCACAGCCATCCACAGCTTTAGGAGAATGTTTGTTTTGCTTCGAATAAATGCCACAATAATTTGGGTTGTGACACGATTAAAAAGTATGTTTTCAAGCATTGTCCATCAAACAGCGCCTTAAAAAATAACAATTGTTCTAAATAACAAAGTTTAATCTCTGATGAGCATTGTCCTGATTTTTTTTCGTATTTCTTTTAGAAACAAAAGCTCCTGATAATAGGTTTTCACACAAAAAAAGGAACTTGAAAAAAAAAAAGAAAAATTTATTTGTCCAGTCTCGAACCAGGGTCTTCTGATTACGGTATCGTCTTACTTCCCACTTGAGCTACTGCAATCTGACATATTGTTGCGAAAATTACCTTCTTATAGTGTAGCAGTTATTTCTTTGACTAAAAACACGGTTAAAACGACGTTTTGTAAAAATGAAACCTACCTAAATCGACTAATCACCCCGGAAACCCCTTGCATCCCAAATTTCATGAAAATCGTTGGAGCCGTTTCCGAGATTCTGATTATATACAAATATAAATACAAGAATAGCTCGTTTAAAGAGATTAGATTTACATAAAGCCACAAACATGGCTTCTGGCTCAACATTAGGATACTCTGTGTCGTGGGAATCAGAAACAGCGACGTCACAAACATGTAAACATTCAAGACCTGGGATTTTTTTTCTGCAAAATAAAGTGGTTTTCATGGCTGAAACTCTAAAACGGTAACGAATATATTTAAAAAGTCTTTAAGCGTAACCCAAAGTAGGAAAACTGAATTTAAAATTCAGCAGAAAAGTTTTACGTCCACACCACTTCCCGTTTTTTAGCGAGCCACAAATTGTTCACTTTAGCTACAAAACTGGATAAAATAACCAAGAAGGTTGAGTTTTTTTGTGAATTAATAGAACGCTTTTGACTGACTGAGTGGACTAGCGGTGTAGCGTCTCGTTACCATGCAGGAGATGGTGGGTTAGACTTTCACTGAGGGCCGCCATACATATCTTCAAATGACCTCAGTCTAGGTGTTTTTCCATGTTCGTGATGTCCTTGCCTAGAGAGACTTTGGAACCACGACAAGTGATTGTATTGTGCGAAGTTATTATAATTTACTAGCTGACCCGGCAAACGTTGATTCACCATTCGTCGTCTAAAAGTGTTAAGCTGCCAACTCCAAAAGTACAAAGTTTCGGGAGACTAATAAAACCACCCTATTTTTACATCAGGCAATGAAATGAAAAACTGAAAATACCGTTTTCGATGAAATTTTCATCGAATTTTATCAAAAACGGTATTTTTAGTTTATATAATTTAACCTCATCAGTCCCGTGTCGACAAAATAACAATAGAAAACTATTGTTATTTTCATGGTTAGGACTGAGGAGGATAAATAGGATGGTTTTATTAGTCTCTTGAAAATTTGTACTTTAGTGTTAGCAGCTTAACACTTTTAGACGACGATACACATTATTTGTAGGGATTATAACTTAAAAACATTGGGGTGACCCTGACAACCCTTATCACTTAAGGCTATGAAAAATAATTAACAATCTATTCTCGAATCTACCGTATACACTTAAAAAATTTCTTCATAATGGGTCAAGCCGTTTCAGAGAAGTATGCGCACTAACACTGTCACACAAGATTTTTTTATTATAATTTATTAAAAATAATGAAACTCGTTTTATAGTAGAAACTCAAAAATATTTGTCAGTAATTTGTGCGCAAAACTTCCTTTACCACGAACTCCTGATGCCTTCATTTATTCAGCTAGTAGATATTTATTTATTTATTTTTCTTTAAATTGAAACTGCTTTTGTTATTTTATTAAACAACTTGATGAGATTATGCCAGTGGCTAGCACTCACAGAAACTCATCAAGTTGCGCCCACACATTATTCATTAATATTATAGTTTCACTTTGTTAAAAACGTAACCTTTGCTGATCCTCCTCCCTTGATATAATTTTCAGTTTAATTAATTGCTTTACTGCTTAAGATGGGACGTACTGAATTTTTTTTTTTTATTAAAAACTGTCCAACGATTGACCCCGATCTCACCTGATGGTAAGTGAAGATGGAGCCGACGATGTTCCTCGTTGGTTCAGTAAGAGCCTATTCACTCTAGCCTTAAAGGCACCCAAATTGTACCTTTCCGGAAAAACAGACGAAGGGAGCGAATTCCATTCCTTAGCGGTTCGCATTAGAAACGACGAGGCGAAACGCCGTTTATGTACCATCACGAAACGAAATACAAAACACTTGTAGCATAATTTGATAGGTCTCTTCCCTGAGGAAGGTAGGTATAGATAGACCATACTCCACCACGGGGGCCAAGTCCGGGTGGTGGAGGCTTGTAAGACTAGTGGCTGGTCTTACTGTCAGAAGCTTTGAAGCCGCCCGCCCTAAGACCTCTGACTCGGCTTAACGACAGCCATCTGTCGACGGCAGCCGGCACCAAGTGCTTAACGTGCCTTGCGAAGCACGGAACCGCTCGGAAAAATGCCACTAGCTTTAGTCATAGAACGGTCACCCCATCCATCCACTGAACGCGCCCTATGTTGCTTAACCTTCGTGATCGTTTAAGGCCACTCAGGGGGCCCGGAATTCGAGCGATTCGTCACCTCACTATACCTATACCTGACGTCAGAATGTCTGGCCACTTTCTTTACACGTCTTTTCGCTGTTTATACTACTAAATATTTAGTAGTAAAAAGTACGGATTTGGTCCAGGGGTTCTGATATCCAATATTAAAAAAAAATCTCTTTATGTCGTGCCCTGAAAACAAAAAAACTGGCAGAATATAATTCCGGTATACGTTCCCATAAAAAAGAAAAGTCACAAGAATATAAAAGCAGAAAATACCCACGTGCTTACGACGCCCACGGCCGCGAAACAAAGATATGACGATGTGCTAAGTCTCACAGACAGACTACGTGACGGTGAACTACACTTCAATGTGAAGGATTCCCCTTGGAAAGACTCGCACAAAGGAGTCGTTAACGCTATGACTGTAAGATTGTTTTCACTTTGTACGAGTATTGTCGGCTCCGTAGAAACTTTTTCCCCCGGAATATGTGACTTTTCTTAGCGACCTTTGCTTAAAAATCGTGATACGGAGTAACCTTTTTGTCGTTTATTGTTGAAAGGGCTGTGACACTCAAAGATTGTGTCATATTGCTTAAAAGTTAGTCAACGAGTTTTAAACTTATCTTTTGACAGAATGTATTAATTTTGAGGTTTGAAATGTATTTACTATGATCATTTTTAGCCAGCTACGGTCAAACAACCGCAAGCATATAACGCAATGGGAATGTAGAGTCTAAAGCAGGTGTTGCATTTTTGTTGCAAAGTCGCCCATATCGTAACTGAGTAGAGTGAATGCTTGTGAAGGTACATTGCTAGCGACTATAATGTGTTATTTTTTGCAATGGAGTATAATAACAAACGCAATAAAGTACCTAATTTCCAAATCAAAATTTCAACAAATATTTACGTAGTCTTCTTGGCCTACCTCTCCTACGACGACCACCTTGTGGCACCCACTCGACGAGACGATCTCGACCGACCGGCCGGAGTGGTCTAAGGTGGCACAAGACAGAGAAATCTGGTCTAAGTTAGGGGAGGCCTTTGCCCAGCAGTGGGACACACTCGAGGCTACGTAAAAAAAAAATTATATACTAATTATATACTTTGTGCATTATAAAATTTAATTGTATTCAGTAGGCACTTACCCACACCAGCCCCTCCACTCTCGACCTTATTGTTTTCAAAACGCCTGAAAATTAAATGCAATCAGTCAGAAATAACGACTTGGCAAACGAATCACTTTCAAGAAATAGCATTGAACTAATTGGAACTTCCGAACGCATTGGAGGCTGAAAGAATATTGCCGCTTACGAGTATATTAAATACATTTACTCAATTGTAACGCAAGTGGGCTAAATTAACGTCAAGAGTAGAAGACAGACCCGTGAGTACGTTTCGTCGCTAATGTTGTAGAGCTGAAAAAAGTTGCCATAACATTTTGCGGCAGACAGTAGAGAGTCGGGTGAAAATTTTCGAGAGGCATGCCTTCAGGCAAAAGGGATATATACAAAGGCCATTAGAAGCATTTTTTGTGTTTGATGTAACATTTTTGTGTAGGATTAATACCTCTACCTTCGTATTTCTTTGTATCGAGCTATCGAGCTTTGGAAACACAATAAACAACTTTTGTATACCTACAGCGCGGGATTAATTTTGTGATTTTTGCGATTTCAGAGTTGGTCTTGTGATAAAAGTTGTTTGTATACAAATAACTCTTTCAGGTCCATCGGATCTTTCTGCAATATCTTGTGATACCTCAGCGCATTGAAACTAAACAATGTTTAAGCAGCTCACATTTTTTTGCTGCCTTCTTCTGTCACATCTTTCTACATTTGGCCCTAAGTCAGCGGCTAACATTAACATTATAAGCACATAGATATTCAACAGAATGTTAATTATTTACTTTGAAATAAATTTCTGATTTCTACGCTATTGGCGATTTCGAGCGCCGAGGTAGGTTTATGAACTTGAATACATCACACTCTGGTTTCCCATCATTTTATAATATTGCTTAACTCTACAAATTTACTTTACTTAGAAGACGGAGTCTTTATTAGATATCAAAAACGAACCTATAAGTGTGAATGTAAGGTATGCATTCTTCCCACGCCCAGCTCACAATGTGATTAACAACATCATGAATCAAAATCCGGAGTTAATTCTACTTTAATAGTCTCATTATCGATATTATGCAAAACAACGTAATTGCATGAAAAATGTAATATGACTTTCATGTTCAATTTATTATTAAACATAATATACGTACATAACTTAAGACACCTTTAGTTTCATTAGAATGGGAAATCACTAGACCGATTTCTGATCCAAACGTCGCATCACAATATTTGTTATTTGTCAACCTAAGTGCTCGTCTAGACGGCCAATCACTGAAGAAAATGAATAACACTTTCCATTCTCTTCAAACCAATAACTACTTCATTTCAACGAGAGGTGTTTTGCATTTCAAATCCATGAACAATAAAGTAGGTACGAGTGTCTACTTTCCCAGTTTTACGACCAGCTGAATTTGAAAGAGAGGTTTTATCATAATAATATTTATAAAAGCAACAATGCAACTCAGAAATAATGGCACTTCTATAGCCATTCTACACAAAAGTACCTTTTACCTGTTTCTGCATTTAAATAAAGTGTTCGTGTTTCTCAAACTGTGTTACGCAAGACACCGTAGCGTGGTTTTAAGATATAACTGCAAAGTTTAATTTTATAAAAATGCGCCTACAAGCAGTACACTGCACTAGGTTATAAAATTACAAACTATGTATAGGTAATTTACAATTACAGTAAAATAAACCTAAAAATATGTTTGTGTTTTTCCTCGTGTACCATAAAGAATATTCTTATCTTATATTTATTTTATATTTTAAATTTGTATTATTTTTGTTTACTACTTTGTTTGCCGCTTAAGTACCTAGACGTAAAGTTAATTTAACATTTAAACGTAACTTAATCTAAGAGTAGGGGAAAACCAATAAAGTATTTGAATACGCGTCATCATCATCATCATCATCATTGGGCCACAAGAAGTCCACTGCTAGGCATAGGCCTCCTCCATGGATTTCCAAAAAGACCGGTTAGAAGCGGCTTCCAATATGCGTCTTCAATTATAATCTTCTTCTATATTATATATTATATATATATAAATAAAATTCAAAGTTCTGACTGACTGATTCACTCACTCATCAACGCCCAGCCCAAGCCGTTGGACCTAGGAAGCTGAAATTTTGCACAGAGGGTCTATACAGGGTGGCATTTTCACCGGTACAATAAATCAACATACGTAATACTAAGTCCAAAATACAAATACCAACATTTTTTGTTACTACCCCGTTGGTACAAAAAAACAAAAATACCAATGTCTGAACTTATCCGCAAATCTTAAAGAAATATGGAAATAAAGGAAAAGAAGCGGCGGCGGCGGCGCAGCCAGTAGGTATGACGTAGCAAAAAAATCTTACTTGATTTCAATTCTTCCTTCATACTTGCACGGGCTTAGGACCGTCACCGGCGTGGAATGATTGTACTGGTTGGTAGTGGTATGAATTTCCACACCACGTACTGGCTAACGCCGAAGTGCGCCGTGCGTTCCGCGTCGTTGGTGCTCCTTCTGTGGTCTTCCTCGAAGAACGCGAATATCTGTTCCTCGATCTCCACGGCCAAGGGAGGTCTTCCTCCTCGGCCTTGAGCGTGCGCTGGTGCAGTGAACTGTCCGTAGTCTAGCAAATGCTGCGTCACTCTCATGAATGTCCTGGTGTTGAGTATTTGAGGTCAAATAAAACCGGCATTTATCAGGCGGGGCAAACTTTCTTCAGCGTATACCCGCCGAGCTGCACTGTATTTTCCCCACTGAGAAAGTAACTACGAACCATTTCGTAATACTCGCGGTTCGTAAACATCGTGCGCGCGTAATTTTCGACTGCAGGAAGTGCGGAAACGGCGCACGTGCACTCACCTAGGTCAATGCGCGCGGACTGAATGACCGGCCGGCGGCCGCCGGCCAAATCGTGCGCCGGCCAGCCCGCCGCCCGCTCACGCACCCCACCCCGCCGCCCTCTGCCTCGCACCGTGATGACACCTTGTAATGGGTGTCCATGAGTTACAAATTGGATGAATGATAAATTAATGAAAATGAAAAAAATATGTGGTAATTTTATTCGATAAATGTAATCTATTATCGATACCAATGATATGGTAAAATTTATTGTACCGGTGAAAAAATCAGGCTGTATATATATATATGATGTAGGTAAGGAATAAGACCGGATTTTTTTAAATTCAACCCCTAAGGGGGCGAAAAGGGTTGCCAAAATTTGTATGGGAGGTATAAAGAATGTTGTCTAATTTTTTTTAAACTTAAAATAAATACTCTTCAACGCAATTGATTGAAGACGTGTTTCGCCGTTTTTCTAAATTTAACGCTTAAAGGAGTGAACGGGGTTGCAACATTTTGAACTAAAGTCCACGCGGACGGAGTCGCGGGCGAAAGCTAGTTCTTTATAAAACTCGTTCCCTTTTTTAACTTGCATACAAGTACATAAGCTCCCGCCTGTATCCCTGAGAGGCAGAAGAAGCCAGGGACTGCCACTTGCCACGAGCCTTACAGATCACTTTATGCTGCCCTTACCTAATACATCCATCACCTAATTGGTCGAAGTGTGTCCGCTTGGGGCATCTCTTACCGGACTTTCCGCTCACATTACCTATTTTTGTTTTGTCAGTCTTTCTTTCTTCACATATCAAAACCAACGCAACCTTTCTTTTTAAACCCTAGTCAGTACATCATGTTTTTAACTTATGTTAAAAATGCGAAAGAGTGATTTTTTATGTTTTCAATTCAGTTTTAATATATACAAGGTTTAGGTTTTAAATTTATATTTCTCATAAAAATAAAATACTATGTCAGTTTGATACTAATAATAATATTTTTTATTTTAGAATACAAAGGAGATGGAAACGCTTCCATACATTCTTGGGCCCAGATGTAAAAAGACGAGAGTGGTGTCAATAAACAGCTTATATATTGTCAAACCATCTTGAAAATTTTGCGGATTTTAGCGATCTGAGAGCAAAGTTAAAAGAGATTTAGTAAAAGTGAGGCTATGCAACAAATTGACAATAACCTATATGTACTTAACAGCATATGATAGATAGTTTAACGCCCAAATAAAAACTACACATGATATCATCAATATTTTTGGTTTTATTGGTTGAAAAAAATGTTATTTTTAAGAAAATGTCGAAAAAAAAATTTATATTTTATTTTGTTGACTTTGGAAGGTGTACACAGTTGTGTACACTGGGCGGATTCAGGAGTGGAATTCATCAAAGCAGGGTCTCTCGATGCAAAGTGTTTTCTGGCACAATGAACACTTCCAGCTGTCTCTCATACGATAAACAACACACCTCAATGGGTTTTTAATTTTCACAGGATTGGGTCCTCATGATTGGGTATCTCAGGTCCATTATTTTTTTGAGAAACTCCAGGAAAACAGATGAGTAAGCACCAAAAAAATGTTAAAAAAACTTTTCCTTTTCTTCCAATGGTATCGTTTTCATCGTTTCACCTTCCCCAAAGGCTCGACTCCATCATTATTGGTTCAAATAGTACAGACGTTGTTGTCCTTCCATCTCACGTTATTTCATTTGTTGTATCAAACCGATAGTCATACTCAGCCGTCGGCTTTTTCTTCATTTCTTTCACTGTCAGCAATGGGCATTTTTTCCATTTAGTTTCAGCAGGTTGATCCACTCTAGCTCGTTTTGTTAGAACGGATAAATTGACCAATACCTCATCATCACTGTAATCCTAATCTGAAACGTCATGGTCAGAGTCACGAACCGTTAACTCTATAGTACCTCGGACATCTCTAGGAAGTACTGCCGCTGCTAAATCGTCTTCAGGACTTTCTTCTTCGTCACTTATAACGGCTGGATCTGGAGGCAGTAACACCATATCAAAGTCGGCTTCATCTTCTTTAGCCATTATGGCTTCAACAGCTTCCTCTAGCCTTGTGTAGGTGTTTAGCCTAGTCAGACCCTTTCTATTAGCCATCTTCATAAACTGTGGAAAAATATGATATGGATCCGCCCACTGTACACGCTTGTGTACAGCTCGTAAAAGTAGATGATATATGTGAAAGTCCAAATAAAATCTAATTATTTTGACTTGAATTACACAGAACAGGTCTTACTTTTATTGTAAAAGCAATAAGTTTTGGAAAATGCTGTACCAGTATCCAAAAAGAATAAAAAATATCTTACCTTTTGTAACGGACTTCAGATCGCCAACTATAAATTCACAGAACTAACATGTAAATCAAATCTACCCTCAACAAAAAAAATATTCTTGGTAGTTAACAGCTTTAGTTTTTAAATTAATGTAGTAGGAGTTAAAAATTATTCACGCGTCACAATAAAAAAAAATGTTCTATGGCTGTACACAACTGTGTACAGAGGGCGGCTATGGGTTAATTGTAGTTCTTATTGTATTGAGTGGGAAAATGTAACGAAACTCTCAAATAGATTAAAAGACAGGGAAGACAAGGATTTGTGTCATTTCATTCTCTAAAACTCGTCGGCCCAGTGTATTACATCGATAAGTCGGTATGCCACAGTCGTACAAGTTAAAAAATATACTAGAAGTCCGTAGAGCGAAAGCACTGGTCGAGGAATATAATTAAAATACGCAAACGATAACCGATACAAGACGAGTAGGTAGGTAGTCCGGTGATCATGATGGGAGACGATAATGTACGTACCGCGAATGCACATCCTGAGAACGTACGCCCCGGTAATGTACAGCCACGGAATCCGTGCACATGTACACGGATTCCCGTCCGTACGTTCTCGGGTCGTGCGTTATCATATCAGGCTGTATAAAATTGGTACGGGCGAGAATCCGTGTACAGCCATAGACACGACAGAGTGGTGCCTCGTTTCTATGAAGCGTAAATCATTCACTTCGCAGCCATTACACGCTCGATCTAGTGCGTGACATTATCGAAGCTATGAGTCGCAATAGATTGACGTCCTGATCTGGATGGATCTGACACTAGACAAGTCAATCCAAATGATCAGAGTTTAGATGTAGAGGAGCGATACATCAACCCATTATAAACCCACTGAGGGGCACGGGGCTTTTCCCTGAGGAACCTTTCTCAGTGAAAAGCCCGTGCCCCTCGGTCCTATACCTATAGGGCATACTCCACCACGGGGGCCTAGTCCGGATAGGTGGAGCCTTGTAAGACTAGTGGCTGGTCTTACTGTCGGAAGTTTTCAAGCTGCCCTAAGGCCTCTGACTTGGCTTCACGACTTCCATCTATTGACGGCAGCCGGCACCAACTGCTTAACCTGCCTTGCGACGCACGGAACCGCTCGGAAAAATCCCACTAGCGTTAGTTATAGATGGTCATTTGAGCACGAATTCCCGGGTTGTACATTCTCGTGCCGTAAATTCTCGGTCCGTGCAATATAGTGACACATCATTATCATAGATTGAAAATCCGGGAGCTGTCACTGTCAGCACAGATTGAATACATTTGACAAACATAAAAAGTAATAAATCGATCTGTAAACGAGAATCTACGAGAATCGATTTTAAAGTTAATATTCTGTTTTATTGTAAACTATTGACAATATAATAATTTATTCCGTAGATTTTGTTCACTTTGATTGAATCCATCATTCGATGAGAGTGATTTTATGTTCAATAATAATTCTTGAAATCATTCACAGTAATCGATTATAGTAATCGAAACTCTATTTCATCAGTGCAATAAACTTGTTTTTAAGATTTCTCGACTCCCAGATTGTGAATTGAGCAGATTTTTTATATTTTGAAACCGAAAAAAATACCGCTTTTTTAAACCATATTTCAGCTTATTACAATTGGGCCCAGAGATCCCCGGCTCCTTTTCAGATTACAAAATTAACTGCAACTGAATACGATGGTCGCGGTGGCATGCACTGAATAGAGGTTTAGAGCCACTGAGCTCTGTGCTCCAGGTAATGCTGATGCCAATTTGTATTCTGAAAAGGTACCTAGAAATGTGAAACTGGCGTCAAATGCTCCTTACCTATTTTACATAGGTAGTGCTTGCAACTGTATCGCATCGCTGTGCATAGCTTCAAATCTTATATGAACTGGATTCCTTAAAACAGTCTTGATATGTAGCTAGAATAAAGCAGTAAATAAAACGACTTCATCAGAAACTATTTAAACGATATTTGATGAATATTTGAGAGGAATCGTGTTTTTGCAAAAAACAAAAGTTATTTATTGAAGAACTCGGATAAATTGGCGCAGAATGTTTTTTTCCACTTGCAATAATTGCAAGTACTTTGGAATATAAGTAATTGGTATGAGTATTATCGAATCGCTCGTAGCCTGGGCTGTCTGAGTGATCTTAAAGATCGCTCGTAGCCTGGGCTACCTGAGGGATCTTAAACAATCACTAATGTTAAGCAACATACGGCGCGTTCAGTCCATGGATGGGTCACCATCTATGACTAACGCTAGTGGCATTTTTCCGAGCGGTTCCGTGCTTCACAAGGCGCGCTAAGCAGTTGGTGCCGGCTGCCGTCGATAGATGGCAGTCGTTAAGCCAAGTCAGAGGCCTTAGGGCGGCTTGAAAAACTTCTGACAGCAAAACCAGCCACTAGTCTTACAAGCCTCCACCAATCCGGACTTGGCCCCCGTGGTGGAGTATGGCCTATACCTTCCTCAGGGAAGAGACCCGTGCCCCTTGGTGGGGACATAAGGGGTTGATGATGATGATGAGTACTATCCTTTGCCTTACTTAAAAAAAAATACCGTACCAAATCAACTGACGTTTATAACATTTGTTTTTTTACGTAGGCAAATACAGTCAGTTTGATGCTCTGATGACTTCACAAACACCAACACTTTAGAAAAATATAAAAAATAGACATAATCAATAAAACTAAGAAATGCCGAAATGAGTTTTTTTTTAAATAATCAATATTTTTTAAATAAATTATCAAAAACACCGGCGCATAGCTTAAAACCTTAATTTATTCGAAATCACGAACTACTTAATGCCTGAATGGGACTTGACTAGGCGTTCTGCAAATATCGGCTTAGTTCCAATTCCAACAACACATTTTAATAAATGCTTAACTAGATTAGTGCTCCGAATGTAAAATACAGTCTGTTAGTTCTTGTTACATTTGAAGTGAAATTTCGTTCAGAAAAATTAAAAGCTAACATTGCCGTAAGGACATACAACTGACATTACCATAAGTACCTATTACTAATCAATGTACCCACTTGAGAAGTATGCATCACTTCCCTTGTACCCACTTGAGAAGTAAGCATCATTTCCCTAGGGAGTGAAATAATCAAAAGAGTGCGACTTTGTATTTAACAGGAGGGGACGCATTTTGAGCATTTGATAAATTGATTAATTTTGTATTAAAAATGTTAAAATTTGTGGTCTTCCTTTTATTTCTGATAGTATGTTATTTAGGAAAAAATAATCCTTATGATGAAGCCTTCCAATTGGTGTGATAAAACTACAGGGTAATTTTTTTTCTCGTGTAGCGGGTTCGATTCCCGGTTCAACCGTGTAATTATTTAAAAATTTATTAATTCAGTTTAGATTGTTTTTTAAATTAAAATAATGTCTTCTTTCAGTAAAATGATCCATCTACAATATATAAAGTACTTTCCCTCCATGTGGCATAGCCGTGGGACGCCCTGTATATAGATCCTCTGTGCAAAATTTCAGCTTCCTAGGTTAAACGGCTTGGGCTGGGCGTTGATGAGTGAGTCAGTCAGTCAGGACTTTGAATTTTATATATATATATATATATATATATATATATAGTTTTTGGCTTTATTGTTACTCTACTTGATTGCAGATACTTATGTTATTTTGTGCTGTTGGATTTCCAAATAAAGAATAATAAAAATAAATATAGATACAGGAAACTTAGTTGATAAAAAGTTCCGCTTTATAAGGTCTCGTCGAGCGAACCGTGCTGGTATGATCACACATTAATACACAAAGTAGGAGCATTCGTGAGTGATCCCAAAAATACGTGTGTATTTCTAGCACGTGCCCGTCAAGGGAAGATCTCAATTCTCAATATAACACGATAAAGCCTCCCTATTTTATTTATTTTACCTTTTGTAGCACGCAGATAAATCCAGTTCCGATTCCTTTGACGCAATAGAATGTCTGTTTTTGTTATGCTTGTATAGTGTAGCGTACGCGGGGACTGTCTAAGCACAGGCCAACCGAAAGGAAAAAAATCTTTACCAAGTATATTCGGTTGATAAAAATCTTTCGAATATTTGTTGTTAAGCCAGCCTCCCATCAATATACGCTTTTCCGGTTAAGGTTCATGCTAAAAGAGTGCCAACGAGTGCCCTATTATTTTTGTTTATTTGTTCATATTTGTTACTTTTAAAGACATGCATCTCGATAACATACGTATTTTTTTCTGATTTTAAAACCTGTCTTAGTGGCGCTCTTTGTTAGATAAAGGCTTTTTTTAACAGAGTGTACATTAATCTACGTATAACAGTGGTTCACTGAAAGCTCACTCGTACCGTGCGAAATTAATAAAAATATCTAAAAAATATTATGTAAGAAAAAAAAAACAGTTCATGTACAGAAGTTATTCAGGAATTGCACATATTAGGGTGTAACAATTGCAATATCAGGAATTGTAGTTTGTTACATTTTACAATCATGCACTACAGAACCCACGGTCCGTAAGTCCATTCGGACACGCCCAGTTTTTTTTAATAAATCGTACCTTTTAAATTGATTTATATTTGAAACTTCGACTTCTCTACAAAACGGACGGACTGTTTGGCGTTTAGACGGACGAAAGAATCCAATGTCCAGTCTTAAATAGGGTAGAGGGTCAAAGTGATAGGGTCCCGTTTTTACCCTTTGCTTGCGGAACCCTAAAAGGCTAAATTCCGGCGAAGGCCTACGAAAGATTTTTTTCTATTTCTGATGAAAGTATTGGAAAGAAACAGAAGATCTCTCTGCAAGACTTAAACTAATTTTATACCGAAATCTTTGAAACACATCAACTCCTCATTAGGCACTGAGGCAACTTTATTTAAGTACTTAATTAGTAATTGGAGGCCTTCAGGAAGTAAATTTCTCGCTTAGCTATAGCCTTTTACGAGTGTTTGGCCGGTGTAAATAACTGTTTGATTCAGAAAACGAGGCTCCAAGGGTAACACGAAGTTTTTGAAGTAAGCGAATTAGTGAATTCAATTTCCAATAACATCAACTGATCATCAACCGATTAGTATGACACTAGTGGCTGGTCTTATTGTCAGAAGTTTTCAAGCCGCCCTAAGGCCTCTGACTTGACTTGCCCATACTGTGAGAGAAAACATGTGCCTTGCAGTGGGACTTAACGAGGCTGCTCATTTCTGGCTTCAATTGCTTTTGCAAGGTCCTTCAGAGGGGAGCTGAGAGCTATTATTAGAGGCATATTAATTTCATAAATAACTTACTAAGGGTTGATCAAAGCACAACCCGGTGCACAGTGTAAAAGGGGACACTTCAAAGATTGTATAATTGACCTGAATGATTAAATTATGAAGGTAGTCACTCGTAATGGATTTTATTATTACATCGAGCCGGGTGGCGTGGGTATGGGCTATAAAAACTGGTAATTTTATTAAATTTCTCCTAATTGTAATTAACACCTTACTCGGAGTACCTTTCGTGATTCCGAAGAAAATTCTGAACGTGACACAATTTCCCCTACGCGGGTTAACTCGAATCTGTATCGCGACAAAACGAATAAAAACCGATCCTGTATGAGCCACTCACACTGTTACATATTCCGCCGAGAGCGCTTACATGCGTGACCATAATAATTTTACCTAAACCATCACAAACCTGAATCGCTCGTAGCCTCGGCTGCCTTAAGCAACATTAAGCAACATTGGGCGCGTTCAGTCCATGGATGGGTGACCATTTATGACTAACGCTAGTGGCATTTTTCCGAGCGGTTCACTGCTTCACAAGGCACGTTAAGCAGTTGGTACCGGCTGCCGTCGATAGATGGCAGTCGTTAAGCCAAGTCAGAGGCCTTTATAAGGGCGACTTGAAAACATCTGACAGTAAGACCAGCCACTAGTCTTACAAGCCTCCACCAACCCGGACTTGGCCCCCGTGGTGGAGTATGGCCTATACCTTCCTCAGGGAAGAGACCGGTGCCCCTCGGTGGGCACATAATGGGTTGATGATGATGATTCACACATTAGGAATAATTCTTTGGAATTTTGTGCGCATAATTAGTTAGGACTTTGTTGTTTAACTTTCAAACCATCTTGATTGGCCATGATATTTCACAATCACTTGTACTGGCCCCTAAACTGGGATACCCTATTGTATAGTATCCAGGGAAGGAAACAACAAACATGGAAATACGGCCAGTATGAGACCATTTGCAGAAGTCAAGCGCGGCGGTACTTAGCGGGAATTGAATCAACGACCTCTGTTTTGGTACGAAATGGTCGTACGACGCGAAATAGGGAGACCGTCTTTGAATTTTCGATATACTTGACTCTGTGGTCCTCATTTGAAGAATCTTGGCCGACTCTCAATCTTTTTTACTTAAAGTGGCCGTCATACTTTCATTCAAGAGCATTTCCGATACAGTTCGACGCAGAGTTTCGTGCTTGAGTGGCCCTACTGGCCTTACCACTTGACCAGTTGATAGAGATCTTGGTTTTAAGCAAAAGTGTCCGCTAATACGAGTGTTTTAAGAGTCATAAGAACAGCAGACGAGGGCTGGCTTAATCTGGACCATCGCCGTTAACAGTCGAGTGCTTGCACGCTTGGGAGGCGCTTTTGATCCGTCGGGGCGCCGACGACTCTTTTCACTGCGGATATTTAGTACGCTAAACTTACCGGATGATAAGGAATATTAATTAAATAATCGTTGCACGAGTATATTATTATGTCGTTTTAGCGAATGCCATTGTACCAAAACGATTAAAGTGGAACTTTAATTCCTTTCGAAATCGATATTGGATTTCCGAAATAACTTTGTCATTTATGCCTGGGCCGCACTCATCGCGATAACATTCGGGCGATAAACTTCGTCTTCGGTCTACGGTGAATCCTCGCGGCCACATAATGCGGGATGTAAAGTTTACCGCGATGTGCAAGCGATGACAAATGCAAAAAACAAAATGGACGCCGCGGTTGCTCTGTATTTTATGGCAGCCAATAATTATTTTTTACATTTATGTCGTAGTTATTATTTATTTATTCGTAGTTTGCAACAAATTCTAAAATTTTATCATTACTCCAATACATGTTACGCTTCAGCTTATGCACCACTCTGTGAAATAACACGTCCGCTACGTTTGATGGGTGCACGCCGACTGAAGTGTGGGCGCTCAAGCGAAGTTCATCGCGATAAAACTCTTTGATATGTGAAAGTTTACCGACAGCGACGCAAAGTCCTGACGACTACGGACGAAGCTCCGAAGTATACGCGAATACTTGGGTACACACATCATGATAGCCCGAATCTTCGAGTTATCGCGATGAGTGCGGCCCAGGCATTAGAGGTTACGGATAAGTGCCCGTAAGTGCGTTCCCTCGCTAAGATCAAGAGAAACTCTATCTCGGTACCTAGTATAAGCCTCAAGTATCGACGTGTAACCAGAGAGATGCGCCTCTTATGGAAAGCATAACTTTAAAATCGATCGAGTTTAAAGTTTGGAGTATTTTGTCCATTTTGTCCTGCAAATGATCTAGATATTGAAATGGATACGTATTGGATTTGTAACGTCCATTGACTCACAATTTCTGTGTTAATTGGAATAATAACATTTTTATTTTGGTTGGACGTATAGATTTACTGATTTTAGTTTATTTTGTACTTTTAAATTTATTGTTGCTGTAAGCAGTATGATGTATACGTGTTTTCAAGTTGGTGTGGAGGTGATATTTGAAAACCAGCGCCGTTTCGAATAAAAACCGCAAATGCTGAAACCGTACCTATATGACACGCAAAATTGAATGTTTTTTTTACTATAAATGGGCAAGTTTGAGTGTATGAACATTCGTTACTCAATCACACCTTTCCGTACATAGATTATAGTCTAGAATGGGGAATATTATACTTATTACCCTGGAAAAACACATCAAAATTTCCGAGTGAACAAAGTCGAGGACAACGGCTAGTTTACCAAAGTTGTTGGTATGTAAGCATGATTATTTGTTGGATTGAGTCACTCCACACAATAATAAAAAACAATGTTTCCCATTGGCAAAATAATTTCGTTGCTAAGGGAAGGGCGGCTGAAAGAATGCCTTTGCTTTACAGGGGGTGGTTAAAAGGAAGCAAAATAAAAACAATGTTTGGAAAACGAATTGTTTTATGTTTTAGTAAAAGCCGTGGACTTAACCCACATAATGTAAAGAATAACACGCGAGCCGCAAGCAGCCACGCGATGTCTTTTTAACGATCTCTTTTAATCTTTACGCGCCCGAGTTTCTATAAAAGAAGGTGTTGTTAGCACTCCTACGCGCCCACAATGTTCGAGCACAAAGCCTCGTGTAATTAAAGAGCTAATTGTGGCAAGTAATTACGGAGAACAAGCGTCCTCTCCAGGTTAGTGCCCATTTAGTTTACTCAGAATCAGTAGAAGAAATCGTAAAGCAAAAGTGATTAAAGTTCACGCCGCTGGTAAGAAATAAAAAGCGGGAATGTATCGGGTCACACAACGGTGGTTTGCGTGAAAAGTCTACAAGTAAGCTTGCGCTAGTTTTTAGTTATAACTGGGCAATGTGTCACGTGGCGCTACTACCATCTACATAGCTACACGAATCAATCGGATCTGAGTAATGGTTATCTTTTAATTGCCAATGATATGAAAATTTTCAAGGAAATCAGTGATCCGGGTGATCCTAGGCTCCTACAAGAGGATCTATTTCGGTTTGAAGCTTACTGTGCTATAAATAAATTGGATCTCAATGTATCTAACTGTTCGCTAATGTCCTTCTCTCGTAAAAATATCACAATCGACTATCCGTACACTATTGACAATCAACGGCTTCGGAAAGTGGACCATATGCGAGATTTAGGCATTATTCAAGACTCAAAGCTAATATATGATAGACATATCAACCACACTGTAAAAAAAGCTTCGAAAGCACTGGGCTTCCTAATAAGGTCATGCACTCACTTCAAGAATATAAAAACTGTTAAAGTATTGTACTGCTCTTACGTTCGTAGTGTCCTCGAGTATGCTTCTTCGGTATGGAACCCTCGTTATGTTCAATACGTAAACAGGATAGAATCTATACAAAAAAGATTTCTTAAGTACTTACAATTTAAAACTAAGACACGTGATAGCAACTAAAGCGGGCGTTGCATCAGACATCACATACTTCCGTTAGAAATAAGACGTACGGTAAATGATGTCGATATACTTATTCAAAATTGCAAATGGGCATGTAGACTCAGCAGATCTACTAGCTAATATAAGATTAGTAGTCCCCTACTCCTCTGATACACGTAGATCTCTAAGATTGTATGTTCCTCGTGCGAGGACCAACTACAGGCAAAATTCCTTTCTAATCCGAGCATGTAACCTATTTAATTCGATAAGTAACAACGTAGACCTATTTTGTACAAAACGCAATGATATAATGTAATGTATAATGAAACTTTTTTCTTTTTCCTAATCTGTGCTAACTAGTACTGTATCAATTTCAATATGAACCATTAACCCTACTAAATAGAACCCTTTTACAATTTTGTGCTACATGTGAGACTAACCCATGGCTTTTTTGTGCCACTATTTTACTTGGTTTATATAATTACTATAAGCTGTAAGATCTCCAAAATGTAAAAATAAAAAAAAATAAAAATAAAAATCTTACTTCAATAAATTCAATCTTTAAGGTGATTTGAGAAAAGATGGTCAGAGTGGAGTTTTTTTTCGCTGCCTTTTTCTCCACTACAGACGGCCCCAAGGCAGCGGCTAACATTATACATAAGTGTATGTACATTGACATTCAACAAACAGAATGTAAATTCTTTACGTTGAAATAAATTTCTGATTTCTGATCAACGATGCATGTATAAAGTAACACACCATCCACCACCACCACCACCAAAGTAGCACACGCCATCTAGCTACAGAGTAACACCGTTTTAGCAAGTGACCCCTGAAGTTACTTCCGAACTGAAAGACTGAAGTGAAGAACTCAAAGTAACTTTAGGGACTGTACAGACTATTTTCAACTCCCGAATTTACAACCCAGGGGGGTTGTAATTTTAACGCAATGTCTATTGTGGGGCTGTCTGTGTCGTCGTAGCCCTCAAACGGATAAATACGTCTTAAATAAATACGTTATTTGTCTCTGGTTTCTTGTGTGCAATAAAGAATATTCTTATCTTTTCTTATCTTACGTCGATTCCAAGGCGGTTTTTTTATTGTAAGAAAAAGTTTTTATCTGAGAAAAAGCACGATAAAAATTTATCGTGCTTTTCCTCAGATGCTCAGTTCCTATAATGGGCTAGTTGCCCTAAAAAATGTAATTAGTCCGTCTTTTAGATTATTCAAAAATAAGGGACACGTATTTTTTTATTTGTAAATTAGACCAAAAATTACAAAGATATATAGCTCATTTAATGGGCTATATCTTTGTTATTTTTTGTTTAATCGAAAAAAGAAAAAATACGCGTCCAATATTTTTTTATAATCTAAAATACGGACTAAATATAATTTAATTATTTTGACCCTGGAAACTACCCTATTGTAATGTACAGTCAATTATCGTTTCCTTAATTCTATATAAAATAGAAGTGAAAATTCTGTTCTGTTTTCATAATATTGTTCTCATTCCATTATTATACCTCCCACTCTCTAATTAAATTACCAACATTAAAACAATAAAGTCTGCCATACACAGTTGCGCAGAGCAGGCTTTATTACATCACAAAGTTAATAGCCGTGCTGGGGCTCAACGTGCACAGTGTTTGCGATGCGGACTGTCCTAGGATCGGGTCACACCGACACCTACCGATTTTTTTTCTCCTCTAAAAAACTGTTCGTACTTTTTAGTACTTGTACGCTCGGACCAACTAGCCTACTTCAGCTACTAAAATCCTACTCGAATACTCGTATACACAAGCGACCACAGAACTACGAAAAATGTTACTGTTATGAAAACTGTAATATTTTTATTCCCTTGGGCGTGCTCTACTCGCCTTAGTTCGCAGATGAAATGACAAAAACAAAGTGAGATCAAATAGTAGGAATTCGTTTCGATTTTCGGTGAAGTGGCATTGAATTGTTGATTTTTGTGGGGCTTAATGCAGCTGTGGGAGTGTTGTGAAGTATGGTTTCCATTTCCGTAAGCAAAGTAACTCTTAATTGTCAATTATTATTGTTTTCTTTTACAATTTGATTCTTGAATTTTGACGATAAACTTATTTGGTTCCGCTTTTATGTATCGTGACATTTATAAATGATCAAGTTTACGTAAACAGGGTTCGAAATCGGAGCGCTGACTTAGCACAAACAAGCATTATTTACGCACTACTCTCCGCAATACATCAATCTCCTACCTATTGCTCTTCAGAACTGATTACAGACTGTTCTTGTGACTTATGTATGAGTGAGCACTCTGCTAGAAGCCTTCTTAGTACATAAACCATTTTCATTTTGTTTCTAGTATTGATCATGACTAAGCATACAATCAAATCAACTCATCAAATAAAAACAACGAAATCGTCGCGAGGCTACTTATTTTGCTTTTCGAATGAGATAACCACTCAAGCAAAAATTATTATTGATGATCGTTATTTCGATTATGATCTCTTCAGATAAAAACCAATTGAGACCAATAGAATCATCTTCATCATCAACCCATTATATCCCCACCGAGGGGCACAGGTCTTCCCTGAGGAAGGTATAGGCCATACTCCACCACGGGGGCCAAGTCCGGATTGGTGGAGCCAAGTCCGGATTGGTGGAGAATAGAATACCTACCTACTTGGCGCAAATAAGTGTACGCAAATTTAATCCATATACGCTGTGTGTCGGCTAGCCGTACATCTTAATAACCACACTCAGTGCAAATTGCGAACAATTTAGCCCAACAAAGCGCGTGTTGATTCTGAAGCAATTCATCGACCGAATCTTGAGATGAGAACGCTGAATTGCTATCTATTAAGCTGCATTTAGGCCATTCGTATAAAATTGGTAACTCACGGTGATGTATAAATAAAACCCCCCAAACGATGCGTCGTTTGGGCCTGCACGGCTTGGCACCAATCAGCGAGTCTCTAACGCTGATTGGCAAATCTTTTCACCACAATGACAAACTCAGTCCAGCCCAAGGTAAGAAGACAAACAATTGTTATCCAACAACTTAGCTAATGACCATTATTAATCTCCCTAAATTTCCTCGGTTTTTTCAATGTATGTGAAGTCTTTACCTGGTTACCATATTACAGATTATTAGGATACTCTGTAATATGGTAACAAACTAGGGTTTGAGATCAGGATTGGTAATTACTGATATCATGTGGAAGTTTTTTTTAATCAGTATACAAGGAATACTCCTTATAACTCTATTCTGATTAAAATCAAGTAAGTGTATCAGAAATAAAGTTGATGCTACATATTATCAAACTGTTTACAAATTGTTTACCAAAGTTTCAGTATATTCCTTCTATTATGCCACTAAAATTGTTTTGTATCTTTTGGCTACCTCTATCCTAAGCTAGATCCACTTTACTTTTGCGATAAAAAGTAAATGATTCGCTCTGTTAGTCTAAACGCAGCTAAAGGTCGCCGCCCACCGCCGAGGTTTTCATTCCGAATCATTTTCCAGCCTGTAGAGCAAAAATCATTTCGCGTCATGCGTAGACAGCCTTCTTCGTAAACTTGATTGCTGCCTACATATTCTCATATTCTGTTAGGTAGGTTACGTTGATTTTCGCTGATGTGGGTTTTCTAGAGGGCTCCCCGTCTGTAACACGAGGTGAGAATAGTCAGAGATTAAGCCCTCACGCTCTGATTCTCTGAACCCCGATATTTGGAACGCTAACAGTCTATTAGCGTGTTGTCAAAAGTGCATACAAATAAAATAACTGACAGCTGTGAACAGTTGATTAACACACTGTTAGCGTTTGAGAAACCGGGGGTAAGCGACATTGTCTCTATTTTAAGAGAGTGTACTAACTGTATACTAACGGTGTACTGTTATCACTTCGGCTTTTACCACGCACGGCGTAAGGGTAAAATCTGAACAAATTACTTTTTCATTATATTAGTCGAACTTCCGAATTCGAACGAAATTTTTGAATCGCTCGTAGCACATCACAACATTTGTAGCCACCAAAAGTACGAGCAAATATTTGCTAATATACATCTAATTTACTCTCATTAAGTTCTGCTTAGTTTTGTAGGTTTGACGGTTTTCCAATGATGAAAGAAGTCAAACTTTTAGTATAAAAGTCGCAACCTTTTTGCCTCCAGTTTTAACAGGAAATTAGCAGTACAGGTGGCTGAAGGTACCAGCGATCAATTTCCATTGCCCGAAATGCTCAATATTCAGCCTGTCAGTCCAAACTCCGTTCGCGAGGAGGCGGAACTAACGCTGAGCGGGGGCGCCTTCATCGCCTATTCATGAACCAATAAGTTGAACATTGTTTTCATTTTACCGGCCGTAAGGTGTGCAAATGGATATAAACAGCCGGCAAGAATGCCGTGAATTAGTGGGAACTAGAACATAAACTACAGCTGAATTTGCATACTTGTTTTGTACACTTTAGATAAGAACGAAGTATAATACGTAATCAAGACGAAAGAATCCTCCTTGCAAACAATACCCATAGATAAGAAGTCATCACTACAGACAGCCTACCTTCTTTTTATTTATTTCACTGGCTTGACTACCAAGGTCGTGGATTTCATTTCTGCGGGAGGCCGGTTTTATAAAAATGGCCTCAGTCTGGGTAAACACTCAGACGTAGACTATTATAAACCGGCCTCGTTGTAAAACTACAATAAAATTACTTACAGGAAAACATCTGAAAACTACATATTTTAAATTAATTAAAAAAAATGTCTTTATTGCTAGGGAAAAACCTGGAAATAAGCTATCTACAAATTAACTCCCTGTGACAAATAAATTACCTAACTTTTCTACTAATTGCTCCGTCCATCCAATAGCGAGTGAACGGTTTCACATCGGGCGCTGGTGGTGGCGGTGCGGTATTGGGTTTCACACATTTACAGCGGCGTGTGGTGTCGTGCCGTTGCCTCCGTCCGATGAGGAACCTTCCATCAGCTGATCCAAAGACTTAGGTCGTAGGACTGTACACAGTAAAGACCTACACCCACTTACATAGATACCCAATCGTCATGCGCACAAACAAACACACATGCACACACACTACACACTGTGAGAAAACTTCTACTTTTTTCTGATTTGATATCCGATATCCTCGTAACAATACGATACTCTGCCATAGGATAAGAAGAAAATGTGAGTAGGTAACTACGTGGAAATCTGTAATTGGTCGTGTACATAAGTGTTAAGATAAGATAAGATAAGATTCTTTATTGTACCAGGAAAACACATACAAAACATTTGCGAAGATACACTACAATTTGGCGGCCTTATTGCTTATTGTTAAGCATTTTGTTACTGATATCGCTGTAAATTTCGGTATCATTAAATAAATAAGTTAAATAAAGAATTTGTACGGAGTCCTCGGTGGGCGAGACCGACAAATCCTCACACTTGTCCGGTTTTTTTCATGTTTCTGATGACTTTTTATATTAACCTTACACTTTTTATATTAAGTAAATCTCGTGTGTCATGTATATTTTTGTGAACAATAAAGTAAAGTAAACTACCATTATCTACGTGGTCATAAGACCATAAAGTTTATGAAACGTATGTATAGAAACTATAAAGTTTATGTCCAGGTCAAGTGATTTTGTTGTATGGAAATTCATGTATTTTTTTATAATCGATGGCAGACGAGGCCATCATAGTAATGGACTTGCCAATCACCGTCAAGAGCTCACTGAGCCTGAGCTACTAGTTAGTACTTTTACTAATATTCTAGACATGCGCCTTGTTTATTAAGAAGCAAGTATAAAACCAAGTATCATACAGTGAGAGGGAACACGGAATGTCTTTTTCAATCTGTGTTACAAATATAGGTACGGCTTAGATACCCCCAAGGGTTGCTATCAAGCAGTATATCTGTCGCAGGCAAATTGTATGACTATGCCAAACTCCATTACGATGCAAGATTTAAGTGACGTGTATGCTCGTGATCCTGAATTGAGATCACCTACTTACTAACGTACCTCTGCCCCCACAGATATTTCCCCAATAGATATTATATCCATAAATTACGTCACACGAATTTCATGTTTTTTTTACCCCTCCCCCCGTCCTTGTCACAGCTGGTTACATTTGTGAGACTTCCCTCCACCGTAGTGTGACGTCACATATTTTGCAATTTAACATTTAGATTTCTATTGAAGTTCCGATATTAATTTTATTTCCGATAGAGTCGCAAATAGAATTAGGAACAGATAAAGTTTGCAAAAGTTTTTGTATTTTTCGTTGATAGTTCAAAGTTCGGGTTTTAAGACTTAGATTATAATAGATTTTGTAACGTCACAAAATGTAGGACCCCTCCTATTGATTGGTTCAATAAAGTCCAACATTTGTCCAACCTCTGTTTTATCTAAACGAGTCGCAAGGCACCTTACAATTCTTCAAAATACCTTCGACATATTTCAAAATAGCGAGCGTTTGTAAACGGACGACGCGGTTTGTAAACCGCGGAATCATACAAATTGCATGTGACATATCCACTACATACCTATGACATTTTTACACCTCGGCACATTCAAGTGAATGTTCTAGTTAATAGATGCTTAAGCAAGGGGCTATGCCCAATTTCATTAAGCGACAATATTGGTAATCATGAGCCTGCTCGGAGTAAAAAATATTTTATGTCTGTAATTTGTTACTAACTGTCTCTTTGTGAGACAAAGCTTTGGGAGCATTAGGTACAGCCTTTTTCAAAATTGGGAACAGTGATTCAAAAATCAATGCAGCACAATTCTCAATTTGGAAACAGGCAATCCCGCACAAAAATTACTTTTTGCAAGAAGTGGAAAACATTTTTTTATAACTAACTTTATTTCGGATACAAATACATACATTTAAAATCAAAGAAAGTGTTCGTGCTTAACGAAATAGGTAGTTAAGTTTACATAATGAAAGTGCTTACGAAAGCTTTTACAATATTGTTTTAATACAATACACTTTAAGGCCTATGTTAGGATTCTTTAGAAATGTAGGTTAGTAGTGTGATTCTATCAAACATTATGTTTGATAATCTTAACATATGAATCTTAGCGAGGTTAAAAGAATCTAGGTATATACCTAGATTATTTTAACCTCGCTAAGATTACAAAAAAAACTTATTCTATTAATGTGCCTTCAAATCTCATTCAACTATTTTAGCTAATAAAGGAATTTTGATGACAGTCAAGACCCAAGCGAGTACCTTTCGTTAATTAAATCTGTCAATCGAATATCGTTACTAGGTACACTAAGACAGAGAATTCTATTGCTATTCTCAATTCTCAATTCAGTTCAGACGACCTCTGTGGCGCAGCGGTTAGCGCATCTGCTTACCATGCGAGAGGGCCCGGGTTCGAACCCCGGCTGGGGAAAAAATACCCAGGTTGTGGATGTTCACAGGTTTGTGACGTCGCGTTTCAATCAAGCAAGCTTATGATGAATTCAGCTTTATACGTTTTTAACTATTTAGTTCATTGAAGCAATCGCCTATTTGTTTGAAGCTCTACCAGATTGTTTCATGTTTTTCAAATTGTGCTAAAAACGTGTTGACTAACTAGGTAATTACGTTATCGGTGAGTGCAAAAAAACGTTGTGATCACCTTGATGATGATGCGTGCGTGCGTGCGTGCGTGCGTGCGTGCGTGCGTGCGTGCGTGCGTGCGTGCATGCGTGCGTGCGTGCATGCGTGCGTGCGTGCATGCGTACGTGCGTGTGTGTACGTGTGTGTGTTATGTGTGCGTGTTTGTATACATCCGTATCTGTAAATCGAAAAATTCTATAACATTTTTTTTATTTTCAAAATAAGTTTTATCGTATTTTTTATATTCTTCTTTAAAATAGTGCTGTAACGGCACTATGTGATCTGCATGAAACCGTCAAACCATTGCACGAATGAAACTTTACTGGAAACACCAACCGGAAACTTTCCGAGGATTTTTCGAATGCCATTCTATCCACGAGCCCTCGGCGAAGAACCTAATTGCATTTGCCTTGATTAATTTGGAGTAGCGACCAGCGGCAGTCACACCTACCTTCCCAGCTAATGGCATTTATTGCCAATTACTTTCTTCTTTTCCGTTCATTCGCCAAATTGACGCGAGTTCTGCGTTTTAGGCGTTGCTACGCCGCCGAACTACAAATATGTATAGCCCATTAAGCCCCGAGGACCCGTCGGCGGGTCCGATGTAAACCACGGCGCATTCTGTCAGGCCCCGTAGACCGGCCGGCGGCGGGTCGGTCTTGCAACTGCACTTTAAATCGAATTATGAAGATGATACAGACCACAGTTGTATGAGCATGAAAACTGTGACAAATTTCAAATATTACTCTGTTAATAACTAACTTAGCTGTGAAAAAAAAAATGTTCTAGGCCTTAGGGGTTAAGGAATTAACTTGTATACATATGGCGCGTTCAGTGCATGGATGGGTGACCGTTCTATGACGAACGCTAGTGAATTTTTTTTGAGTTCGGTTCAGTTTGGTTCCGTGCTTCGCAGTTGGTGGCGGCTGCCGTCGAAAGATGGCAGTCGTTAAGCCAAGTCAGAGGCCTTAGGGCGCCTTGAAAACTTCTGACAGTAAGACCAGCCGCTAGTCTTACATGCATCTACCAATCCGGATTTGGCCTCCGTGGTGGAGTATGGCCTATACCTTCAACCTACCCAAGGAAGAGACCCGTGCCCCTCGGTGGGGACATAATGGGTTGATGATGAATGAATAAACATTAAACATTTACATACAGGCACATACATTGTTTTTGGCTTCACAAATTCACACTAGGATACCCTCTGACTTAGGAACCAGAAACAGCGACATCACAAATATGTAAATATCTGAGACCTGGGTTTTTTTTCTCCCAGTCGGATTTCGAACCCAGGACCTCACGTATGGTAGACAGATGCGCTAACCGCTCCGCCACAGAGATCGTCGTAATTTGATAATACTGTCCCTAGAATGTTACCTCCCACCGCAAAAGAGCCCTGCTTTGTGTGTGTCGGTCCGCCCAACCCACACCGGCAAATATTTGCCAAGAGCCCCAGAATGCGAGCATTCATAAAAAAGGTAAAAATTAAACTTGTAATTTAAGAGATGACCCTAAGCTAACTAGCGTCATTCAAGAAAAAACTCACATCTTCTTTCATAAAACGTTCTTGCAAGTGAACATAAAAAGACTCAATAATGGGGCTTCAGACCCGAAGGGTAGGTTACAGCATTTTGTCGCGTCCAAGTGCCTGTGCGTGTTGTGAAGAAAGAGGGGATCTTCCTCGGGCTCTAGAGTAGGCTTCGGTTTTCGCCGTATATACTGTATATTTATATCGTACCGATGATCGAGTTCTGATTTCGAAATTAAGTGTCATATTACGAGTAGTTCCAATTTTGAAATAGGTGTCATATTAGTTCCGATATTTCTATTACACGAATATATTATTATCCGATTCTATCCGATAGTAGCCGTAAAAGCTAACAGACTATAAATAGGCTGCTTTAAAATAGGTAGGTATTTTTAGAAACCTAAAAACCCGAAAACATTGTGATGAAATCCGCGGTTTAGCTCCGCAATTATTAACTTATCTTTCTTGTGGACTAGGGCGACAAAACTGTTACGATGGTATAGGTGCTAGGCAAGCCTACTCCATCGAAACATGTCTTAGGCACTGCAATGTCCGAGCGATCTCTTCGTCCATAATTATAGTGTGAGTGAAACAGAGCAACTTAGGATTTGAATGCGTTTCTGCAAAAAAAAAAAACATTCTGCTGTATATCTCTTGTGTCCCAGTCACGGTCGACAAAAGCCCACTTGCTCCAACTCTATTTGAGAGCACTGTCCGTTAATCCATGGATAAGCTCGATCCACTAAATGAGTACAAAAACGTCTTGCTCCGAGACATTTTAAAGCTTACTCTGGATAAATTTTATGGCTGACAATCAGGTCAGTTCGCTATTTATTCGTTCATCTCTTGACAAGGGTTTGCTTAAACCCTTGATTACCTACTTAGTGACTTTGAGCAAACCGATTTTAGAGAACCAAACAACGCTTAAATGCTGATCTATTGCCTAAATAGCAATGCTTTGCAGCCCTATATACCTACGTATGTTAATTTTTAGAGCTGACGATGAAAATTATGAATATAAATGGAGTTACTTCATCATCAACCCATTATGTCCCCACCGAGGGGCTGTGATCTCTTCCCTGAGAAAGGTATAGGCCATACACCACCACGGGGGCCGAGTCCGGATTGGCGGAAGCTTGTAAGACTAGTGGCTGGTCTTACTGTCAGTTTTTAAGATGCCCTAAGGCCTCTGACTTGGCTTAACGACTGCCATCTATCGACAACAGCCGGTACCAACTGCTTAACGTGCCTTGCGAAGCACGGAACCGCTGAGAAAAATGTCATAGTCTTAGTCATAGACGGTCACCCATCCATGCACTGAACGCAGCCTATGTTGCTTAGCCTTCGTGATCATTTAAGATCACTCCGGCAGCCGGGGCTACGGGCGATCCTATCGTGAAAACTATTAATTGAATATAATATAGTTGTTCTTCAATATTCATTCAATGTGCAACGTTCTGGAAATAGGTACACATTTTTTTCCAGAGTTCACGAAAGGAAATGTGTCCATAAAAATATAATTTACGAGGGAAATCTAACTTCACTCGACCGTTGGTTAGTCTCGTCAGACGCAGACGCAAGCTATTTTTAGGACAAGGATTCAATTTTATTACGATCATATTATATAGCGTAAATCTCCAGTCTCTCTTTTATTTGCAACCAATGATAGACCAAATTTTGAAAAAGATAAAACTAACCCCCGGTTTCTAGAACGCTAACAGTCTGATAATCTACAGTTAACATCTGTCAGTTGTTTTTTTTTGTATGCACTTTGGCGAACTGACAACTGTTAAAAATAGATTAACAGACTGTTAGCGTTTTGGAAACCGGGGGTAAGTCTCCGTAACCAGTTTTACTGGTAATTAAATCTGGTAATTAAATCTAGTTTATGATATTAAATCTAATTATGGTAATTAAATCTAATTTTTTGAGTAAATAAAATCGCGTTTTTACTGAAAAAAATAGCTCGTTGTGGCGGTTCTGAATATCTATGAATAAAAAAATTATTTACTTCGAAATATCACGTTTATTCATACATTATATGACGAAGTATAAAAATCGTCGTCAAAAATTAAACCCAATATAGATATACCCCGTATACCTTAGTATGTTACACCGAGCGAAGGAAAATTCCAATCTTGAATGTAAAATTGAATGTTGACTACTCGTACTGGCCAAGTACGTTTAGGAGTCGCGCATTGAGGATTCCGTACTTTCAAACATCATTTGTTTACAGATAAATATGAAACTAAATATAATAGTAGTTAATAACTTTTACTTGTAGATGAAATAACATGATATTATTTTTATGGATATATTTAATGAAGTGTTTTTATCTTTCTATTTGGTATTTGACTCTTGTGCGATAATCTCTCGAAGTTTGACGTTTTAAAGCATGAACAATGTAGGTATATAAATAATTAACAATATATAAAATAAAGCCTCCACCAATCCGGACTTGGCCCCCGTAGGATTTCCTAGTGCGAGGCTAGAAGCAATGTATGTGCTGGTATATAAATGTTTGTTTCTTTCATTATTCCCCTAGTCATCTTACTAAACTCAGTGACGGTTAGCTCTTGCATAAGGAACCCTGAAAATCACTCCACTGCAGTTCACTCGGCATGTCGACTCGGATTCGCTTATGATAACTTCACATTTTCTATTATTTCCTCGCCTTGACTTCCTTTAGATTTATTTCGCTCGTGGTAACCACTACTGATTTGACTCCCTTATTGGTCTAGCGGTGTCTCGACAGACTACCGTGAGAGAAGTCGTAGGTTAGATTCCAACGTTTTCCGTTTTCTGTAATGCCCTCTCCTGGTTATCATTGCACATGCTATCTTGGGAAAAACTGTATTAGGGAGGGGTAGGCAGAACCCAGTTCAGACTACAGTTTTGAAAAAAATGGGGCGCCAAAAAAATGTATTGGGTCACCAAAATCACTTCAGTTAAGCATAGTCAACTTATGTCAGTACGAAAAGTTATAATACTTCGTTTCCGGTACGGTTTTCAGTACGAAAAGTTAAAACAATACTAAGGGTAGAGCGTCTTATGGTCGGCGCCGGTCAACTCAATTATCCTTTTAAATGTTTACGCATATCGGCGGACAGCTCCTTATGGTCGGTACGTTTAACTTATGAATAATAATAATAAAAATGTTTACTTGAACTCATGCAGTTTATATTTATGTATCAAGATTATAAATACTTACTCTGTAAGATTAGTTTCTCCGGGACATTTAATAATGTGGTAACACGAAAAGTAACACATATTAATAGAAAACATTTTTCAACGTCACAGTACTTTCTACCATTCTGAATTTTGATTCACACTTCTGAGCAAAGGGGGACATTGAATTAAATTCAATGCTTAATGTAAACAATATGATAAACTCACCTTTGTAATGTCCTGTTACATGTCTTGTGTGCATTAAATAACAATAATAATACTAAACAAATAATAATAAGCAATATACTATTAAAAATGTAATGAACGAACGATCGTTCGTTGATTCATCATCAACCCATTTATGTCCCCACTAAGGGGCACGGGTCTCTTCCCTGGGAAGGTATAGGCCATACTCCACCACGGGGGCCAAGTCCGGATTGGTGGAGGCTTACTTAGGCTTACTTAGGTCTTACTGTCAGTAGTTTTCAAGCCGCCCTAAGGCCTCTGACTTGGCTTAACGACTGCCATCTATCGACGGCAGCCGGCACCAACTGCTTAACGTGCCTTGCGAGGCCTTAATCTTAGTGATCGTTTAAGATGACTCAGGCAGCCCAGGCTACGAGCGATTCGTTCCTTGATTAATTCCTTTTAATTACCACAGTATTTAAGAATTTTTTTATTCACCCTCCATTGATTGTTGCTTCGTAATTGGAAAAAATTGTGACACCCGCCGATGTATTTTCGAAATAATAATAATATCAACATATCGTCCCGAAGGTCGGCCAATTAAAACTTCTGTAATGTAAGCAACATAAATGTGGGCGAATCGGAGAGTTTATTTGTTTTATAAGACCTCCTACGTGACAATATTAAAATATTCCAAGAGTTTTCTAGGCTGGTACTTACACGATACAGATATTATTTTATTTTCTCTTGGTTATATACACACTAATGAACCCGATAGATGTTGTTCTGGTGTAAGTACGAATATTGTTTTCTAATTAGTATCTTCAACATAAAAATTAATACCTATTTCTCTTTGTCAATCTTTTTTAAACGACATTCTTTTTTTTATATTTTTAGATCTTATCCATGAAGTAGGAAACCGTTGAGATTTTCCGTTTAGTGAAATAAATTTTTGATTGAACATTTCTGCCGCGAATAAAATTTATTTTTACTTTTTATAGCAATGTGCACTCGAAAGCAATGAATCTTAACACTTAACTCGTCACTTAAAGAAACTTTGAAATTCCGGAAACTAAAAATCTTAATAAAATAAATTTAATATTATCAGTGTGGTCTATACACCCACTTAATAAATAACAGATTAGAAACAAACGCAGAAACCAATGCAGTAATTTCGTAATTCCATATTCCAAAGACTCCCTTTTTCAATTTTGATTTTATGACATAACTTTACAATGACTAAGAGCATTAAATACGTTAATTTAAATAGTAGTAGTTTAATTGTCTATTAAAGACAATTAATTTAATTATGATAGCATTATGAGTTTCCGAGATTTTCAGGTAACTGACCCGGATTCTTTGCTCTCGAGTGTTGTAAGATTGTATTGTTGTAACCTTTTCTAACCATTCTTATTCATATTGCAATACAATATTATGTCATATAGCTTTATCTCTATTATCTTCGTGTTTGTCCATTATCTATTATTAAGACTTTAATTACATCAACAGGTGCTTTTATGAACCCCTATTCCCAAATAAAATTTTATTGAGGTCTGAGGTAAAATTTTATCCAATTCTAATTGATTCGGCCGCAATGAAAATCATCGGGAATGGTTGCAATCCGTTTTAATTGAATTTTGTAATGGTCAATCATCGTAATATTGGTATCCAATCGGTAACCGCTTTAGAGGAAGAGTTAGAAATTATTTGTATATTGCATTGGATCGGTCCATTAATCGTAGTCATTAATTCTCCTCTACATATTAACATTAACAATAATGCTTAAGAAACAATCACACAACAATGTAATCGGCTATGTAAGTTGTTACCTTAGCTATTAATATTAATATCTTAATTTATAAGAGCAACCACTCTGGAAGCACTATTAATCTCACATGGAAGATTTAGCTTCCAGAGCTAGAAAATAAAGATTGTAAAATTTTTGTCTTCCGAAATAAACTTCGTATAAAATATTATAGCACACACCCCCCGGTTTCTAGAACGCTAACAGTCTTTTAATCTACTGTTAACAGCTGTCAGTCGTTTTTTTATGTACGCATTTTTGACAACTGACAGCTGTTAACCATAGATTAACAGACTGTTAGCGTTCGAGAAACTGGGGGACATGCGCATAATTGCTTTTTTAAATTTATGATAATAAAATAATAAAGAGCTCAGTCTTTTAAGGAAAAATGTACATTCATAAAATATTTGAGTGTTTTTTGCAAGTTCGTAATAAACCATAATATATAACGGATGTAATTGCGATTATTAACAAAAATAAAAAATAAAATAAGTGTGGAAATATATTCATTGCATGTTGATACACAAGCATTGAACATTTTTAGTTAACTTGATTAACCCCTGGCTTCTCGAACACTAAGTCTGTTAATCGTTTTTTTGTATGCACTTTTAACAACTGTCAGCTGTTAACAATAGATTAACAGGCTGTTAGTTTTTGAGAAACCGCGGGCTAATGTCTCGATAACTCTATTACTTTTTTGATATTCTGCAGCAAAATTTTAGAATTTTTATTTATAAAATTATAGAATTTAAAATAAGAGAAAATGTTGTTTCTTCGCACATATGTAATTCACATTGAGCATAGTCGATGTCGACTGTCCGACTCGGCAATTCAGAGTGACGAAATACGTTGTACATTTCAATACCCCCATTTGTTTATCTGTCATAACTTTGTCCGCCAGACGAATGATCGCTTAAGCAATCCGAGGAAATTCCCTAGACCCCAATCATTTATTTGGAGTTTTCTCCAATAACATCCCACAAAAGGACGTCTTGACCAATTCATCTTGTAGAAATACCACGTGATTTTCTTGGAAAAAAGGCTAAGGGCCGGTTTCCGGGTTGAGAATTTTCCCTAAGTAACTACTTTTATACGTAACGTTCTGTCACGCTCTTTTATGAGAAATTTGACGAGACAGCGCTACAGTTAAGTAGTTACTTAGTGAAATTCTCAATTCAGAAACCGGCGCAAAGACTACCTGCAAAAAAGGCAAAGAATACCTATCGTGATGACTTTAAAAAAACAGTTACATTGACGACAAAATCATCAACAACCCTCGTCTATAATCCATTTATCTATACTTGGCATTTTTTTGGACTTTAAACGACACTGAATTAAAAATCTTTAGCGGTAGAAAATTCGATACCGCTTGCAAATTTAGTACTAGCTAGCACTAAATTTGTAAACTGTTTCGAGTTTTCTACTGCTAATGCCCATAAATGGATTATAAATGTAACATCTACCCTAATTTTTTCAGTTTCCTTTGTTGGCATACGTTCGGATGGTCTTTACACGGAATTTCACCGCACTTCTGTGTCCAGACGCCCCCAGAGAAGTGTGAACAAATGGCACACGATGGAACCGTGACAAATTGCGGAGGCGGACATAGCCAATCTCTCGTCACTGGCGGCTAGACTTTTATTATCTGAGCTGTTCGCACCATTTGTTACATCGTACTACTTGCCATTGTTATGTAACGGGACTGAGGACGTCGCCCGAGAATGGAGGCAGGGAATGCTTCAAGCAGGGACTCTTGATTGATTGATTTATAGGTACGGTCGACAGATCATCAACCTTTACACGCGCCTACTCTACTCGGTTGCGTACGTGACGGGCGATATTGCAACTAATACATAAAGTTGAAACTTTAAAAAACCAATGTCGACCTTTAAATTTCAAATATTACTCAAATATTAAATATTATTAAATATTATTATTTTTAATTTAATGAAGTAATGATGTAATTTATTTATATGGTGGTATTGTAAAACACATGTGATGAATAAACACTTACATTCTGTGTACAGATATTAGAAACTCACATCGAAAATATTACTCTGTAAATAACTAACTTAGCTGTCTAAGAAAATCTGTTCTAGGTCTGAGGGATTAACTCTTCGGGTAAATTTACCCAAATAACTATCACGACTTCTTTGACTTTGAGTTTGACTCTGACTTTGAGTCAAATAACTTAGACCATAGAGGCCACAATGGATAACTGTGACACCGGTGATGAGTGATGACGTGACACCAACGTGACATTGAGGATATTGACATTGTAGTATGGTGACATCAACATAAACGATGTCTATGTATTATACGCTCACAGTAGTGTTTGTGTGACATATATTCGTAGTGTTTAGTTAGCAATAAGTTTTACTTAAAATACATTGTTTCGTGGCTAAGCGCGACTCTTCATATTCGGAGGTGAACCAATAAACATGTGAACATAAACCTGCATTTTACCTCAAGAACCCCTTCAGATCAGCGACCCAAGTATCATCATATTTCATGGCGACCGTGACACGTCTTTCCTGCGAGTCTACTACGAAGAAAGAAGACTGAAAGACCGAAAATATCAAGCACGAAAATGTCAAATCTCTACGGAACCTTTATAAAATCTCTATAAGAAGACAGAAGAATCGGCTGCTAACCACAATTTTTGAAGATTAAGCAAAATTAAGCCTGATACCCTACCCAATAAGAAGAACGAAGCGTACGAGTCACGGATGGAGTCCAGGGAATAGCCCGGCCCAATAAGTAGCAGGAGTCCAGTGTATAGCCCGGCCCACTATCCAGAGCATCGCAACGCCGAGCACCATGGACCGAGGAGTCATCGCGCGACGTCACCGTGTCATCGGCCGCGACAGCCAGCGTCAGCGGAATTCGCCGGCCCGGGTGAACGCCGAGCCGTGTAAATAGGGTATTTGATTTTTTTTTGTCTTTTATTTCTTGGGTTATTTCAAAATCATTATTGTAACGCCTAGTGTCACAAGTATAGTCATTTAATCCTAGTAGAACATTTTTCGTAGTATTTTCATAATCACGTAGAGTAACCAGCACCTAAGCTTAGTACCTATCATCAATACGATGCATTCCAAGGTAAATGGCCGCGGAATCGCCACTAGGTCAAGCAGAAAATACCGACTAGCGATACCTATTTTTTTAATGATGCAATCGAAATTCGTCCACTGTTTTAAGACGATAAATTAAGTTAGTAAATTACGTTTAAATCCGATGATAAATCGATTAGCAAATTATTTTATTTATAACAAAAAAGGGGTTTGAATACGGTACATAGTTACGTGTTTAGGCTTAAAAATAATTTTGTTACAAAATATTTTTTTTCACCACCCCGAGGGTGAAGGGAGTTTAAGGGGGAGATGTAGTATGGTGACATCAACATAAACGATGTCAATGTATTATACGCTCACAGTAGTGTTTGTGTGACATATATTCGTAGTGTTTAGTTAGCAATAAGTTTTACTTAAAATACATTGTTTCGTGGCTAAGCGCGACACTTCATATTCGGAGGTGAACCAATAAACATGTGATAAACCTGCATTTTACCTCAAGAACCCCTTCAGATCAGCGACCCAAGTATCATCATATTTCAACATGTTTACTTAGCAACGCCATTACATAACAATTAATTAATTCATATTTACATTGAAAATACTCGATAATCCGAATTTTCCACTAATTTTGTACGCTCTTCAATTTGTTGTATATTTCGTTCGAGTCGACTCGATAGATCTATCTTAGACCGATACGAAATTATTAATGTAGATTATTTATTAGACAGGGTCTGTTTCGCAATCTGCAGATAAAGTTCCGGATAAGCTATCCGCAACCAAGGATGCCGTTTATTCTAAATTTGAAGCCATAAACGCAATAATTATAGGAAAAATTATTTAAATTTAGAACAAACGGCAGCCCTGGTTGCGGATAGCTTAGAGTGCGACAAGTGAGTCGTGGCTCAAGCCTTTGGCGGGAAATTTAAAAATCTTTTAGTTGATAACCCTGCATCTATATGCCATAAACCATCTTGATACTTTTGCTTAAATTGATTATTTGTTTAATTAGTTTGGAGTCTCCAATGAATTTTGTCCAAACATAAATAAATATAAGCAAAACGAAAACATTAACTACATCAAAACCAACATTTCCACTCCACCAAAAACAGGGATAATAAAGATCATCATCATCATCATCATCAACCCATCATGTCCCCACCGAGGGGCACGGGCCTCTACCCTGAGGAAGGTATAAAATAAATAGATAATAAAGATGCACCACATAAACTTATAAACATTTATTAATGCTGAACCATAATCAAAATCTGATTCATATCTTTTTTCTCAACATCTTTGATTTCTTTGACTAAGTCTTCGATCTGACGTTTAACATTTTCGTCATCCGACAGACCTTACAACAAGAAATAATTCATGTTTGCTTTAAAACATTATTACTCGTATGTACATACTAAAACATAGGTAAAATTATGTTGAATAGAAACAAAAGTTTTTTTGTTGTTTAAATCTAGGACGAGTATCAAACTGTGTACGAGCAGAGGAGAGCGTGTGCAACTCAACTCTGTCGCACAGAAGATGTTGTAGGTTGGAGAGCGGTGGTAGTTGAAGAAAGTAGTATATGGATTTTAGGTTTTCATGTTTTATTTCTCACTGTGCACAGTTACATGTTTGCTGACGTATGATGTTATTGAGAGGCAAAAGCAAACTATTACATTGTTGAAGACGTAAGATGTTACTGAGAGGCAAAAGCCAACTGTCTGGCGCGGGCAACAAGCCCGTGAGCTCGGCTGTGCGCGGTGCACAGTCAGCAATACGGCGACCTAGAAAGATGTACGGTGCTAGCCCGTACATACTGCCGAATACATAAGAAGAAGAGAAGAATTTAAGATTACATTGAAGATCTAATTAACTTAAAATACTTCACAATGTTGTGTTATGTTGAAACTTAAAATGTTAAGAGTATTGCGTAATGCTTACTAGGTAGTTGTTGGTTACTTGACACTTGATTGCAATTATTGTTACATTGTTTTCATTAAATGAAATCTGAGTTAGTCCCCAGGGCGTACCTACTTGTTTGCGCTGAGTTGTAAATTACTAGGTATATGAATGTTATCGCGCAGATTGATAGACCTAAAAGAATGTACATGTACAGTGCATCCTGCCTATCAAAACAAAAATACTTAAGGTGAAACAGACTAAATGTTATGAAAAATATACGACTTTAACAGCAGCAAATGTTGTAAAAGAAATGTAAAAAAATAAAATGTAAAAAAATATAGTCTTGTGTAAATTGAAAAAAAAAATATTAGGTTTCTTTCACTGCTGATCCACGTTTGGTGCTGCATGCTTGTTGTTTGAGGACTATCCGATGTTCTCATCACCGCCTGATTATGTTTCTTGAATGCACAGCAGTATACCATCTTTGGGTATGTGCATGACGAAGTTTTTTGACGTGACCACCACGATCCTGATGTTTGAGCCTTGCACTCGGTCGGCGAAACGTCTTCCGTCGACTGTTGAGTTCTATTCCCTGGTTGTAAGGCAGCGAACAGACTCCACGATGTTGGTTGTTTGCGCTGTATGTGCGCTATGTTGTTTTCCACTCCATGTTCCGCAGCGAAGATTGTTTGTTTGTTGGGGTGCTGTGTACACCAATGTTTGTCTCCACTCCATGTTCGGCAGCGAAGATTGTTTCTGTGTTGCGGTGCTGTATGCACCAATGTTGTTCTCCACTGCATGTTCGGCAGCGATGAATGTTTGTTTGTTACGGTGTTGTTTACACCAATGTTGGTCTCCACTCCATGTTTGGCAGCGAAGATTGTTTGTTTGTTGGGGTGCAGTGTACACCAATGTTGGTCTCCACTCCGTATCTGGTAGTGAGGCGTATGTTATGTTTTGTTATGTTATGTTGTTCCTCACCCCATGACCGGTAGCCGAGATGCAATGTTGTGGTGCACTGTTTGCACCAATGTTAGTTGCTGAGGTACCTCTTTCCGTTTTAGCAGCGAAAATACCTCCGCCGGCAGGACTCTCCTACCGATGTTGTTGTGTAGGTCCACTCCTGGTTGTAAGGCAGTGAGTAGCCCGTAGATGTTGTTGGTGGCGAAACGTCTTTCGCCAGATGTCCCCGTAGGCTCCCTTCGTCGTTCAAAGTTCACTCTACGCTCGCTGTCGCGATGATGTTCCGATGTTGTAACTTGATGCGTGACCTCATTTCGCCTTGCAGCTCCGTGGCGTCGATGTTAGCACACGTTGTTTGTTGTTTCCACCACCGCCGATGATGTCGTCTGTCTCACGCTGAGGGCGCCGCAGATTCACAGGCGCTGGTTGTTTGGATGCCCGAAGATGGTCGCGAGCATCCGGCTCGAAGGACCAAAATGTACGAGCAGAGGAGAGCGTGTGCAACTCAACTCTGTCGCACAGAAGATGTTGTAGGTTGGAGAGCGGTGGTAGTTGAAAAAAGAAGTATATGGATTTTAGGTTTTCATGTTTTATTTCTCACTGTGCACAGTTACATGTTTGTTGACGTATGATGTTATTGAGAGGCAAAAGCCAACTATTACATTGTTGAAGACGTAAGATGCAAAATGTACGAGCAGAGGAGAGCGTGTGCAACTCAACTCTGTCGCACAGAAGATGTTTTAGGTTGCATGGCGGTGGTGGATGAAGAAAGTAGAATGAAGATGTTAGGTTTTCATGTTTTACTTGTTACTGTGCACAGTTACTACATGTTTGATGTTATTAAGAGGCAAAAGCCAACTATTAAGTTGTTGAAGACGTAAGATGTTACTGAGAGGCAAAAGCCAACTATTACATTGTTGAAGACGTAAGATGTTACTGAGAGGCAAAAGCCAACTGTCTGGCGCGGGCAACAAGCCCGTGAGCTCGGCTGTGCGCGGTGCACAGTCAGCAATACGGCGACCTTGAAAGATGTACGAAGCTAGCCCGTACATACTGCCGAATACATAAGAAGAAGAGAAGAATTTAAGATTACATTGAAGATCTAATTAACTTAAAATACTTCACAATGTTGTGTTATGTTGAAACTTAAAATGTTAAGAGTATTGCGTAATGCTTACTAGGTAGTTGTTGGTTACTTGACACTTGATTGCAATTATTGTTACATTGTTTTCATTAAATGAAATCTGAGTTAGTCCCCAGGGCTTACCTACTTGTTTGCGCTGAGTTGTAAATTACTAGGTATATGAATGTTATCGCGCAGATTGATAGACCAAAAAGAATGTACATGTTCAGTGCATCCTGCCTATCAAAACAAAAATACTTAAGAAGAAGAGAAGAATTTAAGATTTGTTTTTGTTTTGGGCTGTACTACTTGCAGCTGAAATACCTAAGTTTGACAGTCAGAGTGTGGCCATATGAAGAATTCAAAATAAATCGCGTCCCAGGACTCGCTTGTCAGACTCTATCTGGAACTTTATTTGAACATTGTGAAACAGGGCCCTTAGCCCCTGTTTCACAAAGTTCAAATGTACTTTCCTATTTTAAATATACGACCCTTTAAATCTGAAAATATGTCAATGATGTCCAATCGAGGTCACAATAATAATACGATGAATAATTAATGTTTCTTATACACGGCGTCATCTACTTACCATTCGTTTGCATACATTATGTCCTCATTCGAGAAGCCACAGATTGGAACCAAGAACGTTTAGAACATTAGTTAGAAAGGTAGGTAGCAAAACTTTATAATTTCTTGGAAAAAAGTTTCGAACCCTATAGGTATCTACAAGTTGTTCAATAATAAATTGACATTTGCACAACTGAGTCACCTATTGTTATTGTTGTGGTTGTTACACTTTATTGCAAAAAAAAAATACTCATATCTGTAATATGTAAAAAAAAACATGGATAAAGCTCTGAAGCCATTTGTAAGGATCAAAATAAGTCGTCTTCCAGAGGGAATCAAACCTTCTTCAGTTAAACGTTTTACAACTGAATCGGTAGTTTCAGAAAGAACATTAGTCACAATCTGCTTTCTTTTCAGGAGACATAAAAAACTGACCCCTCAGTGGGACTAATGTTGTTTCTGCGTCTACTGAGACGTAGTACGTACACGTGGTTCAACTGATATTCATTAGACTAATGTACTTTCTATAGGGATCTGTAGATCTACCCTCAAGGATACCATAGACAACAATAAGTCAATCACACAAAATTTGGACTAATGTTCTTTCTGAAACTACCGATTCAACTAGACCAAGTAGGTATAACTAATGGTCGTAAATGATGCAGTATTTTTTTTGCGTAAACGTAAATGATGCAGTATGAGTTTTTTGCGAATAAAGAGGAAACGATTGGATTGTATATCAAGGTAAACCTTAATTCAAACAAAACTTACTGTATAAGACAACTGTTTTGTTTCAATCGCAATTTTTAGAACAGGCAATACATACAGTACCAAGATATTATGAGATTATAGCAACGTGTATTATTTCACGCATGGGGAGAGGTATTTTAACAAGGAGCTCCGACTCGCAGAATAAACCTCTTCCACCTAAGAATATTCCTTCCCCCAAAGGGTTAGTGGTGAATTATGTTTGCCAAAAAACGTAAGATAACGTAACGTAGGTACTCCTCGTACCGTTTACTAAGTTATATCTTCTTATCCTATAACGAGATAAGATTGACAAGGACGAAGTTACATGTCACACCAAACTCTGTGTTAAATTAATGTTAAACGCAGTTCAATCTCATTACTTTTGTGATCGGGTTTAACCTCCTCAGTCCTACAAAAATAAAAAAAGTTTGTTGAAAATAACAATTGTTTTAAATTCTTATTTTCAAGGTCAGGAGTAAAGAGGTTGCGGAAAGAAGTGCGATGTTAACACGGTGTTTTCTTTTAAACAGCAACCTGAATAGCTTCTAGAGAGCGATTCAATAACTTATAATTAGTCAAACTTGCCACGCAATCTACAGAGAAAAATACCTACTATAGGTAGGTACACTCATTATCATTTTGTCCGTCGTTCACCAAAGAGTTATCCTTTATACCTGTATGGAGTTTCAGCAACTCATTTAAAACTATAGAAGTTTTTGTTTCAGTAGTAGCGAGTTATCACCAAACTTATTTTTTAATCTGCTTAGGTACAGTCTATTCAATCGAAGGCAAATTTAGGCCAACAGATCAATCAGCCGATACTACTTTCATGGACCTAGATTCATCATCATCATCATCATCAGGCTATATTAGTCCACTGCTGGACATAGCCCTCCCCTAATGAGCGCCATAGCGCCCTGTCTTCAGCTTGCCGCATCCAGCATCTGCCTGCAGTCCTTCGCAGATCGTCATCCCACCTAATAATTATGATAATGCATTGTAGAACTACTATTGTGACTACTATTTCGTTTCATTGCCGCTTCAAATCTACGCGCGCTCACATATCGAACAATCTAAGCGTCAATGGTATAAAAAAACACGTCGCGTGACCTAATCGTCTATCTATCATTGTACTATACTCGTAATACACTAACAGAATCGTGGGCCTGGTGCTAGGCCTTCAAATCCTTGCACTTATTTCTACCTTGACTATCCACACATGCAGCCGCTGCAAGCCATCTGCCTAAGATCGTAAATTCGCCTAGCGAATGATTGGGCAAGTGCCTTGGCCTAGAGTTATTTGTTTGTCTGTATCCAACATTATTCGAAGGCACGCAAGGCTTTTCTCCTGGAGCGCTGGTAGCGAAGCGGTAAAAGGCCGGCCTCCCATTCTGGAGGTCGTGTGTCCAGATCCTGGTATGTACCAATAACTGTGAAAGAAAACATCGTGAAATTACCCAGCCGCAATAAGAACCCGTGGTAATTAAGCCGGTACTTTCTCTGTAGGCTTATGCCTTACAGCAGGACGTATAGGACGTATTATAATTCATATGATACATATTTTCATATGATACAATGATACATGAACCGAATGTATCAACGTTCAGTTCATTCGTTTTGTCAGTACCGGGCATTAGCTACATCTACATCGCCGCGTTGAAATATCGCTTGCCTAATTTGACGAGCGTAAACCAAGAGCCTAATCCCCATCTTAGCGGAGCGTGGCTCAGATATATTGCTGCGGCTTAACCTCTTCTCTGACGAAATCTTACGTACACTTACTTTGCATAATGTAACAAGGACCTACTGTGATTAGATGACTTAATAGTGATTTCAGTAGAAACTTCAAGGAGCCATTTTAGGCACATTTTACAAATTATGTACAATCTAGAGCAGAAGAGAGACATTGATCATTGACAAGACCGAAGAATTATGAATGAACTTAATTAATTAAAACCATTCATTAGGTTTCAAAACCAGATTCATTAATGTTAAGTATAATTGTCTCTTCGGTTTTCTTCAAAAAAGACGAGAAGTCAGTCCTCAGTGAAATGCTTAATCCAGCAGCCGTGGTAAGTAATCAGTATGAAATTTTCCTTTCTTTTTCTTTTTACTAATTTTCATATTCTTCCTTTCATCCATTCCTCAATTGTCCCATTCTCCTTCAAATTCTACAAAATTCTATCAAAATGTAATCAAAATCGGTCGGTAAACACCAAATTTAGTATATTTGTATGAGAGAGAGTAATTAATTAGTAGGTAGGCCACCCTGTATATATATACAAGAATTGCTCATTTAAAGAGATTAGATTAGATAGATAGATAGATAAGTATATTTAAGATGATTCGAGAAAATATGGCGAGAGTGGAGTTTTTCCCTTCCTTTTTCTCCACTAAATTCGGCCCCAAGGCAGCGCCTAACATCATAAGTATATACATTGACATTCAACAAACAGAATTTGATTATAGTCTTAAGATCTAAATTAGTTTGATGATTTATGTCCATAACTATAAGGGTGACATTGGCAATTTTTGTACAAAACCCTTTCAAATAAAGATTATAAAAAAAATAAAAAATAAACAAACAGAATGTGAATTCTTAACGTTGAAATACATTTCTGATTTCTATTTTATCTATTTCTTCTATTTCGTCACCTTTATACTCAATACAGAGACAAACTTTATACTCAAGACAAAATTGCATGAATTTAGTATATTAATATTGACCTTTAGATGACTGACTGAGATGATGCGAGACAAGGTATGATAATTTTGTTAATAATCAAATTCAAAGTTACCCTGTAGATTCACAAGGATTAGAACTTGGTCTGATTCGTTTGACAAAATTACAAGTGAACAGAGACATTTAAAGTCAAAGGGATGTCACATCACAGTTAGGTGAGAGATTAATTTCTCTCTAAAGTCTCATTGTAATTGTATAAGATCAACTGGTAGTCTTCCCGTTAGACATCTGACAGCTTTGAACCTGTCTCAACTAGTCCAGTCATGTTTATGAATAGGGTACAGTCGTACTACGGACGTTTGTTGACAGGGTTTGGTAAAACAGATTAGGGATATTGGATTTTGTCTTCATTTACATCTCACTTTCTCGTAAGTACATACGACGCAAGAAAATTTTCTATCAACGTGGAAAAGATGGAAAAGATAGATAGATAAACGGTACATAAATAATTATGAAATAAACATGGATATATATACCAAACAATTTGTTATGTGTTGTCGACGAAATCTTTCAACATTTGGACAATATTTCATGTGTTTTGTTGTTTTTTTATATGTGACATACTTTCAAGATTGTAAGTATCAGATAGTTTTCAAATGAAAATGAGTAAGTAAAATAGCGTAAAAGCGACAACACAGAAAATAATATTATAATTTTTCCTCCTAATTTCAGGCATCTATTTTGCCAACGTGGTATTAACAAGCCATGTTATATTCACAGTGTGCCTTTTCACGTAGTTTAACATCGACAAACTAATAACGTTTGAGCTCAGCATTTAATTGCAATTCTCGTTTCACGCAGCTCCATAAAAACTACAAAAGCCTTTAATTAATTACGTTTCTAGAAATATTTTCGTAGCAAGTAATTACAGGCTTTAGCGGATTTAGAACGGATTGTAAGTTGATCTGTAAGTAAGTAAGTCGACTATAAAGTTAACTGGAAAGATAGATTTTATAATGAATCAATTACTTTTTTATCACACGTCTGTATGATAAAAAAACCCAAAGAACGGACATGATGCTATAACCCTGTGTTAACATGAATTTATAACAGAGGGTTTAAAACCAAGGCTATAGCTACATTTATAAATCACTAATTTAACTTTCGGTCGGGTTACGGCACCATAGACCACATTCACACAGTGCGGCAGATTATACAGAAGACCGAAGAGTATAATCGGCCCCTGTGCTTAGCGTTTGTGGACTATGAAAAGGCCTTTGACTCGGTCGAAACCTGGTCTGTTCTGGAATCTTTGCAGCGATGCCAAGTCGACTGGCGATACATCCAAGTGTTGAAAGGTCTATACAACGCCGCTACTATGGCCGTCCAAATCCAGAACCGGCAGTCTGAACCTATCCCCATACATCGTGGTGTGAGACAAGGGGATGTTATTTCCCCCAAATTGTTCACAAATGCTATGGAGGATATGTTTAAGACGCTGGACTGGAAGGGGTACGGCATTAATATTAGCGGCGAGTACCTTTCACACTTGCGGTTTGCAGACGATATTGTCATCATGGCGGAAACGCTGCAAGATTTACAACATATGCTGAGTAGCCTAGCTGATTCTTCCCAACGCATTGGTCTCCGGATGAACTTGGATAAAATCAAGATTATGTTCAATGAACACGTAAATCCGGAGCCAATTGCAGTTCAAGGCAGTACTCTCGAAGTTGTAAAGGAGTATGTTTACCTCGGGCAAACCATGCAGTTAGGTAAAAACAACTTCGAGAAAGAGGCCAATAGTTGAATTAGCAATAGTCGAGAATTCAGCTGGGCTGGGCAGCTTATGGGAAACTACGTCGAGTCTTCACATCGCCAATCCCACAGAGTCTAAAAACGAAAGTCTTCAATCAGTGCGTCCTACCCGTCATGACATACGGTGCCGAAACGTGGACACTCACGGTGGGGCTGATCCACAAATTTAAAGTCGCTCAGCGTGCTATGGAAAGGGCTATGCTCGGGGTTTCTCTGAAAGATCGAATTCGAAACGAAGTCATCCGACAGAGAACCAAAGTCACCGACATAGCCCACCGAATTAGCATGCTGAAGTGGCAGTGGGCCGGCCATATCACCCGAAGAACTGATAACCGATGGGGTAGAAGAGTTCTTGAGTGGAGACCGCGGATCGGTAAACGTAGTGTAGGACGTCCTCAGACTCGGTGGAGCGATGATCTTCGCAGGGCGGCTGGCAAGAGCTGGATGAGAGTAGCCGAGGACTGTGTTCAGTGGCGTGCAATGGGAGAGGCCTATGTCCAGCAGTGGACAACCATAGGCCGATGATGATGATGATGATGATGAATTTAACTAAAGCTAATTTTGAACTTTAACTAAATAAACTAATTTATAATAATTGTAATACAGTTACAACTTTATCATCCAAACGCAACAACTTCATCTTTATGTTATTGCTTATGCAATGTCCTGTTACATGTCTTATGTGCTAAAAGGTATAAAATAGCTTTTGATAAAAGTGGTAAAATTTTCTACAATATAATTCTACACAGTAAAATTACCTCGTTAATCCTCTGTTAAATAAAATTTGGTTGTATCGCTGGGTAGAATGAACCTCATCAAGCCCTTATACTTATTTGATTTATTTTATTTTATTTTGGCAACAGTTAATTACAAAAAATGTTTTTTTTAACTAATAGGCTGCAAAGTCTATTAGTATTTATGTTTGGATATTTTGGCATTATAAAAATTCCAAAATATACAAATATAAATATAATAATTTGGAATTTTAGCTTATAATTTCTAACAAGCGTAGGTTTAATTCACAATTAATCAATATTGGAAAATATTCTAGTGTTTATTCTAATTTGTAATTGTACCTTGTTTCTCAAAGTTTAGCCTTAGATGCGTTTAAGGAGTTATGAAAAATATCTATATATACTAGTCAAAACAAAATAAGGGCCACTGACTCATTTCAACTATCGGGTCGTTTTTACAACTTTAAGGTGCTCTTAAGTGGCTAATTCTTTTGTGTGGTTGTTACCATAAGTGTTAACAAATATATCGAGAGTATTACAAATGCATAATTTGTGAAATGGGTTAACTTTGACATTTTTTTGTAACCACTTAAATTTACCCACATTTGAAGCTGCATTTTAAAGTCATTCAAAGTGTGGATTTATTCGTGTACACATAAACTTTTGCTAAATTAGTGCCTAAATAAACATTGGCTTACAAAATGCCGAGAATTCGAAGACATATGGACCTGGAAACCACAACTACAGCAATAACATTGATCCAAGAGGGCCATTCACAGCGTTCTGTGGCTTTGCAGCTAGGATATTCTCATCGAGCCATCCAGAATGCTTGGAACCGTTTTCAAGCAACTGGCAGTCTATCCAGAAGACGGGGATCTGGTAGAAATCGAGTAACTAGCTCACAGGAAGACCGTTACATACGCTTGACTGCGCGCAGAGAGCGATTTGTTACTGCACGCTCCCTACAAAACCGCTTGCGCCAGACCACTGGAACCCGCGTTAGTGACCAAACTAACAGAAATCGGTTGCATATAGACCAGCAGTTTTCTAGATGTGTATTGCGGATTTCATTAACAAACGCGCATCGTGCAAACCGATTATCATTCGCAAGGCAGCACCAGGACTGGAACATAAATTATTGGTGCACAGTATTGCTCAGTGATGAGAGCAAAGTGAAAGTTTTTAGTGATGGTCGTCGCATAAGGGTGTGGAGAAGAGAAGGTGAGCGATTTTCCGATGCCTGTATCTACGAAAGTGATAGATTTGGGGGTCCCAACGTAGTGGTGTGGGGTGGAATTTCTCTAACTGGTCTAACGGAGCTCGCTATTATCAACGAAGGCACGATAACGGCTCAACGATATATTGAGGAGGTCATAAGGCCCCATGTGATGTCGTATGCAGAAAGATTTGGTGCAAGTTTTAAGTTAATGGACGACAACGCCCATGCCCATGCAGCTAGAGCCACCAGAGACGTTCTAAACGAGGCTGGTATACAGGTCTTGCCGTGGCCTGCCATCAGTCCGGACCTCAACTCAATCGAGCACATGTGGGATTTGTTAAACAGAAGCGTCCGCGATGCAAACCAACCGGTGCATAATGAAAGACAGCTCATCAACGTGCTTAAATCAAGCTGGGAACAAATTCCACAAGAGACAGTGCGCCACCTGGTGGAGAGTATGCCTTTCAGGCTTCAAGAATGTGTTGGGAAACGGAAAGGACACACACGACACTGAAAAAAAGGGAAAAGCAAAAAAAAAAATCGTTTTGTTTTAATTTTGACCTATCGTAACAATAACGATAATTTAACTAAAAATGCATATTTCGCAAAAAAAAATTACAAATGTTCTTTTTCTAATAAAATGTTCCTTATTTAGAGTTTTTTTAATTACCGATTGATCAACCCCTTAAAATAAATCATACATCAACTATTAAACAAATTACATCTTTTATAATACGAAAAATACATGGTGGCCCTTATTTTGTTTTGACTAGTATATGTGCATACCTCGGCCAGAGAATAAGTCTGGCCATCCAAAGGGGGCATGTTGCCAGGATTCTGGGCTCTCTGCCGCGGGTCACCGACGTGGGGCAAGTTTACTATATATGTAGAAATTACTTTATATTAGTTTTATTAAGTATTATTTATTTTAATAGTTTATAGATTAGTTTAATAAAGTCTTATTTATGGTTGTAGTCCAATGTAATTAATATTTTATAATTATAAATCTATGAAAAGTTATTTTTGTAAATATTCAGTGCGTGGTAAATGAAAGAGTTACGAGTTATTCTTGTGCAAGCGGCGTGGAGCGGAGACGTATTCGTATGTTATGGAAAACGGGTAGGCTTATACTTATATAACACTTTTGTTTCTTTTTTTCTTTTTATTCTACGTCTTATACAGTTGCTAAACGCGAGTAACTCATGTAGGATAAGAAAAAACAACCCGATCTATCCACGGATTTGACTATTTCAGTTCTACCGACAGAGAGCGCTTGGCTGACATCCAAGAATGTGCCGAGTTTATATCAAATCAATCAGTTTGTACCTACGTGCATCGAAGTATTTGTTGTGTGAATGATTTAAATAAGCGGAGGGATAATTCAATCCCTACCATCAAACAAAAATGTTGCGGATAAACTTTGACTCAATGGCCTCAGTCTGTGTTTTTTCTATGTCGGTAATGTCCTAGCCTTGTTACCATTACAGGATATTGTAGCTTAGGACCAGGGGTGCAATTACGTAAGACACCCCCTGTATGGAGTTGTCTGATTTAGCCCTTTTGTTCCCGGTATATCACACCACCTTATGTCACACTGTTACATTCTGGGACTTTTTGTCCCAGTAGGTATCTCATACTCCTAATCCGAACTGTCATACACATTCTTATTTTGACTCTTTCGAGTTGTCTAAATGCTTAACCCGATAGAGTGGAAAGTTACGTAATATAAGGCCAGGTCAAGTGATTCTATCAAGAAATCAAAAATTTATTTCAACGTAAAGAATTTACATTCTGTTTGTTGAATGTCAATGTACATACACTTATGTATAATGTTAGCCGTGTTATTGTGTGGTAGTTATTACAGGATTGTGATAGCGAAGAGTAGGATAAAACAGAACAACTGGCGCTGCCTGCTGCGACTAATTAATGTTCTATGAAGCGAAAGATGTTTGTTAGGATCTTGGCAAATGGCAAACCGTGGCCCCTTCCTATCTCTCGTAACATAAATCGTAATATAAAATATTGATTAAAAGGAAATAAATCAACACCAGCATTGTTACGTCTTTCGCGACACTAGACTTGATTCTACCTAATGGTAAGGCTGACCCCCCGGTTTCCCGTACGCTAAAAATATGTTAATCTGCTGTTAACAGCTGACAAATGTTATTTTCGTATTCAATTTGGCCAATTGATCTAATCACTAGCTGTTAACAGTAGATTAACAGATTATAACTGATTGTAACAAAAAAACCGGGGGTAAGTGTGTTTTGTTCAACGGAATTTTAACGATTTTCACCATTTGGCTTTACCTACAAAGACTTGCACTACTTACTGCCTTTAAAATGTAACTTAAGTTGCCATCCACGTCATTTTTTATGAAGAATTTATCGGTATTGAGTCTCGTCATCATCTAAGAGGGGCAAGTCGGCTGTAACTTCACTTAACATACAAAACCAAATATTTTCATAATATGTACGTGAGTGTTAACATGGCAATGTATGAATGATTCGCTTACAGTATGTTTATTTATTGTAATTTTTCTCACTTCATACGTGCGAAGTGATGATTTCCTCATTGTATTACTTGTACTCATAATATACATGGTATTGTTTGTGCGTTATCTGTCAGTAATACAGTTTTTCACGAAACCATTATATTAGCTGATCTAATTAGGTGAGTATAAATACATGGCAAGGCAAGAGACTTGGCACCGAGCTGTTTAAATCACCATAACATTGCTCTGACTTGTCGACTAATTAATACCCTGTAATAAAGCAGGCTCTCGGGATTTCCGAATTGAAAGGAAGTAAACCAATATACCTAGTAATTTGGTGTTTTTAACATGTCGAAATTCCTCGTCCGATTACTTATTACAGAAATAGAATGTAGGCTCATCTTCCACCGTACTTCATTAAAACGGGTCATGAAATAAGTTTTCCACGGGAGAAAAGAATAACAACCCACGCAAAAGTATCGCGATGACTCTATCGAGGAGCAAATAAAGTGAGAGATGCGTAAACACCATCAACATTATTGTGGTACATAAAATCAGCAGCAACTGAATAGTAGCTACAATAGTTTGTTCGATTCTAACGCCTATTCTGTGAATGTTAAGAGCTATCCTGAGGTGGAAGGGACTATGCTTCATAACATATTCTGGTGCACAAATAAATCGTGCCTCTCTTTATTGACAAAAGGGGTGCGAAACTTGTCATGAATGTTATTGAGCTTTTAGCCTGACAAAATATTGTACAGAATACACTTCAAAGGGATATGGGTTTCAGGATAAAGTTTAGAGTATACGGTATTATTAATTTAGAACACCACGACTCCCTTAAAAAAAAATCGTAGTCGCTGTCTGTGGTTTCCCTGTTTCTACCACAGGCTATTTTTATACTGCTACTATTTATGAGGTGTTTTAAAAAAACGTGTTTTTTTAAAGGATACCGTTTCTGTACGAGGCTGCTGAAGTTGTTTTGGTCCATAAAACAGTCATGTTTACTTTGACAAAATATACTTCTAATTTCTATACTGCTACTAGAACATAAGGGGACCTTAAGCCTTTGGACCAGACATTTCCGGAGAGGATTGTGAGGTTAGGTAAGGTTAGGTAAGGTTTTTTTGTGTGCCTTAATTATTATTGTATCTGTGTCGTCAACGAACCATTTGGTGCATTTTATCCATGGGTATATAAATGCAAAATACTATATAATTCGATACACCCATTATAATAATATCAGGTATGTTTTCCAGTTCATTAGCTCATTGATGAACCAAAACATTGTGTGACAAAAAATAGCTAAATGGTGCTCTACTCTTTTGGTCAGTCCCAATATTATTGTGTTGAAAAACTATAGTAAACCGTCCGCCCAAATTTAACGACCACAATTACGACGCTTTCAGGCAAAGCTCATCAACATCAAACACAAAACCCGATTCTCGGTTGGCTTGCGTTTTCATTTCAACCTCTATAGCACCACTACATAACTACACTAAAAGGGTTATACAAGTATCAGGTGGTTTTAATCGTTCCTCAAATTTAGTGATCGACATCACAAAAAATGTTTAACCCAGATGAAGTTTTGAAACTTGGTGAAGCATCATAACTTCAAGAAGGGACACTAGTACTTGTGTGCAAATGCCCACTTATTTTGGATTTGATCGGGTTGCATTAGAGGCTCCAAAGATGGCGCCACCGGTCTTTTTTGAGCCAATTTTTCGTTTATATTTTGGCTCTGATTGGTCGAGCTGACCGCGAGTTTTTGTTTTGGCTTCTTGTCAATAATTTTCTGTGTGATGGAAGTTTCTATATAATAAAATACGTGAAAAATAAAGAAATTGATTAAATTGAGACTTTTCCGCATCAAGTTGTGCCCCCTGTGCTAGCAAGACCCAAGATTTTGCGGTGTATTATTGACCGGCCGGTCTAGGGACACTTTTCCTCCTAACCAACCTATGACGAATCTGGATGACCGCTGCCCTCCTGCTGCATGGTGGAGCTGAAGGTGTACTCTCGTTCGATGAAGAGGTAAGTGGGTTTTCTTGCTACGCAGTGTTGGTGTCACTTCTTGTTCCTTTTTTCCGTGTCCGCCATTATTGATAGGCTCAGGTAATTTCCTCTAAAAATAACTTAAAATTTAATATCCGTACGCAAGTACATCTGGTCGTGGCTATTTACACGCCACACCATAAGTTGGTCCTTCGAGTCGCATTTTCCAGTTAAATATTAAAATAATTTAAGTACTCAGTACATATTATTTAGTACAACGGTCATAATTTAATTGCTATTTAATAAAGCTTTGTAGTTGCTGTGGAAGGTACTTGCATAAAGTTAGCAATAGGCCTTTCATATCTCCTCTGGCTTTATTCAGTTTGTAAAGTCACTACCTACATAGTTAGGATAGATCATATTATTTAGGTCAAAGTTGTGAAATGAAAATACTCTTCTAGGTTCCTGTGACTATAATACTCAAAACTTGGTGCATAATATTAGTAGTACCTAGTCTTTTATTTTTCTGTTGCATAAGTAGTTACATAAGGTTTGTAATATACCTAACGATAGGTGCACTTTGTTTCAGCAACAAGGGTGATCATGCGCATCTTCACGATTGTGTACAATTTAAAAATATGAAGTCTCCGAAAGCTAGATTTGACTTCATTAAATCTAAGCATGGTTGTGTGAACTGTTTGTGTCTCTCACACACTGTTTCGAATTGCTCTGCGTCCGCGAACTGTGGCGAATGTGACAAATGGCATCATAGCTTGTTGCATTTCACCAATAACAATACGAACGGTAGATTTAATAAGAATATGCGTTCACACTTGAGCACTGAGAATGATTCGTGTAGTTCTCATAATGCACCCGTTGTTGCCGCCGCTACGCCTTCTGCGCCCGCGTTTCCTTCGCAGACCAGCGAGCGGTCTGGACATTGCTGCCGGTGGTGTTTCGCTGTTCCAGCGGTTGCAGAGTGTGATCGGGTACCTTCTTCGTGCGTGCTACAGAGTAATGTAGCGGACAGGACGGACACTTTGCTTGCAAATGAGCCGTCGCACAGTTTAAGTGCGAATACTCCAGCTAATTCTAGTACTATACTCCTAGCTACTGCGCAAGTTTACGCGAAACCTAATAATGGTAACGGTAAATTGCTAGTGCGCTGTCTTATTGATAACGGCTCACAAAATCACTTGATAACAGCAAATTGCTGTAAAAAGCTTAATTTAAATGTTACGCCTCTCAATAATTCTGTCATCAGAGGAGTGGGTCTTTCCTCTCGACCGATTCACGGATATGTGAAGTTGGATATCGAGTCTCGAGTTTATCCACATAACAAATATACATTGCGTGCATTAGTCGTTGACGGCATTACTGATCAACTGCCCTCGCAGTTCATTGAGAACTGTGACATGGCTTATTTGCATAACATTGAGATGGCTGATTTGACCTGGAATATTCCAGGAGCCATAGATATTGTCCTTGGTTCTCAATTGTTCCCATACATTTACATGGGACAGAAAGTAGAATCTGAGTCTCGCCCTCCTCCTGCCTTATTGACGACGTTCGGATACGTTTTGATGGGTGACTGCCCTAATGTCAATAGAGGTCTTAAATCTGGTCCGTCTTTTACGGCATTTTCTATGAATGGGACATTTACAGGCCGATTTATTTCTTCTGCTGCTGGATTTCCGACTAATCCCAGTCGCCATGCAGGCAGACATAAAACAGATGTATCTGCAGATAGGTGTTACTGATGACCATCACAAATATCTCAGAATTTTATTCCAATTTAATGAGAGTGAGTCGCTTCGTATTTTTCAGTTTGTTCGAGTGGTTTTGACTTGAAACCTTTTCTTAGCCATGAGATCAGTGCGTCAGTTAGTTATTGAAATGAGTTTACTCTTTCCCGACGCCGCACTTATAGCACAATCTAAATTATATATGGATGATCTAGTTTACTCAGTTCCTAATGAACAAACAGCTGTTCGTTTAGCTGACGATTGGGTTCCATAAATTTAATAAAACGGGACAAGTAATTCATCTACTTTATTGAAGAATCTCCCAGACTCGCACCGAAGCTCTGTTAATGTTGATGTGCGAGTTCAAAGGTTTTTGGGGCTTTCTTAGGAGCCAGTTGGAGATCATTTATTTTACTACTGAGGATATTCGGGAAAAATGCACTACGCGCATTATACTATCGGTTGTAACTCGTCTATTTGATGTGCTTGGCTTAATAGCACCAGTAATACTTCAGGCTAAGCTAGGTACTAAGCTAATGTCCAGCAAATTTAGTTGCCCGGAATTCATTTTATGTGTAGGGTAATGAAAACCTATCTGACTGTGTCTCACGTGGTGGTTGCCATGGCAATTGATTGCTCATGATCATTAATGTAACGGTCCTCTATGGCTACAGCGTCTTCCACGTGAATGATCCATTAATGTTTTTTCTCCGTTAAATATCGAATAGTTACAAAACATAATTTATCAAGTAGCTCATGTCAAGACTGGGCAGGGTTCATTTAAGCACCCTGTCAGTAAATTGTATGCTTTACCTAAGTGGTAGTTGGGACAGCCATAGGTACTGATAATATATTTAAGTTTAACATGAGGGATTACATGTTTTGTTTTATTTTATTACAATTATCTATACTTCAAATACTTAGGATTATTTTTAATAATTGGAGCTAGGGTAATATTTAACTGGAGAATGTTTTTTGTGTTGAAAGTCAAGTCCTTTCAAGGCGGGGTGCATGGTGAAACATCATAGCTTCAAGAAGGGACACTAGTACTTGTGTGCAAATTCCCACTTATTTTGGATTTGATCGGGTTGCACTAGAGGCTCCAAAGATGGCGCCACCGGTCTTTTTTGAGCCAATTTTTCGTTTATATTTTGGCTCTGATTGGTCGAGCTGACCGCGAGTTTTTGTTTTGGCTTCTTGTCAATAATTTTCTCTGTGATGGAAGTTTCTATATAATAAAATACGTGAAAAATAAGGAAATGGATTAAATTGAGACTTTTCCGCATCAAGTTGTGCCCCCTGTGCTAGCAAGACCCAAGATTTTGCGGTGTATTATTGACCGGCCGGTCTAGGGACACTTTTCCTCCTAACCAACCTATGACGAATCTGGATGACCGCTGCCCTCCTGCTGCATGGTGGAGCTGAAGGTGTACTCTCGTTCGATGAAGAGGTAAGTGGGTTTTCTTGCTACGCAGTGTTGGTGTCACTTCTTGTTCCTTTTTTCCGTGTCCGCCATTATTGATAGGCTCAGATAATTTCCTCTAAAAATAACTTAAAATTTAATATCCGTACGCAAATACATCTGGTCGTGGCTATTTACACGCCACACCAAAACTATTTCCGAAAAAATGTTCAAAAATGTTTACTTTAACCGTTAATGGTTATGAAAACTTTTAAGTTTCCCTTATAAATTGCAAACGTTTTAAGACTAACGAAGAGGTGGGTGGTGATTCAACCACTCAGGGTGATTGTACTCATTATAGTAAAAAACTTTAGTTCTTAGAAGTTTTAGTTCGCGAAAAGAATACGATATTCGATACAAAATCTCATATGGCTGCAAAAAATATAAGGTTTAATTTTTTCGCGAAATAAGAAAACTTTCAGCATAAATATTCAGTATGATCACTGAATTTAAAAAAGTTAATGGTATAATTGTAGTTAAGTCAAGTTAGAGGCCTTAGGGAGGCTTGAAAACTTCTGACAGTAAGATCAGTCAATAATTTTACAAGCCTCCACCAATCCGGACTTGGCCCCCGTGGTGGAGTATGGCCTATAGCTTCCTTAGGGAAGAGACCCGTGCCCTTTGGTGGGGACATAATGGGTTGATGATGATGAACGGCATGATGAGTGGTAGAATTACTCCTCAGTCGATTTATTTACTTAGCAGTATGTACCAAGGATATCAAGCGGTCGGAAGGGTTCAGTACCATGTATTTATACAACATTTTAATATTTCAAGCGTTTACCCGTTGCCGTTGTTAATATTGCGCAAAAAACGGCCAAAATTGTATAGATGCCCCACTTAAATTTTGTTTTTAGTATTAAATTTTGTTCATAACAACGCGGCGGCAACAGAAATACAGCATCTGCGAAAATTTCAACTGTCTAGCCGTCACCGCTCATGAGATGAAGCCTGGTGACAGACAGACGGACGGACGGACAGTGGAGTCTTAGTAATAGGGTCCCTTCCCCTTTGGTCACGGAACCCTAAAACTTGTATTAGAGACAAAACAAATTAGGGCGCAAGGGAGCGGACGTTCTACGCATTTTATGTGCCATCGCATCGGGTGTCCAATTTGCACCGAGCATTTCGTATTGTTTCGTGTTCCCTTTATTGCACGCAGCTTGTGGTCCTAATTAGAATGTAGTCCCAATGTGACATTACGTAGAGTGGCACATTACCATTAGGGGTTCGGGTCGGTGGGCGCGCGAGGTCGTCTGGAGGCAATAGTTTTCCCGAGTTTAATTTACGACCGCTTAGATACACCTATATTTGGCTCCCGTTTAGCTGCCGTTTTTAACCCCTCATGTCCAATGTACACTACAGCGCACGCATTCCGTCAGACCCCGTAGACCCAAATACACTCCCGGACACATCTATCGGCCCACCAAGTGTTTTAAGTTTCGGTCCCTAGCTAAAAATAAATGTTAGGTGGAGCAATAAGTTTTGAAGCTGATTTATTGGTCAACCAGCTCAACCAAATCAGCTTCAAAACTGCATAAAAACTTATTGCTCCACCTAACATTTCTTTTTAGCTAGGGACCGTCAAAACTTAAAACACTAGGTGGGCCGATAGATGTGTCCGGGAGTGTATTTGGGTCTACGGGGTCTGACGGAATGCGTGCGCTGTAGTGTACATTGGACATGAGGGGTTAAAAACGGCAGCTAAACGGGAGCCAAATATAGGTGTATCTAAGCGGTCGTAAATTAAACTCGGGAAAACTATTGCCTCCAGACGACCTCACGCGCCCACCGACCCGAACCCCTAATGGTAATGTGCCACTCTACGTAATGTCACATTGGGACTACATTCTAATTAGGACCACAAGCTGCGATAGATTGTGTCCGGGAGTGTATTTTACTCTGTGAATAACTAATTTAGCTGTGAAAGAAAAATGTTCTAGACCTGAGGGGTTCAACGATTCGTTTTTAACGTAACTGTAAGAGAAAAATGTTTCTGAGGGGTTAAACAATTAATTTTAACGTGCGAAACATTGTTTTTATTTATCTTTCCTCACGAACGGAAATATTTCGCGAACCGACGTGGTTTGTGTAATGAAAAGCAGCGCTTTGCTGTTTGCCATTGAATCGAAATTAAATGCAAAAAGTCGATTAACGGTGATTATTTAAGGTAAATTAAACATTTAACCGGTTTTACAAAAAACCAAATAAGCCGTTCTAGTATAAGTTATTGTATCATGGAGAAAGTTAAAAGTTTCAGAAGGATTAAGAATTCATAAAATAAGCTGTACTTGTGAAAAAAAAACAGTAATAAATTGTTTGTATTGTAAATCTGTCTGAAGGCAGTCCAAACCCACTGAATAACGTGCTCGTAGTCAGAAAGGAAACTTACATCCTTTGGACAATACAAATAAACAACGTGATCGGAAACTGCGTAGATTTATTGTTAACTGCTTTTGACACCTGTCGAGTATTTGCGGTGTCCCGCTGTGCTATTTATTTGTGTCACAAGGCTCTGTTAATACTAACAAATATTAATGTAGATAGGTAGATAGATAGATAGAGAACACTGTATTGTACATGAAAAAGGAAATTACACAGGTATTTCTTAATCTAAGAGTACAGACAGCGGCCTTATCACTAAAAGTGATGACTGTTAACCCCAGATTTCTTGAACGCTAAGAGTCTGTTAATCTATTATTAACAGCAAAAGTGCATTACAAAAAACAACTGACAGCTCTTAACGGTAGATTAACAGACTATTATCGTTCGACAAACCAGGTGTAATAGTTGGCCAAAATACGTAGGTACGAAAAACCCGACTGCTGATAATATTAGATTAATTTTACTAATAGTGTATGAGAAACCGGGGGTTAGGGACTGAACGCAGGTGCGGGCACTCCGCAACCAGGATACGATTTTTTGTTTCATTTATTCCCATACTTTACGCGAGGACGCGAGGACGAGAAATCTATAACGGATTAAGTAACTGGCCTTTACGGGCCTATTTAATCCATATGCACTATACAGGGTGTCTCATTCAAATCGGTCAGTATGGGAAAGTCTGAAACTATAAGACATACGAAGATCTGTTCTGAGAAACCATGTCATCGATTTTAATAACAAGAAAAACTGCATTCATACATTTTAAAAAACATCTGTACTCCGTTCGGGAATCGAACCCGGTTGTTTTGAAAAAAAAAAATTATTCATTTTAGACATCATGTTTCATACAGACATTTACTGCTTAAGACCTACACAATCGATATCTAAGTCCGCTGCGCCATGTTACGCGTGTTACAAAAAATGTAACACGTTAATAAAACAAAATGGGGAGTGGTATTAACACTTTACGTGTTACGTAACACGTAACGTAACGTTATGTAACACGTAACGTGTTGTACCACGCCCCATTTTTATTATAATTACGTGTTACGTTTTTTGTAACACGCGTAACATGGCGCAGCGGACCCGGCTTAAAGAGAAATAGTGTAGGTTTCTTTTTTCAAACAAACTGGGTTCGATCCCGAACGGAGTACAGACGTTTTTTAAAATGTATGAATGCAGTTTTTTCTTGTTATTAAAATCGATGAAATGGTTCCTCAGAACAGATCTTCGTATGTCTTATAGTTTCAGACTTTCCTATACTGACCGATTTGAATGAGACACCCTGTATATAAAAAATCGCATAAGAAATAGGCCTACATTTTAAAAAATCGCATGTAAAATAGACTTATAAATTTAAAAAAAAACGCAAGCAAAAATTTTCACCTTACATTTTCCAGTCTACAAATATTATTTGAAACGTATTAGTCTTGGACACAATTACGAAAATTGGGCTCTTCAAACACGACAATAAAAAACATATTTTATAGTTACAAATTTAACGGTTCTAAAAGTAATTATTTTCTAGGTAAACTTAAATATCTTCTTTCCTAACGATTTACCTTATAAACATCAGCGATAAATAAGTACCTACTTGTAAATGTACCCATAGTTATACATTTATAGGTAGGTCTTTATCGCCATTTTCTACATTTTTTGCATACACTTCAGTTCTTCAAATGAATTCCAATTGATCGGCTAGTTGAATAAAGTGAATATCCGTGTTTTCACCCGCATGCGAGCGTCACACTCTCGAGAGCTGGCCAGCGCCGCCTAAAGCAAACACATAAAACAAATTTAGGGCCAATAAAACGTACAATAGCTTTGATTTCGTTTTATTATGTCTTCCCCGCGTAGCGTCGTGTTCTACTAGGTCTGTCTCTGTAAGGTGTTAACGCGCGTGGTGATCTCTTGCTGGCAATAATGTTTTTATGTCATGTGCAGCGGTGATACCTACCATTACGACGAACGAGAACTTTTTGGGGTATTGTACCAATACTCCATTTTTATGCTGGCTGGCTGGCACACTCTTTGGTTTAAAAAAAAGAAATCGTTACATTTTGTTTAGAGGTCAGTCGACGACGAGCTAGGAAGATCAAAACGTGTTTATGCAAAGTAGAACAGAAACTGCGACTTAATAATCATTACAAGTTAAATTAGGTGTCTATTTTTTCTATCTCTAGGTACGTTCAGTGCATGAATGGGTGGGTCTATGACTAACGCTAGTGGCATTTTTCCCAGCAGTTCCGTGTGAAGGTGCAACCTCACAAATCTTGTCCGCAGCTCGGCGACGGAATCCAGACTGGCACCAGACTGCGATGCTATGATGGCTTGTACGTGGATAGGTAGTCGGGCTGACCACAAACTGCGTAAAAACTCGTCCGTGACACCGGAACAGGCAAAAGTCCTCAAATGTCGTAGGAATTGTGACGGTTTTCTATCTCCTAGTTCCTCGTGAGTCAGAAGTTGACACATTTGTTGCTCTCGAGAAACAGAAAGACGTTTGATCAAGTCTTGTTTAAGCTTCTTGTACATATCCGTTGCTGGTGGGTTGATAATTAGGTCTTTTACCTCCTTGGCATATCTGCTGTCCAACTTAGCAACAACGTGGTAAAATTCCGTGCTGTCCTGTTTTATTCCCGCGAGCTTGAATTGGGCCTCGACTTGACCAAACCACGTTTCAGGTTCGTCCGGCCAAAACGCAGGCAGATGGGGAGTCACAACCTCGACGGCAGGGGTGCAGTCTTTAAACTCGTACTCCGCCATGTTTGCGGTGGCGGTGTCGGCGGTCTCGCTACGTCCGGCCGTGGCAGTCTCGTTATCGGTTGACATCGCTGTTATTTTATGCGCGCTTTCGTCGTAGGTCACCACATGAGGTGATACGGGGTTATACCAGGGTTATAGCAGACCAAGTGACGGGTCTCTTCAATCTGTGGTCGGCCGCGCAAGAAGGCTATAGCTCATGCCGCGCTCCTCGCGCGTCCCGCCTCAGACGTATCTGGTGCCTGGGCCATGGTGCTGCGCCACCACACGTGCTTCCCAAGGCACGTTAAGCAGTTGGTGCCGGCTGCCATCGATAGATGGCTGTCGTTAAGCCAAGTCAGAGGCCTTTTGGCGGCTTGAAAACTTCTGACAGTAAGGCTGACATTCAGAGACGAATCAGTCTTAGCAAAGTAAACTAAATTCGTACTTAGTAAAGTGCCGTAATTTTCGTATTCACAGATGATTCACAGTACTTAAGAAAGTCATCTATATTGTCTATCATTTCTTAGTGAGGTAGTTCTTACCGGTTTTTTAAATTTGACATTGCTACACGAGAGCAGGACAACATCATACAATTTTATATATGTCAGAGTGAATAAAAAAATCCCACAGATAATGCTCGTAGAACATCAGTGAAATGACGGTTGGAGTAGTCTGTGAACAAAAGGCTTAGAAATGACAGTGACACTTACACACAGCTAAGCACCATTTCATACTAAACTTGCTAAGATTCGATTCTGAATACGAAATGTTTCTAAGTACGTGATTTTGACATTTCTGAGACCAGTCTTTGCTTAGTTTTCGTCTCTGAATGTCAGCCTAAGACCAGCAACGGACCAATCCGGACTTGGCCCCCGTGGTGGAGTATGGCCTATAACTTCCTCAGGGAAGAGACCCGTGCCCCCGATGGGTTGATAATGTCAAAATACATTTCATAACAGTAATGCCTTTTATCTCAATTGTAGCAGACCCCCATTCTGGCATGACCCTATCACTTATTTTTTTTTCTAAATTGAAACGACAGTGGTTCAGTATTGTAGAATAATTACGATCTTATTTATATAAACACGATCCCTTAAAACAATCCTCGGAGCCAGTTTAAACGGTATTTGGTTAAGGGAAAATGGAACCACAGATAATTTGCAAGTACTGTCATAATAAAGACAATATATCAACCCATTGTTATTTTAAAAGTCAGAAGTAATTAGGTTTATTGTGATCCCAGCTTTGACATTGTACGTTTTCCATACTCTCTAAGCAAAATAAAATATAATTTTTGTTTATTTTATTTATTGCTAATAATAATCCCAAGTTACCGTTGTATTTCAATTTTTTGAGCACAAAGTTGTACAAATGTTACGGTGCTATTCTTAAAAAAACGATTTTTCTAAAAACCTTTTCAGAAAAAAATTAAGCAATCTGTGGTTAAGTTTTTCCTTTTAGCACGGACTATTTAAACTGCTTCTGAGGATCGTTTTCAAGGAACCGTGTTCTTTACACTCACATGTTTGTGATGTCCTTATCTGGTCACCACAGCACAGGGTATCCTAGGTAGGGACCAGTACAAATTGAGGCATATAGAATCAAAGGCTGCAAAGTACCACAAAGTAAACTCTGCCACTTTGATTCCAACGCTTTAACACTTAGCAGCCTTTGAACCCAATAAGAGATTTGTATGAGGTTTTAAGTGTTCGTTTGCTGATTTTGTTACTAAATTGAAAAAATGCATAGTTTAAACTCGAAATACGCTAGATGGCTCATATTTGGAAAGTATGGCACTTAGCAGCCTTTGATTCTATATGCCTCAATTATTCTGTCGTGTGGGAGTATTTATTTACTCAACAGTTTTCATAACATGAGCAGAAAGACATTGTAACTTCTGCGTATACCAGGAAGGGCAAACTCTATATCTATCTCTGTAGTACTTCGGAGGCGGTGTTGTATTTGTTGTTTTATTGAGACGCTTTTAAACGGCTTCATCTGTAAACGAAGGTTATTATTATCCCTCAGTTTCTGGAGCACAAACAATGTATTAATCTAAAGTTAACAGCTGCCAGTTGACCGAGTACCTACTACCTACATATATGAACAAAAATACTGTACTCAACGAATTCTGCGTTCGATCAACTTTATGCTAATTTTGCGACGTGAAAGCACTCCAACTTACAAAACTGTGCTGGCTGTATTACAGAAAACGTGTGTGCACGGGCCAAACCGCCGACTTTATTTTCATATGTGAAACACTTTGTTGTTTTCTATCATGTAGTGTTTCTATCAACCAGCCTTTAGATTAGATTAGATTAGAACTCTTTATTGTACACACCAGAAAACAAACAAATACATTGTAAGACTTATATATCTAAGTTTTGCCGTATAAAATTGGCGGTCTTAAAAAGGTAGGTAAGTGTACAAAAAGTATAATGAGGGGATATGTACATAAATTAACTGAGTTACAGATTTTATTCGGTCCATTGGAGTAGGTATTTAATAATTACATATATGTAAATACATATATACATACATATTCGATATAATACTTAAACTTACCATAAAATACACATATAAATATTTTATATCAATACATACATTACTATGTATATATATATATATATATATATATATAATATATATATAAAATAGAAAATTTACGCAAAGACGTTACAGAGTAACTTGACAACTGCATTATAGGTCCTTAGCGAGATAGTGAGACTTTACCAGTGTTTTGAAAATAGGAAGGGACTTTGCTTTCCGCACTTCCTCTGGCAGGGCATTCCAAAACCGAACGGATTGCACGGAGAAAGAAGAGTCATAGAAATTGGTACGGTGGGATGGGATCTTAAGGAGGAGGGATTGGGATGAGCGAAGAGATAGGCCATGACAGGAATGAAGAAAGTCAAATCGCTCCTTCAGGTAGGACGGGGTAGCTGGATTGAACAGTATAGAGTAGAGAAGAAACAGTATGTGAGCATTCCGGCGGAGACGAATGGGGAGCCACTTGAGCTGTGCGCGAAATGCTAAGACGTGGTCATATTTGCGTAAACCAAATATAAACCTTATACAGAAATTTTGAAGTCGCTCAAGTTTGTTTAGTTGCTCCTCGGTGAGGTCAAGATAACAGGTGTCAGCGTAGTCGAGAATTGGTAGTAGGAGTGATTGGGCTAACGCAACCTTAGTAGCAGTAGGAAGAAAGTTACGGAGTCTACGCAGAGCGCCTGCCGAAGAAAACATCTTCCGGCTAACCATCTCCAGCTGCGGAGACCATGACAACTTAGTGTCGATTATGATGCCAAGATTTTTCACTGTCTCGCTAAACGGAATAGTCACCCCATCAAAAACGACATGTGGCAGCGACTGCTGGTCGACCTTTTGGACTGATCTTGGGCTTCCTATTATAATAACCTGAGTTTTATTTGGGTTCACTTTCAGCCCGAAAGACCTGCTCCAGTCAGATATTTGCATAAGGTCACGGTTCGTCGCGTAAATAGCCGACTCCAGTTTGTCAACACTACCTTGCGAGTAGATCTGAAGATCGTCTGCATAAAGGTGGTAGGAAGAAGATAGTTTGTTGGAAATACTGTTAATGAAAATGGCAAAAAGAATTGGGGACAACACGCCACCTTTAACTAGTTAGCTCAGATTGGCCCAAGTATGAATGAACAAACGTAAGCCCAGCAAAGTTAGCCCATTACGCCAGCCGACGTGCAGAGGGTGCTTTAAAATTTTTAAACTTCGGATTGACATCTGCGGGGGGCGTCGATATTTCAGTCCCTCTTAAAACAAACTCAATCAAAACTCGCTGCCCGCATTCCGTGGCCGCATACGACCCCGTCACTTGTTCGAAGATTTCCACAGAGGAAGTTTGATTATGTCTCGCAGAGACGAGGTGCTGGCTCTCGGGCACGTACTACATAGGCTCACGTTCTGTTCCCTGGTATTTTGTACTCCAAATACAATTGGAAGACACGAAAGGCTCATAAGTAGTAATTGACCTTTAGGGCCACCCATAAATTACGTCACACGTTAAGGGAGAGAAAGGGGTGGACGAAGTGTGATATTGTGTGAAAAGGGGATGGGAGGGGTACTAAATTTCGTGACGTCACATTTCAAAACGCACTATAATGTAAGTGTTAAAACTTTGAACTATTAACGAAAAACTCAAAACATTTGCAACTCTATCTATTCCTTACTTAAATTTGCAACTCTATCGGAAATAAAAGGAATTTCGGAGCTGCTGTTTTAATTCTAGAGATGGGGAGAATCTCATAAATGTGATCAGATGTGACAAAGATGGGGGCAGGGGACACAACAATTGTGAAATTCCTGTGACGTAATTTATAAGTCCTCGTTGAATGTGAACGCCATTTAAGTGTTTCATTATTTTTAAAGCAAGTACTATTCCAAGTCTTTTGATTTGCAAACACTTCTAAGTGCTCTCTCCAACTATCATACCTTTGTTCATAGCCGCTGAGTTCATTGTTTCACGAATACGTAAATTGCGTTCTCCTTCAGTGTTTCACCCTCCAACCATGATCGATCGGAAGTGTCGCTGTGAGAAAGGCGTGGATACGCCAAACTTCCTAGTTTTGCACAAGAAGGAAACGTCAATGTATATACACTAAGGTGAAGCGTATTTAGCACTACCATTATTTGAATAACATGTCGTAGCACAGTATCTTTTATCAAAATGGGAAAAGCCTACGTGCATATAATCTATATATCACAGATCTATATCTACAAATATAATTTTCTTATTACTATGTAACCTTTGTTGTGATTTCCCGGATCATTGTTAACCAATTCTTTTGAAGCTCAAAACCTCAAATTATGACATTATATCTAGTTTTAATGACAACCCAACCATTTGCGACTTATTTCATTATTCACAAAAGTCTAATCCCCTACATAATTCTTTAGGGAAAATCTCTCGAATACAAGTAGAATCTCTATGCGATTGTGGACAAGTCGTCTTTTGTTCCAGTGCCAGCTACACCTAAAATGCCGTAATTTCAGAAATAAACTTCTATACTTTTTTCATCCAGAGAATTCCTGCGCTCCTAGTCTGGAATTTTAATGCAACGGTGGCCGTCACAATGCGGGTCCGCCACGTGCCTCACCTCATAAAGGGCAAACGAGTCCGAGGTTATTAGGTTTCCTTTCTGCTTCTTTAACGCACATTACACCTGAAAGCGGTGGTGGCGTAGTGGGGTTGACCCTTGCTTCTCGATCGTGAGGGTCTGAGTTCGAACCACGCATGTACCAATGACTTTTAGTTACGTACATTTGTTTGTACAGCAACACCATTCGCTGATAAATTGTGCCCGGATAACGGCGACAGGCTTGCCACTTGTCACGTTTGGGACCTAATAAACTCGGCAAAACGTGGGTCCAGTTCTAGAGACTGGTGCCTCTGCCTACCCCTTCGGGGATAACGGGCGTGAGTTTATTTATTTATTTTATTTTTGATTTTATTTTACACCTGAAAGCTTGGGCGAGGTGCCTGAGCCGATTTGTTAGATGTCACTGTATCAACATGGAGTGTGATTTGATTGCTAAAATTACTAGCTACAACTTGAGTGTATAACAACATTTACATACAGTCACATACATTGCTTCTGGCCCCACACTAGGATACAATGTGTCGTGGGAATCAGAAACAGCGACGTCACAAACATGTAGACATCCAAGACCTGGGTTTCTTTTTTTTTTGTTCCCAGCCGGGATTCGAACCCGGGACCTCACGCATGGTAGGCAGGTGTACTAACCGCTACGCCCCACAGAGGTCGTCAAATGTATGAAGTCAAACCGGCCGTCTTTACTTGACCGAATTATTGAAGAAACTGAATAAATATAAAACAATAGTCACGTCAAAAATTAATCAGAATCGAATTATTAGAAAGTCGTTTTACGAGACGTTTTTAGAAATATGTGTGGTGTTACTTTGAATGATAGAATACGCAATAGTGTGATCAGGTAACGTTGTGTTCTTAAAGTGACTAGAATTGAGAAAGGAATGTTGCATTGGTTTGGACATGTGGAGAGGATGAAGGAATAAAGACTGACGAAGCAATTACATCGAGCAAATAGAAGCGAGCGAGCGAGTAGAAGGGCGGGTAAGGGGCGTCCCAGGCGGACAAACTTCGACCGAATAGGGAACTATCAGCAACGGGCAAGATAAATGTACCCGAAACCGGCATGCGTGCATGCAACGAATAATGAATCTCGATGAAGCGAAAGTGATTTGTCAAGATCGTGGCAGGTGGTAGTCGCAGGGTTATGTATTTATATGTATGTACGTTTTACCATTACTATTCAACCATTTAAGCACAATGAAAAGAACATTCTATCAGAATCGTGACAACTATTTCAAAATCACGCTGTAGTGAGTTACCATTTACGCGAGCCGAAACGTAGGTACTTTATCTCATTTGTGCCATATGGCTTACAGCCGCTTACCCGCTTTGAGGCAATGCAATTCCAGGGAACCCGCACGAATCAATACATGAATAGAGTTTGTGCGAACTGATACTATTAAATCTCAGACTAATTCTATTACTACGATCGTAGCAGCAGTCGCACTGATTGGAATGGCTGTCTCACAATGAATACCCTGAGTATCGACTTTTAAAGTCCTGTGTCATCAAGTGAGAGAAGCTCTAATCCATAGAGATACTCTCTTTGAATTCTGTAGGACGAACTAAGACGAACTGTTTCACTTTACTCTCCTAATCATATTTACCATCAGCCATTTGATGTGCACTGCAGGACACAGGCCTCCATCATGCCTAGTTTCCGGTCTAGTGCCACCTTCACCCAACGACTCCCTGTTACCACCGAAACTAGTTTATCAGACCATCTGGTTGCAGGCCACGTTTGACAGTACATTGACGAATCAGGTGAAGTGACGAGTTAGGGATATTGACGAGATAAAGATTTTTAAGAAATTGACGAATCGGGAAAGTGAAGAACAAAAGTGACGAATTAGCGAAAGTGACAAGTAATGCACTAACTCGCTGCGTCGTCTTTTCCGCCCCAAAAGCCATCGGTTCACCGAGCTCAGTGCCCCGCCCATGGCCACTTCAACTGAGCAATTCTTCGACCTATATTGATAACCCGGGTTCTTATACCGAGTCTCATAATCATCATCAACCCACTATGTCCCACCGAGGGGCACGGGTCTCTTCCCTGAGGAAGGTGTAGGCCATACTCCACCATGGGGGTCAAGTCCGGATTGGTGGAGGCCTGTAAGACATGTGGCTGGTCTTACTGTCTGAAGTTTTCAAGCCGCCGACGGCAGCCAGCACCAACTGCTTAACGTGCCTTGATTCTCCGGAGATTTACAACCAGTAAAGCGCGATGTCGGTACATCGATTTATCATAATAATGTATGAGTTGCACTTTTATGAAATGCAGCCCTGCTACATAAACTCACGCTTATCCCGGCGGGACAACGGTGGGGTAGCCAGAGTTTGTTACAATGATCCTGACAAACCACCTATAAGAACATCTTAAAGTCATATTATTATAAGCTTACGCCTGTATCCCAGAGGATCCTGAAAAATCACCTTCGCTTCATTTTTTTTTCTTAAATTCAATTTTAACAATACTAGTTATTAGTAGTTATGAATACTTGTATAGTACCATCGCAAAACTGCACGAGTTGTCATGCCACATCCTTATTTAATTTTTAAGGCTGGGATTTGTATGGGATCTATTGCGCTGCGACAGCGAAAAGATGGGGCTTTTGCGTTTTTTTTATTTTACAAAAGTAAAATTGAATAGAATGGTAAAATTGAATAGAATAGAAAATGTATGAATAGAATTTTGCAAACCGACTTCACTAATACATACAGTGAGAGTAATTTCGGTATATTTTTTTATAAGCCAAAACAATAAATAAAATCATAATAATATGCAGTGATAATTTGAATGAACTCATGTTCGCCTTTTTTTATGCTATAAGTTTTAAAAAATCATGACCGACAGCTTTAGGTAGAACATTGTAATGGAATATGTATACACTTTTTTCAGATTTTAAACACTAACCATTAGAGAGTTAAATGTATTCTAAAACACCTGATTTAGAACCCACTGTTAAGGAGAAGAGGGGTGTGTCGTGCTCATCCTCAAAGGAAACTCTCCCGCCGGGCAAATCGTACGCCTGGGCCGAGTTTCATAGAACTAGAATTGGAACTTTGTTTCGGCAATCCGAGGTACATCGCGTAACAGAGTCACTTGTTAATCCGGTTATTCCATTTTGCTATGTACATCGAATGGGCATAGTAAACGATTGAAATACTATGAAATAGGCCCCTGGCGACGACCGATCGAACTGGGCCCTTAGTGCGAGTTTTTTCATTCACTTTCGATAGCGAGAGCGTTTGCAATTTGTATAGGAGTGACAAAGAGACAACTAGGTGGCGCGCTTTGTCACTTCTATAGAATATGAGTTTACGTTAACGCGATCGAGTAGTTAAAAAAACTCGCACTAAGCACACAGTTCATCGCACATCAACACTTTGCATGCGCAATGGAGCGAATGCATTGCGTGCAACTCAGTAATGGATGCTGAGTTGGTGACCCTTTTTCTTGCCACGGAGGCACAATGTCGCATTTGTATGTTTGTCCTGTTGTTATTTTTGTTGTTGTCATTCTGTGAATTAATATTTCTTTTATGTTAGTGTTTGAGACAATAAATGCTTTCTTTTTTTCTTTCTTTTTCTTTCAATGGCGGAATATCGGAGTATGTTGTGCGCGCACTAAGTAGATACGTGCTCACCACATTTCACAACGGACACGCTCCCATTTAAGTGCACACTTGACTATCACAGAAAGACATATCTACGAGTATATTATACAATACGTGTCTCACAGCCGATGGAATCGCTTACCGGCGAAACTTCGATTCCTTCCGCTTCTTGTCTGAAACTGTGCATGGGGAAACGTTGAGATGCCAGTTTATTTGTACGTGATTATGTTTACTGGCATAAGCTCAGTTTGTGTGTTTTCACTTTTGGGCTGCTAAGTGGAAGGATCTAAGGAAAGGAAGGAAAAATTTTTTAAGGCAGTTTCCTAGATCTAGTTTCCAGTTTGTTTCTTTCTCAGCTGACCTCACGTGTGAGAAATAAGTATTCTTATACTCGTGTACAAGAAATAGGAGTCGTGTCCGCGTGGCAATTTGTCCCCGGACCTGGACGTTTCACCTTCTAAGTGACAGGAGGATAGACACGACACAGAACTTTCTTATCCTTCTTTTTGCTAGTATTTAGCGTATGTGTTTAGTTTCCGTATTGGGCATTCAGTTCAATTTAGAAAGAAAGAGAAAAGTTTATAGAAAAAAAAACATCCAAGATAAGGTACAAATATAGAAATACATTTATACAGTTTTTTTCGCGGTGTGTAACCTGCTGCAAAAGGCAGCTGACTCAGCATAATGCTGAGGGTGTAGGCCCTCAGCGCTGGTTTTCAGTCAGTGCCTAATTTCAAAAGTTATTTAATTGAGTAACAGTATGTTCACCTATCCTGGGCAAAACTAGTATTAAAATTATTGTTTGGCAAGCTAGTTGCAAAGCCTATTAATACTTATGTAGTTGACATGCTAGGTAATTGATATAATATCTACTACTTGAAGCTTTCGTTGATATCGTATGATATTCGATTATGTAAATTTGGTATTAACTTACATTTTTGACAAGAAAACTGGGTACTGCGTGCGTACTGGGCATTGTCACTTTATTATAGTACATTTTTAGGGTGACATGTTTTTAGTTCAATGCTTTTGAAAATTTAACAATGGCAAAACACTATGGGTTAGTTTCTGTATTGAGAAGTTCGCTAAGTTGCTACTTAACTCTCGTGCTGTCTCGTCAAATTTCTCAGAAGAGAGCGTGACATAACGTTACTTAATTTAGTGAAATTACTTAGTGAAATTCTCAATTCAGAAACCGGCCTTAACGGCCTTATCTATAAGAACACGATTCCTGTAAAATCGGTCTCAAACTGTGTTTATTCAGTCTGTAACTACATATTTCATTTGTGAAATCTCCACCACATATATTTAAGTTAAACAGCGTTCTCGAAGTGTTTTAAGGAATTGAGTTCTTTTACGTAAGACCATAAGTGTTGATATTGAATAAAGATTGCTTTTGAATATTTTATTGACAATAACTACTTTGTTTCATACTAAGTACAATATAAAGGATTATTAGTGTTGTTAAAACGTCATAAAAGAATTCTTCAACAAGATTTAAAGGTACAACGGTAGATCATTAAAATTGTATTTTGTTCTTTATTGTTTTACTTTGAACATTGAATTGTCGATGAAGCTTCAGAAGTTTTAATCATCCTAGTTTTTAATTAAACAAAAGTTGCAAAAACTGAAGTGTAAGAACTTTACTTTTACTTTTTTACTAAACTTATTAAAATTGCATTCGCAACTTCTTAATAGATCTCTATTGGCATACATAATTTATTTAAATTAAGCATACCTGTAACTTACTGTACTTTCTTGCCTCTACTGTATACTTTATTTGCTTCCTTAAGGCTAGGTTTCACCCTTGCCACAGTAGTTATAATGTTCGTATCATGACGTGAAGGATTGGTTGGAAGAGTCATAAGACGTACAGTACAACTTCACAAAAAAACTTAACTTTGAAAACAGAGCTATCGGTATAATAATTCCGGAAATATCTATGTTAATAATAATAAAATTTTATTTCAGATAAAATCCATATACAAAACAACATACATACTTAATAATAGATAACATCACAATACAAGTACGTGTATTACACAGAAGAAACACACAGCGAGTGTAAGTTCATCCAGTGCCTCAAAAGCGGATGGTCGATCCCTACGGTCAACCATCACCGTCACGGTAGCGTTGCGTGAAAAGCATCTAATTGTTCCTCAGCAAACATCCCCTACGTGCGCTGCTATAGAAACTGGGCATCCGCATCAGCGCCCAAAATGCGTGATATATTAAATATCGTTTAATATTCTAGCTGATAAAACGATGAAAACAACGTTTTCGGGGTGAGCTAGTTTTTCTGTATATTTCTATGTGTTCTGGTTTCTTCAAAATTGTATTTGATCATATTTATTTTATGTTATATTAATTAAATTTATCCTTAATAGTATTGTTTGTTTCTTCGTATCAAACTATTGAATGTATTTAATCCATTCTGTATATACATAGGTATGTATGTAATAGGTTCCTTTTTTCCGAACTAGAGGTACCGTTCAACCTTACTGGCGGTACGGTATGTTACGTTAGACAATTGGTCCTCATGCTTATGAGTTCCCTGAGTCTACCCACTAATAATAGATAATACCAGCAAGAGGAATGCCAGAAGTAAAAACAGCCATCTAAATATACCTGAAAATTGCTTTGTGGCCGCTAAGTCTAAAACGACTTTCCCGGGTTTTTAACTAACACGTACTCGTTACGTTCTCGTGATTCTTCAACAAAAATTTGCACAACCTAAAGTAGGTAATTCCGAGAAATAATTGTGCTAAGAACATTGTGGAATTAAAACTTTTGCACGAAGCCCTAAATGTTAATGTAAACAAAGACTTTCCGTCTTCCGCTTGTGTTCCCTTTCTTGGCTCTTTGCGCATAGCGTCACAGAATAAATAGAACCGAAATACGACCTCATATACAGTTGACAGTAGGTACATCGACTTTACGTGCATCGGAATCAGTTATGTTATGGTCGAATTTGCAAAAACATGGAAAAGTTCACCTGCTCTCGATATACCTTTATGCCTACAAAAGGTACGAGAGTATTATTTCTGTAGACATTTTTAAAACATAAACATTTACATACAGGCACATACATTGCTTCTGACCCCACACTAGGATACCCTGTGTCGTGGGAACCAGAAACAGCGACGTACAATTAACGATGCTAGTGAGTTTTATGAGCGTAATTGTTTTCTAAACTAGACAGACTATTCAGCGTTTTTGAGTGTTTTAAGGAATTGAGTTTTTATAAATTAGAACGTCAGTGTGTAATCGCACTTTGTAAATTTCATTAGCTTCAAAAGTCTCCAAAATATTCTAATGTATTAAAATTTTGTATCACAGAGTTTGTTATCGAACTCAATCTGAAACGGTTTCACTGATTTCTTTTCCGAATGTTTAGTAGGCCTCTAAATGGGCTTATTAGTACGGCAAAACAGCATGTACGTACCGGGTCAGCCAGTCTAATAATTATAAAATTCACATGTCATACGGCCGATTACTGAATTGAGGATTTTGCTAAGTAACTACTTAAATCTACTGCTTTCTCGTCTAATTTCTCAGAAAAGAGCGTGACAGAACGTTACTTAAGTATTCACTTACGTGAAATTCTCAATTTGGAAATCTAAATCCTGAAAAACGACTTCGCTAGGTCTGAGAATAGGTCACAGGCTAATTTGGCAAAACCACGTTTGCGGGCTCAGCTAGTATAATTATAGGGATTAATATCACTGATCTATGGGACATCTATAATTTATCCAGGCTCTAATATCGGGGATCCTTGTTTGATCACCATTTGAAGATAAAGATGGAGTGTATGTGGGAATTGCCCCGCAATGAATCCTCTTAGGTTTGAGCTGTCCTTCTAATAAATATTTTGTAACTAAAGTAAACAAATTTTGATTGTTACCATTTCGTGTGAAGGGAAGAATTTTGTGGATGAAAGTACTCGGAGCAGGTTCTCTTTTGTGATACCGAAACTTCACCTGTTTGGCTCCCAGAGGCTTACAGAGCAATGTAGGCATAGTATGTTAAGGGTAACGCTTACTAGCGGTAACACTAGCACCGCTAAAGAAAAAAAGTAATATCATTTATTACATCGTTTTAAGCATTTTTAGACTAAAAACCTAGTACTGCACAGCAATAACGCCATAAACTACCGTTTCTGGTATAAATGCTTTCTAATCCCTCTAGGTTATTAGTCGTGGCTCCGTCTCTATTAACATGATATTGAAATAATATTGTATTGTTTAAGCTCTTCGAATAAAAGCCAAGCCTGGTCGGACTTTTCTGCAAAGAAATCACTACAACAGTCTCAAAATCAGTTTATTATAGAGTTGTTATATCAGTTTCAAAAAGAAACTCTTTAATCACCATAGAACTTTAAATACAGTACTGATACTGTCTCTGTGTGACCTTAAATGATGAACTTAAATCAATATGCCTGTGATTATAGATTTTATCCTAAATTATATAAATTTAAAATTATATTAAATTTAAAATTATAAATTATATCTGTTTTTCCTATTTAGCTGTAAATTATAAGTAATTAGCTGTAAAAAAAAACAATACGTAACTGTTCGTTTCAAACTGATAATAATAATAGCTTTCATATAACACGATCACTTGTGCAGGATCACTTGACCAGAATACCCTGTGCTATGGTAACCAGGAAAAGTCATCACAAACATGGGATTCCTTTACTAAACACATTTACGAGTATTTGGTAGGTACCAAATGATTGTCTTGTAAGTAAGCTATTTTTATTTTACCAATCACGATTTAATAAAAATCATAGGTTTATATTTACGTCAATTTTCCTCTGAAAGCTTGAGATTGCCTTACAGGTTTGCCAATTAAATGCAAATAGAGTTGCAATATTGAGCTGAGCAATAACTCTCGTAGATTTTGCTAGAGAGGTTCACGCACAGCGTACCGCTATGGAATTTCCATATTATTTACCGCCACCTGGAATATAGGTACGGGCAATATGCCTGATATCGGAGAATAAGGTCAATATAAACTGTGAACTGTAGTATGCATATCAAGTAAGTCTCCAGATAATAACAATAGGTATTTCCGAATCACCTTTAGGAGTAGGTATAGCTAAGTAATTAATAAAAACTCTCAAAACTGCACGAGTAAAAAGATGAGTATTTTTTGTATAAATAAAAACCTTGCATCATTATAAGGTTTATAAAACAAACAATTTTTAAAGGGGATATTTTTAATTACACAGAAAATAAAATGATCACTTGAATTATTTCACTACAAATTGGATTGGTGGAGGTTTGCAGGACTAGTGGCTGGTCTTACTGTCAGAAGTTTTCAAGCCACCCTAAGGCCTCAAATGTAATATATCAAGCAACTCGCTCAAACTCTTTGTATACGCACTTTTTTCTCTAGTCAATCAACTAACCACACGTATCTTTTCCGTGCATTCAAAACGTTTTGTTTCTTTTTAAAGCTCTTGTATTTTCTTGCAGCAAAGTGTAAAGCACACTCGGTTTTTTGTACTCTCCGTAATTAGTTTTGTCGACGTTTTCGCTTATCCATGCAAGCCTTTGTAGCTTCAGCCCGAGATACTACCTACGACAACGTGAAATCGCTTTTCATCACGATTTTATAAGCTTCACTTGCCTGTAACCTACATTTACAGTTACATACAGGCACATACATTGCTTCTGGCCCCACACTAGGATACCCTGTGTCGTGGGAACCAGATACAGCGACTTCACAAACATGTAAACATCCAAGACCTGGAGTTTTTTTTCTACCCAGCCGGGGATCGAACCCGGGACCTTTCGCATGGTAAACAGATGCGTTTACTTTTACGCCACAGAGGTCGTCTCAATTAATTAATAACGGAATCTTATCTGCGCCAGGCCGACTCCGATTTTAATTATTTTTTTATCCGACAAATATACATAAGCTCACGCCTAACTCGCGCTACTACATGATAAGCAATGCCGATTGCCGAGGCAACCTTTCTTAACACGACGTTATTTGGGTTTTTGACAAATTGCAGTCATTGTAGGTATTCGAAAATAAATGTAATGTATTCAAGTGGACGTTCGTTCAACATTTGAATGCTATGAAAATCCAATACAGGTTCAAGGGTTCAAGGCGCTTAACAAAATCCCCAAATGCATGCATATCTGAAAATATTTTACTATTGTACCACGTACTTTTTTCACTCTTTCGAAGTTTTCTCCGTAGTATTGGATATAGTCTACTAGTTCTAGATACGTATCGCCCACGGCCACTTATAAACGTGACTCGCGTATGCGTTCACGGTACTTCAGTAAATATAGAAAGAAAACATATACATATGCTATGCTGCAGCGTATTTGGAAAAAGCGCTTAGATAGAGAACACTACTGTATAGTAAAAAAAAATTAACAACCAAGATTTTTTATTAAGAAACATTGCGCTTAGAAGCACGTACAAAACGTGGTGTTCGCGCGAGAACTTTTAAATTTACTTTACTCTTTAGTTTATAGTAGATTAGTTTAATATATTGTTAAATAAGTTTTTATGTAAAGTTATTCAAATTAAATAAATATTCTACTTGTGGCGCCATCTATCTATGTCAACTAAAAACGAAACATTGACCGAATGACATTCGGGAACAACTCATTCGAGAAATCTTTCATTCACCGATACATTCACTCACTCGTTCTTTTCCGCTTGAGAAAAATCTGGCGACGTTGGCGCACGAATAAAAGTTTATTAACTGGATCAAGAAACAAATGTGAAGAAAAGACAACAGGTTGTCTATTGGCCGTTCCTGAATTGAGAATTTCACTAAGTAAATACATAAATAACGTTCTGTCACGCTCTTTTCTGAGAAATTTGTCGATCATCATAGGCCTTCGCGTCCGTTACGGACGATTCAAGACTGCATTTAAGTAGTTAGTGTAAAAATGTAACCTAGTTAGATCTATTAAACGCCCTCGAAAGCATCTGCCTACAAAATTTCGTGAAAATCGTTGGAGCCGTTTCCGAGATTCTGATTATATATAAATATGTATACAAGAATTGCTCGTTTAAAGAGATTAGATTTAGCGAAATTCTCAATTCAGAAACTGGCCCTTAGTCTTTCATTTACCTAATTGCATAACATCCTATTTCAGCAGATGCAGTTCTGCACGGACGGCATAAGGCGAATATCAACCCTCCTATGATCCATTTAAACTAGTTAGGAAACTTTCATAGTGTTCAGAGACAGCGCAAGTGCTTCGTAACATAATTGCAATGCACTTTGACGATAAAAGCTTGTAATAAAAACTGCACTCTAAGCCAAATTTAATAATGCGGGAGGTAAAGTTAACATTGTTACAGGGGGACTGTTGGTAAATAAGAACGCAACCATATTAATTATATTACAAGTTGGCAACAGTGTCTGTTCTAGCAACACTGGTTTACCTGTGTCGTCAGCTTGTAACCTACAGACTGTTTTAGCAAATTATACGTCCTTTTCTTTAACAATCGTTTATTTATTTCCACATAAATATCATCATGGTAGCAGAGCGTGGTTGATTGCTACTTGTGGAAATAAAAGAAAAAGTAAACGAGTGAAAACTAAGAAAACAGCCCGGCGTGTGTTTTGCCCGACATACATTTTTAGGTTAACCGGGGCGGCGTGCTCGGTCAGAAATCACGTAAAAATCATATATATACTTGAAGAAGATGTCGAACTCAGGCTACAATCCATTCCACATCGACAGACTAGTTGGAAGAGATAACTATGCCAGTTGGAAGTTTGCAGTTCAAGCATATTTCGAGCTCGACGATTTATGGAGTTGTGTCATCGGTACCAATACAGACGAAAAGAAGGAAACCAAGGCGAAATCTAAGTTGATTTTATTACTGGACCCTATCATATACGTACATGTTAAGGATGCAACTACTTGTAAAGAAGTCTGGAAGAATCTGGAACAGGCTTTTGATGACAGCGGGTTATACAGAAGAGTAGCCTTGTTGAGAGACCTGATAACAACTACATTGGAATCTTCTCAAAGCGTAGATGACTATGTGAATAAAATAATGTCGACCGCCCACAAGCTCAGGAATATTAAGTTTGACATTGATGATGAATGGCTTGGTACTCTGATGTTAGCCGGTCTCCCTGAAGCTTATAAGCCCATGATCATGGGACTGGAGAGCTCTGGCATCAAGATAAGTGCTGATTCTATTAAATCTAAACTCCTGCAGGAAGTTCAATGCTCCGATAATTCAGCATTCTTCACAAGGAAGAAGGTCATTAAAGGAAATCAAAATGATTCAGCAAAGGTCTACAAAGGGCCCCGATGTTTTAATTGCAACAAGCATGGACACTTTGCTAAGTACTGTCGTGCTCCGAAAAAGAAGAATGCAGAAAATACAGAAGAAAATAAAGGTTTTGTTGCAGCTTTTTCAGCATCTCAGACAATGAATCCGGACCTGTGGTATGTGGACTCTGGTGCCTCAATGCATATGACTAATAGACGTGACTGGATGTATGATGTTACAAGTCCACCGATACCCACCATAACTGTTGCCAGTAAGACACTGCTACCTGTGGAAAGTATGGGAAAGGTCAATTTATTGCTAAATGGTAATGAAGAAAGTAAAATTCAGGTAAAACAAGTTTTATATATACCTAAACTTGCCGCAAACCTCCTGTCAGTCAGTGCTATTGTGAAAAATGGCTGTAATGTAAATTTTAGAGATGAAGGCTGTGATATCTATGATAAAAATGGCAAGCTCCTGTGTTCAGCCACACTAGTAAACAATCTATATTTATTAAACACACACCGAGAGGTATTATCTAACCTGTCTTGTTCAGATAACTTAAATGATTTTGTCCTGTGGCATAGACGCATGGGACACCTGAATTTTTCAGATGTTAACAAGCTGCCGGAGTGTGCTGAGGGAGTTCAGCCATTCTCAGACAAGAATAAGGGTTCCATTACTTGTAATACCTGTCTCTCGGGGAAACAAACCAGATTGCCCTTTAACAACATTGGTTCAAGATCTTCACAACCACTGCAGCTTGTCCACACTGATTTATGTGGACCAATGGAGCAAGAATCTTTGGGAGGTATGAAATATTTTATTACTTTCATAGACGATTACACAAGACGAGTACATGTCTATTTTTTGAAAAATAAATTGAATATTGTAGAAGTTTTCAATGATTACAAAAACAAAGTAGAGAATGAACATGAGAGAAAAATAAAAGTAATTCGTTCTGATAATGGAAAAGAATACTGCAATAAAGTATTTGAAAACTTCTTGAATAAACATGGGATTGAACATCAAACAAGTGCTCCGTACTCACCCCAGCAGAATGGTCTTGCGGAACGAATGAATAGGACTCTGGTGGAAAGAGCAAAATGTATGTTGTTTGATGCTCAGCTTTCAAAACAGTTCTGGGCAGAGGCCCTTGCAACGGCAGCATATATAGTTAACAGATCACCTACAAAATCTATTAACGGTAAAACTCCCATGGAGATGTGGACTGGTAAGAAACCCAACTTGTCTAATCTAAAAGTATTTGGCTGTGAAGTAATGACACAAGTTCCGAAAGAAAAACGCCAAAAATGGGACTCCAAATCTAGAAAGTTATTATTTGTTGGTTATTGTGAATCTACCAAAGGATACCGAATACTTGATCCAGATACCAATAAAATCATAAAAAGTAGAGATGTAGTGTTTTAGAAAATGTGGAAAAGTATAATAATAATATCTACTTACCTTGTACATCCAACAGCAACAGTCCAGAGATACAGCCACTCGAAGAAACTTGTAAGGAAGAATTAGAGGATAGCTCAGATCATTTTACTGGTGAGTCAGGCGAAGACTACCAGTCTGGCGAGAATGACGATTCATCTTACATACCAGAGCAATCAATTGATATTGAGTAACCAATAAGAAACATAACTTTACGTCCACGAAGAGCTGTACAGTATGCAGAAACAGATGACCATGATGTAAGTTACTTCTGTCCAATACTTAATTTAAATGATCCACAAACAGCAGACGAAGCATTATCATCACCTCATGCTGACCAATGGAAAAAGGCTATGCAAGAAGAGTATGACTGTTTGATAAAAAACAAAACTTGGTCACTGGTTGATGCATCAACAGAGAAAAGAGTCTTACCATGTAAATGGGTCTTTAAAACTAAAACAAATGAAAAAGGTGAGATTATCCGTTTTAAAGCAAGACTGGTCATCAAAGGGTACGCTCAGAGAAAAGGGAGTGATTATGATGAGACATATGCTCCTGTTGTAAGATATACATCTGTTCGGTTCTTATTTTCACTGGCTGCGAAGTATGATTTAGAAATGTATCAGATGGATGCCATAAGTGCCTTTCTTCAGGGTGACATAGATACTGAGATATACATGTCACAACCAGAATACTACAAAGAAAATGATCAAGTATGTATTTTACATAAATCAATCTATGGACTCAAACAAGCCAGCCGACAGTGGAATCTTAAATTGAACAATGTTTTATTAAAAATTGGCTTACAAAGATCACATGTGGATCCCTGTATTTATTACTTAGTAAATGAGTCCACAACTATATTCATTGCAGTGTGGGTGGATGATCTTTTGATATTCACAAATGATAAGGATAAAACTACAGAGATTAAAAACAAGTTAAAAGGAGAATGCAGTATGAAAGACCTAGGTAAAATGAAGAATTGTATCGGAATAAACATAAATAGGAACCTAGAGGCAGGTATGATTATGTTAGATCAAGAAAAATACATAAACCTAGTATTGGACCGCTTTAATATGTCTGAATGCAAACCAGTTTGTACCCCAATAGAAGTGAATGCAAAATTTGAGAAAAATCCTGAAGATGGAAACAAAAATATCCCATACAGGGAGGCAGTGGGATGTCTGATATATCTGGCACATGTCACAAGACCTGATATTACCTATGCAGTTAATAAGTTGAGTCAGTACTGTAATAATCCAGGAAATGAACACTGGGTTGGAATAAAAAGGATTATGAGGTATCTTCAAGGAACCAGAAACCTAAAGCTATGTTATGTCAAAGATGACTCAAAGGAAATAACTGGATATTGTGATGCTGACTGGGCGAGCGACCCAGTAGATAGACGATCGTGCACGGGATATACTTTTCTGTTTCAGAATGCTTGTTTATCTTGGAACTCGTGCAAACAGCAAACCGTGGCACTCTCTACGGCGGAGGCCGAATACATGGCGATGGCAGCGGCGACCCAGGAGGCTCTGTGGCTGCGGCAACTGCAGGCCGAGCTTGGTCAAGGCGAGGACAGCGCGCTACCCATCCACTGTGACAACCAAAGTGCAATAAGACTGGCATCCACAGACTGTTATAAACCAAAAAACTAAACATATAGATATTCGTTTACATTTTCTGAGAGAAAACATTGTTAATTCTAAAGTAAAATTTAAATTTGTAAATGGTTGCAACATGGTAGCTGATAACTTAACTAAAGGTACTACTTTTGAAAAACATCTGTTCTGTATCAGTAAAATGGGTCTGCGTTCTGTGGGGAGTGTTGGTAAATAAGAACGCAACCATATTAATTATATTACAAGTTGGCAACAGTGTCTGTTCTAGCAACACTGGTTTACCTGTGTCGTCAGCTTGTAACCTACAGACTGTTTTAGCAAATTATACGTCCTTTTCTTTAACAATCGTTTATTTATTTCCACATAAATATCATCAGGGACTAGTGGAAACCTCGGCCGGCACACTCGGCTGTCCACCACGCGAGACTATGTGGAAAAGAAAATCTCACTATTGCCCGGTCCCAATAATCTACCAACCAGCTACCACCAGTTAAAAAGTTAACTAGTGATAAGCCATTCAATAGAAAAGAAAAACGGAACTTATATGTACTTAGATAGGTTATTGGGGCCGGGCTTATAAAAGACAGGCGGTACTAATTGTTTACAATTTTTATTTAACAAGATTTTTCAACCGTAGCAAGCCTTTCGACTCAAAAGAAAATTACTCAACCCGTTTATTTCAACGTCTACCTATGCTTAACAGTTATTTAATATCCCCCTATCATCGCTTCACCTTAGAACTCGAACATTTTGGTGGTAGCGAAGAACATCGTCACATAACGGGACTCTATAAATTGAATGCTATTGAATTATTAGAATGCTTTGCTAGCTTTTTCTTCACATAATATAGAGGTAGGTAATAAAATAAAATAAAATAAAAAACTCACGCCCGTTATCCCCGAAGGGGTAGGCAGAGGCACCAGTCTCTAGAACTGGACCCACGTTTTGCCGAGTTTATTAGGTCCCAAACGTGACAAGTGGCAAGCCTGTCGCCGTTATCCGGGCACAATTTATCAGCGAATGGTGTTGCTGTACAAACAAATGTACGTAACTAAAAGTCATTGGTACATGCGTGCTTCGAACCCAGACCCTCATGATCGAGAAGCAAGATTCAACCCCACTACGCCACCACCGCTTTTAAATAATAAGGTAAGTAAGGTAGGTAATATATATTAATTAAAGAACTAACAGCTCTGACTTATACAGGGTGGCATTTTCACCGGTACAATAAATCAACATACGCAATACTAAGTCCAAAATACAAATACCAACATTTTTTGTTACTACCCCGTTGGTACAAAAAAACAAAAATACCAATGTCTGAACTTATCCGCAAATCTTAAAGAAATATGGACTCATTACGCATGAGCACAACTAAACGCACGAACTGACAACTGCGCGTGGCTTGCGGGAAGAAAATGAAGCGGCGGCGGCGGCGGCGGCGCAGCCAGTAGGTATGACTTATGTATGACGTAGCAAAAAAAATCTTACTTGATTTCAATTCTTGCTTCATACTTGCACGGGCTTAGGACCGTCACCGGCGTGGAATGCTTGCACTGGTTGGTAGTGGTATGAATTTCCACACCACGTACTGGCTAACGGCCGAAGTGCGCCGTGCGTACCGCGTCGTTGGTGCTCCTTCTAGGGTCTTCCTCGAAGAACGCGAATATCTGTTCCTCGATCTCCTCGGCCTTGAGCGTGCGCTGGTGCAGTAAACTGTCCGTAGTCTAGCAAATGCTGCGTCACTCTCATGAATGTCCTGGTGTTGAGTATTTGAGGTTAAATAAAACCGGCATTTATCAGGCGGGGCAAACTTTCTTCAGCGTATATCCGCCGAGCTGCACTGTATTTTCCCCACTGAGAAAGTAACTACGAACCATTTCGTAATACTCGCGGTTTGTAAACATCGTGCGCGCGTAATTTTCGACTGCAGGAAGTGCGGAAACGGCGCACGTGCACTCACCTAGGTCAATGCGCCGTCAAGGCGGCCGGCCCGCCGCCTGCTCACGCACCCCACCCCACCGCCCTCTGTCTCGCACCGCGATGATACCTTTTAATGGGTGTCCATGAGTTACAAATTGGATGAATGATAAATTAATGAAAATGAAAAAAAATATATGGTAATTTTATTCAATAAATGTAATCTATTATCGATACCAATGATATAGTAAAATTTATTGTACCGGTAAAAAAATCAGGCTGTATAAAAAACACATTTTGTTTTTACATTTTTAAAAAATTACTTTGACTTATACGCCGAGCTTGCTGTAAATTCATCATCAACCCATTATGTCCCCACCGAGGGGCACGGGTCTCTTCCCTGAGGAAGGTAGTGACCATACTCCACCACGAGGGCCTAGCCCGGATTGGTGGAGGCTTGTAAGACTATTGGCTGGTTTTACTGTCAGAAGTTGTCAAGCCGCCCTAAGTCATCTGACTTGACTTAACGACTGCCATCTGCAGCTACAGCCCTCTACTGCCATCTTAACGTACCTTGCGAAGCACTGAACCGCTCTCGGAAAAATGCCACTAGCGTTAGTCATAGACGGTGAGCCATTCATGCACTGAACGCGCCCTATGTTGCTTAACCTTAATGATCGTTTAAAATCGCTCAGGCAGCCGGGGCTACGAGCGATTACATTAAATAAAATAAAACACTTTGACTTGTACGCCGAGGTTACTGTAAATTAGTTCAATAAAATTCAAAAACATGCCAGAATATTCTATGATAAAATTATCCCCTGTTCATCACTATTACGAGTTGGCACCCGACGAAAGCAATAAGAGGTGCGGTAGGTGAGTTAACACAATAAATTGAGGCCGAAGCCCCGATAAATAGACGTATGAGCCGTAAAACGGGTCGATCCCTTTCAATAACGTAAAATAAATGGCCGCTTGATTTAATAAAAACTATATTGTGCAAGACTATAAAGCTAACTTACGGGATACAGATTCAATAAACATTTTATCTGGGAGCGAATATCTTGAGGGATTTCTCGCGGGGCATGTTCGCCGCGGGGCAAAATGTACAGCTAAGCCGTAAACTTTAGTAAGCTGATGCATTTCAGTGTTTGGATTGAGGTTGCTGCTACCTTTTGCATCCATCTCGCATAATTATTTAATGTTGAGACTTTGCTGGATGCTATAGTTATGTAAATTTTGAATTTGTTTTTCTTTACATTTAGGTACCTATTCGTGGCGGTGGCGGTAAAAGCGGTGGTGGCGTAATGAAGTTGACCCTTGCTTCTCGATCATGAGGGTCTGGGTTCGAATGCTGCATGTACCAATGAATTTTAGTTACGTTGGTACATTTGTTTGTGTAATGATTTTATTGAATATATCTAACTTTATACGTAAATACGTATATTTAAGTAAGTTTTATCATAAGATTAGTCCCATCCGTCACCATTTAATTAGAGAATCGTGAATCGTGGGGTATGTGAACATTACATTGACAAGCATTAAATAGTAAAAATATTGAAGGGTAGTTGTAAAAGGAAACGGAAACTAAAGAGGGGTTTGCAAATGGCTTCACGTCGCACGCTGGCGGCGGGAGGCCATTGCGTTCCGGAATATGGTGCTGATCGGATCTCCCGGCCAAAGTTCCTATTAATTCAGAAGTGTTAAAAGAAGTCCTCACCCACGAGGTGCTCGGCCTGCGAACCCCAGTAGGTAAGTTTAAATTATTATAATCTTTCTTTTTCAACTAATTTTGCTAAATAGAATTTGATAATTATGGCACACAGATATTTCTTTAGTTTTTTTACAACTAGTCTTAGTTGTTCCAAGTTTTTTCTTTTTCTCTTTATAAATGTGAAATTAGTTCATTTAAAAACTGATGGCGATTTAAATATTTTAATATTAAAACCGTTAATTTAAAAAAAAAAACCGAGTTCGCGTAGCTCAGACGCGTAGTCTGTTTCCTGACAGTTTTGTTTTATTTCGACAGTTGCTGCACTTGAATCTGTCCATTTAATAAAACATTGTCGTTTTAAATATTCGCTTAGGAGATAGACGCATGGAAGTTTCTTGAAAATCTGTGAAGTTACAGGTAAAGTCTGTTCGCTATCATAGTGTCACTTTGATATTTACCGCCTCGCCACATGGCGGCTTTTGACAAAAGAAACCGACGCGGCGCAAACACGCCAGTGAATTTGGCTCGCAGCTCGTCTCATTCTACTATTATGTAGATCACGCAATTAAAGAATTAAATCAATCAGTATTTTAGAATGGATTTATAACGAAACGATCCTGTATCATTTAGGTAGGTACCTATTCTAAATTCCGGTGGAGATAAATATTCTGAGGACACTTCGAGTGATGATGAATAGTGTTTTATTTTGTGCTTCATTAGGTATATTGTGTAACAGGTTTTTTTTTCTATTTAAAGTGTTTTGGCCGTCTAAGTTGTATTATTGGAAAAAATGTTTTTTTTTACTAAAACCAAGATAGACTTAATTTTTCAGTAGCTTATTTCCAAGGATTATTGCTTAATTAACCCGAATAATGACGAAGAAATTACTTTTTGTTATTGTACTGTAACAACTGTACTGAACGAGGCGACGGTCAATGGCAGACCTGCGGCCCGATGGTCGGACGATGTCGTTGATTCGGCGGAAGGTCCGTGGATGAGGGTGGCGAAAGACCGTGTGAAATGGCAATTGGGGGAAAAGACCTATACCCAGCAGCGCAGCAGTGGGCTGATGATGATGATGATGATGATTATATCTTCGTAAATGTTTTGTATGTGTTTTTCCTGGAACATTAAAAAAAAAATCTTATCTTATGATACTTTTAGTAACAAGGCCGCCGATAGTATGTACGCCTGACACGCACTTGACCGGTTTTTCACCCTAGCATTCTAGATCTTGAAATGTACACCTATGTTTCATTTAATGTTCACTAAGCGACATTTTCTGCGCTACAATGAATAAAGGTTTTGAAGTTTGATATTGTTTTAATTCCGATTTTATTTAAGTTTGTTCACATGTTCCGGACTAGGCCCCGTGGTGGAGTATGACCACCACGAGGCGAGACTCAAGACATCTACATCGAGCCTAGAAGACAGAGCGTCTGAGTTTTTTTTTGACGTGAGCGAGCGTCTGATGTTTTTGACGTGAGAGTGCGTCTTGAGTTTTTTTTTACGTGAGCGTGCGTCTGATGTTTTTGACGTGAGAGTGCGTCTGATGTTTTTGACGTGAGAGTGCGTCTTGAGTTTTTTTTGACGTGAGAGAGCGTCTGATGTTTTTTGACGTGATAGAGCGTCTGATTTTTTTGTCGTGAGAGAGCGTCTGATATTTTTGACGTGAGAGAGCGTCTGATGTTTTTTGACGTGAGAGAGCGTCTGATGTTTGACGTGAGAGAGCGTCTGATGTTTTTTTGACGTGAGAGAACGTCTGATGTTCTCTATATGCGAGAGAACGTACGATTTTTTTTTCATAAGACGTGAGATTGGCATCAATAAAATATCAAAAATGAGAGATTTCTCTAGAATTAACATTTTAACTACTGTGGCCTTAGGGCGTTACTGTCTAAGTAATGAATGTGTCGGGAAAGATGTTTTTTTTGTGTAAAATTTGTGGTCAAAATGTGACGAGTCTTCGATATTAAAAGTCTTGAGTCTGTTTTATTTACTTTGTGGGATTTCAGACTAAATTGAAATGATGAGACTGTAAAATTTGATTAATAACAAGCAGTAAAAAAAAAAGTCAGAATTCGGATTATTGAAAGTACTGGAAAGAATGTGAAGATACGACTATTAAAATTTCACGTCTGATCAGGTTTTTTTTACATTTATACAAAAGTTATTGAGTTGGTTTCAGTAAATACCAATGTGCTGTCGATTGTATGTGACATTGTGAGAAACAAGCAGTTTTAGTATGAGAATCTAATCTGCTATTTATTTTATGTTATTTTATTATAGACTAGAATATTCAACAATATTTCCTTTCTGTTTACAGCACAAGACCAATCTCAGTAGAACGTAGCCTGTTCTTTTAATGATATGTGTAAAAAAAAGGCTGGCAAAGAAGATTCGTGATTAATCACAAAAGGTAAAAGTGGAAAAGAAAGAATTAAAACTCTTTTCTTAGTTTCTTATATATATTTTTTTGTTTGTCAATGTAACTTCGTAAGGGCATAAAAGACACACCAGTTTATTTTTATAGTCACTCAGTGGAAGTGAATTTTGAATGTGTGAGCGCGGTTTGGCCTCTGTTTGGTCTGTCAATGGTCAGATTTGATAGCTTTGATTTTTGGCGTTAGTAGGTATAATGACGGAAATGTAATAATTCGGTGCTTGGTAAAAGGGGCTTACAGGATTCGACGGTCCTGATATGAAACATAGCTCGTAAGCATCGTTTCTGCATTTTAAAAAATATTTCTTTGTCAGTTGAATTGCCCCAGAATATAATTCCATATCTAAGGCCCGATCCTACTAAACCGTAATATGCCGTAAGCAATGCTTCGATGCTAACAATGGTCGACAGTTTATGTAGAACATAGGAAGAACTGCTGGCCTTTTTGTCAGTCCATTAATGTGATCTTTCCAGTTCAGTTTATTGTTTATATTCAACCCCAATAAAAAAAAAACTGGCACTTTCGACTTCATTTTTGGTATTATTTTGACGTGTTAATTGTATGCCATTATTTTTTTCCTTTGGCTAAAGTGCATTATGTTGGTTTTATTAAGATTAATTTTTAGATTATTATTGTCCAGCGATTTTACTAAAGATGTCGGAGAATTATGTGTCAAATGCGTAGTTACTGTCAATATGTTTGATAGTAACTGTACTATCATCAGCAAGAAGAGATATCGGATGATCGATTTAGGCATGTCATTAATGTATAAAATAAATAACATAGGTCCCATAACACTGCGTTTTACGCGCTTTGAGTCTGTAAGATTGTTCTGTCTTCGTTTTATAGTTTAATCTCGAGATTTCTGTAATTTGAAATCTATGTGTTAAGTATGATCGTATTAAATCCAGAATGTTACCTCTTAATTAAGTCGTAAGCGTCAAGCTTGTTTATTTGGATTTTGTGGTCCACATAGCCAAACGCTTGTGTCATGTCACAGTATATGGAACAAACTGGTGATGTTTTATCTATTTGACACATAACATTCTTTAGGAAGTCTTATACTGCCATATTAATAGTTTTATTTCGACGGAAACCCTTTTGGCCACGCACAGGATCTTATTTTTTCTCTAAATATGTATTTATTTGAATGTAGTAGTATTTTTCAAATATTTTAGAACATACCGATATAAGAACAATCGGTCGGTAGTACTCCATCAATACTTTATTTTCTTTTATCAATAGCGGTGTAATAAGTGTGAGTTTGAAATCCTGTGGAAATATGCCCATCACTATGCTCAGATTTATAATATAGCACCCTATAAGAGTGACATATAATATATTGACATACCGCCTTAATTATTTTGTGGATATATCGTCTACACCCACACTATTTGTGTTTTTAAGATTTCTTATTATTTTATCAATACCTTAAGATGAAATAGGTGCCCATAGATATAGGTGTAATTTTTTTTCAATAATATAGTCCTTAAAAGCTGTTGCTATATTGGAAGGTTTAATTATGTTAAGGACACAACCTTTATTTTTGTAATTTGTTCTTTATGAAGGTTTTGTCTTGTTTGATTAATAATTTGCCATGTTGTTTTTGATTTATTTATTGATGATTTTATTTTATTACTGTTTTGTGCCCTTTTTGTCAGATATTTAAATGTTTTTTAAATAACTTAGTACAATTTTTAAGATTTAATTTAATTTCAATATTGGGCTGTAATCTGAATTTGCAAAGTTTTTTTTTTGCTGCATATTTTGTGCCTCGGGAAACCCGATTGGGCTTTGAACATACCTTTATTATACTTTTATTTTTTTGGAAAGCACAAGTCATAGAATATGTTAAAGGAGACCGATACGCTTTCATACATTCTTGGGCCTAGATGTAAAGAGATGAGAGTGGTGCCAATTAACAGCTTATATATAGTCAAATCATTTTTGAAAATTTTGCGGATTTTGGCAATCTGAGAGCAAAGTTAAGAAATTTGGTAAAATTGAGGTTATGCAACAAATTGACAGTAACCTATTCTTAACAGCTGATTTTTTAACTATGATTGCTATTTTCTTATAAAAGACAGTAATGTACTACATTATTGTAGTTCTGTTGTATTGAGTGGGAGAATGTAACGAAACTCACAAATAGATTAAAAGATAGGGAAGACCAGGATTTGTGTCATTTCATCATCTAAAACTCGTCAGCCCAGTGTATTACATCGATTAGTCGCTGTGCCACAGTCGTGCGACTTAACAATATACTAGAAGTCCGTAGAGATAAAACACTAGTCGAGGAATTTAATTGAAATACGCAAACGATACAAGACTAGTGGTAGGTAATCCGGTGATCAATGATCATAGAATGAAAGTCCGGGAGCTGTCACTGTCAGCACAGATTAAATACATTTGACAAACATAAGTAATAAATCGATCTGTAAACGAGAATCTATGAGAATCGATTTTATAGTTGATATTCTGTTTTATTTTCAATTATTGACAACATAACTATTTATTCTGAAGAATTTGTTCACTTCAAATGTTGAAATCATTCACAGTAATCGATTATAGTAATCGAAACTCTATTTCATCAGTGCTATAAACTTGTTTTCAAGATTTCTCGTCCCCAGATTGTGAATTGAGCTAATTTTTTATATCTTGAAACAGAAAAAAAAAACTGTTTTTTTTAAACCTTATTTCAGCTTATTACGATTGGGCCCAGAGATCCCCGTGTCCATTGTCTAGCGACGGTATGATAATGTAGGATTAGTCGTGTGGTAAACATCTGAGAAGGAAATTGATTTTATGCATTCTACAAATTTATTTATATTTTCCTTTTTGTAGTTTTTTTTTTTGCCAATATTTTAATGTTAGTGTTTTTTTTACTGGAATGGTTATTATTTGCGCAGTATGATCAGAGAGTCGGAATTCTTACACCTCGGTCTTACCTTTTTACCGCGTGGACTTTAGTTAAACATTTTGCAACCCCGTTCACTCCTTTAAGGGTTAAATTTCGAAAAACGGTGAAACACGTGTTCAATCAATTGTGTTGAAGAGTATTTATTTCAAGATTCAAGAAAATCAGACAACATTTTTTATACATCCCATACAAATTTTGGCAACCCTTTTCGCCCCCTTAGGGGTTGAATTTAAAAAAATCCTTATTCCTTGTCTACATTATATATAGATCCTCTGTGCAAAATTTCAGCTTCCTAGGTTAAACGGCTTGGGCTGGGCGTTAATGAGTGAATGAATCAGTCAGTCAGGACTTTGAATTTTATATACAGGGTTACAGGGAAAGTCGTACACAATATTAAAGGAGGTTATTATTTAGGTAATTTCTCATGGATTTTATTCTATTATATAGGGTCCGAAAATTAACCGTTATAGAGATATTGACTGTTAAAGATTTAAAAAAAATATCAAATTTTTTTGGCTCCTTGATTGATTTTTTTCTCAGAATAGAGCTCATAAAGTGGTTTTTTTAATGTATTTAGTTAAAAGGCATGTCAATTGATAAAAAATATCGGCAAAAGCTGCACCTACTACTAACAGCTTTAAAAAACTGCTCGGCAATTCCAAAACCCAAGCCAAGTCACAGAATGAAGTCGCGTTTTACGGGAAATTATCAAAGTATCTACCTCAACTAAAAATTCACCGTTTGCCATCTTAAGTGACACTTGGCTAAAGTTTTTCCGATGTACATAATAGCAAGTGACATACGTTTTTTAATACCTAAAGAGACTTAGAAGTTTCTAAAACGCAAATCCTTTGCAGAGCACGTATTATACATCTACCACGGAAGAATCACACGAGCAGACTAACACAAAAATAGTAGATAGATAGAATATTCAATTTATAGAAAAAATAAATACTGAAATAGGTAGGTACCTACCTGAACACCTGAGACAGCATGTCTCCAGAGCACAAAAAAGCCTATCTGACCTTTTTACATAGTTTAAAGGTGCCAGGAAGTAACAAGATTTTTTTTTTATCGAAGTTCAGTTACGTAGGTAACTACCACTAGAGCCTACTCAAATAACATTATTTTAAAATTTCATGCACATACCTATTAAATGTTATACCTTTTTGAATAGTTAAAGAGTCGTAGAAGTTTTTAAAATTATTTGCAGAATAAGTTCCATACGTAAATTTTTTGTTAAGAGCTTGAATGTGAAAAATGTTTAGAGAAAAATTATTTAATTCTAACCGTTGCCGAGCAGTTTTTTAAAGCTGTTAGTAGTAGGTGCAGCTTTTGCTGATATTTTTTACCAATTGACATGTCTTTTAACTAAATACATTAAAAAAACCACTTTATGAGCTCCATTCTGAGAAAAAATCAATCAAAAAGCAAAAAAAAATTGATATTTTTTTTAAATCTTTAACAGTCAATATCTCTATAACGGTTAATTTTCGGATCCTATATAATAGAATAAAATCCATCAGAAATGACCTAAATAATAACCTCCTTTAATATTATGTACGACTTTCCCTGCAACCCTGTATATAGATTGCAAAATTATCTATGCAAGTTTTACTGACAAGGCGTGTAGGCTGCCAGATTGCCAATTTCATCGAGATTCAATCGAGATTAATATTATTATTCTTTAGCACGACAATATTAAATTTCATGAGACTTTAAATTAAGAAGCGTAGTCTAACTCTTTCTCTAACCATTAGAAAAATAGGTTCAAATTATTATGTTTTGGAACTCTGTACACACAAATAACTGTAATTTTAAGGTCAACTAGTTCCACTGCACATATTTCATATACATATTAACGATATTTTTCTACTTTCCGGGAGGTCACTGTGTTTATATTGTTTATGCACAAGTACACAAGATCCACCCCGCTTGCTCTTATTTCTACTATATACAGCAAGCCACCAGAGCATAGTTCGGTATATTTATGAATAATTCTTGTTCCGTCATCATAAAATGTTCTGTTATACATACAAAATCTATATTTATGTTTTTATCTCTTAGTTCCTCTAGGTTAATTGTCAATAGATCTGATTTATTTAAGAGCCCGGCTATGTTTTGATGATTTATTTATGACATAATAAATTGGCTTCAAAATAGTAACTTAAAAATTAATCTAGACAAGACCAACATAATGCACTTTAAACAAAGACAAAGTAAACCTAATAATATTACCTTAACATATAAAGATATTGAAGCAAAGGAAGTGTGTAATTCTAAGTTTCTAGGTGTAATAATCAGTGGTCGGAGTAGGTATATTGATTTTTCGGACTTGCACTATGATATCATAACATGGACATGCCCTTTTTCTTAGTCTTAAACGTCATTACCATCGTAATCATTATCATTGTTTGTTTGTAAACGGTAATGATGTAATGTGTGTTTTAAGCCAGTTAACTAACCAAAGCCAGTTAGTTAATTACCACCTAGTTAATTAATTTGGTAGTGAAGAGAGTTAACCCATTATATGCTTTACTTGCTGGTAAGTTTCTATTATAATTTAAATCCATCATGTTAATAGAACTTATTTTTAGGACTATGTCAAAAATGGTCGTTCATAGCGATAATGATATTTAGTCCTAGGTTTCAAACCTTTGAGTTTTTAGCCAAAGACATAGTAAGATGTTAAAAGCTTATTTTTATTTCAAAAATGTTTTGTTATCGTCTCGATAAAAGATGTCCCACCTATCAGTGAACGTTCACCGTGTCCAATCTACTACCGATGCTACTAGGTTACTATTGTTTACTTCGAGTACTTATATAATAAAGCATCTCGCTTTGGTCTCAATACTATGCGATGGAGTACATCTCGACCGCAGACCTCGGATGACGAACGAGATTGTGTTACAGCGCTCGTTATATCTAGTTACTAAATTGACACATTGTTTTGTATTTTATACTGGCTTATTGGCTTTACAGTAAAGGAGCTAGTATCGGTGGTAACATCCAATGCATAACATGGTCACAATACTATTATCTGTTCACCTCGCTGAAATGCAACAACCAGCATGCTCAACCTCTTAACCACACCGTATCAGTACGGTTAGCACGCGTCCGTTCCCGATACGCGTTTTCACGTCTTACGTCGATACGTCTTACGCTTATAATGTGTTAAACTAAATTTCGCTATTCCTAAATGAAAATATCAAAATTAGACAGAATTTAGATAAATAAAACACACATTACATCATTACCGTTTACAAACAAACAATGATAATGATTACGATGGTAATGACGTTTAAGACTAAGAAAAAGGGCATGTCCATGTTATGATATCATAGTGCAAGTCCGAAAAATCAATATACCTACTCCGACCACTGGTAATAATAGACAGTAGACTAAACTGGGATGAACATACTACACAACTGAATAAAAAATTGTCCTCATGTGCTTATGCTCTTCACAAACTCTCCGCTGTTACAAACACGACTGCATTAATAACAGCTTACCATGGTATGGTTGCATCTCTCCTTAGGTACGGAATTATATTTTGGGGCAACTGCACAAATAAAGTATCAGTTTTTAAACTACAAAAACGTTGCATCAGAGCCATGTTTGGCCTTCAACAACAAGATACTTGTAAGCCTATCTTCATTAAGTATAATATTCTCACTTTGACTGCGATGTACATATTGGAAACATGTCTTTTTGTAAAAACAAATGAGGATCTATTTCAAAAAGCTAGAGATAATAAGCGAGCGCAAAGAGATCCCACTAGAATAGCAAAAACCAAATCAAACACGGCACTAATGACGAAAAGCGTTTGTCACATGGCTCCTACTTTATATAATAAACTGCCTTCAGCATGGAGAGAACTCCCCATAGGCAAATTTAAATCTAAGTTGAAGAATGTACTTTTAACCAAATCGTATTTTAGCGTCCTCGAATATTTAAATGACAAATTTTGACATTGTGTACATTTTTAATGTGATTATTATTTTTTGTTATTATGTAATCAATTAACATTATTGACTGGTTTTGTTTGTACCCATAAAATTTATGTTATTTAATAACACTATTATTTTAAGTTTACAACATTTGTACGCCTTATTGGCTAAACATAGCGCGCATTTTATATTTATAAGACCATGCATGTATTGTATACCTATGTTTGAAAAATAAAGTATCTGATTCTGATTCTGATTCTGAATTGTTCAGCTCTATAATTAAACATCAGAGCTCCACAGATATATGTAGGTGGGCAAATTATTACATTTGTACCTATGTGTTATTTTTCTAGGACACTTCTCAATAAGTGTACAATCTCTATGTAGTTTTGCAAATCTTCCTTTGTAAGATTGGACAGTATGACCTCTAATCCCATTAGAAGCTCGGAAATATGCGCTGTAGGTTTGGGAAAGTGACAGAAAGAAAACTCTTTTGCATATAGGTAAGTCTGCCAGATTTTGCAGGATGTTTCTATTTCTATCACTAATTACGAATAGTCTGGGTTTTCTTCTTATTTGACTTGGTTGGTCTGTTTGTGCGTGCTTTTCAGATGGTTTCTGTGTTTGATCATTAGCTTTACATTCAGTCTGTTTTGGGTCGGCTTTTTGTAAGAAAGTTTTTTTTTTTGTAGAATAGAATAGAATATTCTTTATTGTATGTACACCAGGAATTACACATGAGATTTGACAATAACATAGTACAATACAATTGGCGGCCTTATTACTAAAAGTTAAGTTTTCTTAATTTTTTTGCTTTCGAGTTTTGTGTTTTTTTTTTTAAGTCGCATCTTGATAAAGGCGAGTTATTGTTTTCAGATTCCACCTAGACCTTTTTTTTTGCGCTTGCAGTTTAACTGATTGGCTTCTGCTGATTGGCTTCTGTTTTCGAAGGTGTTCTTAGAGTTTTAAGAGATCATGTAACAGTTTTCAGAAGTTCGTTTTGTCTAATTAATTCATATTTTCTTGTTCGCGATTCGGTGTTTTCTAGATTTAAAGTTGAAAATGAGCGCTTTGCAATTCGTTAGTTAATCTTTCAATCCTCTTTCTCATTTGTTTAATTGCTCGCTATAATCATCGTCGTCTGATATATTGGGTAGACTACTCGCTGTGCCGTCTAATGTCCGTTGTATGACATGACTATTATTTGACTCTGTTTCTGGGTGGTTACTCTGGCGTGAAAAAGTGATATTTTCGAGGAAGTTCTGCATAGTTACTTAATTTATTAATTGCAGTACGATCTCGGTTGAGAATCAGGAAACAAAAAGTGAAGATGTAACAGTGTCGCCTTTATTTTGAAGCGTCACTCATATTTGCAATTTATTTTGGGTCATTCATGATTACTATTTAAAACAAATAAATTAATTCAATTCAATTCAATTTTTGGGCGAATGGCAATCAGCCGATGTCGACTATTTCTGCCAGAGTCTAGTCGCGTCTCGTCTTGATACGACATGAACTAAAAAAGTTAAAAAAATAAACAAAATTCACGCGCAGCGTTACTTAATCTTTAACGGGACACTTTTCCTTTTTGTAGGCTTATACAGTAATGTCATGCAGGGTCATGCAGCCGAGTCTGTAACGATATAAGGTTTTATGGTTAATATATTAATAATAAGCACACTATTCACATATTTACATAGTAGGTGCTAACATTAATAAATTAATGATTGAGCGAACCAATAGTAACTCTGTTTACATGTCAAAGTGACGTTCCGTTCCGTTCTTAAACAACTAAATGAGAATCATAGTAACCGAATGTCATGATTGTGATACAGATAAGCAGAACAGAGGTAGTAATAGTTAAGTAGATAAAACCTGAATAGGTAGAAGTTATCGAGAAAAACAAAACTAAATGTATTCCCCAAATTTAATTAATTTACCTAATACGAAGGGATTTAACAATTGTATTCATTTACAAATTTACAACTCTTTAAGTACAATAAACATGTTCGAGAATTTGTTACAGCTATTAAGTTCTAATTACATGTCCGGTTTGTGTGTGTGCTCGTGCGCCGGAGGCTGCACGAAGTCGGATGGCCGAATGTCATGATTTTATTGAATATATCTAACTTTATACGTAAATACGTATATTTAAGTAAGTTTTATCATAAGATTAGTCCCATCCGTCACCATTTAATTAGAGAATCGTGAATCGTGGGGTATGTGAACATTACATTGACAAGCATTAAATAGTAAAAATATTGAAGGGTAGTTGTAAAAGGAAACGGAAACTAAAGAGGGGTTTGCAAATGGCTTCACGTCGCACGCTGGCGGCGGGAGGCCATTGCGTTCCGGAATATGGTGCTGATCGGATCTCCCGGCCAAAGTTCCTATTATTTGTTTGTACAGCAACACCATTCGCTGATTAATTGAGCCCGGATAACGGCGACAGGCTTGCCACTTGTCACGTTGGGACCTAATAAACTCGGCAAAACGTGGGCCCAGTTCTAGTGGTTGGTGCCTCTGCCTACCCCCTCGGGGATAACGAGCGTGAGTTTATTAAATTTTTATTTTATTTTTACCTATTTGTACGGAGCTCCATAATTACAAACCTACATCAATGAATCGATCAATAAGCCCGTATTCGTCCACTGTTGGACAAAGGCCTCCCCCAAGCACTCCACTTCCCTCCATCCACAGCGTCCTCATCCAATACACATCCAATCCTAGATAGTCGGTCCAGCGGCCAACGAGCCGGTGGGTGTACCATTTTCGTTGGCTGGTCCTGGACTCTCATCAGTCTCTGGATGGGCATCTGTCTCATTACCTCCACGTACAGTCGCTGCAGCGATTCCAGAACAGCCCTGGTCCCGACGGAGTCGAAGATAAAATAGATAAGACAATATGAGATTAGATGAGATGCGATGAAATTAGATGAGATGAGATGAGATAGGAATATTATTTATTGCACATGTCGCTGCTGACCGCGCACTTTTGGTTTAGTCAGCAAGTACGTGTAGCGCGGCCAGTCGCGCCCCACCGCTCCTAAAGCGTAGTAGCCCATCTACTCGTAGTATAATCAGACTGTACGTAGTGTTTCTGTGAACTAATGTTTTATAACTATTATAGTGTGTGTACCAAATAACTCTTTTATCCATACCTCCGTATAGACTATTCATGGCCTAGCTAACAAATACACACGAGGAACAAGAGACATAAATAAACGTACATAGTAGTAGTAGTAGTAGTAGTAGTAGTAGTAGTAGTAGTAGTAGGAATACGTATATACCTACAATAACGTGTTTACTACGATATGAGCACAGCAACCCGAGTTGTTACTGCACCAACTACGTTCTCACATTATTTTATCCGCAATGTATTTACATTGTCTGAATACTCAAAATTGTTCCCATTTTGGTGTTTGACACATTTCATTTTCTTCTCGCAAATATACAATCTAAAAAAGGTAGAACCGCTTCATTTGGATCGACGTTTAAGCCATTGTAATTTAGCAAAAGCTTAACACAAATGTTTACTTCAATTAAATACGTTGTGTACATAGCGTATCTTGTCCAATGAAAGCAGTTATCGGTACACTATTGAAAAACTTAATTTGCTAGCAGGCTGGTTAGCCCCTGAATCCTCTAAGAAGTGTTGGAACTTGAAATTATTATAGTGACCTAGTTTGGTAGTTTAGTTATACAGGGGTAGGCACTCGAAGTGTTACCAACTTTAAGTTGCTATAGAAAGCAAACTGTTTACAGTATGGCGCCCATTTTCTCACAGTCGTAAGTCTATTGTATTGTTCCTAAACACACAGAAGCTCATTGTTTTTCGTCGCTGCTAAAAAAAGTTATCCAATTGGAATTCAAACGCCACAGTGTCATTACTTTATATTTGGCTGGAAAATCGCAACCAGCCATTGTTAATGCGCTACGACATTTACATCTGCAAAAAATGTTTGTGTATCGGACCATCACGCGTTACAATGATACGGGTAGCATCAAAAAACGCCATGGAGGTGGACATCCAACAACAGCAAAATCATCAGAAATGGTTCGAAAGGTAAAGGCTAGAATTGAACGAAATCCACGACAAAGCGCAGTTAAATTGGCAAAAAGTTTTAATGTATCTGCCCGGAACATAGGACGCATATTAAAAAATAAACTACAACTGAAGCCTTACAAAATACAAAAAGTGCAAGACTTGACACTTGCACAAAAGGCAGTTTGCCTAGAAAGAGCTAAGGAGTTAAAGCACTTGCACGTTGATAGCAAGCTTGAAAATTTGGTATTTTCCGATGAAAATTTTTTTACGGTTCAGCAATATGTGAACAAACAAAATGATCGCGTATGGTTAAAGTGTAAATCAAACGACAATTTAGACCAACGAATTGCTCTGCGAAAGCAAGCACCAGCATCAGTGATGGTTTGGACCGCGGTAACTGCTACGGGACGTTCACCTTTCGTTTCCATTGAGCAGGGTGCAAAGATAAACCAGCTAATCTACCGTGAAAAGCTTTTAAACGATGCTTTGTTACCTTCGGCACGTAAGAAATTCGGTAGAAACCATTGGACGTTTCAGCAAGACTCGGCACCATCCCACAAAGCCCGGGAAACCCAAATTTTTTTGCAAGAAAAAGTTCCAAGCTTCATTTCTTCGCAACAATGGCCACCATATTCGCCGGACTTAAACCCAATGGATTTTTCCATATGGTCAATTCTAGTGGCCAAAGTGTCAGCAAAAAAAACATGAGACAGTCGATGCCTTAAAAATTGCTTTTCGCCGAGAATGGAACAAAATATCAGCAGACCACATTCGTGCAGCGTGTGAAGCCTTCTCGGACAGATTCGATGCTGTTATCCGCGCTAAAGGTGGCCACATCGAACAATAACTTTTTCTTTTCAATTTTAAATGTTTTTTTTCTATATATTGAAGTTTATAAATATAAAGAAACAAAATTGACAAAATTACAGCATTTTGAATTGGTAACACTTCGAGTGCCGACCCCTGTATTTATCTAAGATTGACTAGAGAACCTTTTGAATGCACTTTTCACTTATCACCTAACATTTTCTAGATGTCGATTCTCCTAACCCATTGAGACATAAATTGCTAATAAACCATAAAAACACATCTATACCTATTAATAATTTCGCACCTGTCTACGGTAGACTCTAACGAAATACACATCAAATTGAAGAGCCTAAAAAAATTGCGACCGAATATTTTCAATATAAAAATAAATTAATTATTGCTACGTAAACATATCAACGTCACCAATGTCACGTTGATATCAAGTCATCACGCGTCACGGGTGTCACAGGTGTGTATTCTGTTATCCACTGTTACCTCTAAGTTCTAAGTTCTTGATTTTGAGACAGAGACGTGATAGTTATTTGAGTAAATAAGATTTAAGAGAAATATGTACTGATGAAATATCGACATAAATTACATTATGCCCCGAGCGAAGCTGGATTTTCGTTAGTTTTATTAAAAAGTAGCCCATTCGCACACATGCCTATACACTAACGGCCGACTGAACGGAAGCCTACATAGTATAATAAATAACAGATTTAGGTTGCGACAATTAAACTAGATTAAAATAATTCAAAGGTCCACCACGAAGCTGAAAGAATCTTTACAGTATTTCGGTAATTACAAACCACTGGCAGTTGGGGCTGGGAAGCCGCAAAAAAGCAAATTATACTGCAGGGGATGATGCTGGTGACTTCTTGCCCCTGACAAAAAAATAAACTAATTTAGAAGAACAAATCGGATCATGAAGTAGAAAGGAGACTTCCATTGGGAGGAAATGACATTTTATTTCATTAGGCACACCAACGGCATATATACAAAACATAGTACAGTCGCGAACACGTCAACCTATACATTTTAGTTGCAAAGTCGCCCGTAACGCAACGGCATAGAGTGCATGGGTGTATAGGTTGATGTGATCTAGACTGTACAATAGTGTTACAGGAAGATAAAGTTACGTATATGTACACCACTTATAGGTAAGCACAGCGTTTACATAAATTAAGTTTACAACGTTAATTAGCTGCTGTTACCGAGATGACAACTAAACTAAATAATGAATTAACTATACTGCCTTTGTATATTTTTATTAAAATCACGGAATGTTTGATGGGTAATGTCATTAATCACATTCATCAGAAAGGATCATGAAATAGAAAAGAGGAGTCTTTTTTAGAGATGTCTTGTTAGCAGTGTTGCCAACGACTCAGGACCAGATGTCGCCATTTTCCGGAGTTTAAGTAGCCTAAAGTAGCCGATTTTTTGCTGAGGCAGCCTAATTAAGTAGCCTAAACACTAAAAATAAAATAAATGAGTAGATACTTATTCCTCAATTTATTTAATACCATTTAGTTTCAGTAACTTTTGAATGCTGGTATTTTTTCCCACTCATCACGATAATGCTTATAATTTTTTCCGTGGTTTCCCATCTATTTTCACAGAAACAATGCTTTCAAAATCCCAGGCTGCGACACCGAACACGCACAGGACTGGAAAAGTTTTACAAAAAAAGCAAAAAAGAAACCTTTTTTTTTCTTTCACCATTTATCGGTAAAATAGAGATAAATTACAGCAGCAAAGCTTATACAATACGATTGTTCTAACAACCCTATTACATCCTTAATTGGGTTACATAATCATTATGTATTAGAGATACCGTTAGCTACGAAGAATTTGGGTTATTCACCGAAATGTGTGGCCACCATAATAAAGTTTTATTGTTCTTCATAATTTCCAAACTACTTTTTCCCGTGATCGAATTAAAAATTAGTGTAAGGTTATCCAGAACTGAAGGCGACCAGTCGCCTTTCCGATTTTTTCGTCGCCGATTTTCTTTCCGAGTAGCCTAAATGGCGAAAAATTTGTTTGGCAACGTTGGCAACACTGCTTGTTAGAGTTAACTGGGAGATCCCTCCCATGTCTTGTTTCTTTTCCTGCATATCCAACCAGGCAAAGAAACCAGGAGTCCTATAAAAACCGGCCTATTTGTATCGGACCACGCGCAGTATAGGGTTCCGTAGAAGGAGATCATTTTCATCTGCTTTAGGGCAGATGATTTTCACCTGTATGTTAGAAGTAAATAATTAAGTAACGGTTCGTCAAGCTCTTTTCTGAGGACATTAAAGAGATAGCAGTGCAGCTAAGTAGTTACTTAGTGACATTCTCAATTCAAAAACCGGCCCTTACGGAGCTAACAACTTCATGATAGTAATTTTCGTGTAGGTAATTTAAGAAAGATTCCTTTTATAAATTGGTCGTTTACTCGTTATCTTGTAAAATCTACTTGGCCGTGATAGTTTTTCTTTCAAGTTCATTATACGCTAAAAGGCCTATGCTGTATGGTTAAGCGTTTGTAGGTTAGAATAATAATGCATTCAGTCAACCCGTCGTAGGGAACGTCAGGAATACAGGTCAGGTCTACCTATAAATAATCGCATTTAATATACATGACTAATTTTCTTTCATTCATTCCTATCTGTTGATGTTGATGTTGCATTAACTGAAGTCTCCGATATCCAAAACGAACAAATGAAAAGGAACATGTTTTTGTTTAAGAACAGCTAAGGTGCTTAATCTCTGAATGTTACCATGATTTTCGCAATTTCACTGGCAGACTCCGTAATAAGTAAGGCATGTTACGCTTTAAAGTATAAGGTATAAAGTACATTTCTATGTGCTACGCGCCGTTTCAACTATATTTCAAATTGTGTCGGTACTTCTATAGCATCAATTTCAGCCGTTGCCACCCGCAGTATGGCAAATTATTGCAAAAAGCAGCGGCAGCCTGGCGTCGTTTTGTTTTTTTTACTAGCTGTGGACTTCAATTGATTACATAGTGATTTCAACCCTTATCTTACCGTATATGGATTAATATATGTACGAGTATATTGATATGCTGATGTATGTGTTTCCCATATATTTTTGTATATCACGTAAATAAATAATTATTTCCACACAACACAATCACTTGTCCTGCCCTTATATTACGTAACTTTCAACTGATAGAGTTAAGCATTTAAACAACTCTAAATTGTCAAAATATTATTTACACGCAGGTATTTTTCTCAAGATTCCTGCCGTTAGTTGCTCGTCCGTCACTTTCTAGGTTCTGACAGAATATCAGCGTCACGAGTTCTCCAATGGGGACCCGTTACATATGCTGAGTCAGAAACCTTTTCTGTTACCCTTTTCTGTTACCATGACACACAGGTCACCTTAAGATTGCAAAACTGTATTATGATTATTTTTGTTTTTATTTTTTAGTTTCAATTGTGTAATTGTTGTGTTATACTTTACTTTTTGTCTCTAATTAGGCTATGCATGGTGGTAGTTATAAGATTAAATGTGTGTTGTGGTACATGAATAAATGCTATTCTATTCTATTTTATTCTATTCTAAAATAATAATGTATGTGATAGTTCAGAGTAGAGTATGTGATACCTACTGGGACAAAAATTCCCAGAACGTAACAGTGTGACATAAGGTAGTGTGACACACCGGGAACAAAAGGGCTAAATCAGACAACTCCATATAGTGGAGTCTTACGTAATTGCACCCCAGGTCCCAAACTAGGATACCTTATGCTGTGGTGATCAGGCAAGGACACATAATTGGAAATGCACGCGGGAAGATGTTATTTATTAACTTTGTTAAGAGGTGAAATTAGCTGTCCCGGCAAACTTAGTACAGCGAAAGTTTTCGTAATTTTTCCATATTTTCTCATCATTTATACATTCCCTAGACTTACACAAATATAAAAAACAAAAATCTAGCCAACAAACCGTTCTCAAGTTTTAGTGAGACTAACGAACAGCAATTAATATTTTTTAAGAACATTTAAGAACATACCTATGACGTGGGTATAGGCTATTTGACAGGTTTGTGAAAACCATCTCATATTTTTTGTATGTGTTTATCAAGTCCTCAGATAGTGGTAAATACTGAAATATGTACTGGAGAACGCAGGGCAGGGCTTTTATTCGGGAGGCTTTTATTGAGGGACCGTGGCATGGACGTTCGCTCTAGGGCATTTCTGATCCAAAGGATTTCCCTTGCTATGCAGCGCGCCACCGCCGCCAGTATTATGGTTACTTTGGGGTCGGATGTGGCTCGGAGCGATTTATTTGGTTAGGGTTTTTTTTTATGTTTTTATTATTATTGTTATTCTGTTATTGCCTTGATATACTTTTACCGTATTAAAAATACTTATATGACGCCGCACAACATTTATTTATTACACCATAAGAAGAATAAGAAAAAATGTATTATACCAACAAAACATAACATAACGTTTTTAACATAACATTTACATACAGGCACATACATTGCTTCTGGCCCCACACTAGGATACCCTGTGTCGTGGGAACCAGAAACAGCGACATCACAAACATGTAAACATCCAAGACCTGGGTTTCCTTTTTTTTTGTCCCCGGTCGGGACTCGAACCCGGGACCTCTCGCATGGTAGTCAGATGCGCTAACCGCTGCGCCACAGAGGTCGCGTCACATCACAGAAACAGAATAAACACTCAATAATTAATCACACACCTGTATCCTGAAGGGGTAAACGGCTTACGGTTACAAAAATAGTTAAAAGCTCATTTCGCAGTGTATTCAAAACGCTGCAAGCAAAATTGCAATCCCATTGCAAAAAACAAAAGAGCTATGTGCACAGTCTGATCAATACGTGAAACAAAAGGCAATATTTAATTAGTAAAACCGTAAATGTTGGCAATCCCGTGTTCGAAATTAAACGAATGGTCTGCAAATTAATGGTAAAAGAGCTCATGCATATTTTATTAAAAAACAATGCCTCGTCAATCCCCGGGGCTTTCAATTACGCAGATATCTACGTGGGTTTTAATGCTCTTACTGGATGGCGGTTTAAATGTATAATAAGGAGTCCTACATACGTACCACTGCAACATGCCGACCATATCTCAGAGTGAGATCGCTTAGGTCACCACACATATTTGACTTGGATTGGCGATTTTACGCGTTGAGGTATGTGATCACTCAGATACATTTATACATATACATACATAAATATACTTACTTACATAATATGTACTTTCAAATGTTAGACCTCTACCGATGGATTATCACCGCAAACGACAGTAACGGAGTCAGCTCAGATAGTAATGTTGAAAATTAATTTGAATATTCGCTACACCTACCTCTAAAAAGTCAGGCTAGATTGGAGTATATCAAAAGATTGCGCAGTAAAATGGCTAATGAGTAATTAAAATTACTATTACATCAGACTAAACTAAAAGTTACCAATTGAGTAATATTTATTCATTGTTGGTTTTGACAGGACATTCACACACAATCTTCATTAGTGGACGGGCGGTCGATTAGCAAACATGGTCAGGGACGCGACTCATAAAATATTACGACAATTTCATTTACATTGCATTGCCGATAAGTCATAGTAAACCATGTCATTCTGGTGCCCTTTAAGGAGTCAGGGCGGTGGCTCAGACTAGTTATCAGCCAGGCTTTTAGGTGTATAGTGTAGAGTTTCAAGGTTCCTGCGTTTATTTCGCCACACCAGGCGGCAAAAATGTCTATGTTTTTTTCCAGTGGAAGGCTTTCAACAGCTCATGAAAAGCATATAACTAGCGGCAAAATCAACTGCGGATTCGCTTTTGTTGTAAACTCCGCAGAATGTACCGAGGTAGATACCTACTCTCAGTAGAGCGAAGGTTCAAACCAATTATTAAAGTAAAACAAATTATTAAAGTACGAATTCTGGGTTTAGTCTCTGAAATATTCGGCTGGAGAAGCAATTTTTTTCTTTAAGTCATGAGGAGTATTCAATTGAAGAACGGGTAGATAAATTAGGAGTAGTTAACTCTTGTCACCTTTAGTTTGTTTACAGTAACGGGATAATGATTTCTATCTACCACTGGTTTTTCTATCAAGACAAACGTAAAAAACGTAATTCTTCTTAATAACATTTCGTACCTGTTCTTACGAATATAACCTTTTTGAATGAACCTTTTGTAAAGACAAAAACAAGAACATAAAAAAGCAATAAAATGTAATATATCTAATTTCCATTTTTACGGGCATGGCAGGGGTCACAAGCTGAAACAGAAGAATAACTTTACTTTGAATGGAATTAATTAGTAACTGCCTTAGCTTTACTTGAATCATTTTGTGAGCACAAAAGTGAACCGTAGTAACTATTAGAGTCAGCTAAAAAAATTTTTCGTCTCTAAAATTTCTATCGGACAGGAAAACTCGAAAATCATTAAAACTATACAAGATGACGATATATTTTAATTTCTATTCAAGGTGTCTGCTAATATTTTTCTAATAATGCATCTTTATTGCCGTTTGTTATCGGTGTGCGGTGCGTGCATGCAACGACTACTGAATGTCGAGGAGGCGAAAATAATTTATCAGGATAGTGACTAGTGGCAGTCCCTGGTCTCTGCCTACCCCTCTGGAACACAGTCGTGAGCTTATGTGATGTTTCTTATCACAATTCGTTCATATAAATTGTATTTTTTGACACGAGAAATTGGCCTGTTTTATCACGTTCATGGTTTTGTGGGACAAAATATTACGCCCAAAGTCACAGTCCAAAGCGGTAACAAGAGGAAACAGGCGCAGTCTCCGCGGCTGCTTCCGAATCAACTAGGCATTTTTTGTTACCATTCCGAGTTGGGATTAAAAGCGCTCGAGGTGACATATCGTCTATCGGAGACAGTACTGGAACATATCCAAAATTTTGAAAATCCAGTTTTTTTACACAAAAGATTTTAAAATAGACGGCAATCTAGTGCAGTATACGAATATCTCGAACACAACTTTTTTTTATTACATACTAAAAACTATTACAGCCCTAAAAGATCAAAACTTTGATTGCCAATTAAGTACTCGAGTATAGTAAATTTTTAAATGTTCCAGTACTATCTCCGATAGACGATATTCGCGATGGCTGTCAGACTCAGAGGTGCACTGCGCTACGTGTATTATGCTTAGAGTTGATTCGCGAATTTGGTGCATTGCCAGTCTGTTTCCGAATCAATTAGGCATTATATGATTAGATATTCTGGGTTGGGGGCGAAGCGCTAAACCAAACCCAAATGGTAACATGGTATGCGTTACGGGAGTACAGTCAGCAGCAGGCTCGCGTTGAATAAAACAAAATATAACTTACCATTACAATTTGATACACATAGCATAGCCGAGTCTTCCTGTCTTTAATTTCATTAGTGCCGTTATAATTTGTTACTAAGTATTTACATTGTATGTTGTCGTTTACATCATACGTCATAGGCCTGATGTTTGTTTATAAACGACAACATAGGTGCATCAGGCCTATGATGTATGTTGTCTTATAAACAAAATTTTTGTTACTCTCTCTTGTAATTTATGTGTAGGTACAAAACAGAATATTCTATGTATCTATCTCTTACTTATCCGTCTGTGTGTCAATAGATTTTACAATGTACATTGAAGTGTCATAGTAAATGTTTACTTGTCATAGTAATTTTATCTAATACTTTACCAAATTCTATAGGTAATATTGGTAGATTTTTTGCCAAGCCACCGTAACATCAGGGATTGGAGACCATCCATGTATCAAATAGTTCTTCTAACGAACTGTACTAATCAAGAGCGGTCGTCACTTTAGTTTGCGATCCCGCTGCTTGGTGGACGTTTCGTGCAGCGCTGACATTGTGCGGTGGCGTTGGACACAAAACAATGTTGCCGCTTCAAACCGCCCGCCGTGGGATTGCCAATGAAAATTTAAATTAAGCGTTTGGATTGCATAAAAAGGAACGAATTGAGATTTTATGAGGTCACAATTTTTTGTCTTATTCCTTAGCTATTTTATTACGTCTTCTTCGCGTTTGCTTCGTTTCTCGGGCGGGATTGGAAATTCTATAGCATTCATAATACAATCTCTCAAATAATCCAGCATTTTTATAGGAGCAATTCACAATTACATTAAATTGCTTTTTATTTAGAGCTCATAGTTGCTCTTAATTCATTTGGATGGAAATTTCGGGCAAAAGGCACCAACAAAGGATGCCGAATTGTTCTGAAAAATAAATGTGGGCTGGCTATTACCCCGGAGGTAGAAACCAGGGTATGTCCCTTTTCACGATGCTGACAAACCTCTTTCGCTTCATAAATATTTATTCGTCACTGCATGCACGCGCGCTAGAATGTATTTTTTGAGTATTTTTGTCTAGCCGTTTCCCAATGCACCTCATATTTCTTAGTCAATGTATGTCCACGAACTAGGACCGGAAAAGGCCTCAATATTAGGAAATATTAGATTGATAAACAGAATATTCTGTATTGCATGTACAAATTGTACACCAGGGATGCACATTCAACAGATCAGATTCAGATCTCAGATTTCCAGATTTTCAGATTTATGTTTTTTATTAATCAATTAGCTCTTGTTCGCGATGTTGTTACATGTAGTATTGCAGACTATGAACTTTCTCTGCGCTAACTTTCATACATACAGTCCGTTGAGGCGCGAGTAAGTAACATCCATCAAAACTTTATCATAAATAGTAAGAATGAAGATTAATTTTCATTCCAAAGCATGTCAACATACCTACTAGTATACATTCTTATCCACCATGCTACTGTATAACAAACAACGAGAAGACCTGGGCTTAACCCTTCAATGATGATTTTTTATTTTCAGTTAAAATAATATACAAGCTTCTTCTTAGATAGAATACGTATAAAGAAAAATAATAATAAATTTTTTTTCTTATTATTTTTATTATATACATAAAACCTTATGTAGGCTACATCCTACAGTATGCATTCTACAGAAATGAAAATAGCTTAATAATATCTTATGTAATAAAACTATTAACATAACATAATTTATTGATTTATTATATGATACTCTCTAAAACAACAGCGTTTGTTATAATAAAATGTTACATGACATTTTTCACAAATAGTTTGAGTAAAAGCAATAGCAATAGGTGCAAAATGCCTAAATGTACAGGGCATTTAGGCATTTTGCACCTATTGCTTTGCTAAAGTTTGGCCAGTGAGCCCTTGATCAACCTGGACATCCTTTACTGTTGCCACCTGTGAAGCACATTTAGGTCGCTTCTTAGCCTTATTTCGATTTCCAAAGAACTTCCTGGCCTTCCTCTTTTAGCTTCATTGGAGGCTTTCAGAGTTTCAGCAATTTCCAGGCGAAAGACGCCCAAATTACAAAGCTTTTCACTAGACTGATCTGGCTTTTTCGCCATAATCTACCTTTCCTAAAAATTTACATCACCTTCAGGTATGCTATACCTTTTTACTTCACAAGTAATCCTCTCAAGGCTTGCTGACGAGTCAGAGCATTGCAGGGTACATTTGAGGTGCTTCTGTTCCAAGACTTGTGGATCTACTACCATGATTGGCACTGGAAGATGGTACATTTTCTGAAGGCTGCTCCATATGCAAATCAATGTCGTCCTGTATAGTTGGAGGTTCAAAAAAACAAAAAAAAAAATAGAATATATAAAAAATATAAAATAGGGTTGTTTCCTGTTAACATAGACACATTTTTATTTTTTCATAGACCACGATTGGTTCACATACAGTCAAAAAATTTAATGTAGGCTGCATCCTACATCATGCGTTTAAGGGTTAAGGCAAAAACGCGTAAAACATGATTCACATTTCGAGCGGTCCTTATCATATTTCGTGAAGATTGTATGGGATCGTTGCGCCTTTTTATTATACCAATGTCTCTAAAATGGCAGAATGTAGAACGTCTACACAAGAGGTAAGCCAAAACTTCCATTTGCTTTGTCAGTTACGCTACGCCTGTCTATCACAAAATTCAAATTTTTATAGAGAACTCTTTGTTGTATTGTAGTAACCAACCATACCTCTTTTTACATGTTGTAAAAAGGGTCGCCGCAGATAACTAGTTTGAGTTTGGAAGGAAGAGAAATCGTTACATTGTTTTAGGAGTCAGTTGAGAGCTATCTAGGAATCGGAGAGAATGGTAGAACGAAAAAAAGTGATGATTGATTGACTACTAGGTAATACCTAGCCGTTTTTTCTGCTGCATCGACATACATCGCAATTCTACTGTAGACACTCACTTTTTTCTCACTGTAGCTTCATATTTCTTCTACTTTTGTCTAATATTTGCCTTATTTTTCTGTACTTACTTTTCTTGTATAATTAAGTATGTCTATGCGGCGTAAAATAAAAGTTTTTTTTTTTTCTTTCTTTGCAATATCGGGGTTGACTCAGTTATTCCCGGTTTCTCAACTGCTAACAGTTTGATAATCTACTGTTAATAGCTGTCAGTTGGCAAAAGTGCATACAAAAAAACACAACTGACAGCTCTTAACAGCAGATTAACAGACTGTTAGCGATTTTTAACCGCTACGCTATGTGAACACTTGGGCCCCAATTCATAAAACTAATTGACAATTATGTATATTGCACGGCCAATTAACTTCGTGGGTGGAATAAGATGGGAGAAGACTAATTGTACTATTCGGCTACGCAATAAACATCGAACTGTCATAATAAACTAGAAATTGTAGATAGATTGAAAACGGTGGAACCTAATGGACTGTATGAATAAAAGCTAATAAAAGCGTAGCAGTCACCTTAATATTATGATTTTTGAAGGGTTGAAGGCGAAAAAGAAGATGGATTCACAATTTACTGAGAGATATTTATTGAACAGAAACAACAAGAAGCCAATATACATGAGGTCAAGGGCAAGAGAGCGATTTGACAGATGACAATCATAACGTTCCGTTATTAGAAATGATAACAATCTGCGTTTGAAGTTTAACTACGTTCCAACACCCGCCCTTAAACTAAAACGCATAGCAAATGCAATACAAGTCAATACAGATACAAAATAATAATATGCTGTATCTCTAATCCACACACATAGTTATAAAACTACAAAAAATAAGTTACCACCAAATTAACAAAGTTGATATGTTTACAATAAACAATTTCTATAACATGTACTTAACATTCATTATTACTAACAAACTAAGCCAAGTAGCACTGTTATAATTTTTTTATGGATAAATGAGACAAGAATTTGTTAAATTTATCTTTACACAATGGTTTCGTAAGTAAATCAGCTGTCATGTTTTCAGTACAAAGATATTCAATATTTACTAAACCCTTTTTAACAATATCTCTAATAAAGTGATAGAATTTTCGCTTAGTCTTTGAGCTGACTGATTATCAGTATACAGTGTAGGTATACAACTAACTTTTAAACATTCACTGAAAAGGGTACGAATAAACAAAGACTCTTTACAAGCGTTAGCAAGTGCCATATATTCAGCCTCAGTGCTGGACAGAGCTACAGTCTTCTGCTTTTGAGACTCCCAGGACACTACAGAGTTACCTATTTTAAACAAATAACCAGTATACGACCTGCGATCAACCTCGCAACTCGCCCAATCTGCATCAACATAACCACAGACATCGAGGCCAGATTTTTCGTAAATGAGACGATAGTCAATTGTAGCCTTTAGGTACCTCAGCACCCTTTTGGCAGCCTTCTAGTGGACGTCAGCATAACAGTCATTAAATTGACTCAGGAAACTCACAGTATGTGCTATGTCTGGTCGGGTACAAACTGCAATGTACATAAGGCATCCAATTAAATTTCGATACTCACAGCTGTCAGACTTCTTTTCTGATTTGTTAAGTTTCAGTCCAACCTCCATTGGTGTCGTAATTGGTTTGCAGTCCTCCATTTGAAACCTGCTCAAAACACTTTTCATGTAGTCAGTTTGATCAAGGGTAATAGTATTCCCTTTTTCTCTACTAACTCGCATACCTAGGAATTCATGAACTGTTCCTAGGTCCTTCATTTCGAATTCTTTCATTAATTGTTCTTTTATTTGCTTCTTCTCACTGTCTGAAGATGAAAAAAGCAAAATGTCGTCAACATACAGGGCAATGATAGTTAGTTTACCATGTAGATATCTAAAATAGACACAGGGTTCCACTGCAGATTTCTGAAAATGCATGTTTTGTGTGAGAACTCCATTTATTTTCTCGTACCAACATTTCGCCGCCTGCTTCAGACCATAAATGGATTTGTTTAATTTATATACTTGGTTTTCCTTCCCCTTTACAACGAATCCTTGTGGTTGCTCCATCACCACATTCTCGGAGAGATCACCAATAAGAAAGGCAGTTTTGACATCTAATTGATCAATTTCAAGATCTTTTTGTGCTGCAATAGCAAACAGCATCCTTATTGTGGAATACCTAACGACAGGTGCAAAGGTTTCCTCATATTCGATGCCATATCTCTGTGTGAAACCCTTTGCAACTAATCGTGACTTAAATTTTAATATCTGTCCATTGAGACCTCGTTTTATTTTAAAGACCCATCGGCATTTCACTGGTGTCTGTCCCAGCTGTAACTCAGTTAATGTCCAGCATTTGTTTTTATGAAAAGATTCATACTCATCTTTCATAGCTGCACGCCATTTTTCAGCATCTTAGCCGCTGAGCGCCTCTTTCACCGTTGTCGGCTCATCGTTTCCACTGATCACAGACAGCGCCATACCAGCAAAGCCATCAGTGTGTGATAAACTCGCAAAGCTCTGCGATCCTTCAGTATCTTCAGAAGTTTCCTCTGGAACATAAGTTTCATCCAGGGGATCATCTGGACTAAGAGTGGATGACTGGCCCAAGTCAGCGTCATTCAACATGTATATTTCTTGTCGTCTCTGTCTTGGCTTAATTATTGTGTCATCAGACAGATTAATATCATCAGTACTAACTTGTAGCTGGTCCTCATTGAATGACTCTGGCTTAGACAGTGGGGAGTTTGTGCTTACAGAATGCACATCACTGTCAGCAATGATGTTCATGACAATAGGGGACATCAGTGAAAAATTATTCAAATTATCATCATGTGACACAACCTTTTCCGCTCTGTTTGAAATAAATTTGTTTTCAAAGAAACTAACATCTCTAGCTATGATGAGAGTCTTTGGGCATTCAGGATCCATGAGCCTATAACCCTTACTGTCTTCACAGTAACCTACAAATATATGTAGTTTACTTTTCGGGTCTAGCTTTTTCCTGTTTTGTTTTTGTACTAAAGCATATGCTAAGCAACCAAAAATGTTTAAATGGCTCAGGTTTACCTTATTCCCTGTCCATTTTTCTTCAGGAGTGACTCCCATGACGGCCTTGGTCGGTGTTCTGTTCTTAATATAGACAGCTGTTTGTACTGCCTCAGCCCAGAACCGATGATCCAGGCCTGCATCCTGGAGCATGCAGCGTGCCTTCTCCATGATAGTCCTATTTGCTCTCTCGCTCACACCATTCATTCACACTGTCTTGTGGTGAATGATGCCGTGCTGCTTAAAGAAGACCTGGAATTTATTGTTTACATTTTCAAGACCATTGTCACTTCTCACCATTTTTATTTTCTTCCCTGTCTGTGTTTCTACAAGAACTTTGAATTTTTTGAAAGTGTCAAACACCTGATCTTTTGTTTTAATAAAATAAACAAATGTTCTCCGGGTGTAATCATCTTTAAATGTTACAAAATACCTAGATCCTCCAAAAGATGGACAAGAGATGGGTCCACACAAATCAGTGGATAAGACCTAGCACTTCTTTGGCTCTACTTTGAGACTTCTTAGGGAAAGGAAGTCTAGTTTGCTTCCCCTGAACATAAGCAACACATGATTGATAGTTAGTATCATCATAATCAATTCCAACAGCCATACCTGACTTCATGACGTACATACTCCGTGAGTTCAGGTGGGCCAGACGTCGGTGCCATGTTTCTTGTGTTTCCTTGGACTGGTGCTGGCAGTCCTCTGCAGTCTCCCGGGATACAACTCCAGTATGGCCTGGCAACTCTGACAACTGTGTTGCCGAACACTGAGGCTGGACAACTTCCTCAGACTGTGCACTGCAACCTAATGCAAACCCTATTGTGTCTAGTTGGTAGACACCTTTTGAACAAGTGGCAGTTGCTAACATTTCTTCATTGTCATAGATTTTCCAAAATTTATTATTGAACAACACCTTGTAACCCTTCCTAGTCAGCTCGCTTACAGATAATAAGTTATGAGATAACTTAGGAACATAATGTACATTAGTTACAGTCCGCACACAGTCTTGCAAAGTAATTTGTACACTTCCTTGACCTGCAGTTAACAGTTCATCACCGTTTGCAACATTAACTTTCAGTACCTTAGTTGAAGAGAAGTTGCTCATAACTGATTTGTTATTACACATGTGGTTTGTTGCGCCGGAGTCCACATACCACACATCACTTCCCAGGTTTGTTGAAAGTGCTCAAATAAAAACCTTTGGTGACTCTTCCTTCACGGACGGCTTCTTTGCTTTCTGTATACACTGCTTTGTTATATGCCCCAACTTTTTACATCTAAAACATCTTACAGTTTTTCTCACTGCTAAGGCGCTGGCCACATATTTGTCATCACGACGCTGGTGTTCCTGAAGAAGTTTTGACTTACAACTTCACTCAACAGTTTCATGTTGTTGTTCTCGAGTGTCATTATCAGTGGGTCGTACTCTTGCGGCAACCCACAAAGCATAATTACAGCCACAAAGTCATCATCTAGATGAGAACCTATGTCACTTAACTGCTGCACAATCTCGGTAACCATGGATAAGTAGCTGTCCATGTTGTTGTCCCCGAGCTTGGTTCCAAAGAGACTTCGAAGAAGGCTGAGTCGTCTACACAGCCCTCGGTCTTCATAAGCAGCCCGCAAGTTTGACCACGCTTTCTGCGCATTCTCTGCATTACGCACGTGAGGATACGCTGTTGGTTGAACGGCTAAACAATTCTTCGCTAGTGCTTTCATGTCTCTTTTCGCATCTGCAGTAGCCTGCGCAGATGGTTCCACGCAATCCCACAAATCCTCGTGGATGAGTATCATTTTCATTGCAAACTTCCAATTGTGGTAATCGTTTATACCCTTTAGTTTTTCCACCGGGAACACGTTGGCCTTGTCGGCGCCGGCCATTGTGTGTGCTTTTGTGCTTGATAATAAAAATTTCAAGTTACAACGAAAAACTCCCGAAACTATGATTTTGAGTAGATAGCAAACGAAACTGGGGCCATAACCTGAAGGGTTGAAGGCGAAAAAGAAGACGGATTCACAATTTACTGAGAGATATTTATTTAACAGAAACAACAAGAAGCAATATACAGCTTGGCAAAATAGAGTATGGAACAATAAACAATAAATAATGAACTGAAAACATGGACAGAAAAACTAACTAGGTACTTGACAACCAAAATACGTCAATAGAACATCAATATGACATATAAGAGAACAATTTTCTTTTAAAACGATGTAAAAAACCTAAAGAAACAGCAAGGGGTTCGCCACATAGATAACACTTTATTGCTCAACCAGGATAAAGAATTATAGAATTTTTCTTATATTTATTATAAGAAAAGGGCCTTATCCCTCAGAGCAATCTCTTCCAGACAACCTTTGTATGGACAGAATTGCAGGAAGAACATAGTCGGTAGGTAACTTTATGAGACGCGGTCCTGACAATCGCGCTTGCTCGTCAATTGCGTCGTACTTTCTGTATCACTTTATTTACAGTACTAGTACTAGCAGGGCAGTTTTAGTACTAGCAGGGCAGTACTAGTACTAGCAGGGCAGTACTAGTACTTAGTACTGCCCTGCTCACGCCAGGCGTCACTTCTTAGTACACTAAACGACTAGGAAAAAGGATCAGCTCCTATATTGCGCACACCAAATCTTGAAGTAATCCTTTCAAAATATAGACTAATTGCTGTCGCAAACATCACAAATCCGACAGGATTTTGTGCTTAGTACTTGATATAATACGTACGCCTTTAGAAACATGGGAATGGACGGATATTCACGCCATCTCGTACCATTCCGCTACGTGAGCGCAGGATGATATGATTCCTGCTTAGAAAAAAGCCTCGAAGGATAAAAATACGCTTAGATGCAAACTGGTGCAATATGTAGGCTTCTAGAGGAAAATATTCACGTACAAAATAGCGGTTAGTTCCAAAAATAACACTTGCCCAGAAACAGAAAGAAAAGAGGCAATTTTTCCTGCGCTTAGGAGTAAGCAAAACGGCGTTTTAAGTTTTTAAGTTAATTAATAACTTAAAAACTTAAAACGCCGATTTCTGAATTGAGAATTTCGCTAAGTAACTACTTAACTCTAGTGCTGTTTCGCCAAATTTCTCAGAGAAGAGCGTGACAGAACGTTCCTTAAGTATTTCTTCTTCTTCTTCTTCTTCGGTCCTTTAACTCCTAGGGGAGCATAGGGCCTTAACCACAGATTTCCATTTTTGACGGTCGTTTGCGGCAGCTTCCAATTCAGGCCAGCGAGTGCCGATCGACTTGACTTCTTGGGCTACAGTTCTTATCCAGGTTGTCCTAGGCCGTCCCCTCTTTCGGCTGCCCGAGGGCGTGTATGTGAGGGCCTGTCTGGTCAGGCATGTTCTGTTCCGGCGTAGTGTGTGGCCTATCCAGCGCCATTTTCTCTCCAGGATTTCTAGGTGGACAGGTTTACTTAGTGTAAATTCTCAATTTAGAAATCAGCACATAGCGCTGTTTATAAAGCTCAAATATGGCATAGATATACAAATTAACCATGCCGACAAAACAGTACAATTAAATCTTTACGAGTAGTTATTCTTTCTCGTTCACCCTATAGTGGTATGGTCGTTTAAGATTTCGTGGGGGCAGGAAAAACATTTCAGGGTTCCGAACCTCGAAATAACAATAACGGATAAAAATATAAACAAAACAAACAAACATTTACATACAGGCACATACATTGCTTCTGGCCCCACACTAGGATACCCTGTGTCGTGGGAACCAGAAACAGCGACGTCACAAACATGTAAACATCCAAGACCTGGAGTTTTTTTTTTCTCCCCAGCCGAGGATCGAACCCGGGACCTCTCGCATGGTAAGCAGATGCGCTAACTGTTACGCCACAGAGGTCGTCATATAAAGATTACATAATGAATCTTGCAAATTTTAAAACGGCGAAACAGCAACTTTTTTTAAATGCAAAAGAAAGTTAACTCTAACTTGCCTTTTGAACGTGACCTGGACAGTAAAAGCTAACGAACTGGTCTCTTTTATTTCGCTCGCACTGAATATTTATCTATTCTGCTTGAACTAATATATTTAGTACCCAATTCTGAAAAAAATGTGTGCTTTTGATATTCAATTTTAAAAAATATAAAAAAATATAAAACTCACGCCCGTTATCCCCGAGGGGTTAGGCAGAGGCACCAATCACTAGAACTGGGCCCACGTTTTGCCGAGTTTATTAGGTCCCAAACGTGACAAGTGGCAAGCCTGTCGCCGTTATCCGGGCACAATTCAATTTATGAGGTATTTATCTCAAAAAATTAAGGAAGTCCCCCCAGTAGCAAACCCACAGAATCTTAGTTAGCTTTTTATTCACAAGTGATGTTCCGGATTGCAATGACACTTCACCGATTTCTAAAGAGTTCACAAATTGCGATTTGCTCGTAACATGAGAATAACATAAACATGAACAGACATACTGGTTTGTCTGGATACCCTGTGGGAACCAGAAAAAGCGACATCACACACATGTAAACATCCAAGACCTAGGTTTCTTTTTGTCCCTATCCGGGATTCGAACCCGAGACCACTCGCATGGTAGGCTAGTGCACTAACCGCTGCGCCACAAAGAATAACTTAGTAAAAAAGAAATGAGAGCCCCGTAAAACTTTTTGTAGAAACGTTTCTCTTTGGCTTTAATGACTTTTTGATTACTTTTTATTTACGTTTACGTTTGTATGGAATTCGGACCTAGATTCTGCTAATGCATTGTAGCACAAAGGGGAATTGCGTGAGCATGGCGATTCAGTTGCATTGCCGCTTCAAGTCGACGCGCGTACACATATCAAACCTTCTAGGCGTCACTGGTACGAAAAAATACGTCACGTGACCCGACCGTGTAACTGTCATCGTACTGAAACGCACTAAAGGAATCGAGGCCCGGTTCGTAAGGGACCCCCTCGTAAGTCCCGGATATTTGAGATATATTTCTGTGATTCTGTACCTATACATGCCGTCCCAAAGTTATAGGACATGAAGAGAAAGTACCTTAAATATCGTAGATAGGGTATTTTTCTGAAAGAAGACTTTATTATTTTGAAAAGTTAGTAATTGTGCATTCAAAGATTTTCTAAAAATTACTTGCCTCGTCTGGGAATCGAACCAACTTAAATGTAAAACAAACACCCCTACTTTTATGATGCCAATCGAAAGAATGGCCAAAAAGTAATAACTCTTAAGTAACACAGTATTTTAAAAGAAAGGAACAGCGTGAAATTAATCATTTTAATCAAATTAAAAACATACATGAAACTGCCGTAGTCAATTAAGCGGGTATTTTTTTGTAAATTAATTCATTAAATGCTCAAAATGTGATCCCTCTTGTCTTACGCAAATCGCCAATCTTTTAATGAGTCCGCTGCCTGTTGATTTTAATTTTTCATTTTCAACTTAATTGACCATGTCAGTTTATGTATGTTTTTAATTTGATTAAAATGATTAATTTTATGCTGTTCCTTTCTTTTAAAATACTATGTTACTTAAGAAGAGAAATCTTTGAATGCAGAATTACTAACTTTTAAAAATAACATAAAGTCTTCTTTCAGAAAAATACCCTATCTACGATATTTAAGGTACTTTCCCTTCGTGTCCCATGACTTTGGGACGCCCTGTATAGTAGTGCTTAGTGGGTCAATATACGCTATTTGAATTTCTATGGTCCATGGATAAATATTATGTTAAACTTATTATATTATTGCGTCCGTATGCTTAAACATGAAAGAATATGGTCTTTTATTTGGCCCACATAGTCTATTCACGATAATTGTTTAATTTAAGACTTTAATCGTTAAAAATAGTTGTAAATGTATACTCCTCTGGCCTCCCCATTTCTAGATTATAATGATTTTATGGCGAGATATTTTTAAATACGTATTAATGGCATACGTTACTGTTTCTTTAAATATGATCATTTGCTTTTATAAACATCGAAACATATTTCATCAAAATATACAGTAAAAAATTGAGTGATATGTTTTTGTAGGTTTTGTGCGATTTTGTCACTCCTCTGGCGTCACTCCTCTGGCATATTTCATGTTTTATTTAATACGTGTCCCCTTTCTTAGCTATAATGGCCTGTCACTTCCCTGCTTTAGTTTGTGACTACTCTGTCAATAGTGTCAGTCCTCTGAGTGCTTATACTGAGTTTGTTCATTCACTTTCGATAGCGAGAGCGTTTGCAATTTGTATAGGAGTGATAAAGCGCACCACATAGTTGTCTCTTTGTCACTCCTATGTAAATCGCAAACGCTCTCGCTATCGAAAGTGAATGAAAAAACTCAGTATACGCACTCTGGTAACACATTTTCCTCTCGTACTTATGAAATTCAAAAAATGGAAAAATCTTCTGGCCCTCATCATTAAACATTTAAAAATTGTGTCAAATAGAGAAATTATCAATATTGAATGGAACAGATTACATTTCCTTCTGGGACACAAAAAAATCAAATACCGTATATTCACCCTAGTAGTAAATGCTCAGCAGGCGATTTGTAGGTTATTTTTTATTTAAATTTTTATCTTTGCCTTTGTAACTTTTATATGTTTTTACTAATAACACTCGCGCAAATACAACGCAAATATCAACTAACATCTTATTGTCAAAATCTAACCATTGGTTAAGGAGTTATGAAGGAATACGAAATTGGACATACTGACTTATTAACGAGCCACACATGGTAAATAATAGTTTCCTCTTTATATTAAGTAAATAGCCTCTGTATTTTCTCACGTGTGCAATGAACAAAAGAATTAACCAAGTTCATGTTCCATAATCAGGTTAGGTTTTTTCTATTTCAAAAAATACGTTATGTTACATACATGTTCCCTATTATATAGCCGCTCTCGGAAACCTATTCGGTTTATGTGCTAGCGGTCATATACGTTTAATTGAATATTGTTTGCTACCGCAAAATTTTAGGTTGATAAAACAAATATTTTAATAGGTAGTCAAACAAATCAAAGCGAGCCCTGTACCTTTTGTTTGTTTAATCCAGTATGGTCTGTGACGAACACACGAACTTTTATATTTGATTGATAAAATTCACTAAGTAAACACGAAGGTACTCTCTGGTTCGGTATTGATAAATCCGGTTTTGAAAAAGCACTGATTTCTTGTTCATATTAAATTATATGTTTAATTTCTTTCTGTGATGTGCCTATTTGTAACAGTAAAATTATTTTCTTTCTTCTCTCCTTATAACTGAAATAAAAAAAAATAGTTTCTAATGCAGGTATACTCAGTTTCAATACTCAGACAAAAATGGTAAAAAAAAATAATAAAAAAAAAATAAACTCACGCCCGTTATTCCCGAGGCGGTAAGCAGAGGCACCAATCACTAGGACTGGGCCCACGTTTTGCCGAGTTTATTAGGTCCCAAACGTGACAAGTGACAAGCCTGTCAAAACTGCATTAGAAACTATTTTTTAATATTTTGTACTTACAGATGTATCAAGTATCTTTTGGCCCGTGGATGACATTGACATAGGAGCGTTCAGTTTGTTGTGATTTGTCGGGTAACCCGTAACGTTACGCTCATTGGTCATAATATCTTAGTTCTGATTTCGGCCACCAGCCAAAAGATCCTTGTACAACTTAGTACAACTGTATTGTATTATTATTTTGTGGCAATGTGAATAAATACTTTCTTTCTTTCTTCCTTATTCGGTTCTGCCAGAACACTCTCGATATAGGCTACTTACATACAAATTTATGTGTAACTGTGGTTGATGATGCTTCATAAAATAAATACTTGGGCTAGCTTAGCACTAGCTTGCAATGATATATTATTATAATGACACAAATAAACGAATGTAATTGAAGACTTTCATCTCAATTCACAGTGTATATTATATATCGATTAGTGGTTTTTGTACGCCAATAAATAAGAGTAAAATAAAAAGACTATCAACATATCAATATATAAAACCTAGCCGTCCCGCAGGAGCCTAATGGAGTTTCCGTATGTGACAGGTATCATGTTATTGGAACACAACATAAATTGTATTTGGGATATTGGGACGTCACATTTTCCGAGACATATTTTCCTCATCATTATTCCGATAATAACGTAGAGAAAGACCGAAATAATTATATTATTTCATCACTGCTCTAGAAAAATATAAGGAAAAGAATAGAAAAAAGGCTTTCAGATATAACCGAATTAGATATTTAAGTTTAGCTGAGTGAGCCGCCTAGACTATTTAGCAATAACTGTATTTCATAAAATACATTTCACCTTCAACGGCTTAGAATGTAGCGCTGGCAGACGAGCCCACTACTCATTGTCCATTGTTAGGTATGCGTAATTAAATAGATTCTATACTAGCGAAAACAAGGAGGCTGCTAGCGCCTTTAATAATAGACATATACATACTTTAAACTTTATTGCACACATGAAAGAAAATAGTAGAACCGGGGAGAGGAATCTGACCCACATTTTAACCAAATGTTCTTTAATTCTGGTCCGTAGATTGCGTAAACACGATAATAGTTTTTTCTCAAACATGCTTGGAAAGAGCATTATTTCGACAACCTTCTTCGAAATTGCTGTACTGGCCAATTGCACGCGAGCAGTGGCCGAAAAAAGTTCTATGAAAATTCATCATGGTGTTTTGCGGCCAAATAAAAGTCGTGTTATTTAAAAATGGAACGATCTTTTACTCCGAACAGTGACAACCAAGGAGATAACTTATAAGAGGTTTTATTTAAATTTCGAAATGGCTTGCAATAGAAAGCTGGATATACCTATTGAAAAATAAGAACACTCAACGTGGCAAAATTATTGTTGTTCGTTCGTGGTTCGTCTGATTTTGAAAGTTTATTGAATTTAACAGAATGAGTTCATAGTTTTTATTTCCGCGCATTATTTGAGAAAAATCATATACAAGCCTTGGCCACAACTAGGCATTGATGGACTCACGTATGTATGCCTCTGCTTCGCCTCGGCCCACATTTCCACGTTCGTCCATCAATGCCTCTTTTGCTGCCCGCTGCAGTGATGTACTATATATAACACACTGAATATTTAAATATGATGAAGAGTGTCAGCAATACGATAACTTTAACCTAACTTTATTAACATAAAACATAAGATAAACAACCCAATTTTTTGTGATAACTTTGATGAAATTAGCAACGGCAACAGGAGATGGAGTTTGGCATCCAGAAAACAAAATTTTCCTGTTCGCCTTCAATCAAAGTTAAAAATAAGTCCACAAAAACACCCGGCTTTTAACCCGGCGACTAATCCGAAACTCAATCAAATTTTCTTTTTCTCGCCTTGCTAACACAGCCTTAACAAGGATATAATTTCTCCAGCAGAAGGCTAAAGGTACTAATTTGATGGCTATCAATAAAAGACAATACAAACATTAACACAACTTGAACAATGCATGTTCAATGCCGACATAAAAATAAAATCAATCTTTACGTATCCGCTACATAGAATCTAACTTTTCTTACAATTTTAAGTAATAGATATAAAAAATATTTAAATAAAAATTACAAAACGACTTGTTTAAAATTATCCGGTATTCTACATGATCTTATTTGACTTTTGTTAAATGACTGACATTTTGTTTGATCGTAGTCAATTCTAACAATGTTATTTCTAAAGTCATAAATGATCTCTTTTATAATTATAAACAGGCAATTCCCGTACAAACGATAATTATTTTGATTTACAATCCTTACCTATGTACCTACACAAGTAGATCATAAATCGGGGTTGTAACTTTAAAGCTTCATAGAAAGTTTTCACAGGGGTCTAATTTATTTTTATAAGTTTATTCGCTATTCTTAGCACAACGAAATCTATATTTTGATTTCTTTGTTGGTAAAGTTTTATTGGGATTCAGCATGTCTTTTGTAAAAATAAGAGTTTATTTTTACAAATGACATGCTGAATCCCTCTGTTTGAGAATTTCCGGTTGAGGTACTTACTACGTTAAATAACAATACTCCAAAAAAACACAGCGATCTGAATAAAACTAGATTTGTTGACATTTTCGTTGTATTGTTTCAGATGAACGCCAACTACCGCAGAAAATGTCGCAATCAAAGAAGAAATAAGGTTTTCTACGAACCGTATGCAAATAGTCTCCTGGTGTTTACCCCGTAGAATCTTATCGTACACTTGATAAGTTAGAACACAAGCCCGTGTAAACAAACGTTATCATGCCAACAGAATTTCTTGGGACACTAAGATTTACCACAGTTTCTGTCGTGATCGGGCAGATAGCCGCGCGTTTGCCTCTCGACACCTAAACCATTTGACAGCTTCCGCAATGACGTTTATAATCCGAATCATGTAACGATAAGTGCAAGTGCAGTTAGACTAGGCTATCAACAAACAGGGTCAAACGTGATACAAAACGTGTTACTGCAAATCCAGACCACATCGCGGAAACAAATGAAAAATAGTTTCGAAATTCAAAAAACTCTACGCTGTTCAAATAACAAAAAAACACAAGACGACGCTTCAGGATTCGAAATTTAAAAGTGTAACACATAATCCGTCAAGCTGGAGGACCTTGATACCCTGCAAGGCGCTGAGAGCGTGTTTGAGTATGACGCCCAGGCAGAGGAATGCCTGGCGAAGAACCTCAACCTAAGCGGGAACTTCTGCCCCGCGTTCTTCGACAGGCTGCTGTGCTGGGACCCCACGCCCTGGCACACGCTGGCCATCCAGAAATGCTTCAGTGAGCTTAATGGGCTACAGTATGACGATACACGTGAGTACATTCTTCTGTTTTTTCTTGTACTGCGCAATTCGTTGAGCTCCGGTGTTGGTTGACGCTTTGCATATTAAGTTCAGGGGACTTTGACGCGTATGCTCGGCAAACACTTTTTAAGGTAGATTCGAAGATTTTTTAAAAGAGACTCCGTTGTTTGGCTTATGGAAATTGTAATAAAGTAGTAAGCAGTTGGGCTAAAATAAATTATATAGGTATAATCGGTTTTTCTCTCTATCCAAAGCTAGAAGCTTAGCAAGACGCTAAGTTCGAGCCTTGTTAGCCAAGAAGTGTACAGTCGACAGCACATCATGGTATACACCCATGCACTCTGCTCAGTTGCATTACAGGCGACTTTGCAACTAAAATGGGAAGATTGACGTGCTGTCGACTGTACTTTCAATACAGCCTTGGAGTATAAAGTACTTTTTTTTAAACGATTTTTTTCTTCAGAGAAACATCTTAATTCCTTAATTACTTTAAACACATATTAGATTTCATATTAGTTTTGGAAAACTAGGACTAGAAATAAAATCTTTCCGCAAATCAAATTATATCTACGAATGAATCGTGGGAATCACACATCTGTCTGAAATAATCTGAGAGCATCTCGGCCGTACGTTTTCGAAATACTCTACTAAAATAGAGCCGTCCGTCAAAACATGGCTAATCATTATCTAACCATGGTATTTTTCCATCGCAGCTCATCAGCTCGCATGCGATGCTTTTATAACGTGAAGTTTTTTCAACGACGATGATGCGAAAGAGGCTTATCAGGATCAGGATCATGGATCTACTCTTCTTTTTTATTTCAAAACTCTTACGTAGTTCATTCTAAAGGACATAATTTAAGCAGCTTATAAGTAATGTCCCACTGCAGCGTAGAGCATCTCTCAGAGAGAGTACCTACAATCTTCAGTAGTCACGCGCGGTTTTTCATCAACCTACTTACTTTTAATTTTGTTGGCACTGAAACTGTAATAAATATATTTAGAGATAAATTAACAATGAAATATCCTACTGAAGGCACTGGCCCCCTTTCAGAGAGAGAGACAGTGGAGTGGGTGTGGGGTTGTATGACACGCACGCCACGTATTGGCGATCTCAAGCGCCGACATGTGAATATCAACATCTTACGTGACCATGTTAGAACTTTATATATGAAGCAGGAAGACGGGAATCACGCGTTTTGTGGATTTAAATTGTCTTTAAAAATGTTCAGAAAAGGCTAATTCGCCGTGCAACCATTACCTGTATTATAAAGTGTTCTCTATCTATCACGGTCTTCTCGGATCCCTTCCACTAAAGGCTGTAATAGCCTACGGTGTTTTCGAAAAATGTTCATTCTGTCTTTCCAATTATCATACCACGTCCCTTGTCCTTGTCCCTATTATGCAACATCTATCTGTTAATTTTGGTCACTACATCCTGTTTCAGTCCACACCGTTTTTTACATAGAATTTGTGTTTATTCTCTAATCATACTATAAAAGTAAATAATTAGCAAGTGACAATAATTGCCTATCCTGTTCTTCAAAGTAACACACCACTCCCTTTTCAAGGACTTCACTTCTGATACCATAATCCCATTTTCCGGATTCTTCTGCCATATCTTATTTTTCGAGTCAATTCATATCGATACGGCTTTGGTCTAATTGCCACGGCCGCTTGTCTAAACGCACTCTTTTTGCGACACTGGATGCCCACTGATGCAACTTGTACTAGTCAGCAGTCGCTGGCAGACATTATCACTTCAATGTCTATAATGAAGGAATCAGACGATACACTTAGATTACTAGATGGGTGATTCCTAGGAGAAGCGTTCTTCGCATCAGATCCGTGGCTTTTATTTTTTTTCATCACAGGTGAAAACTAAAAATACATAGTGAAAGAGGGCTTAAAAACAAGTCAACGTGTCGATAAGGCACTCACGTAGACATTATAGGGTGATGAAAAAAAAGAATCTATTTTATTTTGCCACGGATCTGACCAAATGGGCCACGGACCTGACGTAATGAATGAAATAAATATATTTATAGGTACAATATATAATCTAAATGTTATTACAAAATTCATAATCCTTATGAATTGTGAAAAAATTTGAACGGGTTTAATTAAGAAAAATAATAATAGAAGTAATTCAAAGTTTTTATTTGTCGAAGTCACAAGCTGAGATTTAAAACGAATGCTAATACATTTGGTACAATGAAAAGCTATCCTTATTTAGGAAATTAATTTCAGAAACTTACAAGCAATAAATATTTTTAATAAAATTAAACAAGTTACAGGTTTTTGTTCTTAGCATACTATTGAAAAATGTCAAGCATTTGTTTTCTGTATTAACTCCTACATACTTTTCTCGCCAATGATCATTTCTTCTTGAAGTGAATTATGAATAATCTTCTTTTTCTCTCTATACTTTCGAGAGTAAATTTTATTTCTTCTCTAGCTATTTCGTCCTGACGAGGTGTCATATCTTTTATTTAAATTATATTCCCTCCCTCTTCTTTGTGTTTCTTCTTTCCCTATCATTGGCCTTATATTCTTGATATTACGAAGCATCGTTTTTTATTTTAGCTCATCTTTCTCTCTCAGATATTTTTTTTCTTCCTAGCTTTGGTCTACCCATAATTAAACTCCATTAAGTGAAACAAAAATATACATAAATATGTACACACACACATACATACATACACACATTCGTACATACACACATTCATACATACATAGGTAACTTCTATACCATCCATACCCTAATGTAAGTATCAGAAATAAATAGGCAGTTTTTGAGAAAATGCATAAAACCATGAGTAATAAAGCATATAATTTTATGGGAAATAGAATACATAGTCAGATCCATGGCCGATAAATCAGATCCATGGCTTAAATCCATGGATCTTACGGCCATGGATCTGACGACAATTCAAATTTGAGGCTATTTCTATGAAATTATAAATAAAATCTTATTCACTTTTATTACAACTCAGGGATATATGCATCCAAGTTCTTAGGACAGTTAAGTGTAAATATTTTCAATTTAGTAGCAAAATGAGCCACGAGTTTTACGTGCCCTTAAATCCAAAATTTTTAAAATTTGAAGAACTTACCGTTTACCTATTCCCGTGTTAGCTAATGACACAAACCTTCCCGTCAAAACATTGCAGCACAACTGGTAATGCTTTGGATCAATCACGAGATATTTACCACGTATGCTAAATGTACTTGTCGCGCGATTCAAACTTTACCCGCCGCGTGACATTTAATTAAACGGCTACAGACACAATAGTTTTGATTTAATTAGAACGGATACATGATTACAATAGTCACTTTTTACAAATACAACAAAGTAAAAATTATCACATTCTTATAAATGTACAAAATATAATACACAAGAACATGCCAAGCGCCACGCGTGTGACACGTAAAATTCTTGTAAAATCACCCCATTTTTCAGTTTCAAATGGATATTTAAGCAATTTATTTTATAAAATATTGGATACTAATGATAGGCCTCAATACTACATCAGTTAAGTAAAATTTTAAGTGTTCATTTAGTTTGGTATATTGTATATTATATAATTTATTACGCTGTGACCGTTAAAATCAGGTGTCCGTAGGAATTACCCTACGAAATAGGATTTTGTCCAAAACAATCTGGTTTTTTTTTATTCATAATCCAAATAGAATATTTACTTTATGAACGTCAACGTTGTTAGTTTCACAGTTAATAGATTACATGGAGAAGAAACTAACAAAGAAACTCCACATTTATTCTTTTCAAAACAGTTTTAGCCTAAATTACAAAGTTAAAAAAAAATACTCTTAGATGTGTTGAGCACTAGACACATTTATCGTCTGATTAAATTTAATATTAAACCAATATTTAATGCCAGACATCCTTGTTTGTGCAAGTGCAAGTGTTTCGCAGTCTGTAATATTTTTCCTAACGTACATAATATTTTCATATATGTATTGGCTTGCAACTGTTAAGATGTTAGTTTCTTTGAAAAATGTTGTTCTTGCTTGGATCTAGGATCTTGCTTGGACATCTACTCGGATGGTAGTAAAGTTCATTGAGTCACACTTTCAGCGCTTGATTTTTTTTACTTAAACTTATTTCCTCGTAAATTAACGAATCCTACAAATATATTTTCGTTTAAGTTAAAGACATTTTTAAACACTTCACTCTTCACTCGTTTTTAAAATAATAAATTAGTATTTAAATACTATCGTCAAACTGGGTACGATACAAAAATAAACGGTGCAGTAAAATTGGTAAATAATAGTCCAAACCCCACAACAAGTTTATGCCCAAACAATTTTTCGGAATAAACTTGTCGTTATGGTACAACCACACTATCGCGATAACGCGAAGATTTGCGTTGTCGCGACATGTCCTATCTGTCGACATGTCTAAAATTCGTCCTATCGCGAATCATCATCGCGAATACAAACACCCTTCGCGCTGCTGTCGGTAAAATACCGCACATCAAAGGCAAAATGAATTTAGCAACGTTCTAGATTGTCGCGACGTAGCGAAGGTTTATTTGATGTGGCCAAGCTCTTCGCCGTAGAGCGAACACGAACTTTTGTCGCGACAACGCGAACACGAATCTTCGCGTTCAAGTGTGGCCGCAGCATTACAAAAAAGCTTGTTGCTCTACCACTATTAGGTGAAACTATAGGTACCACTTCAAGTGAAATACGATACGAATGTTAAAGACAGTCCCACCAGCGGTGTTTAAAAGAAGGGTGAAAGAATATTACCTGTCCACTGCATAGATAATGCAGAATTTGATCTAGGTATCCAATATTATGTAGGTATATTATGTTATTTCCTCTTCCCACATATAGTTTTTATTATTACTATGTATGTAGGTATGTTTATTTATTGAAATATTTATGTATGGTTTGTAAGTTTATATAATTATAAACATATTTCTTAATTTCTCAGTTGCACGACTACCCGTCTCTAATTTCTTTCTTGTCTCCGTCTATGGTTGCCTGGAAGAAATTGCTTATAGTAGTAATAAGGCCGCCAATTGTACTTAGATTTATAAAAATCTGTAAATGTTATTTCTGAGTACAATAAAGAATATTCTATCTATCTAAACGAAAGTTAACCGACTGATTACGCAGTTTTTTCGGAGAAACATAACCCTAATTTCTCGTTACAAACCAACTGTAAACATCTGTCAGTTGGCCAAATGCCCAAAAACTACGGACAGCTTAATTTACCAGCAAATTAGGTGTAGGTTAGCGTAGAAGTGTTTTTTCTATATGTAGCTTGTTGAATGTGTCCCACAGCGAGGCTTACAACTTACACCTTCATAAAGACTACAGCTTTCTAGGTCGATATTTCTGTGTCAATAGTTTTCCGAGGCTTCGCAAACAATGTTATCGCACGCCGACAGAAGATTAAATTGTCTTTGACTCTAGCTGTGCCATTACTCGTGAAAAAGTCACTCCGAATGAATTAGAATTATTTCCTTTGCATTCATTTTAGTAAAGTTATGGCTCTGGCAATAGTTTTCGCACTATAACATCTGAGAAAAAATTAGGCTACCAGAAACTAAGCAACTGAATAATTTAGTATCTACTAAAAAACTTACTTTAAATTATATAATATTGAATTGAAGAATTAGAGTAAAATAATTTGACTTTAAGTAAATTAATTAAATGTATAAAACAATATGAATTTCAATTAAAACAATTAAATGTGCAATCTCCTTTTTATGTGCAATGAAGTGTTCTCTATCTATCTAGATAGATAATGACATAATTTAGATTATTAAATAGAATTGAATTGGAATTGAGTAGGTATTTAATTGGATGGAATTAATTTAAAATATTTGTAACTGAATTTAATTTTATTTAGTTATCTATGTTTAATTTAATTGAATACGCATGAATTTAATTTTACCGTTAATTTGCTGACATGATGTGCACTTACATACAATATAAATACTAAGTAATCCGTAATGTTCCGTTCACATCCTCCTGGTTGTAGCTGAAAATCAGTGATCTGTTCTACCGAGCAGATAATGACGCTGAGATACGGTCATTTTGTACTGCTGCACCACACTCACGCCATACTTTGGTGTCCTCAACTTTGTTGTGCATGCCGAACTCCTACTCTATATTTTTTTTTTTGTCGTTTTAAGTTTTCGTACTTGTATTATTTGATTTTATGTTTCAGAATGTGTGTGTGTGTAAGAAGTTCAAATAAATTGTTTATCTATCTATCTACTTTAGTGCTAGACTGCTAAATCAGTAAACTATCAGCCTAAAAAAAATTAGTTTGACAGTCCAGGAATCTTTTAAATAGTATGATAATGTGAGTGGATGTAGCTAATGAATATTGTAAATTTTTGGTCCGGATCAACTTACGTTAAATGAATATTGTCGAAGCAAAAGAGGTTTCTTCGGTTTTTGTTAGGTGTCCAGGTCACCAGTGAGGGGGTTTGTGGTAAATAGAATGTTATTACTATCTACACTCCCCAAAACTGTGTTATATTTCGATTAATAATAATAATAATGTATATGCCTGTATGTAAATAATTATGTTTATGTTAATAACAGTAAAAAACGAATAAAACATACCTAATTTGCAAGTAAAATAATTTGATCTCGATGGTGCCAGTCGTAGTGTTTCTCCAAAAGGTAAAAAAGGTAACGTAACACGGAAAATCCAAAAGAACTCTAGAGTAGATGACGTAATATTAAATCATGAGTTTTTAACTGTTCTTGAGGGAAGTTCGCTGTCTCGCTGGCTCAATTAAACATTTTTTAATTATTATTTGTTGATAAAGTGGGTCCGGGGGTGTGATGCATAATCAATCAATCATTTATTGCAAACTAAGTGTAAAGAGATGGTATACATTTTATGGTAACTTAAGACTTAGTCACCCTTTACGGATATTGCACAACGGGTAAGACTTATATTATTATCTAACATTGTAGGTATCATTAATATTACATTTAGGTACAATTTTTAGCATTTAAGAATTCATCCAGTGAATAAAAGCATTTTTGTATTAAATATGATTTTAGGCTAATTATAATTGCATTTTTGTTCAGTTTTTATTACTAGAGGGAGTTTATTGAAAATTTTTACTGACATGTAATATAGGCTGCAATTTAACATTTTGAGTCTCGAAGGAGGGAGGTAGAGTCTATTTTTATGTCGTGTATTAATATTGTGTGTATCTCTAATTTGTTTAAATATTTGGGGATTTTTGAATACAAAAGTACATATGTCAAGTACATAAATTGAAGGGAGTGTTAAAATGTTATATTTAATAAAGTATGGTTTGCAGCTTTGTTTATTGTTTATTTGGGCTATAATTCTAATACATTTCTTTAATTCGAAAAGCGCATAGGTAAATTTGGATAATTTTCTTTTTATATGTTCAATAAGCGTTTTCCAATTAAGATTTACATCAATGACTAGGCCTAGTAAATTAAATGTCTCTACCTATTCTATTTCAATATTATTAAAGGATAAGTTAATATCCAAGGGCGGTTTGTTGTAGGGACGAAATTGTAGAGTTTCAGTTTTTTTATAATTAATTTCTAAATTATGATTTTGAAGCCAATTTATTGTTGTTTATAAGGTATTATTTATAATTGTTTTAGCATCTAAGGCATTTTCGCACTTCAATAAAATCGATATATCGTCTGCGAATAATATTGGCGTTACATTATCATTGTTAAGAATTTTAGGCAGATCATTTATGTATAGCAAAAATAATATACAGCCGGTTACACTTCCTTGAGGAATAGAGCAGTTAGCATTTAATCGAAGTATTGATATTTTAAACGTATTTTTGTTTTCTTTTACGTAGTTCTTACTAAAAAAAAGTTGTTTATTATAGTTTTGTCTGTCAGAAACTTTGTCAGTATAAGAAAAATATTCATTTTAAATCCGTAGTTGAATTGTCTTAAAAAACCTTAGACCACATTCATTAAAAGTTAACTCATTTTATCACAATCGCCAACAATGTTAAATCAAGCGAGCAAAACAGCATTCTCCACGTAAAAGCAGTCTTAAAAATGATAGGAAAGAAAAAACGAAACCAGGCATGATAGTACGATGACAGATGCACGATCGAGTCACGTGACGTGTTTGTTCATACCATTGACGCCTAGATTGTTTGATATCGCCACGTTCAAGTAGTCGTCAATGTACTACAATGTAACAAAGAAGTTTTTTTAATGTCGCCCTTCTTTTTATACATGTTTGATCCTTTTTATTTTTTTGTAATATTGTAATATTTTTTAGTATTGCAAAAGATTCGATAACGCTTACGAAAACCTTACCAGTAGCGGCTCATCATTAGGGGGGAGACAGGTCCAGGTCTCCATATACCTCTTTTGTAAATGGGCTTGAGTACATACATTATGTAGTATTCAATACATTATTGCAGCCCTATATTATGTCAATCGATCTAAATTCTCTAAGAACTACATGAAGTGGTCTCCAATAACCAAGAACTCGTTTGGATTGCTGCAAGAAATTTCTTAAATAAGCTCGCCTTTGTACATGTTATTTCTTATGTAATGCTCAATGTTTTGTGGGCAATAAAGTTATGGTTATTATTTACTCTATTGAGACAGGTATATTATTAGATACAATTAATTTTATCTAAAGTAGGACGAGACCTGAAAACGACTCCAAACCATCAGAAACGGTTGATTTAAAAGTTTGTTAAAGATGGATGAGCACGAGCGCGAGAGTGAGTGGACGTGTATACGAACCGCTCTAAAACAGTGACTCTTTATTTATATCGAGTACCTACCCATCCGTTTCGATAAAATAACTTATAATGAAACCAATAAAATTTACTGAGAGACTTGTTCCACCGGATATATCCGAGAGTGGTAAAGACTTAGTGAAGTGTCATTTTTGTGATAGTTTACAAGAATGTGATAAGTTTTACGTATGGCTTGAGGGCCAAACCGCAATCCGGACACTAAAGTGCAAAGATTGTGGACATAAAAGTGTAACAAAAATCTTTACCGAAGTTACAGTGAATGTCGTAGACAGCAAAGTAGAATACAAGCCGAAATATGTTGAGTACAGTGCTCCAGAAACGGCAACAAAGCAAGGGTATGGCCCACAGTGTATTAGTTGTGAAAAACCTACTGTCCTGCAGCTGATTGACCAATCCCGTTTCTTCAACAAAGAATGGGTGCAATGCTCGTGCGGAACTATAAACAAGCTCTGCGTTGCGGGACCGTCAGGCAAAGACACCAATCGCCGAGTAGTAAGGAACCCTAAAACTAAAGTTACCCCTAATTCACCATTTACACGAGAAATCGTGACGCAAAATAGATTTGCCATCCTCGAAACATCTGAGCAAACAACGCGAACACCGGGGGTAGATTCCGAAAACTTGTACCTACCGGAATCAGACAATGTCAATGACAATACAACTGATGATTCGCGAAACAGTAAACGAAAAACGGCGGAATCACCCGATTGCGATCGAACCGAAACAAAAAAAAGGACTCTGTCTAGCGGATGCGACAGCATACCTTTGTATGCCGAAGCAGGATCAAGAATACCGACCGAAAAAAATCGCGCAAATGTAAAGCGCAGCAATGAAAAGTCGAACACAGTAGATTATAATCAAATAACCCGCAGCAAGCGATTACCTGTTATTGTATGCACCGACACAGAGTGGCTTCACGACAAAGGTGCGTTCAAAAAAAGCACTCAGTTAGCTAAAAAGTATCAGTGTGAAATTAAAAGCGATAAACATTCCGGTAAATTCCTTTTCACACCAACGACTACAGAAGGTAGAAAAGCGATTATAGAAGAATTAAAAATCCAAAATTGTGAATTTTATACCCACGGCACAAAACTCGAAAGAAGACCTTCCAAAAAAGTGGTGGCTAAGGGTGTTGTTACTACGGGCTATGACGAGAAAGAACTCATAGAAGACATCGCCGAGAGATACGGTATAAAAGCGGGAAGGGCCATTGCACTTAAAAACTCCGCAGTCATCTTAATTTTTGAAGGGGATACCGATATGCGAGATATAAAAAAGATTCAATACATTTTGTGTCAAAAGGTAAAAATTGAAAAATATAGAACAAAAATGACGGCTGTAACACAATGCAAACGCTGTCTCCAATTTGGTCACGTGCAGGCTCACTGCAATATAAAAATAAAAACCGACACTCTAAAAAGTAATAACGAGAACGGCGAAGAAATTGAAGTGTGCTCCAACTGCAAAAAACCAGGCCACACGGCTCGACAAGCAAGATGTCCATATTTCAAGGAGGAAATCCAGAAGCAAAAAGAGAGAAGACAGCGTTTTCTCAACGAGATCCGATCTAAACGCAAAGAAAACAATACAGCAAAACACCTAGAGGCCATGACCCAGCCGGGTGTCTCATTTGCCACTGTATGCAAGCTAAAAGAACAAAAAAACACAGAAATAAAACAACTATCAAACTGCGAATTAATACGTGAACTCAGCTCAACGTTGCTCACGGCCATAGATAAATTAAAAGAGCTCGTACAGGGCTTGAATGTAAATACGGCACTCTAATGGCTCACAGTCATAGAAAATCGTGTAATATAAAAATCCTACACTGTAATGTATGCGGGATGAAAACTAAATTTATAGAAATAAAGCACTTAGTTTGCAAATATGAGCCTCAAATTGTAATACTAAATGAATGCAAAGTAAATTTTGAGAAATATAAATACAATATCAACGGCTACGATAAAATTCACGATACCAGAGAACCCCACTTAGGTACAGCAATGTACATAAAAAAAGGCATGAGATGGAACCAGCAACAACTACTGCCAGGCTTTAATGATGAACAACGAAACATCGAAGGAGCTAAAATAAAGATTTGTACGGATTTTACTACAGGAGAATACTTAACAATAAGAGGAGTCTACATTCCACAAGTCAACTATCGTCGAATAAAAAGGGAATTAGAGGCATTACTCGAAGATACAGACTGTCTTACTGTGGGAGACCTAAATCTCAAAATGACGTCACTAAATCACAGGAGAACCATAGGAGCTGGTCGACATATCCAGCAAGCTATCAACAACGAAGAGTGTATACTGGTGCACACTGGCGAGCCCTCCAGACCACTCTATACGTCAAACATCCTTGACGCAGCTCTCGCAACGGGTAAATTCAAACATGAGATACAAATGAGGGCGAAAACACTTGAATCAATTTCATCGGATCACATGCCTTGGCTTCTCACAATTCAAATGCGCGTCGAAGAGGAAAATAATAGAGCTAGAAATATGAGAAAACTAGCGCAAGATAAAACAACAAATAAAAAATATCGTCAATGGTTTGAGGACAACATTGACCAAAAACTGGATTTAAAATCAAACCAACAAATGGAAGAGACAGTAGAGAATCTCGAAAGACTAATTACCCAAACGCTAGATGATTGTGCACCACTCAAGCTTATAGACCGAAAAGAACTTCTGCCATCGGAAATTCAACAATCTATAAGAGTCAGAAACGAGGCAAAACTTAGAGCTAAAAGAACTGGTAGATCAGAGCACAAGCTAATTTACAACGAGGCTCGAAAACTACTCTCGCTGCAACTGCAAAAATATCGGGAAGACAACTGGCTCAAAATAATTCATAATACGGAAAACAATAGGGAAGCAATGTGGCGAATACAAAAAGTACTCAAAAAACCGACGCAGAGGCTGCCAATGCTAGAAAACTGTACCAGTGAGAAAGATACTGTAGAAAAACTTGTTGAAGCAGCTATAATTCAAGAAGCACACATAGCTGAAGAAGACTCTGCAACTGAGGTATTAACACCTTACCAACCACTTGAATCAGCTAGCCTGAAAGAAGTAAAAAAAGCAATATTCTCATTCAAAAACAAGAAATCCCCTGGACCTGATAGGATACGTATAGATGCAGTCAAATACGGAGGACCTGTTCTTTGGAATTACCTGAGAAAATTAATAAATTATACATTGTACACAGGCTACTTTCCAAAGGCATGGAAGCTTGGAGAGTGCATCTTTCTTCATAAAAATGGCAAAGACTACAAGGATCCGACTTCATACAGACCTATCACACTGCTTAACATCATGGGAAAGGTCTGTGAAAGAATTATGTACGAAAGAATACTTGCCGCGGTAAAATCGGTGATTCCAGAATTTCAGCATGGATTCATTCGAGGCAGAGGGACAGGCACACAAATACTACGCACTGGAAAGTACATTTGTGATGCGATTGAAAAAGGCAATAGCGTGGCGATGATATCTACCGATCTGAGCAAAGCTTTCGATTCGATAAACCATCGCGGTCTCGTAAAGAAATTACTCAACAAAAATATCAGTTCAAATATCATCAAACTGATCGAAAACTACTTAAGTGATCGAAAGGTACGAGGTCGCTTTAGAACAACGACAGGAGACATGAAATCACTCATACACGGAGTACCCCAAGTTCTATACTAGGACCTCTGATTTTCAATCTCTACGTGTGTGACATCGTGAAAACTGGGATTACAGGAGAGATGATCTCTCAATATGCCGATGACCTAAGCATCTTAAACGCAGCTACTAGACCTGACACAGCCACGAGACGAGCTGAGTGGGCTGCTGATGAGATCATTAACTATTACACACGCTGGGGACTCAAGTGCAATGTCGATAAAACAGAATGTATAATGTTTACCAAAAAACGGCCTCGATCTGCCGACAATAACACTGGCCGCGGGTACAAACCCACAGTTCGGCTCAAAGGTAGTGAAATACCGTATAAAAAGTGCATTCGATATCTCGGTGTGTGGCTTGATAAAACTCTTACTATGAACGAGCATGTTAAACATGTTCTAGACAAAGCCAAACGTGTCAGAGGCATGCTCTCACCTATTGTCGGTTGGTATGCTAAAACAAGCGTGGAAATCAAACATCTTGTCCTGCGTACCTGTCTCCTACCCATACTAGACTATGGTATAGTGCAGCTCCTACCTAGAGTAAGCAAAACTAATCTTTTGACACTAGAACGACAATATCGCATGTCATTGAAAATAGCTGGTAATTTCCCGCGTTCCCTGCCGACATCAGCCCTATGGGAAATGCTGGACGAGGACCCGTGGCATATAAGAATACATGATCTACACCGTGACATGCTACTAAAGCTTACCTCTATTAAGCTCGAGGGCTTAGACAACCCAGGCCCCGTTTACTCACGGTACGGGCAAAATAACCCAATGCTTTACAGCTCGCGCATTGGTGAAATCGAATACGTACCTAAGAAGGAAAGAATTAAATCAGTCAGTATGAGATCTATTCCTCCAAGAACCTCAAGGTTATGAACCACAGATGTGCTGATAATAATAAGAAATATTTTCTTTTAGCGGTTTAAAAACCGATCCCAAGAAGTAAAAAAAAAAAAAAAAAAACCTCGAAGGGCTAAAGAAAACGAGAAAACGCTAAAGTAGCCAAACTGGAACCCCCTTGATTTATATAACTCTATTATAACTAAATAAATAAATAATAATAACTGGTAATAATAATGTAAACTTTAGACGTAGCCTAAACTTTATTAATTTTATTTTTGATACACTTATTTGATAATGTTAATAATGTATAGTGCTTACAAGGTTCAAAATTGCTAGGTTCAAAAATGGCCTCAAGATTTGGCTAAGATAAACATAACAAGAAGCTAAGATCCGAAAGGACGCATACTTCTTTCTTTGAACGTCCCTGGCCCGGGCGCTTATGTAAATATAGGCTAAAAAACGACAAATAATAAACGTTATTCTGATTCTGATTCTGATTCCGAAATTAGTTGCACAGGTTTTTGAGTATTTCATAGTTCAAAGTTTGTTTTTTACCACTTAAATAGATTTTAAAATGTGACATCACAAAATTTAGGCCCCTCCCTCTCCTTGTCACACAATATCACACTTCGTCAGCCCCCTCCCTCGTAACAAGTGACGTAATTTATGAATGCCCCAAGCCTGTATCACGTGAATACCTACCCAAAAGGCTGAATTGGCAATTTGATTCTGGCAGCTTATAATAGCACACAACAAGGCTAAAGTTTTTGTTTCGGTGAATTTTACAATTCCATTGTTTATTTGTTTTTCTTGTAATTTTTTAATTATTTATTCGTTTAAAAGTGCAATTAATTTTTACGATGAAAGGCGTGAGTTGGGAGACCCCCGTGGAGTTGCGAAATGAAAATTGGGGCTTTTCAAAATTATTAATTAATAAACTCTCTTATACATATATTAATAAACTCTTTACTTATGAGAGTGGAGGCAGAAACGTGATTTTAATTTCACAAAGTGGAAACAGTGTCGTTATTAACAATAAAAAGTTAGCCGCACGCATACACACACACACCCCCCCATGAGCTACATAATGTAAAGCCTACAATACAATGTTGGTCGAGCTTAGGCCAACGCGAGCATAGGCAAACTAATACAAGGCAAGCGCTACTGCCTAGACGTTCGGCAAGTTTATCGAAAACAAAGGCATAATATGCCATATTATGGCCAATGTAGACGAGTTTTGAAAAGATGACCACACGTTGGCCGAGCGCCTGCAAGCGCCTTTGATTTGTGACGAAAAACCGACACCGCTCTGATGTGCGGCAAGTGGTCGCGAGCGACTGCAAGCTGTGACAAGCGACGCCAAATGATCTCTATACACGTTGGCGTTTGCCTTACTCGGCCAACTAGGCGAGCGTCACCGAGCGATGGCAAGACAATGCAAACATACTGTCTATACGTTGGTATTGGCCTTCACTTGGAACCGCTCGGCCAACATGTATTGCAGGCTTAAAAAAATTTTGGACAACCTCTGTGGCGCAGCGGTTAGCGCATCTGCTTACCATGCAACGGGTTCGAATCCTGGCTGGGGGCAAAGGAAACCCCAGGTCTTGAATATTTACATGTTTGTGATGTCGCTATTTCTGGCTCAGACGACACAGGGTATCCTAGTGTGGGGCCAGACGCAATGTCTGTGCCTGTGTATAAATCTAATCTCTTAAAACGAGCAATTCTTGTATATATATTTATATATAATCAGAATCTCGGAAATGGCTCCAACGATTTTCACGAAATTTTGTAGGCATATGCTTTCGGGGGCGTTTAATTGATCTAACTAGGTTACATTTTTAGAAAACGTTGTTTTATCCCTGTTTTAAGCCAGTTAAAATTTGCTATAATAACATACAGAGGTAAATTTCGCGTCTATCTGTAAGGTTGGGATAGCTCCGACGGGAAAACGGGCGACCCGTTTCGGGCCGATTCCAAGAGACCCGGTTCGAGTCATGATGTTTTTTTTCCAAGTTCTTTTTTTGTTGAAAAAGGATTATTTTAATTTTATATTACATATTTTATATTACAAAAAAAGTACCGAGCAAAGCTCGGTCACCCAGGTACTGTTTATTTGAGGGCCATTTCATGACATGGTCTAGGGTAAGGTGGAGTTGAGGGCAAAACATCTCTGCCTACTCTTCCAAAATATAGGCTGACTACCACATGTTTGCACCACATGCTAACATATTGTAACATGTGTTTATAATGTTATTTAAGATTAACTTCAAAAAATGAGAGTCGATTACAAGAAGAGTTTTTTTACGACTCTTGATTTTTTTTGTCGTAAATATTTGTATTTAAACATTATTATTTTCTACGATTTTTAAAACTTGGAAGAGCTGTATGCTACCTCGAATTGACATTCTTCTGAACAGAATATTAAATTACTGACAAACGACAGGATAATAAATTTAGCGCAGGAGGCGGCAGCTTCGGTAAAACGCATTAAGTCCGTTAAAATTGTAAGCCCTGATTTTTTATAAAGTGAGAAAATTCTCAGGATAAAATATTCTTTATTGTACACAGAAATTACATTTACAGAAATAAATCTAAGTGCAATTACTAAAAGCAATTTCTTCCAGGCAAGCATAGACGGAGACAAAAAGAAATTAGAGACGGGTAGTCGGTGTGATTAAGCGGGTACCAAAGAACCAAACCAAACTCTAATTATGGCTTTTCAATAAACTTTCTCGATTTGAAAGGAGTAACGCCGAGAGTTTCATAACTTTTGGTAACCTTCAAGAGTTTCAGTTAGTAACAAAGGGCCGGTTTCTGAATAAAGTGTTTTCAAAGCGCCATAAAAAAATACAGTACCTACCGCAAGTTACCGATAGATGGTGCTGACGTCACACAATGTGTCAAAATTGACATGACATCACTGTACCTCTTCTGTGGTTTCCGTCCTATGTTCTTACAAAAATGCACAATGCATGCCCTGGCTAGCCCTGAGTAAATACACAATTCACGTAGAAAAACGTAAAAAAAACGTATAAAAACGTATGTACCTAATGCACAAAGTAAAAATACATCGATAACTTTCAAATTTCAGTAGAAAACAAACAAAATCTAGTTTAGATCACAGACTACAAAGAGATGTTTAGATTATCACAGATTAATAACGATGTACAACATTTAAAACGAAGTATGATGACATTTTATTCTCCTTGCAGCGCTTCATTTAATGAAATCAACTGACAGCCGTCATTGAAAAGCCCTCATTGAGAACTTCACTAAGTAAATACTTAAGTAACGTTCTGCCCCGCTCTTTTCTCACAAATTTGACGAGACAGCACTACACTTAAGTAGTTACTTAGCGAAATTCTCAGTTCAGAAACTCAGAATTCAGAAACCGGACCTATCAATAAACCAACACGTTGGTCATTAATCGTTGATCACAATCCGAACCACATACATTTCAAAGTCATTTAACCAATAGGAAGACTACTACGTAATAGGTATCTCAGAACACAAAAAGAAGTGTTCTGAGGTAATAATAAACTATAAATTGTAGTTTTATGAAACGAGGCCCTGGTTATGTCTGTTTGTGTTTAATTTGGACTAACAACAATCGTGTTGGAATATAATAACAATTGAAAATCCTTGTAGCGTAGAAGTGTACCGCTGTGTTGTAAATCCAAATAGATAAGTTTCTATGGGAATAATATTACAAGGTAGCTCCTAATTCCGAACGTTCTACGAATAACAATGAAGAACAATCTACGGAAAAGTACCTATATTATCTCATCCAGCTACCCGACCTTATTACTGAGTTTATTTTCACAAAGCAATTTAACCTGAAATAATACATTTGTGGCCGTATCCTTTCACATCGTTGAATGTTGCCAGCAATTAGACGATAAGCGCGAATTGAGCTCACCGCGTGACGGTTGATGATTACTTAGCCACAATTTCACGTCGCATTATCAAGCGCGAACATCCTTTCAGTGAAGGGTAAAAGCATGTTTCCCTCAAGGACGTTATACAGGGTGGAATTTTGTAATGCCACCTGAAGGGGAAGTACTCTTAATACTGTAGATAGAAAATTTTACTCAAAGGAAACATTCCTTTATTTTTGAAAAGAAAGAAAACTGCATTCAATGATTTTCAAAAATTCGCTTGCCGCACCCGGTAATCGAACCTACTAAAATCTGTGAAAGTTGCACCCTGTACTTTTATTGCATTGATCGTTAGGGTCAATTATAAGGATGAAATCTCTCTAACAAACTTCATAAATTAAATGAAAGGAAAACAATGAAATCTTAAATTATTAATTCAATGGGTCAAGTTAAAGCACTTTTACTCGAAGATCCGTTTCTTTATGTTTACTTAAGTTATTAATTAATAATTGTCATTGACATCATTGATCCATTAGAATGACGAATTACTTTGCACGATCACCAGATCTCAGCCCTTTAGATTTTTTTTGTGGGGGTATGTAAAAAATCAAATTTACATTAAATCTTAGAGAATGTAAACGAGTTGAGAGTTGAGGTTCAGAATACGATTTATAACATTCACCACAACACGCTATTAAAGGTTACTAGAAAAAAGGTTAGAAGAATAAATTTGTGTACCCAAGAAAATAGAGCCCATTTCGAGCAATTAATTAGTTAGTTTACCATTTTTTGAAAATAATTAAAATAATTTAAGATTTCGTTGTTTTCCTTTCATTTAATTTATAAAGTTTGTTAGAGAGATTTCATCCTTATAATTGACCCTAACGATCGATGCAATAAAAGTACAGGGTGCAACTTTCACAGATTTTAGTAGGTTCGATTACCGGGTGCGGCAAGCAAATTTTTGAAAATCTTTGAATGCAGTTTTCTTTCTTTTCAAAAATAAAGGAATGTTTTCTTTGAGTAAAATTTTCTATCTACAGTATTAAGAGTACTTCCCCTTCAGGTGGCATTACAAAATTCCACCCTGTATATAACCTGTCGTTATAACGTTACATGTAACATATCCTTGGTTTGCCTTACAGCGCCTCCAAGTTATATGTTCAGGTGGGAAAAATTGTAACTAACTAATTAATTGTAAATCCTGTTCCCCATTTTTTGTTTTATTTATTCACTTACTAAGATTTATAGATAACTAGCTGTGCCCCGCGGTGTTACCCGCGGTTCATCGATTTTCCCGTAGGAATAAGATATTTCCCCGCGGTAAAACGTAGCCTATGTTTTAATCCAGGGTATCGGCTAACTCCATACCAAATTTTATTAAAATCCGTCCAGCCGTTTCAGCGCTAAAGACTGACAAACATATAAACACACACACCAACTTTCACGTTTATAATATTAGTGTGATAATGTTAATTAAAATTGAAAGACCGGTTAAAATATTCTCATTTTTCTAGGTAAATTTCTTATGTTACTACTAAGTTCTCCACTAGCGCCGCTATCAACTGAACAGATAGGATGGTGGTACTGTAAAGGAGTTTTTGTAAGTTGTAATCGGTAGAAAAATCAAAGGAGTTTTTTGTAAGTTATAACGTGTAGAAATATCAAAGGAGTCGTTTCTTGTAAGTTGTAATCTGTACAATTCCAAATGACCTGATGGGACCACAATAACAATGGTTATATTATTATTTTCAAGGTCATAATCTAACAGGCTTTTACTTACATTATGATAGCTATTACCTCTTAACCGCTGTGCTTACTTCATTGTAATAATATACTTAATATATAAAAAATATTAACTAAGAATTAAAGTAGAAAATTGAGGACAAATCGCTGACGTTAGCCAGTAGGATGCCTAGATGGCTGGCAACATTACCCCGCTGGATAGCAACGCTTTGTAAGCCATTGACCGAAATAAATAAATATTGAATTTTGCAACGGCAGGTTTTGCAGCAGGTCTTCCATTCAGTTTCCTGTGAATTAATTTAGACTTAGGCCTTGCTTGAGATGTTTTAATAGTCAGCTTTTCCCCTAATAAGTTTTTAAGGCATCAGAACTCAATCAATCAATGATTAAAATAATATATAAAAACAAGTCAAAAATATTATTTTAAAAACTCGACAGTGGGCTTTCCCACCGGAGGGTTCCGTTTTCGCAGTTTTTTCCGAACTTATCCTCAACTTCAACAAAATTGTTTTTCCAATTTAATACAAAGGTAAGATTTCAGATTTTTCCCTATATTTGTGCTGTAAGACGATATTACTTGCCAAATTTCATTCTTCCAGGTGTACGGGAAGTACCTACCTTATGAATTGTTGGGTGTTGAAATATTTTATTTTTTTGCGGCAAAAATGGCCTTTTTGAATGAACTTTTTTTTACCTTAACTAACAGGTTGCCAAATACCAAATAGTAAAACCAAATACATGAGTATTTGGTTTTAATTTCAAATCGACATGTCCTACGCGTTTCCGAGTTAAAGGGTCTTGACGGACAGACAGACGAACAAACGGACAAAGAGGTGACCCTATTAGGGTTCCGTTTTTCTTTTACAGGCACATAACTCGCACACGAAGGGTTCTGTACCATTATCTATACAACATTTGATTTGATTATTTCAAGCGTCTACCGTAAATATTAATTTCTTTTAATATATCTTTTTTAAGTTAATATACAAGTAAATATTCTGGGAATATTTCAAAAAACCACCACCACCTGTCCACCTATTTCTGTTACTAATATCTCATAATTAATTTATTGATTGAAAGATAAATTTTTTCATTCATTCATTCATCATCAACCCATCATGTCCCCACCGAGGGGCACGGGTCTCTTCCCTGAGGAAGGTATAGGCCATACTCCACCACGGGGGCCAAGTCCGGATTGGTGGAGGCTTGTAAGACTAGTGGCTGGTCTTACTGTCAGAAGTTTTCAAGCCGCCCTAAGGCCTCTGACTTGGCTTAACGACTGCCATCTATCGACGGCAGCCGGCACCAACTGCTTAACGTGCCTTGCGAAGCACGGAATCGCTCGGAAAAATGCCACTAGCGTTAGTCATAGACGGTGACCCATCCATGGACTGAACGCGCCGTATGTTGCTTAACCTTAGTGATCGTTTAAGATCACTCAGGCAGCCCAGGCTACGAGCGATTCAAGAAAGATAAATTAATATGTAATAAATCACGTTCGTTGTATAGGAGCTCTATTGAAGAGATTCCGAGTACAGCTGTGTCTAGTGTTCCACACATTCATAAGTAATAATTTTAAAGTTTGTTAACTAAGCTAATATATTTTGAAAACAATAATTGTATATTTTTCGTCTTTTCTCCACATAATCAATTAATTGTGAAACAACTTTGACATTAATACAGTAAACATTTTGTTTTTATCGTAAATAAAAATTATTTGATTGATTTGATTTGAAATACTTATTCTATTAGGTCTTATCGTATTTGTATTTGTGATTATAGCGGCAACAAACAACGTTGACATTCGTACAGTAAAAATTTTGTTTTTATCGTTAATAAATGACGACCTCTGTGGCGTAGTGGTTAGCGTATCTGCTTACCATGCGAGAGGTCCCGGGTTCGATCCCCGGCTGGGGAGAAAAAAAAACTCCAGGTCTTGGATGTTTACATGTTTGTGACGTCGCTGTTTCTGGTTCCCACAACACAGGGTATCCTAGTGTGGGACCAGAAGCAATGTATGTGCCTGTATGTAAATGTTATGTTATGTTAAATATTATTTTATTGTTTGATTTGAAATACTTATTTTATTATGTCTCATCGTATTTGTATCTGATTATAGCGGCAACATCAATAGATCATATGTGAAAATTTCAACTGTCTAGCTATCACGGTTCAGCAGATACAGCCTGGTGACAGACAGACACACGTACCGATGGATGGACGGACAGACCGCCGGCTGGACGGAGAGTGGACTTTTAGTAATAGGATCTCTTACCCTTTGTGGACGGAACCCTAAAAAGTAAAACTACGACGAAGCGAAACTTTTGTACGAAATACATATTATACAAAAGTTCCGCTGGGAATCCCGTAAACTGAATCGAATTATATCTACTTACTTTAGTTTCTTTCTTTTGACGTAAAAGAAAAAAACAAGAGACTGGAACAAAAAACAAATTTTATTTTTGTGGAACTCCCACAAAAATGTGGAACTCATGACATCATAACTGCAAAACTAGTGCAAACAACTTTGACGAGAATCTCGAAGAAGAATTTTCTTTGAGAGGAAAATTAAGAAACATAAAATATCTCTTATATGTCAATCGCAAACTCTCCCGATAGGCGTACTTTGAGTCAAGTTATATGCCGGCATTATACTAACTTAGCAACTGGGCTTAGATAAAAATGAGGCCCCATTTTTTACGAACGACTTAAGTACTTAATGCAAAAGTTTTAAGTGGATCTTATTAGGGCGGTGAGTTGTTATGCTAGCCTTGACGAGGGTCACCGAATGGCACGCCACGTCGCTTTGAAATGTTTTTCAGACGGAAATAAAATGCTGTGACAAAACAGAAGGAACGTCTCATTTCAAAATTGGACGAGGGTTATCCCATATTTCATTTCATTCTGCTTCCACTCATAGCACTCTTTTTTATTACCTAGCCACTAAAACCTACCATCCAACTTGCCATTAGCAGATTTGTCGGATAGCCATGAACAATAATTGAATTGGAACATATTTTTTAAATCTATCAAAGTTAGGGAGTTAATATTCCTTGAATTTATTAGGTTTATAAGATATACGGGCAGCCTTTCACGTTCTAAAAAAGCTCAGTAGCTTTTTTAGAACGTTAGAGTATAAAATACAAATTCTATGTTTAGTAAACGACTTAATATAAATTATTGATTCTAATATCTGTTGATAGAATTACCGTTAAAACTAGGAAATCTAGCGTGTAAATGACTGTATCTGAATCTGGGAAAATGCAGATTTTTTTTCATCTGCTAATGTCTTATAACATAATATCTAACATAACATAACATGTACATACAGGCACATACATTGCTTCTGGCCCCACACTAGGATACCCTCTGTCATGGGAACCAGAAACAGCGACGTCACAAACATGTAAACATCCAAGACCTGGTTTTTTTTGGCCCCAGCTGGGATTCGAACCCGGGACCTCTCGCATGGTAGTCAGATGCGCTAACTGCTGCACCACAGAGGTCTTCGGTCGTTCGTCTTAGTTAAACAAAACGAAACCCAGCCAAGTGCGTAGCGAGCCACGCGCAGTATAGGGTTCTGCAGAAAGAGGGGTTTTATGTGCTTTACTTTTACAGTTATTCTCATTGCTGACTATAACCTGTACTATTATGTAATTATTCTGTGCTATAACGCGTATAGACCCCTGTAACCCTGTATACCGGTTATTGGAAGGTATAACTCAAATACAGAATATTTTAATCCATTTATCTATACTTGGCATTTTTTTCAGGCTTTAAACGACACTTTTTTTGCAAATTTAGCACTAGCTAGCACTAAATTTGTAAACTGTTTCGAGTTTTCTGCCGCTAAAGGTTTTTGATTTAGTGTCGTTTAAAGTCTGAAAAAAATGCCAAGTATAGTTATATAGACAGTACGTAAATTTACGCCTGTATTCCAAAAGGTGGCCTGAGACTAATGCACGTCACTAACCACGATCCTGACAAACATCTTTCGCTTCATCGACATTCTACATATAACAATCGCTGTAGGTAACTTGAAACGATATCAGATTTTATTTTTCTGTCTGCCCTTCAAATGTGATAATGTTTTTTTGGCATGACAGTATCTGTGGATTCAATCCCCACTAGCGACAGCCGTGAGTGGATTTGTAAAAAAATGACCTCAGTCCAAATGTTTTCCATATTCCTGGTGTCCTTGCATGGTAACCATTTACAGGGTATCACAGTTCCCACAATCACTTCCTGGTCCCAACCAGGAAGTGATTGTGTGGATGTTTTTACTGTGTATATTAGGAATTATATACACAGTAAAAACCTGGCCCTCGGACCCAGGTGGGATGACGATTTGCGAAAAACTGCAGGCAGAAGCTAGTTGCGGCAAGCTGAGAGCTCTCATTAGGGGAGGGCTATGTCCAGCAGTGGACTTATATAGCCAGATGATGATGATGATGATTAACAATTAGCGCCAAATGTTGATGGAAACTGTACGAAACATACCAACTATAAGTCAGAGAGGAAAGCAATGATACCGCAGACCAAATACGAGTATTTAATGCGTCCTCGATCATGTTGAACCCTAAAAAAGAGGGCGTTGCTAGGTCGTATTTTATCTATCTTCTTTTATAGGCAAACGGTGTCGTATGACCTGTGGTATCGTTTCTATTCATCCTAATAATATTACAATGTTCCCTCTAAAGACCAACCATACTCTTGTTTCAGAGAACGCCTCCCGTCTGTGTGAGGACGGCCGATGGCAGAACTACAGCAATTATTCAAACTGCATTGAGCGCATCGCTAACGTGTCCCCCACTGACGTCACTAGTCTCATATACCTCGGCGGGTACTCCCTCAGCTTGGCTGTGCTGTCGCTCGCCGTCTTCGTCTTCCTTTATTTCAAGTGAGTGGCGAATATAACCAACCAGGGCCGCGTTTCATAAAATATAAAAACGCGTTTATTTTGACAGTTTTCATTAAACGACGCGGTTTATATTATTACCATTCTATTTACATTACGGAGCCGATTAGTCCAGTTTAATAAAATTAGTTCAATATTTACAATTTAATTGTAAGTTAATCTACTTTTAACAGCTATAAGTGTTTATGCGCTTTGATAATATAATTATACTGTTAACAGATTTATGGTACCTACCTAATTTTTGGTGTACGAAAATATGAAAATTCGGAGGTATGACGTCTACCTGTAAGTCGGCCACGCAATGTACATCGAAATGTCTCTGTAAGCCATCTATGAAACGAGGCCCACAATTTTCTAGAATGTTGCTTAACATTTTTTGTGTAACTTTTGTTAAGAAATTGTAATAAAAGTTATAAATAATTGCTATGAAACATAGTGTAAAGACTTTAAAAACCAAACCTACTTATGGCACTGAAGCATGATGCAACATTTTTTTACATGAATTACTAAGTGATTTAACAAATTATAACCTGTGTTGTTTGTACAACATTATCTTGAATAACACTATCATAATAACATGAGCCTCAAGTGGTAGGGCGCGGGCGAAAGACAGACCCAAACTGATTGTTATAGAATGTTATATGATGTTATACAACAACTTCAACCAGTGTGGGAACACTTTTGTCATGTTGGTTGTAGCGAAATATTAAACACTGTTATAAAATGTTATCGTGCTGTACAACGTTTTATAACGTTATATAACTACAGCGAAGGACCACCATAATACCGTCGCTGCATCAGCGGAAAAAGTTTCAAAGCTAAAAGTATTATGTTCAAAGCTTTAAAGCGATTCGCTGCGTTAACGATGCCTATTACTGGGAAGGAGTCACTGAGTCTGACACGAATAATAGTATCTTAACTTTTCTCCTGTGTGCTTAGTGCGAGTTTTTTTAACTACTCGATCGCGTTAACGTAAACTCATATTCTATAGGAGTGACAAAGCGCGCCACCTAGTTGTCTCTCTGTCACTCCTATACAAATTGCAAACGCTCTCGCTATCGAAAGTGAATGAAAAATCTCGCACTAAGGCCCCTGGCCTGGGGCGCTACTTCGGAAGTGCTCCATTGTATGGAGTGGTCTGTTAACCCACTCCGAACTGTCAAATATTTACTTGAATATTTTGACACTTCCACCAAACGAACTCCTAAGCCACCAAATACCTGCTCGCATTTTAGTGGTTTATGCGCGTGACTAGAGATAAGCGAAACAATGAGTGAAGACGGTTAGCTTCATAGCACATGGACGATATTTTTTTCGGAGGTCGTTTCGTGGCATGGAGTATAATATCTTGGATAACTCACCAAAAAAATATTATTTGGAAGTATTGGCCCGTGCCTATCATAAAACACAGGCGTACTCGATAGCTATTAATTATCTAAGCACGTCCAGTTTGCTATATTTTTCAAAGAACAGAAATTTCGTGATGTATAGATTTTAGATACAAATACTTACTACCTACGCATACCTGCGGCAAAAAACTATGTTATAAACTTCTGAAGTGGTTGCAATTTGACGGTTACGTAGACTTACTACCTTATGACCACCGCGCCGCTTTCTGAATTAAGAAACGCAGTGTATAGATACATAATGTCCCTGGCTCATTATTTTTTGACAAATTTGAAACGACAGAACTATGGTTCAATTCAGAAACTGGCAGTATTCTACCATTTGTATGCCTTTCATATTTACCTTTTTATGTTTTCATTCGTAACCAATGCCCAATTTTGTTTCAGAGATCTCAGATGTTTAAGAAACACAATACACACGAATCTTATGTCGACGTATATTTTGTCAGCATGTAGTTGGACACTCAATCTAGCTTTACAAGTAAGTGATATTGGTTAAAACTTTAATTGTTATCTCAATTTTATTGTTATTAAATATTCTCGACCTTCTGCGAATAAAAAAAATCAACACCTTAGTATCAAAATTTAATCTCTATTATAATAAAATCTATGTTATGCAGTCTCTAGAACTCTTACGGAAAGCACTATTTTAGTCGGAGCTTTGATATCTACTCACTAAAAGTGTCTCAGTAAAAGAGACGCCCATGGTTTCTCAATCGCTACCAGTCTGTTAATCTATTGACAACATTCAGTTGGCAAAAGTGCATAGAAAAAAACACGTGACAGCTACTACCACATTATTAACAGACTGTTAGCGTTTGAGAAACCAGGGGTGTCTCTTTAGTGGGCATCCAAGCTACTATTACTATAATAAAATGTAATTACCGCACAAATATGATTTGGTGCATATTATTACAACTACATTTATTTCGTAGCACCATCACATCTGATTACCATGCCGAGGGTCGTGGGTTTGATTGCCACGAGAGGCCGCCGTACATAATTACCTCATTCTAAATGTATTTCCATGTTTGTAATGTCCTTGCCTGGTTACCATAGCACAGGGTATCCTAGTTAGGGATTAGGTCAAGTGATTGTGATGTGTGGGAGTTACCATTTAGATATTTATTATTCATTTATTTGTTTCTTATTTACTAAAATATTTTTTTATTTTTCAGAATTGGTCTGAGGAGGCTCAGCCAGGTCAAACTGCGTGTATGATTCTAGTTATATGTATGCATTACTTTTATCTGACTAACTTCTTCTGGATGTTAGTTGAAGGTAAGCTTAATTTCGTTCATTCATCATCAGCCCACAGAGGTGGGTAGAGACCCACTGCTGGGTATAGATAGGCCTTTTCCCCACCACGTCACATCTCGCGGTCTCTCGCTATTTGCATGCATTGGCCCCCCAATGGGTATTTTTCTTCATTATCTATATACAGGATGTTAGGTGCATGGACCGTCAAAAATTTTAAGGGTACTGGAGGGGTCATAGGTACCTACTACGTTAAAAAAAAAACAAAAATAAAAAAATATTTGAAACTCGGTTCGCACGTTTGTAATGGCTCAAGTATAGTGCGAATCATTCCCTAATGAATATTTCAAGTTACGTCGGAAAATTAAAGTGGGCGGTTAATTGTGTCAAGATTAGCCGTGACCACCCACGGAGTACCTTGATGCCTTGGGTACACCCTATCGAACATGTTTGGGACAATCTTAAAAGGCGAGTGCGAATCATTCCCTAATGAATATTTCAAGTTATGTCGGAAAATTAAAGTGGGCTATTAATTGTGCCTCTGAGTATATACCCGTGCTTTACTTTGTCCGCATTTGGGTAAGTCACTTATGTGTTTAGACGAAGTATCTAAATTGTGATCTACGGTTGCATTGTACCTGCGTTTACCTTCCCAATCATATATATAAAACACAGGTATAAATAACACACCGACGTGTGTCCTTGTGTCTGGCCGCAGCATTGTTGTTTCCATACTTGTGTAAGAATATCAAATAATGTTTGACATTGAAAGTACCTATTGATTGCACTCATGGGTCTTGATTTTGAGCTTCTTAGGTAAATATACATTCATACCAAAGTCATAGATTTAAGCTGATTTGAGAAAAGATGGTCACAGTGGAGTTTTTTTTTTTTGCTACTTTGCTATCCACTAAATTCGTCCCCAAGGCAGCGACAAGCAACATAAGCATTGTAAGTGCATTGACATTCAACAAACAGAATGTAAATTCTTTACGTTGAAATAAATTCACTCTGTATAAATCCAGGTAATAGCTTCCGTTTGGCTAACCAAAACTTTCCGACGGTACCAGCTGGTCAATAGTAAAAGTCAAATAAATCTCGGATCCCTTTTACCGAATCATGCCATCTGTCTCACTGTAACCGACTTGTGACTTTGGCTTGTATATTTTACGTATTATTGACTTTTAGTTGAGTAATGTAATGTGTATTTTGTTCCAGGTTTATACCTCTATATGTTAGTAGTGGAGACATTTACGGCAGAGAACATAAAGCTGAAAGTTTACACCACTATCGGTTGGGGTAAGCTCTACTTTGCCACATAACTTAATAACTATTATTTAATGATTACTAGCAAACTTCGTCTCAGATAATTCATATTGAAGTTTAATCCTACGATCAGAAAGTTTCTTTCAATCCACTTAGGAAGGTAGCAGAACTTGATACCTTACTTCCGCAAACCATTGATCGATTCTGTGTGATTCGAAGTTTTGAAACATTTCGCTAATATATGTAGTATGTGTACCAGTACACTGGTCCTTCTTGGTAATCATTTAGAATCATTATTTGAGACAATCAGACAACATTCTTGCTTTTGTGTATTTTGGGTAATTAATACGACAGCACGATCTTCAAGATTATATACTAGCACAACATAATTTTATTGAGATCCTTCGATTTGAGTAATCCAAAGTTAAAAGTATAAAACTTCAGCGACGCATTAATGAAACTAATAATATTTCGATCTTATTTTTTAACTTGCTGAGTTGTACTATAATTTAAAATATTATAATGAATCGCTGGTAGCCCCGGCCGCCTGAGTGATCTTAAACGATCACGAAGGCTAAGCAACGTAGGGTGAGTTCAGTGCATGGATGGGTGACCGTTCTATGACTAACGCTAGTGGCATTTTTCCGAGCAGTTCGGAGCTTTGCAAAGCACTTCAATCAGTTGGTGCCGGCTGCCGTCGATAGATGGCAGTCGTTAAGCCAAGTCAGATGCCTTAGGGCGACTTGAAAACTTCTGACAGTAAGACCACCCACTAGTCTTACAAGCCTCCACCAATCTGGACTTGGCCCCCGTGTTGGAGTATGGCCTATACCTTCCTCAGGGAAGAGACCCATGCCCCTCGGTGGGGACATAATGGGTTGATGATGAGTGTGTATAGTACAATTCACATTACTCTACAGCTGATTAAAAGTACAGATACATACAGTGCAAAAGTCTCTTGTGACGCTTAGAGTTCACGCATGTGTGTAAATGTTGACGTATGGTCGACTGTAGGTCTTTCAAATGTTTGCTCTGGCGGTTCTAGAGTGGTTTTTAATTGAAGTCGAAATTTGAAGAGTTTTCGGCGGCGTACTGTAAAACCGCGATCCGTCAAGCTTATCTTCTAATTTAATCATCCTCGTTTGTACAGGCGCCCCAGCCGTTTTTATTACGATATGGGTAATCTCCAGATGCTTCGTCTCCGTCGAGCCGTCGACGGGGCCCGATGAGGTGTGTATATTTTTATTATTCTCTATATTATGACGACCTCTGTGGCGTAGCGGTTGGCGCATCTGCTTGCCATGCGAGAGGTCCCGGGTTCGATCCCCGGCTGGGGAGAAAAAAAAAACTCCATGTCTTGGATGTTTACATGTTTGTGACGTCGCTGTTTCTGGTTCCCACGACACAGGGTATCCTAGTGTGGGGCCAGAAGCAATGTATGTAAATGTTATTTTTTATGTTTATTCTTATTAACCTCAGCCCTGAACTCCAATAGAAAACTATTGTTATTGGGCGATTCTCAGACAAGGGCTCTAATTGCATAATTTCTTTGGAGCATTTTTTTTCTTATTAACTTAATGAAAAGTAACACATATTGAAGGTTTTTTGGCCCCTGAAGATTGTATTGTAACGTATGTATTTGATAGGTTTTGGTGGCATCTACTACAATACGTTACTTTTTATTAAGTTAATATGAAAAAAAAAACGCGCAAAAGAAATATTGCAGTTCTGAGAATCAGCCTATTGTCAAGGTCAAGATTAAGGAAGTTAAGACTACTGTGGGCATTTGTGGGAATCAAGCCCAACTATATGTTTGAGAGAAGGCCTGTGCCCTTTAGTGGAATGTGTATAGGCAACATTAAAAGTCAAAGGGCAAGATAAAAAGTACCTGAAACCGACGTGCTTCCATGCAAGTCTAATGAAAGTCGATGAAGCGAAAGTCATTTGTCAGGATAGTGTGGCAGTCCCTGGTCTCTGCCCACCGCTCTGGGATACAGGCATGAGCTTATGTGTGTGTGTAAAAGGCTACTGTTGGCATGCTGTCTTGCTTTACTGATTGTATAAAAAATATATAGTATACTTTTGATAAAGGTTTCATAGATTGTTAAATTACGGACATTTAGCTATAATTTAATTATTGTTCTATTATTTTGATTGGAAAATCTAAAATTAAAAATTTTGAAACAATTTTGTTTATCGAAATCTTAGGTACCTACATGTGGGAAAACAAAACATAGTTTAAATGCCTTTTATTATCTATCGGACATTAAAGCCACGTGTCAAAAGTATACAAATATTATTAAAATCGCAAATCCCCTCCGAGAGGCAAGCGTAAATTTATGTTATGTTATTAAAAGTGCGACTCACGAAATTATTTCCCTTAGGAACGTAATTTACTTTCAATTCCAAAAGATGGCAATAAAACTTTGCCAAAGTTTTAAAAGGTCATAAATTGAGCTACAAACTCAAAGCTCAAGCTATTGAGATAAGCTCCCCTTTGTACATACGTGCTATTTCTGTTGTATTTTTTTGTTAATTGTTTCGTGTACAATTTAAAATAAATCATGAATTAAAAATATATTTAAGTCTTTCCATAGAAGCTTTTCACAAGACTAGATTTTTGATTTGCTATTCTAAGCGCGAACTTAAACTCAATTACAGCCCTAAACTAAACATATTGGTAAAGTTTAATTGGCATCCGGAATGTCGTTAGTAAACCACAACCAAACTACGATTGTATTTAAGGCTAGTTTTACATTTAGTATCCCTCTCACTTGCACATTGTCACATTTCTAATTAATAGGTTTTTACCTATGAAATTGCCGTTCTGCAGTACTGGCCATTTCAAATCAAACTATTTTTTATTTGGCTAGGAATTCTAATTTCAAATTAATTTTATTTTAAGAACATGGAATCCTTTTTCCAAAAGTAGTCATTTGTTTATTGATTAGTGTTAACGCGCAACCTCATACTGCACAGCAGACGGTCTCGAAGTTGCAAGAACTGGGGTTGGAATCGCTCCGTCATCCGCCCTACTCACCAGACCTTGGGCCTACAGACTACTACTTCTTTCAGAATTTGGACAATTTCTTGGCGGGAAAAAAATTCAATACCCGAGAGGCATTACAAAATGCCTCTGAAGAATTTGTTGCCTCCCGTCCAGCTGATTTCTTTAAGAAGGGTATCAATAAACTGCCACTGCGTTGGCAAATATGCATTGATTGCATGGGTGATTACTTCGATTAATACAATAAAAAATACATGAAAAAAATTCGTTTAGATTTTTTCATACAAAACGGCAATTTCATAGGTAAAGACCTAATATTATAAAATAATGGGTATTCTTTTGCCTGATTTGGCCAGAGGCATTGCTGAAACGTAAGGTAGTTTTTTGTTACCTTTTAATTCCCTTTTGATAAAGTGACTTAGAGCCATTAAAATTATGAACACGCAAACTTCCTCTCTGAGTACCAAAAATGACATTATATGAAAATTTAAAACATATGTAACAAGTATGAAAGAATGAATTAAATCAATAATTTCATTATTTTTTCATTCTTCGAAGCGAAAGTGAGTTGTTAGTAGCAGGTGGCAGTCCCTGTTCTCTGCCTGCCCCTCTGAGTTAAAGGCGTGAGCTTATGTACGTGTATGTGTATCTAATAAGTTTATTTATTATCTAATAAGGCCGCAGACCACACATTTTATAAATTTACTATTATGCACAAGAGTAGAATTCATCGTAATAAGTACAAAAAAAAACGAATGGCAAATAACTGAAACTTGCCCTATTCATACCAAGAGGTTCCAAGCCAACAGCACGGCGGCGTAGAGAATTTCTCTTTACGTAAATCAGTAGCTTACTCTCTTGTACTTAGCCCGCTCTGAGAGAAAATGGGCTCGTTTATTTTCCAAGCTGTTGAGCTACTTGAGAACTGGTGTACGTGGATTCCATACCCACGGGAAAAATGTTTCGTATAACAATGTTCTTCTTTTCTTAGGTACAGTATGGTAACGTGTAAGTCCCACCGACTCGTGACATTTTTTCTAGTGCCAATTTGATAAGATGATTGGGATATATTCATGAATGTATTCAACACTATACGATTCAAGAAGTAATTACACTAGATATATATACAGACTAGCGACCCGCCCGGGCTTCGCACGGGTGGTAAAAACGCTTCCGTGGAAATAGTTAAATTGGTTCCGTGGAAAATTCCCGGGTTAGTAATTTTTTTACGCCTTGGGTTATATTATTCGAGATTTCGTACGAAACCCTAAACTTTTTGAAAATCCAATATAGCCTATGTAACTCACGAAGAATGTAGCTTTCTATGGTGAAAGAATTTTTAAAATCGGCCCAGCAGTTTCTGAGCATATTCATTACAAACATACACACACACATAAATACAAAAATACAAATCTTTCCTCTTTATAATATTATTAGTATATAGTTACTATATATTAGTATATAGTACAGTTAAAGATCATCAATAGGTAGTGCAATCACAACAAAAAGAAAAATTTACAACTCTTTTCTTTTAAAAACCTTAGTAGTGGTTGGCCGCAATTGGCAGGGCAGCTTAGGTACAGTACCTAATTAATTAATTAATCAATCATGACGCTTGTTAGTATCAATTAAAAGATTTACGCGTACAATCTCTGTCAAGTTAAAACAATTACCTCCCGCTTTGAAGCTTGCTCCTGAACCAATAATTAATTAGACCATTTAATTATACACTTTGTCCTATCACGCCTTTACTCCAAACGTTTCTGCTCGAGATGATAAAACGGTCGTAAAACGGGGGCTTATGAAGGGAGAGTTGATAAGTTAAGATGGTAAGAGAGAATTAAGAGCGTTTTGGTAGCCTAGTGAGAAGAACAATCAACTCGGAAGCGGGAGACCCAGTTTGATTCCCTGCGCGGGCATGTGCCTATCATTTTGTTTTCTAAGTTATGTACATTTGTGAAGTTAGAGTAAAATATCGTGAGGAAACCCGAGTGCCTTTGCTAGTCAATACCTCAGCCCTTGAAATCGCTAATCCACGGTGGGAACGCGTGGTGATTAAAGCCTACTCTCTCTAGGAGAGAAGTCCTGTGCCCTATTAATAGTGGGACGAATATAGATAGATAGATAGAATATTCTTTATTGTATGTACACTAGGAATTAGACATGAAATTTGACAATAGCATAGTACAGTACGATTGAATATAGACTGTTTACATTTTACATATACTTAAAATAATTTAAAAACTATTTCAAGTAGCGGTTGACTTTAATAATACTAGGGCTTGTTTATATCTATAAAAAAACGTCTTAAAGTCAAAAAGTACTAAGAAAATTAAGTTCTTTGTAAAAAAGAGTAACCCCCTTGTGGGCGAACTAATGAAATTAAATTAGTGATGTTTAAATAATAACAATTAATGAAATCGGACAACGTGGTAAACAATTATAGCTTGTTTTGTAGTCTTAAATTGCTCTGAAAAATGCAGTGTCTTTTCTGTTGATTTCAAGATTGTTTTTCTTTGCAGCTATCATTACCCGGGGAATCAAAGATGTGTTTGTGGATGCATGAGCATCAGGTTGACTGGATTCACAAAGCACCAGCGCTAATGGGATTGGCTGTCAACCTCTTCTTTCTTGTCAGGATCATGTGGGTAAGTATTGCTGCCCAATTTGGGACTAGCTTAGCCCCACGTTCGGGCACCAATTTTTTAAATAAAAGTCTACATCTTTACATCTACAAAGTTATTGTTAATAAAGCTATTCTATTGCACCATCTAATTTCTTTTATATTTACTACGTACATTAGTTTAATCTACTGTCAAATAACCACATTTGCGACAAAAGATTAACGTTTGTTAATAATAGCCGAATATCCTTAATCTGTCAGTTAAAATATAAATATACCGAAATATTTTAAAATTATTGGTTTATTGTTATTAGTAAGTAACAAATAATTAAGCTTATTGCAATAATAATCTTGACTCGGGCAATTTGTACCCAAAGATTCGAATCCAATGTTTTCCAGGTTTCGCGTTGTTTTAACGTCACGTTTGTGGTAAAGTAGGGAAGGTTTTCCCTGCCACCGGTTTTCTTAAACTAGCACTGAGGCATGTTTTACCTTGATAATGTTTTAATAAACGCCCATCTAAGATCTCAAAATGAGTTAGCCCCCACATTCACAGACCCATTTATGTCATAAAAAATATACATTTACTACCAACAGGTCCTCATAACCAAACTGCGTTCAGCGAACACACTCGAAACGGAGCAGTATCGGAAAGCAACCAAAGCCCTCTTAGTACTAATACCTCTACTGGGCATCACAAATCTCTTGGTACTTTGCGGGCCCGGCGATGAATCTTGGTTCGCCGATGCGTTTGATTACACGCGGGCTCTAATGCTTTCCACGCAGGTAACCATGGTAACTAGTATTTAAGCGAGTAGCACATCATTTACCCCCTGTTTTTCCTACACTAACAAGCTATTAAGCTAGTGATAGCAGCTGTCAGTCGGCTAAAGTAAGTTGTTTGGAAAAGATCACTTTTAGTGTTAAGGGCGCCGTCTGTACTCTTATATTATCTGTGTAATCTTTTTTTTATGTACAGTACAGGGTTCTCTATCTACCTATCTAAAGTTGAGCTTGTAATAGCATGCTTGAACTGTACTCAAACATGCTGTAATAGTTGCAAGAAAACGGAGTGATAAGAAATAGGAGCATGTTTGTGACGTCGCTGTTTCTGGTTCCCACGACACAGGGTATCCTAGTGTGATGCCGGAAGCAATGTATATGCCTGTATGTAAATGTTTATGTTTAGTATGAATAGAAACAAACAGTGGAAAAAAATATTTTCTTGTCACTGTCAAAATTTAACAAATGCGCAGTTCAGCGACGACATCTCCGGATCTGATCCACACATTTTATCTGACAATAATATATGTTGTAGTTTTCTAAGTTCTGTAGAAAATCTGTGACAAAAAAATGTTTCAATTAATACTCCAGTTTCCAATCAACCCGGTATGAGAAATCTGTGGTATTACATCACTTAGGTCTTAATACTGCACTCTCGCTAGACAAATGTTTGAACGATTGGCCGTCTTTAAACGGCTGTCTGACACGCCAGAGTTGTCAATTGCTGTAGTGGAAAACCTTTTTTACTAAATCGTTTAATGAACGTTAAATCGCACACACTTACAGAACAGTACGTTCTCGTTATAATGTGTTAGCTTAGCACAGAGCTTTTCATTCCTTTAGTAGATTTTAATAAATGTTCTTATAAATCAACGGGAATTTAAGGAGTTTCTACATACGCTGGGGAGGTGATATTCCGATTTATGAATATCATGAATTTATTTTTATCAAAAGTTACGTTTCGATCGAAGCAACGACGAACGATCTAAGCAATGTTCAAATATTTGAATTTAGAATAATAATATACTATTTTGATGAAAGGGGTTTGAAGATTTTTGTTGGAAAACTTTCATACTGGCCAGGTGCCATTTTGTTTTTTTTTTTTCAAAATGACGGCGCACCATAATACAGTGGCACCATCTTATCTGTTCGGTTGATAGCGGCGCTAGTGGAGAATTTAGTAGTAATATTTAAGAAATTTACCTAGAAAAATTAGAATATTTTATCCCGTCTTTCAATTTTATTGAAAATATATCTATAAATCTTAGTAAGTGAATAAATAAAACAAAAAATGGGGAACAGGATTTACAATTAATTAGTTACAATTTTGCCCACCTGAACAGATAACTTGGTGGCGCTGTAGGTACCTATGTACATCGACTGGGGACACTTAAACAAACAAAAAAATACTAAGGTCATGTCCGAAAACGTCACGTTGCAACGTTATTTGCAGCAAAAGAAAATCTTTTTCAACTCGATTTATTTCCAATAAAACCAGTAATTACTTTCAGAATCATTGTTTGTTGGCCAATATAACGTGCATTTATGAAAATAAGATCCTCCTTCCCCTTCGTGTTCCCTTCGGGTTCCCCCGCACTTGGCTGGTTTTTTTTTATATTCTTACCACCCACTTTGTTAGGTGGATTTATTGATCAAGGACACTGAAAAAACTTTTCCCCCTACAGGGTTTCACCGTGGCCCTATTCTACTGCTTCATGAACACAGAGGTGCGCCACGCGATCCGCTACCACGTGGAGCGGTGGAAGACAGGCCGCAATATCGGCCGTGGGCGAAGGCGCGGCGCCTCCTACTCAAAAGACTGGTCGCCGAGGTCCCGGACCGAGAGCATCAGGTAATGAGGAGACTATTGTAACAATTTTTGATGAGGCTTAGGTTGATGAGGCTTGATTAGGAATAGAAATTCTTCGAAAGAATCATCATCATCATTATTCAGCCACAAGAAGTCCACTGCTGGGTCCCAAACCGAGAGCATCCGGTAATGAGGTAACCGCAGCAACTATTTTTAAAGTTGCAGAGTTCCTAATCCTGGTCGCCGAAATTACGACCCGAGGGCAACAGGTCATGAGCAGATTGTAGTAACAATTCTTATACACGTAGAATTCCTATTCGTAGTACCAATTAGGCAGTTCTAAGTACGATGCGATGCCGATGGTTAAATTGATGTTTTAATTTTCTAATTTGGAGATTGCATTACGTTTGGAATTAACCCGACATCATATCAAATCGTAACTTTGTGTAGTGCATTCATATAGTAACAATAAGAGTTACCTTTCTTCGGCATATTACACGCTCAATCGGGGATTAAGGGATCAGAGAGCTTTCATACGTTGATTGAAATTGAATGAAGTACGTAAGTGTAATTCAGACTTAAGAGTGACTACTAAAACATGTCGTGTAGGTGCATGAACTCGCCCGTTTATTCTGAAGGGGTAGGCGGGGTTGGTGAGGGTTCGCCACTAACTAAGTTATCATGACAAAGTTTCGCTTTATCAACATTCATCAGTCTCTGCGTGCATGTTTGCCTGTTTGGGTAGGTACTTTGTGTTTAGTCGTGTTTTCTATCTATTGGATGTGACAGAAAAGTACGATGATATTTTACTACATATTGACTGATGCTGTATTTAGAAATACACGTATTCATTGCCATAAAATTGTAGCAGTACTAGTGTACTAGAGTTTAAATAGTACTAGACTTTAAGGGTGTGTTTCACAATCTGCAAATAAAGTTCCGGATAATCCGCAACCAAGGCTACCGTTTGTTCTAAATTTAAATAAATTTTCCTATATTGCGTGTGTTCGTTTATGGCTTCAAATTTAGAACAAACGGCAGCCCTGGTTGCGGGTAGCTTATCCGGATCTTTATTTGCAGATTGTGAAACAGACCCTAAATCTAAAAATATATTATTATTACAACACTCAATGATTAAAACATAAATGTGTTTAGTTTCTGTTTAAAATATACTTGGTCTTACACGTATCAGTCATTTTCTGAAAACAGGCTTATTGTCGGAGCATTTCAGGCATATGTATTTTCATACTTCGCGCTTGAAATTTTCGAGCCGCGGTGGGCGCGTGCTAATTAAATCCGTGTAGCCTGTGCCCTTTAGTGGGAGGTATACAGGGTGTATTGTAATAAACTTAGCACAAATGTTTTCTTATTACCTATCGTCTATAATCTTGCCTTTTATAGATATTTTGAGATATTCTCGCAACCTTTGTGATATTTATTATTTTGCTTCATCTCAGATAAAAAGTATAAAACAAAAATTGCAATCTTTTGTTCAAAATTGTTCACCAAACAAATCGAAAAATCTTAAAATCAAAACAACTCTCCAACCGTTAATTGTTTTTGTGCTAGGGATAAGCTATGATGGTGACTTATTTTATCCATAGTAAATCTGTGACTTATTGAACGTTAGCAAGACTTTTTCAAATGCATGTTAAGGGGGCGTCCATTCATTACGTGAGGTCACGTAATAAAATCACGTAATTTTTTTAGCAGAAAATGGTGTAAAACTGCGTGAAAATTAAGTTAAATTAAAGTTTGCTGCAGTACATGTGGTATCCACTTTGCATCTATTACAAAAGTCTCAGAGCATCGACGTGCGGCCCATCGTGTACGAGCTGTACAAACGCATAAATAGCGACTCTCACGGATTGTCACCAGACGAGCTAACGAGCTTCTGTGTGCAAGCAACGATAGTTTAGAGTGGCTAAATCAGAGCGAAGTTGAAGGAGCAGACGATTTCATTGAAAATCACTTGGATATGTTGGTTCCAATAGTCACTCTTGAGACCGTGCACGAGTATCCTTGGACTGAATTAGAATAAATATTTTATTAAATTTAGTTTAAGTATTTATTATTTAATTTGATTAGATAATAAATACTTAAACTAAAGGGGGAGAGGGTCGAGAAAAATCTTACGATATCTCACCAAGGGGAAGGGGGGTCTAAAAATGCTTAAAAATGCCTCACGTAATTAATGGACGCCCCCTAATTAATTATCAGAGCTTACATGTTTTATTCTTCTAAAAGTAATGCATTGAACTGACTTTAATTCCAGACTTCTTTTTAATCTAAATTACTTTAATGATGTAGTAGCCCTTTAGGCACGACATGCGCTTTACACATTTTTAGAACCTCGCTTCCGGAAAGCTCTATTATTATAGAAACATACACAATGCCCCATAAAGGATGTATTAACGTTTGAAAGGCAAAATATTAATGTTTTATCACAGATTATATGACTACGAGTATCAGAATATCATATCGTCCCTTAGCTTACAACACCGCTCAAGTCGAAAATTGGCGGTTTTCACACGTATAAAGCTCTTAAAAATGACTTAAGCGGTGTTGTAAGCTAAGGGACGATATCTAGCTACGAGTATGTTTATATCTTTATGTTTTTTTAAGACACCATAAAATTACCTTGTCTGATATTTTCCAGTAATTGGGGTTTCGAAAAGAACTTTACAGTTAACGTAGAGTTGTTCAAACAAGATTTGCATGCATGAAGCATGCAGATTTTACAATTCCGACTACACATTCTCCAAATCCATATTTGATCGGAATTTTTTATTCCCAATAGGCTCACAATTTGAAGGCAGCGGGAATCAATTTGGGAGAGATTTCTACCTGCCGGGATGGACTCTATCCCACTGCATTTAAGAAGAGAATCAATTCAAGACTAGATAAGGATACAATGTGGATTTGGAATGTAATCTCGTAAGGCCCGACCTTGAAAATAACAATTGTTTTCATACTTTTTTTAGTATATTGGGCCTTACGAGGGTAAATGTTCTCTATTTTGTTAATGTATTTTTCGTATTAAAATACTACAGTTCTACTCTGCTTTTTGAAACTGTTGTTTTTCTTTAAGACTCAGTTATACAAGGAGACTCTCTGAATCACTAACTATTTCTTCAGCGATACATTTTAATACTTTTTACATTTTAATTTTTCAAACATGTTTTTACTAAAAACTCACACTTCAGAGCATGTTTTTCATGAGGAAAAACATTCAAGTCATCATCATGAAACCACGAAATTTGTAATAAGTAATCAAGTATTGTTATCAAGCAATTTATTTACGAAGGCGAGCTTCGAGTGGAAAATCTAGCCTCTCGTTGACGAGAAGTTCTCCTTGTTTAACTTAGCCTTTATTTTCCATGTGGTGGTGCTTCCCCATTTATTTAACACGGACGTTGCCGTATTCAGTTGCATGGCTGCTTCTCAGATTTTGGTTTTAAATGTTAGCTTATTATGCTTAAACTGCTTAAAATAATGAACGGAATAAGATGATAAAACTTTTTGCTGAGACGTTTTATTCTAAAATTAAATATGGTGGCCAAGAATCAATATACCTAAACCTAATTATAAGGTGAGAGTACATAATTTTTTTTTCCACCAAATTAAGAACTTCTAACAAAAACGTTGATATACTTTTATTTATTTTATTTTCATGCGAAATATCACTTCCATATTTAGTCGGCAATTATAATTAAAAGACGATGAACAATTTTTATTCCACTTTCCTCTAATGGGTATAATTGAATTTACCACTACGATGAGCTCTTTTCAGGGCTAAGTACTTTAAAAAATATAGTAGGTACCTCCTTTGATCGATAGACGGATCTGACGCAAACCCTATCTAAATGAAAAAGCTTTTCGTAATGTCTTATGCTGAGTATTTCGTTAAGTTTACTTACTTACATAAACTCGGCCAGGAGGGTAAACAAATAATACCCATTTTCTGAATGAACTTCCAAAATTTTAATTCAACTTATCCGAGTTACTGTTTTGAACAAATTATTGGATAGTAAAATTTCCGTAACGAATTTTAATACCTTGAAATTAAAAAGTAGATGTACCTATGTTTGAATTGTTTAATGTCCATTGAACCTATAGTTAATTATGTTTTTCTAATAAAAATATCTCTGTAATATTGTTTTGTATCGGTATACATCTCAGTAAGTAAATATGAATTTATTTAATTAGATTTATAGACTAATTTACGCCAGACATCCGTCCTTCTGTGATATTCATTGTGATGTTTATACTCTACGGCAACGCAGAATTTATTTAATATTACTTTCAGGTAATCTGCTTCTATTATGTAATTTTCCAATATATAGTCTGTTAGCTTTTATAATATACCTCGGCTACTATCGGATATATTCGTGTAAATATCGGAACTAATATGACACTTAATTTCGAAATCAGAACTCCATCAGTACGTTATAAATAATAGACGGCGAAAACCGAAGCCTACTCTATAGCCCGAGGTACCTATATTCTAAAAGCTAACAGAGTGTAGGTAGGTTTGTTGACTTTGTTTTTATTTTTTAAGGATTTTGGTTAGCTCTCATAGTGAAAACTTACAGAGTAGGAGAAGAATGGGTTATAACCACACTAATAAATCTTATAGGGGGTTAAGTCCAGCAGTGGACTAATATAGCCTAATGATGATGATGATGTAACATTCTACTGCTGGTACAGGCATTCTCTCAGAAAGATAGAGAACGAGTTACCGTGCATGCCTACCGCCGCCGCCGATCTAGTAGTTGCTAGGTATTGATACTAGAAAATTATTGCCGTGGAGGTTTTTACGCTGCCATTTTCTACACTACAACTCGACCCTAAAGCAGCGGCTAATGTTATAAGTCGACAGGAAATAAATTATTAATATTCAAATAGTTTTTAGTTTCTGATTTCATATTATGCAACTTAGAAAATAAAACCATTAGTAACTGCTTGCCAGGAATCAAACACAGCAGCTGGTTTATCCCATAAGTTACCGCTATATAGTCTCCCGAAGAGTTAGAGAAGAGAGAAAAATTATACATAATATGTATTATGTATGTATGTACGTATTGGACAATTCGGAGTAGGCTAAATCAGGCAACTCCACACATTGGAAAACTTACGTAATTGCACCCCAACAAGAATTAGTACGTTTATTCCTCATAGTTTGTTATGACAATACGATATAAATTGCGTAGTCGAGTCTTCCTACTTGATAATCTGTGGGATTAGTAGCTAGGTATGCAACTTACATTGCATTGTATGTTAGTACTACGAAATAGAAACCCGATAGCACCTCAACATGTAACCTATACAAATCTGTACCGTTTTAATGTAAAAGTTATAAAATTATTGAGATGGAGAACTCTTTATTGCTTATTGTGTAGTAGGTATATTGTACACTAGACATTATTCAAATATTTTTCTTAATAAATTAATAAAAATTGATGATTTGATTTAAAAAAATAAGGCCTCTTCATAAAATGGTATGTAAAGGCTTTATTTTGTGTTAGGGAATAACAACTCTATCAAAATCGCAAGCGTGGAAAATCGACGTCGTCAATCACTGTACTAGCCATCAAAACCTGACAGGAAATAATTCTTCCCTGGTGCATGAGGGAACAAAAATGGCCAATCGTATCCAGTCACTGTGTCACGTTATATTTACAATTTACACCTAGAAAACGGCACCATTCGACTGATAAATATTGTCCTGCGCATAAAGCGTTTTTATTTCATAGCTTTGTGTTAGTTCATAAGTGAATATGATTATATTGAAACTGCGACCGACTACTAAAGTCAAATCGGATTATGATATTATAAATATTGATTTCTTTCCAAGTGCGTTAACAAGCATTTATAGGGAGTTTGCGTTTCACTTAAATTGGTTTGATATTGCTTTAAACCATTTAATAAAAATATTTTTTTTCAAGGCTTTCGAGAATCGAAGAACCTTATTAGACATCGTTTTTTCATCAAATTGAAACTTTTTTTATAAGGTGCATCCACGCTAGGCGAGCCGAGCACGAGCCCAGCACGAGCCGAGCACGAGCCGAATACAATTCGTCTAGGGTGGACCGATTTACAAGCCTCGAACGAGCGCGCTACGAGCGTTTCGTTCGTGCTCGGCTGCGTTCCGCCAGCTGTCGGTTTTTTGATGAACACAAACGGATTTGCTTCGCGCTCCGCGAGCACACTACGTAAAACTACGTGTGAGAAAAATGATCGTTGTACTCGTAGGTTCGTTGTACGTCCACACATGACGCCGCGAACGAGGAAGCCGAGAACGGCTCCGCTCGTGCTTCGCTCGTGCTCGGTTCGTTTAGCGTAGACCAACCATAAGGGCGCAGATGCATAAAAACATTATTTTACGAGATAACTGAAATCGCACCCTTCCTGTAAGAAACCGGTAAGTGATTTTGGCCAACTTTTCAGGAGCTTAAAAAAGCTGTCCAAGATTGTTAAAAAAAATCCTAAAAATACCTTATTAGGAACAAAAGATGGCATTTAGCAGCGGCGAAATGATAGTGTTTCCGATTTTTCGTTGTGTTATATGTACTGTGAGATAAAGTTGAATTATACGGTTACCTAAATATTCCACGAAACTGTAACAAAAGATGCAGGTGTAAAAATGGATATTGCTTTGTTATGATCTTTTTTTATCGCAATGGTTGTGTTAAGTGTAATTATCCCATTATTTATGCTATCATTTTAGGCTAGTCAAAAAGTGTAAGTATCAGTTACGTAGTTCTTGCACGAGGAATTCATGTAAGTAATCAGAAATACGTACTTTATGCATGCTAAAGTATCTTCGTTTTGCTGGAGTAACTGAATAAACTTGTTTTTTTATTGTAAAAATTTTCAAATAATGAAGTGTATCGTCGTAAACTTTTATTTTACTGGTCACAGCTTGTCATGTACAAAAGTTGTATGTCAGTACTTTATATAATTTATAATATTTAAAGTTGGTGCGTTTTTAATATTGATTTAGATTATGTTTATATATGTGCAAAAAACAAAACAAGCTGTAGAAGCCGTAATTAAGTAAAATGAAGTGCCCAAAAGTTAAAAAACGGAAATTTTCTATTAATAATTTAAACACAGAAAATTTTACCTTTTTTAACGTTAAAGCATTGTGATTCCAGTCTGTTAACAAACTTTAATGAAGTAATAGTGTTTGTACACTTTCATCACTACCTAATGCCCCCTCTATCTTATCTTGAGTAGTCGTGCGGGGGTCGACAAATTAGTCGGCGACACTAGTAGGATCTGTTGTGTCTGCCCTATGACCTTGCACCTAAGCCTAGTCGAAGATGTACACTCCAAGGTCGGTTACACTCTTTAGGGACTGGTGCCTGAAGTCTTCTGGTTTGGGGTACGCCCACTGCTTGAAATGCTTGAAACACTGTTGCATATTGCCCCAGACTGAAACTTCTTTTGAAGTCCTGTGCAAAGATTACAGCACCGACACCGACAGCAGTTGACTGCTAGTCTGTGTAAGGCCTTTGCCGCTTCTGTTTGAATCAGAATATTAAGTGGTTTAAGACAGAACCTCCAACACGCGCGTTAGCGTCGTCGTATATGCGCCTGTTGTCTCCATATACGCCAGTCTCTAACCTAATTCTCGTCTAGTCTCTAGTCTAGTCTAGTCTCGCATCGCAAGTCTATAACTTAATTCTCGCCCATCAAACAATTCTGCCGTATGTAAGTATAGGCCAAACATGATGATGATTGTTCCGACCGATTTCGGCCATGGCGACCACTTTGACCCCTAATCAGAGATGTGGCGCTGGTGCGCTCGAAGATGGCTTATGTAGCCTATCTTCACGGCGAAACTCCGTGTACACTGAGGGCATGTGAGAATGCCGTTCTCATAATTATAAGTTATGGCAGCAGGTGGGCGAGCCTTTAACTGGTCGCGTTTGGTATCCAGGTCAGCTTTACGCTGAACCTCGAACTCACGTACTTGGCTGTTCACCATCCTGCGCCATTCTGTCCGCTGTGCTGCCAAACGTTCCCAGCGGGAGGCCAAACAATGATGGTATAGATCAAGTGGACAACCTGTGGTCGCAGACCCCTGGTCTTGCCATAAGCAGATCTATGTATATTGAAAACACAAACTGCTTTTTTAATGCTCTTTTCCGCATGGGTACTCCACAGCATCTCTTTATCCAGTATTACACCTCAATATTACACTTGTGAACCAATCCAGTTCCCGCCCGCACAGTCTTTTTAAGTCCCGTTTCTGTATGAAGGGCACGATCGTCGTCCTTGTCGGGTTTTAGGGTAATTGATCATCCATGCACTACCTTTCAATTTTATTGAGTGCTATTTGCGTGATTTCCGAGACTGTGATGGAAATTTGCCACTGATCAGTCTTACTAAATCGTCGGCATATCTATATAGAATCCGCCTTTTTGATGACCTCAAAGCTAGACCTGTCGAATACTTCATCTGTCTCGAGATAAGCGCCAGCACATATTTCTGAAACTGCGTTCCGCCTTTGAGACTACGTAATATAGAGCTGTCTCCTTAGATGTGCCTTGTTAAACTACACTGTAGTTCATGAAATGGCCGTTTTTTGAGCGGGCCTTCTCTGACATATTGGTTTATAAATTTTTATATACTTTTAAGCAGAAAAGATGAGAGACTGATCGGCCTGTAACATTTGTCTAACTCAGAAGTCCACCAAGACTCCCTTTGCCCATGCTCTATTTCTCGGGGCCGTTGTTTGTCCATGCCCAGCGAACAGCGCGGACTATTCTGTCAGCTTCAAATTCTGTGTCGAGTATAGAATTGAGCGTTCCTTTAGCAGTACCTAGTTCAATCCCTAGGTCATTTTGATAGAATTCTCAGTTCGTGTAACGCGGGTATCTCCTTGTCACGCATTGAATAGAATATTCAGTGCAGTATCTGAAGCAGATGTGCTGATGGTCTGATCCACAGATTTCATCAGATCCAGTGACGTTTTTACTAGCCCGATTAAAAGCCAGCGTGACGTCGATTACTTCCGCTCTCCTTGACTTGATAAAGGTTGGCTTATTACTTATGTTGAGAATTTGTAAAGGTCCATTGACTATGAAGTTAATTAGCTTCTCACCTCTCTTGTTCACACCAGTGTCCTGCACCCAGGGAGTGTGGTGCACATTACTACAGTGGTTAGTTAAATTTCTTACCACAGCTGAAGCGAGGTCCTCTTGTTCAAAGGGCAGGTGTGCAGATGCCATAATGACAAGCTTTTTATCTGTTCCCTGCCCTCCTGATATGACCTAAACTGCCGCAAGATCCATGCATGCATTTGAGTCTGAGCCGCCACGATTTAAGCACTCTCCCGCGACGGTACCCCATCCACCGTCACCGAGACCCCTTCCGCCAGCGCTAATATGGAAGCGCTGCACGCTTCCACGTTGTGAGTGGATGCAGTCATCAAGCCACTAGAGGCCCCTCCCACAGCCTCCAAGAGCTTAATAACTCTTAACATAACTCTTATTGAGGCCCGCACGGAGGCAGTATCTCTGCAACTTGATGTACCTATTTGGCAGAGTCCTGGTCGAGCAGGCCCTGCGTTTTATCCTCCTGTGAGTTCACCACATTCCACTCGCGGGTCTTCAGCTCCGGGTTGTAACGCTGCATTAGAGCTGGAATACCCTGGAAATGTCCAAAGTGTAGTTGTTCCTGGTCTTCCAGGCCAACTTCACCGGTTTGGGCAGATCCTTGTCGTCAACCATCCGTAGCTTTACGTTCCCACGGTTTTTTCGTTAAGGCCCAACATCCACTGTGTATCGCTGTCCCCTTCGCATAGGACATGCAGTGCCCCCGCGATGAGGCTACTCCCTCAATGTTAGGGAGCGGGTGCGGCGATGCTTCAATTAAATCAATGACTGCTGCCTTTATTAATTGAGCCGCATCCGGTGTGATCCTCGATGGATCACCATCAGTAATTATGGCCATCTTGCGCCCGCTTAGTGCCTCCTTATAAGAAGCCAAAAACTAGATTTTCTGCTTCTTAGAGACACTTGCGGGATCAGTGGCCTCATTACTGACTTTTCGTGCCCTCTTTGAGGACCCTTCCTCTGCGTTTTGTCGCTCGAGCACACGCTTTTTCTGAGCCGTTTCTTTTTGGAGGTGGTCGCCACAACGACGGTTTGGTCCACAACCAGTGAAGCATCAGTGCCAGTCATAGAAAATCGAGCACTGAGAGCGACGCCTGGTCTATTGACGTCCCCGCCACCAGGCAGCTCTGCTGTGTAATCGCCTTCCGGTGCCCATCCCCCAAAGCGTTACCATGGCCGCCCACTCGCAAGTGCAGTTCCAGACTTTGGTTTTAAAATGTAACGCGTCTACAGGTAAGTTTAGAGGGTTACCGATCTACGATTGTCGTTATAATATAATTTAACTACAGTTACACCAAAAATTTTCACTTAATATCTATCGAAAAACAAGATAAGAATGTTATGAAACAAGTGTTCATTATTACGATTTGAATAAAACTGTTTTCTTCGTAGAGTAAATAAGTAAGTGTAGCTACGTCTCCGGTATTTATGACAACTGCTTGGAGAAACAACGTAACGATAGTAACGCAAAACAGTCCCGCGATAAGTTTCGTGCAAGAAGTAAGTAAGTGGACTTGTAAAACACGCCTTCGCAATAGTATCCAAGAACAAATGCTTATGTTTATTTACGTCTATAAAGCTATTTTACTTCTTCGTGTTAGTAATATGTTTGTGTGTTTATGGCTTTATACTCAGGGAAATCTGTGAAATAAATCAATGTACTTATGCTTACATCTTTACAACGATGGAAAACTATATTTTATTTTTTCGCAAAATAACACATTTTTTGTGACAGCAACCTTATTTTTGGCGCTAGCTTCATGAAAATTTGTGAGAAGGTGTATTAGACTACGCTCGATTTTTTGCGATAATAAAAAAAAATGGCGCAAGTTGAGTTACGCGACTTTTACATGGGGGGTGCGAAATATTGATAAACGCTTCATACATTATAAGTAACGTCTAAGGCTGTATATGGCGAGTTTTTGTACCACGTAACTATCCTGACTTTTCGACTGGCGATATTATGAAAAGTAAGTATTAGTCCTACACAAAAAAAAGTACCACGTTTATTTATCTTTCAGCCTCGCAGTACAACGGGGCAACGCTGCGTGCATGCGGTGCACCATGCGGGGAGTAGGCGAACTCGAGGGGATTTATTATTTGTGAATAGCTATCTATTCACAAATAATAAATTCCCTTTTATATAGTTTTAATTTTAGTATAGTTTTAATTTTCCATAGGTAACACAATACGTTCTATTCTCTGTGTAGTGCTTACGTTTATGAAAATAAAGTTCTCATCTTTTAATCTTTTTCTATTCTATTAAAACATTTTGTAGAGCAAATTCCCTATAGTAAAATCAATAATCGAATCAAAAATTTAAATCATTGTTCATTTGGGATTCCGTGCAGTTTATGAAACCTGTGCACTAAAATAGCTAGCTTTATTATTTCTTATTCGATAAGAATATTTTTTCCCAAAAATATATAGTATTTTCGATATCTCTCTAAATTAGATACTTTGCTCGAATCGGTAATGACCCTCATTAAACTGAGCTGAGTCCATTTATTTGAAATGTCATACATAATTATGTTGGTCGCATAGTATTTGGCTCTCCACATTTCACCTTCCCAGACATGCCTACATTGTACATTTTATAAGTAGAGTATTACTATTATTAGATACTTTATCGTACACTACAAAGAAATGTTACAAAAATATAAGCGTAATATAGGCGAGTACATAGGCAATCTTATTTCTAAAGAAATTTCTTCAAGCCAACCAGATCGTTGTTATTGAGCGAGATTATTGTGTTTTATGGCGCAGGCTGTATAGTCACCCGTCGAAGCGAGAGTCTGCGGCATCGGAGACCACCACGACCACTCTCCTGGTGCCGAGACACTCTCTGGCGCCGCCACATGACATGCGAAGATCGGTGAGTTCTCTTGTTACGTGACGTATCCCAAACGATAAAGGAAGAAAGATTCATCATCATCAACCCATTTATGTCTCCATCGAGGGGCACGGTTATCTTCCCTGGGGAAGGTTTAGGCCATACTCCACCACGGGGGCCAAGTCCGGATTGGTGGAGGCTTATAAGACTACTGGCTGGTCTTACTGTCAGAAGTTTTCAAGCCTTGGCTTAACGACTGCCATCTATCGACGGCAGCCGGCACCAACTGCTTAACGTGCCTTGCGAAGCACGGAACCGCTCGGAAAAATGCCACTAGCGTTAGTCAGATGGTCACCCATCCATGCACTAAACGCGCCTTATGTTGCTTAACCTTCGAGATAGTTCAAGATCACTCGGACAGCCGGAGCTGCGAGCGATGCAAAGATTATTGAAAGCAATATATCGAGCGAATGTGTGAGCCGGTAAAATACTTTCGACCGACAGACCGAACGACCAATGATAAATGAATATTGATGCTAAAGCGAAAGAGATCTATCAGGATCGTGACAATTGGCAGACCGTTGTCTCTGCTTACCCCTCCGCGGTACAGGCTCCGGATTAGTATGGGGTTCATAATTATTCAACCGCAACAACTACTATGATGATACTTAATCTTTGTTAAATTTCTCTTCTGTCACGCGCAGAGTAGCATTAAAAAAAATACCTATAATTCTACAGACGCCGACTGTACCGTCTTATTCAGGCTTGATTTCCCGCTCATTGAAGCTGAACTTTGACCCTGCATGATATGTATACACTCCAATCCCAAGAGAGTTAGGCCATGAATGCTCTTGGAAAGGCGATAAGCGAATTTACGCCGTGGCCGCGTTTCATAAATCTACAATTCATAAATTCGATATAGGTACATCGCGTAGCTGTCTTCCTACTTGTTAATCTGTGGATTAATGGACTTCGCAATTTACAATGAATTGTCGCAGTAAACCATGAATTGTTGTTTTATGAAGTAGGCCCTATAAGTTTACACATTTACAGACTCCGTTTCTTTCATAAATGCTTTCATTGACTACCATATTTGTGTAAAGTAACTCGTTTGACCATTAAGCTAGAGACTGTTGCTTCGAATTTCCCTGGAAGTGATCTCACGAACGTCAGTCTGGATGTGTTGTTGATGTGTTTGCGATGTACTGTACTTTTTATGATAGCACAGGGCTTACCTGATTTGTGATATTTTGTGTCCTCTTTATTATTGAGTACGATTACAATAGGGTAGTTTCAAGGGTCAAAGTAATTAAATTCTATTTAGTCCGTATTTTAGATTATAAAAAATATTGGACACTTATTTTTTTCTTTTTTCGATTAAACAAAAAATAACAAAGATATAGCCCATTAAAGTTACGTGTGACGTCACTCCGTGCTAAAAAATGCAGCACGGCGTGACGTCACACGTAACTTTAATGGGCTATAACTTTGTCATTTTTGGTCTAATTTACAAATACAAAAAATACGTGTCCCTTATTTTTGAATAATCTAAAAGACAGACTAATTACATTTTTTAGGGCAACTAGCCCATTTTCTTAGCTTTTGATGTTAACAAACAAAAAGTAATTTACATCCCTGATTCATCTCCGTGTCCTGATGGACAAAAATACTAGCTGTAACTGAAACTATAACTCATAAATTCATTCATTATGTAATTCTGTAACGATAATAAATACATATCTTTGCATACTTTGTTCATACTAAAATCCCTCGGTCTTATCCAGGACTACATCACAAGCGGAAGCGTGAGCGGGGACCAGTCGCCAGTGTGAGGCGAAGGGCGGGGGAGGCTCTCGCGCCTGCGCACTTTGCCCGAGGAAGACGCGCCGCTCGACGCGTCCGCACCCGCCTCTCCCGCCTCTTCGTCTATAGCCCCCTCCGTCTGGCAGAACACCGTCTCTGTGGCCCCTACTACGGCATCACCCTCAAACTCCGCTGCCTTCCAAGATTCCGTCACTTATAGTCCGACCATGTCATGGCGGGCGACGTCGCAACGCTTGGAGATCGAGAGTAGGGCTGATACGAACGTTCGAACTTCAAAAGATGCATTACCGGACGATTCTTCTACAAGCTCGCCGATTCCATCGATCCGGAGTATAAATTGAATATTGGATGCATACGGACGATCAGCGCAGTTTCCAATTTGTGAAGCGCGCGTCCTCACTAAAGTGAGTTGTTCTGAATTAATTGTTAGAGTTTTTACGCGATTCGTTCATAGCTATGATAAATTTTAATTAAGCTGTTTAGTTGCTCTTTTTCATGAAACATTAGACGAAAGAAATCGTTTCGATGCGAAATATATTGTTTTGAATTTGGTTTCTCTGTAATAAAAATTTTTGGCGCACGGAAAAAATGTTTATGTGTAACGTTTAGGCAGCTTTATTATAGCCTTTATTTTAAAGTAATTTATAATTGACATAGGTAGTTAGTGTATTGTACAGTCATTCAAATATTAAATGACACAAGAGTGTCAGTCAAAATGATATGCATCGTTGTATACTAGTGGTCGCCGTTCGACTTTTGTATCTATGTAGTGTAAAAAAACATATTATGCCTCCTTTACATTGCTTGTAAAATGACCGTGCTTATAGGTAAGAAAGAACCTAATTTGTGGTATGTTCTGGTTCTGTTGTCGTGTTCTCACGCTTTAAATTGTAACCAAGTACGTTATTTGAGTATGGAGGAGGACCTCCAATTACAATTTATATGTATAACATAATTATGCAAACTTATTGTTGTTTATACATTAATATGTCTGTAACTACTACTTAAACCTAAATACGATGCCAAATATATGAAACACATGTAGAGTTAAGAGTAATTTTAAGATTTGGGAAACAAAGCGCTATTTGTAAAGTAATATAATATGGCATATCGATTTCGTACTAGGTCGAAGTAAATTTAATTGGGATTTCTCTAAAAATATTTTATAAATATTTCCAAACGTTAATAATTATGGAGGTATTGAATTAAGTATGTCAAAATAATTGAGAAATTAAGTGTAAAAAGGTTGTAACTGTTATAAATTTGTGTGACCTAGTATAAAATGAATCGTAATAATAACAAATGATATCCTGTAGGTAATATAAATCTATACGTTACTAATAAAATACTTTAGTTATATAGGTATTTAAAATATGTAAAAATGCATTTAGATTATCGCCAGTAAGAATGTTTATATGAAACAAAAAGTATAGCTACTAACATTTCTTATATTCACATACTTAAGTAAATATTATTTTCAATAAAATACTTTGCTGTGAATGTTAAAACTAAAAGTGTAAGACTAGTCCAATCAAAAAATAAATATTTTAAACTTTAGTATAAAATGTAATATATTTACTCAGATACCAAACCAAACCTGTATCTAAACTAAATGTGCTAATACTAGGTACTATTAAATTAATTTTACTACAAAGAAACGTATCCGTGAATGCATAACATACCTTTTTATTTGCCACCAAACCCTTGCAACATTCCCGTACACAAACATTTAATTTGCTCAGATCGCTCGTAAAGAATAACCACGACATACATATACGGGGTGTCGCAAAAATGACACGTCACAGTGACACTGGAGGTAGACCTGCTCAAGAGGCGTCGAACCGACCTAACATGACCTCAGTAAAAGTTGCACGGTTTTCGAGATATGGCCAATTTAAACTTATTCTAAATTTTCACTTTTTAAACAACTTTAGTGCTATGCACTAAACACTTACGCTAAGTTAGTAAGTTCGTGACGGAGTGCAAATAAAAAAAACCAAACACGAGGGCTATCTAACTTAATGCTAGCACTAAAGATGTTATAAAAAAGTGAAAATTTAGAACAACTTTTAAGTGGCCATATCTCGAAAACCATGCAACTTTTACTGAGGTCATGTTAGGTTGGTTCGACGCCTCTTGAGCAGGTCTACCTCCAGTGTCACTGTGACGTGTCATTTTTGGGACACAGAGTAATAGAGCCGACTGGTAGAGTGACTTGTAGAGCCACCTGGCTCAGGGAAACAAAGACCTATCACCTGAGCCTCGATTCTGTTAGTGCATTGTAGTACGATGACAGATACACGGTCGCGTCACGTGACGTGCTTTTTCATCCTAGACTGTTTGATATTTATGCGCGCGTAGAATTGAAGCGGCAATGAAACTAAAACGTCATGTTCGTGCAGTTGTGATTGTACTTCATAGATACCTATGAAGACTTACTTATTAGTTACTTAATGCCGCTTTACGAGAGGAATTCTAGTTATAAACCGTCTATAACAACGTCATTAGGACATTTTAGTGGGGTTGACATTTTATAAATAACACTGTAAAATTATCGTGCAAGGAAGAAAACATTCAGAGTCTATTTATCTACCTGTGTCATGAAAGAAAACAGTTTAAAGAGAAATCAAGGGGCCATAAAAGAATAATTCCACTTAGCCCCCGGCAACGACACTTTAAACGGGACCGTTGTATTCGTCTGCCCATTATTATCCTTTCATTTCAACATTTCTGCGTCGGATGAGAGCTTAGTTATTATTATACTGCGTCCCTTTCGATTAACGAAATGGAATGTTAATTTCTTGTTCAGGGCTGCCGGTGAATGGATAATAGAGAAAGTTTGCTCAAAACCAAAATGTATTCAATACTAGCTTATTATTCAATCAAAGCGTACTATACCAGATAACGCTTTGTTGTTCAGCAGCGCGAGTGTAAAGACGGTCGCTGTAGTTTATTATTTTTAAGTTTTATTGTGAAGTAGGAGTGCGTGCCTATGACTTCGTTCTCATGATAATTATTATTATTATTGCACAAATTTAAAAAGAAAATGTAAAAGGGCGCGCTTAATGCAGGAAGCACTCTCTTCCAGCAAAACTTTGTTTTTTGAAGAGTCTGGCGACAGGTAGTCTGTAGACAAAGTCCGTCCCGAAAGTCAATCCTAAATACTAGTGAAAGAATGTTTGCAGATACTATTTATATAGTGTAGCGGAGTGTTTTTAAATAAGATTATAAAAGTAAAGCTCGATACCTTGCCATCACCATTAGCCAAGTGCGTCGGATACAGCTATTTTTTAGAGAATAGATTCTCCGGGTGTAAGCAATAAACAAAAACCTAAATAATGATAAGGCTCACGTACTCTCAACACTAATGCACTCGCTTTAATATTACATTGTTTTTATAAAACAAAACAAAATTTATACAAAATAGAGTTATGAAACATAAAAAAGAATAAAATATATTTTTATTAATTTTTAAGAAAATATTATTTTAGGTTTTTATCTGATGTGTAGTATCGTTGTCTGATAGATGATATTTAAAATAACTTGGTAACCAGTTGCGATATAACCTTGACAAGAAAAACTATTGTTATGGTGAGCTGATCGGCCCACATAAAAACTCTACGCAAATGTTTATACAATGGATAATATCTTTTATCATCCTACCGGAGACTGTGATGTCAGAAGAACATGTAAAGCACGAATTTAACTAAATTATGTTATGACATTCGGAAAAATGCAAATCGTTATCTGGGCTGCTATAATCATAAAATTAATTATAGCATCCCAAATCGAAATATTCAGCCTTATAGGCTCTCAAGATTAGGTAAATATGTTTTTCGGAAAAATATAAAAAATTAAACTTTCCTTAGTACAATTGCGTTTTTAGGGGTAGAACGGTGAATAGCAACGCTCTCCTCCGGTGGCTCTAAAATAGTTAATCCCATCTGAAATGAACATTTTAATGCGACACAATAAAATGTCTGTTACATGCTAGGCCAGATTAGTGCAGCAAATTGGGATCGCACTGAATCGGTGATGCATTTGATTTAAGTAGGTACACTCAAAACGTGTAAAAAGTACCTTGAATTACACAAAAAAAAAGTACATTAAATGGAGCCGTGTAAACCACGAGAATATTATCTAACTCCTAGTTAATTCAGAATATTTCTCGTTCTAATCAGAACGAAATGACAATGTAATGATGACAGAGATGTTGTGATCCGAAACGATAAGCATGCACGGTCGACCGTATATTATTGCTTTCGATACTTACAACGTTCATCATACCTACTGGATGTAAGTTAGACGTTATCCGCAGCAACATTATGCACCATCTACGGCACGATTCTACCTCATATCACCGTGTTTATCCTGTCACGTTGTGAAATATAAAGTAAGTATTCGTCAGGTGAATTTGTGAGTTATTTTTTCTAGTATAACCAGAATCGTCCTATAACAACAGAAAGTTGGTGAGGCATTCCATTCTCGCTATATACCTGCGCAATTCCACGGGGGCGGCGCTTTAATAATTCATAAAGCTAAATAGAACTCTTTCCTTTCACTAGATTGATAGCCCAACCAGTGGGCTTAGGAAATTGAACAACGTAAGGGTTGGTTGGTTAGGGAAATTGTATTTCAACAATACAAAAAATATTCAACCCTCGTAAGGTACCTGGATGGTCTAGGTCTTCGAGGACTGCAGGGATCTCTTCAATGGCAAGATTATCGTAGCAAGGGGTATCCTATTTAGAGGCTATGGAGTGGATATGGAGTGTATAGTTTTTGAACTAAACCTTTCGTAAGCACAACACATTGTAAACTTTTAGTCCGGATCTTCTTACGGGTGTTGTTTTATCGGACGAGTCCGTAAGTAGATCCGGACTAAAAGTTTACAGAGTGCATAGTTGTTACTTTTTTCGATATAGTGTTTCTAAATGTTATATATCCAATACCAAACGCATTCCAACCCTCAAACCCACATCGGAATGGATATTCAGAGAAGAATTAACTTATTTTCATACACCGACTTCTGCTAAATTTTCAACTAAATTGCGTTTATTTTACAATTCAAATCTGCTCCAACGGTTTCTTTATTAAGCTGTGCGTGGGTTTCGAAAATAGGCCTTTCTTGATAATCTTGCGGGATAAACCAGTGAAGGTGAGATTTGAATATGTCTGTGTGTTGTGAGTGTGTCTGCACACTTTGAAAATCACTGAACCAGATTAAGCACCCGTGGAAATCTTCTATAATACTGATCGAGCTTAAAAAATAGGCGGTTCTACAAAAACTTCCAAATAGCAAAACGAAAATTCAGCTGTTCGCTATTCAAAAGTTTTTTTCGTAGTAAAAAAAAGAATTTACATATGTCAATTTATGCTTCATACAAATTGACCGCGGCAGATTGACTTCCACCGGACCGATATACAATACGAAGTATTTCAGCCAAACCGTGAATAAATCCGACTACTGTTGAATTTCCAATGAATAAACCTCCCCGACCGAGCCGCTTGTTTCCGGATTGACGGGTCAGTCAAAGGCTTTGCTGGCTTTTAACTATGTGTACCGCTAAATATGTTATTGCTAAGACTAGAAATTCATAGATAAAATCTATATACATATAAGCAGGCATAAAGTGTTAAAACAATGTTATCTATATAATATTAAAGGAAGACCATAATAAACTAAAGGAGTAAATATAAGTGAATTGATAATAATAACAAAAATATATGTGAAAAGATACACACCAAAGTAAATATTAAATACACGCCCAACATTAAGCGATGGTAGCCCATAATTTAGTTGATGCGATTAACAATTGAACATTATTTATCTTAGGTTGACTTCACTACTCAGGATTTATTTAAATAACTTTAAAACAGATAAAAGGAAGAGCTGGTCTATAAAATAAAACCACAGTCATTAGACCCGCGGCCATTAAAGGGAAAAAGGGGAAAATAATTTGTAAAAACACTGCAGACACCAGTCACAAACACAGGATTTTTGTACAGTTGTAATAGTACAGTCTGTAGAAATTTTAAATTCGGAAAAAAGTTGATAATGAATGGTTTTAAATTTTGGTTAGGTTCACAAAAATAAATCCTCAGTTTCGATCACGGTGGGGTCAGCGTAAAATATAAAAAGAGTTACTTTGTATCTCAATATTTAAAATACGTTATTTATACGTGTAGATTTGAACTGGCATGAATAGCAAGAAGGAAGAAGGACATGAAGGAAAACATTGTGAGGAAACCTGAGTGTCTGCGGCGTTTACATACCTCACAGCTTGAAATTGAAATTTCTCTGTGACGACCTCGTGGCGTAGCGGTTAACGCATCTGCTTACCAAGCGAGAGGTCCCGGGTTCGATCCCCGGCTGGAGAGAAACAACTCCAGGTCTTGGATGTTTACATGTTTGTGACGTCGCTGTTTCTGGTTCCCACGACACAGGGTATCCTAGTGTGGGGCCAGAAGCAATGTATGTGCCTGTGTGTAAATGTAAAAAAAAATGCTCTCTCTCTCTGAGAGAAGGCCTGTGCCCTGCAGTGGGACGTATATACAGGGTGTCCCGAAACTCAACGTTAAACCGGTACCGGGTGAAAAGGCAAGTCTTAATGGTTATCAAAAAAATTGAAAAAAATTTAATGTAACTATACAAATTTATAGGCATTTCAAAAAAATCCTGGTGCCACAGATCTTTACTTTTTCCAAGTTTTTTTTTGTTTCGTAACTGAATAATGTTTCTTTAAACTATTAACAAAATTTCAAAACCAGCTGCTCCAGCTTGGAAGAAAAAGGGACTTTAAAAAAAATAACTTAATTGCTTATTTTTAATTTTAATTTCAGTTTTAATTATGTTTGTAAAATTACTTTCATTGAATAAATAATTTAAAAATATATATTGCAGTGAAAAAAAAACTATTTTTTTTTCTATTTTTCTGATACCCAGTATAACTTGCCTTTTCACCTGGTACCGGCTTAACGTTGAGTTGCGGGACACACTGTATAGGCTGCTTATAAGGTGTAACAAACTGTAACGTTATCTTTTATATAAACACGATCTCCTAAAACACTTCTCAAAAGCAAATTATATAGTCTGTGATAGACGGACAACCAAGTCACGTCACGTTTGTTAATATGTCCGGCATTATAACAGATTGTTTCATAATAATATACTCTACTACAACAAAGAGGCAAAGACTAATCAAATACTGCCTTTAGGTTTACGCCCCCCTTGCCAGGAAAGTTAATCTATTTTCTTCTCTTTTTACCCTTTATTAAAATTAATAAAAAACGTTTTTTCATGTTAAGAAATACCTTCTCTTTACATTTTACCGTTTCGTGATGAAACAAATAAGTTTTAATATGTTTTAATCAGAAATATGTGAAAAGGTTACTTAAATTTTAGTCAGGAGTAGTAATCAAAGTGTCCAGAAATAGCTATAATATAGGTGCAATCGACAGCACATCGACCTTTACACTCGTCCACTCTAATCAGTTACGTTAAGTATGAATTTGCAACAAAAATGTATAGGTTGATGTTTTGTCGACTGTGCAAACTATTCTCGAGCGAATAAAAACACGAGCCCACCCTTTTTTGTTAGGTCCCTGGCATAATTAACGGTTAGGGCTGAGTTGAAGTAATTTGAGTCTACGTGTTTTACATAAAAGGAGGAACATAGACTCAAAATATAGCTAACGATTTCAAAATCATCCTGTAGATCGGTGAAGTGACCAACTAGACGCTGTACTTAAATATGTTTTAGATGAAAAGATTAGCAAGCACCCAATTCACTGAGCAAGTTGGTAACAAGTAATGGCTTGTAGAATATGCTTGTATATTCTTGAACATTCAATCACTCAAGCAGGCCGGATTCTTAAGCTATCCACAGCTATAGGCCTCCCCAAGACACGTCACGTCTTTCCATGCCAGCTGCCCGCAGTCTGCATCAGGTTGATGATATATCGTCGTTTATACTTCAACACTACGAATACCTATGCCTTTTTAGCGTTATAAACTTTTTGTTTGAACTTATTGCATAATAGTACTGCCCTTTTTTTCCACCACTCAGCCTCAAAATTTTCGTCGGATTTACTTATTTCGTTATCATTCACTTCATTCTAGAAAAACAACCAGAACTTTTTCGTCTCCTGAAAAGTTGTCTAAATGCATTTTCGCGGTGTTGAAGTGTAAGCGACGATATAGGGTGTTATGGGTTCTCGAGTGGAGTCTAGGAACTGATAAACACAACGTATTAGGCCCACCAGCTCACTGAACTGGCGATCTTGGATTTTTAATTTATTTAACATTTAACTTTTTTTATAAGCCAGTTGGCAGCCCTACATTACGAACCGGCCTAGTCCGCGCGCAAGTTTGCCAGTTACGAATAGTTACGATCGCACACTAAAACCAGATTATAAGATTAACTTTACTGTTGCGCAAAAGCAGCGATAAAGTACCAACTACTCACTCACCTAGACATAGACGTAATTCACATATTTTCAACTGACGAAAATGGTCAGCCTAAAAAGCAGGCAGTTCATTTTATTGAGCACTTACTTAGGTAGATACTAAAACTTCTTTTCATGGGTCATAACATAACATTGGAGCTCACTACCGTTGCTACCCGTGTAATATGTGCCAGGCATTTTTTCGGCGGTTTCAATTTCTTACAAATTCTGAAGATCAGCACCTTACTTTCAAGTATCTATTTTATCTTTCTTTTTTGCACGCGCACCTCAATTTTTGCCTCTCCTGGACCTCCTGTGGGTTGACTGGTAGAAAATGCCATTAGCATTAAGTCCACCTTTTGTACACTATTGTTTGTGCAATGAAGAATGAATAATAATAAAGATCGGTAATTAAGAGGTGATAATGATTCCTGGAGACTCCACCTAAGCTTGGCTCGCGACTATTCAGATTGGATTAGATTAGAACCCTTTCTTGTATACGCCAGAAAAAAAACGTCTAAAGCCTAACATAACTAAGCTTGTAGAGTAGTACTTAGTAGACATGTGCACCGATGCGTTTTACTTCGGCGGCGACAGGAGTTCAATTAAGTCGTTGTTGACGGCGTAATCGGCATGACTAGAGTGTCGGCAACTTTAGAGTTTTATAAAACTTATGAAATAACATGAAGGGTGCAGGGAAAGAAGGGTGTTTTTTAGTGGCAACAGATTCGTTGTCTATTGCAGCGTTGTTTACAATCTCAGAATACTGAAATACAACAAGGAATGTCGCAAAAAAGTACGTGTTTTGATTGGTCGCAATGGATTTTTCAATACAAATGTCCGTCCTTTCAAACTTTAGAAAGCGTTTTTCTCGCAATTAACTCATTATTGTACAACGCTTAAATAAAATAACGCATAACATGAAAAACGTTTCTTAAGTATCAATATAATCGAATCAATTTCAAATAAAAAAGTTTGAAAAATCCAAAATTCAATTCATATTAAAATAGTTATTTTTTTCTGGACTGATTGGCTATCCAATAAAGTGTTCTTTATCTCTAGCTGTATAGCAATTAAATGCGATGCGTTAATTATCAATATTTCATTAGCGGTTTGTAGATATAACCCACACAAGCCGTAAATCTGTTTCACACTGACGTGAAAACCGATGACCTACATTTTCTCGTAAGAGAATCTCGTATAGTTTGTATACACAGGCTCGCGGCCTAGAAGAGTTTGAGTGGCGATAATCGTATTCGAGAGGCGAACCTGGTATTTGTTTGTACATACCAGGCGACCATATTGTTGCCTATAAGAAATCGCCACTGGCGTTCGTAAAGGTCGTCTTGCGTAACAGCCCCTTAATGCATCAATTGTCTCATCATTGTAATCGTAGAAATTAAAGCGTTTAGTGACATAAATAGATAAATAAACTCACGCCCGTTATCCCAGAGGGGGTAGACAGAGGCACCAATCACTAGAACTGGGCCCACGTTTTGCAGAGTTTATTAGGTCCCAACATGACAAGTGGCAAGCCTATCGCCGTTATCCGGGCACAATTTATCAGTGAATGGTGTTGCTGTACAAACAAACAAATGTACGTAACTAAAAGTCATTGGTACATGCGGGATTCGAACCCTGACCCTCATGATCAAGAAGCAAAGGTTAACTCCATTACGCCACCACCGCGTTTAGTGACATATCGATAGATAATGCAAGAGCTTAAGCGAGAACCATTTTATAAATCACTAGCTAAGGGGACAAACGTTGTTTTGCCTTATTAATTAGCCTACGCCTCTTTTCAGACCTACACAAACAAAATATAAAAATCGATTAAGTCATTTCGGAGGAATTCGATACACAAAATTGTAATTATCTCTATTAAGTCAGTGGTTTTTCTTAAGGAGCTTCTGATGGAGGCATTACTTATTTTTTATAAATTGGACCGTTATATTGTGTCCTACGGGAAATTAACCTATGAGCTCAGTATTTGGTATTTGGTGCGGCAATTTACCGATCAACAAGGTAAAGTCAACTTTTGTCTTGTAAGCCTTGCCGTATAACAAGCCCTGCTGTGCGCATTGCGTATTGTTTATCCACTACTCCTTTTAAGGATTCTGGCATCAAAAAGTAAAAAGGGAATAAATTTATTTATTTCAAACGGATCAAACAGTATTGCAGCCGTAACGACCACACACGTGATTATACTTTACCTAAGTAAAACAAAATATAAAAAATATACATATTATTGCATTGCTCCCGTCCCTCCCTCCCTCCGTCTGTGAACTCATCAAGATCCTATTCTCAGGAACAGAATAGATGACGCTATCAAGTTGTAATTAGGTACTAAAAAACCGTGGCCACGAAGGCGTAAGCTTCAAGCTCTTTGTCACATTTTCTTACTGTCTGATTCAATAGCATAACTTAGGTGTACTTGCTTAAATTTAATATTTTACCTACTCTGATACTATAATACAAAGATTATAGAACTGAAAACAAAACTCTTAAGACAAACATTACGTATAGGCCAAAAAAAAAGTTTTATTACGATACAGGTCTTGTACGGGCAGTTGTATCTTATTATAACTTTTTAATCATAACGATACACCTATACGACCTCCAGCTGGACCAAGAAGGTTGAACCTCTACTTTTAAAAAAAAAGGTTTCAAGGAACGAGTCGGCGGCGACACAACACGCATGCGCAATCGATGTTTGCGCCGTGGCGCCAACATTTTACATTTAAAAAAAAACTTTTCAATATAAACAAAGTTTGGTTCTGTTTGTACAATAAATTAGTTTTTGTGTAAAAACATGTCTGAAAGCGAGGATAGTGGTAATTGTACACCACCGGACATTCTGGAAGCTGTGTCAAACATGACTATGAACCTGTTACCGGCGAAATCTAAGAGCAACTGTAATAAATGTTACCACGAGTTCATGGAATGGAAAAGTATGATATTCAGCATTTTATTTGCAATATTATTTTATGTATTATAGTATGAGAGTAGATAAAGTAGTGTATGACACTATACATAACTTGGTCTTATAACATTCGTGTGATACTATAAAAAAAATCGCCTACGGCTCGTTTTTTTAAAACACACTCGTGTTATAAGAACCCTTATTATGCAACAGTATCATAAACTACTATAATAGTACAAGTAAATGAAACATTCTGAAGCTATTTTTACGTAAATATTAACACTAATATTAATTACAAACTCATTTTGCAGTTGGCTAGCGTACATGGAACTCATGGAAGTACATATTTACGGTTTCAATGCAAATAATATTTTTAATTACTTATATACTCGCAGTAACACATTTATCCGTTTTAATCGTGATTGTTTATAAGGTAAACTTCCTTACGTAAACATAAAAAGCTGTGTCGAAGAAACCAGAAACAGCGACGTAACAAACATGTAAACATTCAAGACCTGAGGTTTTTTTAGTTCCCAGCCGGGATTTGAACCCGGGACCTCTCGTAAGGTAGGCAGATGCGCTAACCGCTGCGCCACAAAGGTCGTCGCTGACCTTCACCTAATAAACGATTGCGATTAGGTAAACATAGTCAGAGTCACGCTATTCGGAAAATCGGAAATCGTAGTCGTCCGAAGTACACGTTACACTGAATATCATCAACCCATTATGTCCCCACCGAGGGGCACGGGTCTCTTCCCTAAGGAAGGTATGGTAAGGAAGGCACAAGTCCTCGCGCTTTTCAGAGCTTTTCATAAAGCGACGCAACTGTCGATTAGTTGTATGTTAGTTTAGAAGCATCTGAAGTGACACGCTTCTTCGCAACAACTAACATCACGAAAAAATATGTATAGGTATGTACCTACGTTAGATCCAGTAACAAAATGTCATTTCAGCGAATGATTCAGCCGGTTTGATTGATCGAATAAATAACAGACCAAAAATAGAGACAGGTCGGCAAATCGGTAAATGAATTTTCTGTAGTGGATTCTCTCACTATCCTGTGTCTTTTTCAAGCTTAAATTACATCGATAGATTTTAGATTATATATCAAAGTAAGAAAAACCGTTCGAATATCCAATTGGGCCTATAATATAACTCTACTGTATGTATTCAAGTAAGCTCGGACTCAGTCTATACTAATATTATAAAGAGGAAAAGTTTGTATTGTTATGTGTATGTTTGTAATGAATAGGCTCTGAAACTACTGGGCCGATTTTAAAAAATCTTTCACCATTAGAAAGCTACATTCTTCGTGAGTGACATAGGCTATATTGGATTTTCAAAAAGTTTAGGGTTCCGTACAAAATCTCGAATAACGAAACCCAAGGTGTAAAAAATTACTACCCCGGGAATTTTCCACGGAACTAATATAGCTATTTCCACGGAAACGTTTTTGCCACCCGTGCGAAGCCGGGGCGGGTCTCTAGTATTTTATAATTTGAAACTGAAAAACTGTTCATGTTCAATATCATTTGTATGTTTTACAACCTATTCTTATAATTAGGGTATCAGACATTTAAAAAATGTACCTGATCTAGATATTTAAAAAAAATCGACCTCACAACTTGTTAATCACATTTCGTTTCTTTTCTTTCTCAAACTTGTATCTTAAAAAAAACAACTTTTCAGGAGAGAAATAAAACTGTCTGTCTTTTTACACTATGGAGCTTAGGTAAAAAATTAAATGCCATTTCTTAGATGTGGATAAAGCAATTTAGCTATAAATATAAATAAAACTAAGATACTAATCATTTTTACCTTTAATATAGACGCATTTTTTGAGATAAAAGTTTGCTGCATTTTTTTTAAGATACTAGTTTGAGAAAGTAAGGCAACGATTTGTAACGTCACGTTTGTAATAATTTTTGTAGCTATATTCTATTTACTGAAGCGAACGACTAAAGGTAAACAAAGACAACAAACTTACATCTCACTCAAAATAGCTCATGCACGCAGCTTTGCTTGCATCGTATACATAGGTTTGGCAGAATCAGCGTTGGGTCCCGGCTCGCCCATATTTTCCGTTTCGTAATAACGAACACAAAAGTACAACAACAACTGGACGATGGATCAAAAAACTTTACCAATACCTTATTTACAATTATGAATAGACTAAAGAAAATAAAATAGCTTAGAGAAGTTGCATTCGCATCAACAACGCCAATCGTGAGTAAATATGGCGTCGGGGTGGCTAACTTACTTTTTTTGCCTCTAATTAAAAAAGAGGTTCGTAGTCAGCTCGCCATACTTCTTCCTACGCTTCGCGTAGCGCGTTAGCATAAAATAATCGATCATAATCGGCCTTTAAACAAAAGTCCGTCATCTTTGCTAGTTGCGAACATATTTGGCAGCAGTCGCTTTTATTTGAGAACCACTGAAATTTTAGGTATTTATGGGGCATAGATCTCTTAAGCAAGGTATTTTCATGACAAAAACTGCGAGTGAGGGATGGAAAGGTATTTATTAGTCATATCGTTTTTTATAACTTTGCTAAATATTCTTATAAATGTCTTATAAATGTGGCATATTGAAAAACCAAATTTTTGACACGTTGACACTTAGTCGTTCGCTTCAGTAAATAGGGTATAGTTGTTTTGCATCGGCATAACATCTTGCTTTGTGTACATTATGCACTTTATCCATCTCTTTATGTCATTTATTATGTTACTTGTTTGTTTATTTTGTTTCTGTGATGTGTTTTGTTTGTATAATAAAGGTTTTTTCTTCTTTTTCATTTCAGTCGCTTACAAGCTAAGGCTATGAACCGAACTGCTCTACGTTGGAACACATGATCGAGTACAAAATTTACAAGTATTTTGATACTGGTATAGATAGATAGAGAACACTTTTCTATACTTAAAAAGCAGATTACACAGCATAGTGGTTGATGGCTCTGGTTGTTAATAATGGTTCTGCCATCAATATGCTCTCTAATAGTATAATCGACCTTTGTGGCGTTTTGCAGTGGTTAGCGCATCTGCCTACCATGCGAGAGGTCCCGGGTTGGAATCCTGGCTGGGGACAAAAAAAAGAATCCCAGGCCTTGGATGTTTACACGTTTGTGACGTCGCTGTTTCTGGTTCCCACGACACAGGGTATCCTAGTGTGGGGCCAGAAGCAATGTATGTGCCTGTATGTAAATGTTAAATGTAAATGTTAATATTATGGAGTACAAAATTATTTGTTTTTAAGTAATAGGCATCGTGGTTGATGGTTCTGTTAAATGCGTCTCACCTCCAAATGGAAGGATTTTCCATTACTGTAGGCTATCTACTGCTGAAATTGGTAGCAGCAAGACCGGAGGGGCGGTAATCCTCTCTAGTATCTCATAAAGTTTTAGTGGTTATTAAAAGTAATGTTCATATTACCCTTGAAAAGTAAAACATAAAATTGGCCGAGAGACCTAATGGTTACTGCGCTTACAGACAGGTCGATTTGAGAGTAAAGATACGATGAGAGTTTTTATTACACGGTTGATGTCCCATAGACTATTTACACTAAAAAAGTGTGTGATGTGATTTATAAGGTAAAATAAGATAAGAATATGATTTATTGTACACGAGGAAACACAAACGAAAATTATTTACAAGGTAACAGTAGAATTGGCGGCCTTATTTCTAATCAATATTTTATAATATTGTTTAGAAAAGCCCATAATAATGAGCATTAAATACTTTTGAAAACTAACCAAATTCAAATAACTTTCGAAAAACTAACACTAACTAACACTTGCTATGACATCAAAGGCAGTTTAAATTCAGTGGTTACGTTTTTCCCTTTACCACAGACCATTTAAACTTCCTAAAGAGGTGTGCTAAATAAGCAATCGTGAAATTTATTAAGATAGTTATAGGGTATAGTCACCTATAGGATAGGATATAGTTTTGATTTGTAACGTCAAACTTATGCACAACAACTTTACTACAATCATTTATTTTTATATTTTCAAATAAATTTAAATGTAATAATGTTTTCATTATTTTGTATCTGACCAATTAAAAACAAATAATCTTAAGGCGGCTTGCACCACGACTGTTAAATATGTTTAGCGGCTAAACGTATTTAAAACAAATGTCAAACTATACAAACATGTCACATTATTAAATTTTTTTTGCAATTTTGGTGCAAACCACCCTTAAAATCGTAACCCTATATACAGGGTTACAGGGAAAGTCGTACACAATATTAAAGGAGGTCATTATTTAGGTCATGTCTGATGGATTTTATTGTATTATATAGGATCCGAAAATTAACCGTTATGGAGATATTGTATCGAAGTTCAGTTATGTCGGTACTACCACTAGAGCCTACTCAAATAACATTATTTTAAAATTTCATGCACATACCTTTTAAATGTTATAACTTTTTGAATAGTTAAAGGGTCGTAGAAGTTTTTAAAATTATTTGCAGAATAAGTTCCATACGTAATTTTTTTTTAAGAGCTTCAATGTGAAAAATATTTAGAGAAAAAATATTTAATTCTAGCCGTTGCCGAGCAGTTTTTTAAAGCTGTTAGTAGTATGTGCAGCTGTTGCTGATATTTTTTTATATTTTTTAAAAATCTTTAACAGTCAATATCTCCATAACGGTTAATTTTCGGACCCTATATAATAGAGTAAAATCCATCAGAAATGACCTAAATAATGACCTCCTTTAATATTGTGTACGACTTTCCCTGTAACCCTGTATATAAAAGGAGAAGCTGACTGACTGACTGACATATCAACGCAGGGCCTAAACTATAAGGGTTAGAAACTTGAAATTTTGTACAGCGGTTCCTTTTGTAACGTAGGGGAGCACTAAGAAAGGATTTTTGAAAATTCATCCCCTAAGGGGATAAAACTTTGCCGTTTTTGAAGTTATTCGTATGAAATTAGGTGCGAACGTTCTTCATTTAAAATTATGAAATACGTGTGAAATAGTTTTTTTAAAATAATCCCTTAAGGGGAAAAAGGGGGGTGCAAACTTAGTATGAAACTTTGCCGTTTTTGAAGTTATTCGAATGAGATTCAATATGAACGTCCTTCATTGAAAGTCATGAAAGACGTGTAAAGTAGTCTTTCGAAAATCATCCCTTAAGGGGGTAAGAGGGGGTTGCAAAGTTAGTATTAAAGCTCTTTCGCATCCGCTAAAAGTATAACATAACATTTAACATAACATTTACATACAAGCACATACATTGCTTCTGGCCCCACACTAGGATACCCTGTGTCGTAGGAACCAGAAACAGCGACGTCACAAACATGTAAACATCCAAGACCTGGGTTTCTTTTTTTTGTCTCCAGCCGGGATTCGAACCCGGGACCTCTCGCATGATAGGCAGATGCACTAACCGCTGCGCCACAGAGGTCGTCATATCCCTATCTTATTTGCAAACACTTTACTCAACTAAAGCCCACGCGGACGTAGTCGCGGGCAACAGCTAGTCGTAAGATAAAGAAACAAACATGCGCCGCCCACGTCAATCCTGAAAACATTTCTCTCCTTCTTGTTTGGCCAGTGAGTAATTAAGGAAAATATCTTTTTCTTTCTTAACCTCGTAACAAGGTTTAATCGGGGCTTATGTTTACGAGCGCATGGTTTAATGACTAAAGTTCATCGCTTTAAATGAGTTTCGGAAGAGTCAATTAGAAACAGTAACTGTAGGTCCTGTTATCACTGCCCCTACAATTTGTTTAATAGAATTCAAACGGAGTATGTTGAGTCAACATACTCTTCAACTGAGACAAAATGGATTCAGAAGGATCCCACTATATACAAGAGTATTTAACCGGCACGTGCGGCCCGGACTAGTTCACAAGTTAAAGTCACTCAGCGCACTATAAAAGTGTCTGTCCGATTCAAGTTTATTTACTGATAAAATTTGAAAGAAGGGACAATTCACTATAAAATTAAGGTGATAATATGTACATTGATTGACGGTTGGATACATAGAAGGAAGAGACCGGTCCCCTCGGTGGGTACATAATGGGTTGATGATGATGATGATTTGGGTAGGCCTTTGTTCATGAGTGGATGATTGATAAAATGAATTATATTGAGCTTAGTGCTGATGGCCGATGGGGCCGAAAGGTTCTTGATTGGAGACCACACATCGACAAGCGCAGCGTAGGACGACCAGCCACAAGATGGACAGGCGATCTCATCAAAGTGGCAGGGAGACGCTGGATGGAAGCCGCTTCCAACCGGTCTTTTTGGAAATCCATAGAGGAGGCCTATGTCCCGCAGTGGACTTCTTGTGGCTGAATGTTGATGATGATAGTGCTAGGTGGTGTTAGTAAGTATAATTTTATTAAAGCGTGTAGATGGTAGAGCCAGAAATATTTATTTGATTTATGAGTACTTATCTACGTAATTCAGTGCCATTAACCACTACAGACAGTGGGTTTTATGTATAAAAAAGTGAAGTAATGCCTCTCTGAGAGTTCTATATTGTATACTTATATTCTCGAAAATTATATAAAAGCAGAACTTATTTTTAAGGACACTGTCACTTATCGAACACGAAGTATTAAATCCTCTGGCCTCCGCTAAAGTGTTTTTCTCTTAAAAAAACATAAAAACATTACTCAAGTACCCCTTCATTTATAATTGTACATCCGACCGGTTGTCAAGTTGTCAAGAAAAAGCATTTTACTCGAGAACGGATAGGCAGTCAAGTTGAATTTGTGTAGGCAACGGCCAACCAGGTTTCGCTCTTAATCGCAGGGATTAATTACTCGTATAAGTTAAATTAATAACGTATGAATAAATAACAAACTTATGCATGGAGTTGGATTTTATAGTTAAGTTGGTAATCGTTTATTCGAATAACCTTCCATAACTCAACAAACATTAAAATACTTTAACAAACGCTACGCCCTTGAATTTGAGCATTTTTCGATCCTCAACTCGACGTGCGCTCGGTAAAAAATAAAAGCTCGCAAGTATTAGAAATACTTGGGGTCGCGTAATTTTCCTGCGCCACAACAATGGATTTTATTTCCTCGGGCAATTTATTTCCAGGCAGATTTCTCTCATTCAGAGCAAAATCCCTTTATCAGGCTGGAGTTACTTTTATAACCTCGTCTTTGCGACCTATTTACGCCACTCACGTGCCCATTGGGTAAACTGACAAATGTTTGCTTTGGTGACAATTGACTAAATGGCCACGTCGCTGTGCAAAGGGTGATAAACATTTTGGGATGAATTCCTGTACTAAATAGCGTGCACACATCGCGATCTTTTGTGCAGGTCCTAAATACCCTGTGATAATCATTTTATTAACCTAATTTGGGTCCTTAGGACCTAGATTACGGTTTGGGTTCCAAGGTTTGATTAGTAGTCTGTATGCTCTTCCATGTTTTCATATTTTCCATGTATTTCTGAACTCAAACTTTCATAAGCACTACAAATTATGAACTTTATTCCGGATACACTTACTTGATTTTCGGAAGAGTCCGACCAGGTTTCGCTCTGATTCGCAGAAGTTAGGTATCAGTATTTAATTAAGTGTATCCGCAATAAAGTCACTAAGCGGAATAGTATGTAATCACTAATCAGGCAAAAACGTCACAAACATTGAAAAATACCCAGACTTGGACCATTTTTTCAAAATATGGCGGCCTCAGTGGCCATTGAACTCACGAACTCTGTTTTGGTAGTCAAGCGTGATAACGCTAGACCAAGGAGACAGTCGAAATTGCATAGTTCTGTACTTTTTGACGCCTACATAGCCGGAGAAAATGCATAACATAAGCAATTAATACAAATCTCACTGCTGATCACAGGCTTTCTCTCTGAGAGTATGGGTTTACACACCATGTATTGATAGGTAGTCCCTAACAAACGAAAATGTGAATATGAGGGGAACAAGGAAAAGTATTTATTGCCCTAAAATATTTACACAAACTACTTAAAACTAGCGCACTTCCTGCCTACCTAATATTTACAATGGGATTGGAGGGAATGGGTGTCACAACGCGAAACGGTCTTCGGAGGACTTACAGGAGGGCCCGTTGATCCCTTGGTGATCCTCTTCTAAGGGTTAAATGCGCCGCTGGTCTCTCTGTAGCCAAGACCCGCCTGACCTCCGCACGCAGTGGGCTCTTGGGTGAGTCGGTCCTCCAGGCCGCAGCGGGAGGTGATCCCACGGTTAAGTCCTCGGGTACTCGGTGAAGTGGAAAGCTCCCTCGTAGTCAGGGCCTCCAGGCCTCAGCAGGAAGAGGAAGGGGGCTGATGCAGGAGTTTTAGAGTTTTAGTTAAAGTTTTAGCAAAGAGCTCGGTTTACGACGCGTCGAAGCCAAATGACAGTTGAGAAGGCGTCCCGGGGTCAGCTCGGCCCCGGGACAAGGCCTTTAATTTAGTACAGCAGGTCCGAAAAGATGTCCAGGTTCAGGGAAGAGATCCAGGGGAGATATTTTTATAAAAATAAGTATGATAAAAAGTACTAGGGCGACATAAAATTAAGAATTCAGAATAAAAATATACAAACTCTTAACTACAAACAGACAAGGAATATAAAATATTAGATGTTGGATCTGTAGTAAAATATTTTACTTCAAGTTGAACTAATTTAAAGTTTCTGTGATACTATAAATCTTAAGATATTGACATTTTTTAACTAACCTAAAATGTATGGACTGAAACACAAACATTTATTATCCAAAAACCTGCCGCGTATTAACGCGGTTTGTTATCTATTTTACGAATTCCCATATTAATTTTACTTGACTATAGACACATCTAGTAGTTAAATTCTTCAGTTTCTTCATTAGAAATCGGGTTTTCGAAAGTGTGTGGATTGAGTGAGCATAAGAAATTAATTGTAAAATCTTAAATACGTTACCAGGTGTTCTATAAATTACAAAGGTAAGTTAGCATAGGTTTTACTAAAGACTAGTGTATAAATATATTATATTAAATTAATACAGTCGCTGATTTCGATGGTACTTTGTGAGAACTGAGTGAGCACACGTTAAATACTGTATTTTTTTTTTGTATCGTTTTACAAATGCAGATATTACTTTTACAATTCTTTTAGAACATTTACTAAATGAACAGCATCCTTTTTCTATTTTTAGAAGGGTGCTCACTCAATCCACACGCACACACAACTTTTTACATGGTAAGAAACGTGTCATTAGTCAGTGACGGAAGGTCACTGACAGTATTGTCAAGAATGACAAAAATAAACAAACAAACTAAAAAATATGAAGAAAATAATACAAATTCAAAGATTTTATTGATAAAAACTCGTAAGTAACCCATAAAATATGATAATATACTACAGCATTGCAATCGCAAATAAGCGATCCAATCGCAGATAACGGCCACTCTGTTTGAAATCATCTCGACATGTCATAAGAGTGTGTGCTGTTGACACAAATACACACTAAACTCTCGCTACCTCGCCAAATAAGCAAGTGGGTGTAAACTTGGCACCAGAATTCTAGGAGGCGAGTTGTTAAGGAATCGATATCGACACGAAATATTTCTATTTTGGTTAAGAAACTTTTACTTTCAGATAGCTGTAAAGAGTAGAAAACAAATTATTCAGCTAAACTAAAATCCGTAATTCGACGGAGCAGTTTGACAGATAGAGTGTTACCATGTGTGGGGAAATTAAAATAGTGATGAGGTTTGTCGATATTCAACTATCGACAGAATATCCGGCCTAAGTATAAAACCTAAAATCTTTTGTTTTGAGCACGTATTTATAAGTATTTGAAATAAGTAATTTCTCAGATTCAATGAGTGCATGTCGCTTTTTTTTTTCGGTGGTTACAAACCGGTAACAAACCGGCAACAAAAACATAACTGAATAAAAAAACAATATAATATGTTATCTGGACAGAGAAACACAATCGCATAGAACAATCCAAGGTACGGATGCCGACTGATTTACAAAATGGCGTCAGCGTCATCGTGTCAACCATTATTTCACAGACGATATAATGATACATACTCATTATTTCGCTAGCCAACAGTGCTGCCAGTATTAAGTATTGAGAAATCGTGCCGGTTTTACGGGTTAACAACAATCGATATTTTCTTGCTTATTAAGTAGGTACATCAAGTCAATTTAATATCATAAAAATATAATATGGAGCTTGCACATCGACGTCTTTAATAATAAATTAATTATTAGATACATTCCCGTTTTAAATATAAAACTCGAAAAAATTAAACAGGTTTTTTGTTCGAATCGAACCGTATCGTACATTATCGATGAAAACAACACTAGGCTGAACCTGGCAACATTATGCGATTTTGAGTTGTCAAACCGCTCCGTCGAATTACGGATTTTACTTTAACAAAAATTATCACCTCGTCATCATCAACACATAATGTCCCCACCGAGGGGCACGGGTCTCTTCCCTGAGGAAGGTATAGGCCATACTCCACCACGGGGGCCAAGTCCGGATTTGTGGAGGCTTGTAAGACTAGTGGCTGGTCTTAGTGTCAGAAGTTTTCAAGCCGCCCTAAGGCCTCTGACTTGGCTTAACGACTGCCATCTATCGAGGGCAGCCGGCACCAACTGCTTAACGTGCCTTGCGAAGAACGGAACTGCTCGGAAAAATGCCGTTAGTCATAGACAGAAACCCATCCATGGACTGAACGCGCCGTATGTTGCTTAACCTTAGTGATCGCTTACGACCACTCAGGCAGCCCAGGCTACGAGCGATTATACGATGACAGAATGTTGTTACGTATGCCACAATGTAAATGTAATGTAATGTAGTAGTACGCCAGTGAATATTTCTGAGCGACATTACTCCTGTAACTGGGATCCCAAATAATTATGATTTTATTTATTAGGATGATTAATATACGTCTCCAATTTTGCTCTTTTAGTTAACATTCAAATTAATTTGGGTTCTTTTTTAGCGGCGGATCTCCAAAATTCTGGTGAGTGAAGGCTATTTTAGTAAAAAAATTGGAATTTAAATAATGCAATCTCAAAAGCGAATTTCGAAAATCAGATAGTGAAGCGTTCGATCGTGGAATAAAACATGAGCTTTACTTTAGTATATCGTTGGTAAAGTGGCTGTACATACGGCAGCTCCTATTCTGTGCGCTTTGAATATGTAAATTGAATAAAAGGGAGTAGGTATCTTAAGTATCTCTTGGGTATCATCACTTAGTATACTTACAAGGCTTAAAAACATAAAGCAGCTTTTGTTGGTAGACATAATTACCTTATGCTTAGGTGTATATAAAAATCACAATACTTGATTTACTATGCTTTCAAAGTACAATAAGAATTGCAAAACATTTGAAGAAGAAAAAAAAACAACATTCCGTTGTGCTTAATGCTTAACATTTCTACAAAAACTTTTGGCAGTCAATTATTTTCAACGTTAGAAACTTTTTGAAGAGTAAGAAGATGCATTTATGTATTATACCAACAAGATATATTACAGAATATTATAGACATATTCAACTTTAGACTCTTTGTTGCTATGTAGCTGTTATTAGCATAAGAATCCTCACATACCTGTAAATAAGGCTGACTGAAGCTTAACAGTCACATCGCTCGTTTAAAGGACATTTTTGCCACACACCCGAGGGTGTGCTCTTGCAATATTCCATTTCTCGTCGGTATACAAAATAATATTTTCCAAAAGACCGCTTTGACCACATTTTACTATCAGTAAGGCAATATTGCTCGCTCGTAGCCTGGGCTGCCTGAGTGATCTTAAACGATCACTAAGGTTAAGCAACATACGGCGCATTCAGTCCATGGATGGGTCACCGTCTATGACTAACGCTAGTGGCATTTTTCCGAGCGATTCCGTGCTTCGCAAGGCACGTTAAGCAGTTGGTGCCGGCTGCCGTCAATAGATAGCAGTCGTTAAGCCAAGTCAGAGGCCTTAGGGCGGCTTGAAAACTTCTGACAGTAAGACCAGCCACTAGTCTTACAAGCCTCCACCAATCCGGACTTGGCCCCTGTGGTGGAGTATGGCCTATACCTTCCTCAGGGAAGAGACCCGTGCCCCTCGGTGGGGACATGATGGGTTGATGATGTAGGCAATATTTGTAGAACCTACATAGCACCCCTTTCATTAGACTACAAGTGCCTGATGCTTTCACTAGTATGGTATATACTAATTTTCAGTCACCATTGTAGCGGCTTGTATTTGGGTTCTCAAGACCGAAACAAATAGCATACATTAAAATATATCTATTCTCAACTTCCACCAATCCGGACTTGACCCTCGTGGTGGATAATACCCTATACCTTCCTCAGGGAAGACACCCGTGCCCTTTGGTGGGGACATAATGTGTTGATAATGAATTTTCCGCCTTAAGAGGCCTCTGAATACACAATAAAGACTAGCGCCAACTAACTTCTTTCACTGGAGAGCCCGATTCCTTCTCTATTTCTCGATCGAAATAAGGGGTCATGCTACTGTGTATAGGATTCCAACAACATTTTTTCGGTCGCCAAATTAATTACTCAGCCACTATTCATCCCCTGCTGAACTGGCCTCTTCTTTCTGTCCTCAGCGTCTTCGTCCAGTCGCTACCAGCAACTGCTTCAAATCGTCGGTGCAGCAAGTTGATGGGTACCCTACGCTATGTTAGCCAATCCGTGATCGAACTTTTGCACCCATCGATTATCGGTTTTAATCTAAGCCATCTCACCTTGGTTAGATGGTTAATTGACTCATTTCCAATGTGATATGTGGAGACTTTGAGCCTCCTTTCTATAATTATATAGCACGGCGCAACATGTTCATTAATTCTCCTTCTTTAAGTGGCAAAGTAAATGTTTGTGGTTGGTCGTCAGCTCTATATTCTCTTCTCTTTTCAATATCGTCAATTCTCTGTCGATAAGGAACAATGGTTTACCAATTTTGATAATACGCAGCATACATGACCCAAGTAACTAACCCTCTTATTTCATTTTTCTTATTCTAGAACTGCCATAAAACTTGGAGTTGTTATTTAAAATTTTACGATGCGAAAATAAAAGCCACTCTTCTATCCCACTCCTACTCGATGCGCGGAGCATGGTCTCCCTATGCGATACTGTATCCAATACAGCGTGTTGTCGTAAAAATAAACTGTAGCGTAAATAAAACCCTTTCCCGCCGGTCCCCGTGTTAAAAGTTTCAGTTTACAGTTTTATACTCTGTTCACGAATAATTATTTACAGGCTTATATGTTCAACGGAATACATAATAGAAAACTCAATTTTGCCCATAGTCCCGTCATCCCCGTAAGTCTTGTCCCCGTTAGGTACGTTACGTTACGTTTTATTTTTGTTCCGTTGTCCCCGTAACGGGCCTTATTTTTATTTTCTTAAAGTACCACTGTCCCCGCTTAGCGGGGGCAAGACTTACAGGGACAACGGGACTACAGGAAATTTTGAACTAAGTATCATATATTAATAGCTGAATTAATGTAATTAATTGTAATATAATGTGACATTTTATTATTTTCTTTTGCTAATGTATTTCAAACTTTTTAATTAAGTCGGATATTTAATAGGCATTTAGATTATGAATTGCTGGTAGTTATAATAAAATTTCTTAGATTGAATTAATCGAAATGACAAGCATTCGAGCGTCTGAGGCGGTGAAAATGTTTTTCGAAACAGCGTCTTTCGCGACTACATTATTCGAGTCTATAAGCTTTCGAACCTATATAGCTGAACCCGCAAACGTTGTTTTACCTTAAATTAGTCAATAACTGATTCTAAACCCCACCGAATATACACTATCATCATCAACCCATTATGTCTCCACCGAGAGGCACGGGTCTCTTCCCTGAGGAAGGCATAGGTCATACTCCACCACGGGGGCCAAGTCCGGATTGGTGGTGAATATACACTATAAAATCATAAAAGTCGTTGAAAGTTTTACGGAAGAGATCGATAACAAACACTGTGACACTGATTTCTACATATTAGAAGAAGATCAAAGATCTACAAGAAGTCGATTTCATATTCGTAACCATAACTTTTAATTTATTACCAAATTTCCGAATTTCCGGCATGAAATTCTACCGAAAGGTTTTTTTATTGGTAAAATCTTGTGGCTAAACGTCCAATTTTAGAGGTACCTCTCATATTGTGATCACGAAACTTATTTCCTTGGATTCCATTCAATCTAGATGGAATGGAATAGTTTAGCTCACTTCGTGTGTAATCATGCAAAAGCATACTGGGGTATACGTCCCCGTTGAATTTCGAAACAGCAAAATACAGACAGTCGCATCAAACACGAAACCTATCAGGGCCCACAAGCCCTGCTGCTTTATAAGAAAACACTAAGAAAACAAATGTTTCGTATGCTGTGTGGTGACACCTCACCCACACATGCATAGTGATATAAATAAATATAAAAAAGATAACGGTGACAGGTTGCCACTTGTCACGTAGGGACCTAGTAAACTCGGCAAAACATAGGATTGATTGGTGGCTCTGCTCTGCCTACCCCCTCGGGGATAACTTTCGGGCATAGTATTTAAAAAAATATTATAACATGCCCTCTCAAAGCAGTTCGTATGACAACATTCAACCTCATGTTTTATCTTCTTAAATATATAAAAGAAGAAACTGACTGACTGACTGACTTAGAATCAACGCAGAGCCCACGAACCTAGGGGGTTGAAATTTGGCATGGGAGTTCCTTAGGGAGCCTAGGGGAGCACTAAGAAAGGATTTTTTGAAACTCACCCTCTAAAGGGGTAAACGGCGGTGTTAAAGTTTGTATGGAGGTATAAAAAAATGTTGTCAGATTTTCTTTAAACTTGAAATAAATACTCTTCAACACAATTGATTGAACACGTGTTTCACGGTTTTTCTAAATTTAACCCTTAACGTGAGTGAGGGGTTGCAACATTTTGAACTAAAGTCCACGCGGACGGAGTCGCGGGCGAAAGCTAGTTTATAAATATATTTTAGCATAGTTTATATATAAGTTTTATTAATTTTTATATCTTGTAATTTAATTTTTAAGTTTTTTCAAGTTCTGTGAGCATAATATTTTTTGACTACTTCATCTATCTTCAGTACATGACAACCTGCCAGGCTCCAGTACATGTAATCAACTAGGAAGTACTTGGGAACTTACATAATATTCATCAGCTTCAGATACCAATAAATATTTATGTATGTTACAAATGTTTCACATAACGGATAAACAAAAGTAAGCCGAGCTATGAGCCTGAAAATGTACAATTTCTAAGTACGCCAGAGCTACAACAGCTACGCACATTCGTAGGCCGCTACGTGGTCGTAGCAATTCACTTCGATACTACGCTGCGTCGCCACCTACATTCGTAGTTTACTATAAAAATGCGATGTGCAGTAATGATCTCAAGCTTACGCGTCAGGTAGGACTGAGCGATAACCGCAAAAGTCCAATTCGCGTAAGTCGGGGTATACTTTCACCTATAATAAAGATGGATAGATAGATCTTGTAGCATGCTATGTGTCAAGACCGCGCGACTTTAAGGGAGCTGAGCAATAGCGAGTGAGGTCAGTAAGCTTCCAATCGGTAATCGAGAGTTTTGTAACGCTTAAACAAAATAATAAAGTGAAAAGTGAAAGTGAAAATAGTTTAATTACCACAATTTTTACATTAATTAACAATATGTTTTCTTAATCTAATTTTAATACTAGAACATTATCTAATAAATATTACTATGTAATCTTGGATTAATCTTTGATATTGGTCTTGGATGCTTACATGTTTGTGACGTCGCTGTTTCTGGTTCCCACGACACAGGGTATCTTAGTGTGGCGCCAGGAGCAATGTATGTGCCTGTATGTAAATGTTATATTATATTATATTATAATCGATAAGATCACAAAATGATTTCGCTATTAAGCCGTAGCTATTAAGAATAAAATTTTGTACTTTTGTATTGTGTATATATTATGTATACGGAGATGCGTTTATGTATGTATGTATGTTTATGATATGGGTAATGGGTATGGGTAATATACATCTTTATAATATGCGTAATTTGTTTACATATATAAATATATATGTATATAAATATCGTATGCTGCTTCTTCTTCTCCTTTTTCATATTGTTTAATTTAATTTAAGTTTAATTACGGCGTACGCTGAAAAACAGCGCTGGTAGGATAGGCATAACTATCCTGCAGCATAAGCTGAGCGTGCGACCCATTATCAGATAGGCTATACTTATTATTCTAAAACATCATGTTAACTACAACTAAGATGCTATCTGATAATAAATTATTTTAATTTCATTTCATTTCAAAATTCTGGGTTATCGTAAGTTGGGGTAGCGGAAGTCAAGATATTACTGTTTATTACAAAGTCGATCACAGACCCGGCTATGCAATTTACATTGAATAGTCATATCAAACTATGAACTGTAGACTAGTTTGCATTGGGCAAACGTTATAATTGTCGTTAGTCTAGCGATTAATACGATTGATAAGCATAACAGATGTATAGGTTCGTTTCTGACTGTACTTGATTTATTCTTACTTGATATACTCTGCTGTACTTGATTTATTTCTTACTTGATTTACTCTGCTATACTTGATTTATTTTGTCAAAATGGCCTCAGTTTTCATGAAAAAAAATCTGTTATTGTTCCCGTTTTTAGTTTATGCTACCTACACTACAGTGCAAAGTTTACTCGATTCCACAGGTAAAGCCACGTCAGCCAACTTAATATAACTTTTTTGACTGTCTCAAGTAAGTAACCAAAAATAAGCCATATTAGCTTACAGCGAAGGTTGTACTAGTGCCTTCTAAATTCATTATAAAGTGTCTGAAAACGTCAAGTTGGCAGCCCTACAGTTAGCAAATTTTTGTAATAAAACTTACTGCAGTTTTGATGCAAATATATTTAACTATGGTAGCGCAGTCGGTAGAAAGCTTGCTTCATATTTAGAGGTGATAGGTTCGAATCTCCGCTCATAAACATGACTTTGGTTTCAAATGTTCTTTTTGTGAATTTGTAGTAAGTATAATATAACTATAATGGGAGTTTGGGGGGATGACGGAAGAAGTTTCGTTAGGGAAATCGGTCGGCGCCTGCGGGGTCGTGGGTATGATCATCGTTCCGGGTCATACCTGATGCAAAGAATTTCTCTGGCGGTACAGCAGGGGAACGCTGCTAGCGTCATGGGAACTTTTGGATCGGGTGTGTCCCGGGGCGGTATTTTTGATTGACTTGTTACTGTTAGTGTGTTAGTTTGCCTGATGTTTGTTGTTATTTTTGACGAAGCTTTATGTGAATTTTTATTGTGCTTATAATGGATTTTTTTTCTAGACTATCACATTTTATGTCATGTCTTAGGAGTGTAAGACTATGCATAGTTATACCTTTTACTAACGTGAAGTAAAACATCTTGAGAAAATCAGTGTTCGTAAGATGGTTTAATCAACGATTGAAATTTCCAATGCGCAGTGAACTCTCGTGGTAAATAAGCCTACTCTTTCTGAGAAAAGGTTTATCCCGATAGAGGGCATCATATATATTATAGACTACATTAAATACAGCCCTTGTGATACACGCTAAATATTACATAACATAACAATACATATATTATTCCCACTGTGTTTTTATAAACCTTTATAGGTTGTTTACGTGAGACTTTCTGAGAACTAGACTAAATTATGAGAATTCGACGGCAACCCTCCTGGGAAAATCAAAGTGAAGAATATAATAGTACAATAACCCGACGACGTCGCGGCAGACCAAGGCGAAAATGGCGGGACGACCTAAATGCATTCGAAGGCTCTTTCTGCACTGCTCCGGTCCGGCATCGGAACCGGAATCAGTCATGAGAAAAATATTCGGATAGCCGGATCATGCTTCTTCACTTCATCCGATTATAATCGGCAATGGACGTGACGCAGCACTTTTTTAATATTCCTCGGTTTTTCTATTCGAGGCAGGGGAGTTTTCCACACATTCTATGAATGTAAATAAAATAGTATGGGAACATTTTCGGGTTGTATGCGCGGTGCAAAAACGTGTATTGTTTTTGTACGTCGATGCCGGCTGCCGTCGATAGATGGCAGTCGTTAAGCCAAGTCAGAGGCCTTAGGGCGGCTTGAAAACTTTATCTGACAGTAAGACCAGCCACTAGTCTTACAAGCCTCCACACCAATCCGGACTTGGCCCCGTGGTGGAGTATATGGCCTATACCTTCCTCGGGAAAGATACCCGTGCCCCTCGGTGGGGACATGATGGGTTGATGATGATACGAAACACGCATCGATTTGTTTCTTAAGAGCGAAACGATAATTAGAATCTATAAAAAATTCTGTGTTCGCCATACCAATCGACGACCTATGTGGCGCAAGATAGTTTTTCAAAATATGCCACCATAACTATTGACGAAATCCCTCAAACGTCCTTTAAAAATTATATTTACCAGTGATTGTTTATGAAAGTACAAATAAGTGGTACCAATCAAGTAGAAAATTACAACGATTTTCTTCACAAGTTTTCTTCCCAAGTGTTTGTATAACAAGGCAATTATTTTAACAGCCCTCCGCGTTTTTCTTATGCGCCAACAATTTAGAGATTACTGTCAAATGAAAAACGAGATGTCAGTCCATCGGTCTTAACGTTTACTTTCCTTTTGATTCAAGAAGGAACTTTGCATACTAACTAACATAAACTAACCACTCTCTACCATAATATGTTTTTACAAAGAAAGAAATATCACGAAAGAAATATATTGAGCTAAAGTTTGTGGAACGGCCAGGAAAGGACTTCCCAGGCGGACACACAAAATGCAAAGTATAAGGTATATAAAGTACTCGCAACCGACTTGCGTCATCATCATCATCATCATCATTCTCAACCGTTTGGCGCCCACTGCAGGACATAGGCCTCCCCCATAGTTTTGCAAGTTTCCCTGTCTCCTGCCGCCCGCATCCAGGGACTCCCCGACACCGTAACCAGGGGTGCAATTACGTAAGACTCCACTGTATGGAGTTGTCTGATTTAGCCATTTTGTTCCCGGTAGGTCACACCACCTTATATCACACTGTTACATTCTGGGACCTTTTTACCCAGTAGCTATCTCATACTCGTACTCCTACTTCGAACTGTCATAGACATTCTTATTCTGTCTCTTTCGAGTTGTCTAAATGCTGAACCCGATAGAGTGGAAAGTTACGTAATATAAGGGCAGGTCGTCAGACCATCTAGTGGGGGCCTCCCTCCACGGTCATCCAGATCTTCGAGCTATATGCCCACTGAGCTATTCTTTCAGCTATGTTAGTAACCGCTAGGGTAAACGTGTTCTTGAGTGGAAACCTCGACTCGGCAAACGCAGTGTAGGACGCCCTCCGACCAGGGCCTTGATTCTGCTAGTGCATTACAGTACGATGACAGATACACGGCCGGTTCATGTGACGTGTTTTTTCATACCATTGAAGCCTAGAAGGTTTGATATGCGTGCGCGCGTAGACTTGAAGCGGGAATGAAACTAAATCGCCACGTTCAGGCAGTTGTCATTGTACTACAATGCATTAACAGAATCTAGGCCCTGGTGGGATGACGATCTGTGAAAAACTGCTGGAAGATGCTGGATGCGGCAAGCTAAAGACAGGGCGCTATGACGCTCATTAGGAGAGGGCTATATCTAGCAGTGGACTGGTATAGCCTGATGATGATGATGATGATGATATTAGTATCTCAGGTTTTTCTGCGGGGCTCCTCATTCCTGATTCGATCTCGCTGTGAAAGTCCTAACATAGCTCTATGCATTGCTCGTTGGGCGTTGAGGCGTGCATGCAACGACTTAAAAATATGTTGATGAAGCGAAATAGATCTGTCAGGATCGTGGTAAGGAGCTAAATCTGGTCTCTGCCTACCCCTCCGAATCTAAATAAAAATAATTATTCATTGACTGTGCTCAGTAACTTGTTTGCGTGTAATTAGAATTGTGTGCAATTCAATAAAATTTGCTTTACCGTGTACGCGATATTTCATCAGACAAATTAAAATACATTTAGGAAGATTCGAGACATTTACAAAAAGAGTCTATTTGTGGACAGACAAAGCCAAAACATTACCGAAGCTTTATAACGCTATATAAAAATGATGAAACGCTCTCGGAACTCACTCAAAAATATGACTTCTAAGCTGAAAGCCGTTTTGAATATTCCTGGCTACTTACAGAGTCTGTTTATCAGTAACGACGACCCAATAGATGCCTCAAAGAAACTAGTCAACTCAATACAACGCTTTGTTGGAATTAATGATGTTTTTGGAGACTATAGGCAATGTAAGTATTAGCACAGAATACTTAATAGTACAGGTACAGAAAATTCACTCCGCAAAATCCATGAAAATTCAGATCGCACGGCGCTAAAAAAGCTAGTTCATTCACCTACATGTTGCCTCTCTTTCTACCGCGTAACTCACGCGCGCGTCACTGCTCGCTCGTGCGTGAGTCCCTACTTATCAGCCACTCTAGAGTGGCAGCCGCATGTACTTACGCGTTCGATATCTACTCGCGGAGTGCGACAGGCCTGGTATTAGTACGTCAGGGGACTATGGGACGATTTTCGAATTGAGAATTTCGCTAAGTAACTATGTACGTAACTGTAGTGCTGTCTCGTCAAATTTCTCATAAAAGAGCGTGACAAAACGTTACTTAAGTATAAAAACTTAAGTAAGTGTAAATTCTTAATTTAGAAATCGGCCCTATGTATCATAGCATAACAATTCATGATTTACTATAACAAATCGATATACATCCCAAAGTCGATTAACGCACATATTAACAAGATAAGAAGTCTACGTAATCTACATTAAATTGTCATAAAATACTATGGGCCAATTTCTGGATTGAGAATTTCGTAACGTAAAGTAACTACTCAACTGTGGTGCTGTCTCGTCTAATTTCTCAGAAAAGAGCGTGACAGAATTATTTAGTAAATAATTCTGTCACGCTCTATTTCGCAATATTTATTTAGCTAGTAAATATTCTCAACTCGGAAACTGACTTTATGAATTTGAATTAGTTTGAGTAACCTATGAAACCCAGTCCAGGTTAAACGCTCGACTGCAGATACATACAGACTTTCTTTCAGAGATTACCTCAGACACCACGAGTTATTTCGCTACTTACTATTAGCAAGTGGTATTGTTCTTATGAATTCCATAGAGTTGAAGTTGAAGTATTATAGACTTAGGTGCAGGGTCAATGATCCCCAAGGCACAGATTGTTAAGATTTAAGGGCAAGAAGTTCTATGTGGCAAGTGACAGTCCTTGCTGCCTACCCTTCTGGGATCCAGGCGCGAGTTTATGTTGTATAAGTGCCTCTGCCTTTAGGGAAATGTTTTACGCATTTTCACAATTTCCCAAACGTTCCAAAGATAGATAAAGTCTCGCGTTAATAATGCGTGCTGACACTTTTATATTTTAATAACCGAAAAAAAAATGTTTTGTATTTAAAACTGTATGGAAATACTGAAAAAATGTAGTGAAATTATTTATACAGTCCAGTGGCACCTTTGATCATAATCTGTGTCACAAGGTCGCTGAGCCATAATAAGCCATAATTATGAAATCATCATCGACCCACTATGTCCCCACCGATTGGCACCGGTCTCTTCCCTGAGGAAGGTATAGGCCATACTCCACCACAAAAAATAAGCTACGGCATTTTAACCCTTACTGTGTAGTGCATTAAGGAATAGAATTAAAAACTGATAAACTTTCTCAGATAGCGACCGTACCTACCAAAATCATAATTAAAAACTTATAATCACAACACTGTCCAACGAGTGTACGTGTCCTCTCGCTTTCCAGATTTATTTCGTTTAAGGGGCTACCAGGATGACAATGATAACTTCCACAGAACACAACGTCGTTGCGCTTGGAAAAACCGGCAACGTTAAAATGCAGGAGAAAAAAAACTTAACAATTTCGTAATTAGGGCGCCTTCTTTTATTCAGTAAATACAATGGTGATATTTACATTTTAAGTTCCAAGCTAGCAAGCACAAAATGGGTTTTACAGACGCTCAGGCTAAGAAAATACTAACTAAAAACTAATTTTGCTAAAAAAATCTTTGTCGGATTTTCCAGCCACAGCGACGACAATCTCTTGAGCTGGGATAGCGTAGCCCCCTGTAATCTAGGATACCCAACTAGGATACCCTAGCGTTATGGCCAGGACACCTGAACACAAAAACATGACAACCATGGAAATACACTCATACTGGTCGTTTGTACATATCCAGCACTTCAGTGGGAATTGAACTCACGAACTCTGTTGTATCTAATAGTCAAGCAAGCGTGTTAATCGTTATATCAACAAGACTCAATCATGTCATTGAATGTTTACTTTCATATCACGGTTTTGCAAAAAAGTGACCCTCGTAAGACTGACGAAGCAAATATATCGAGCGAATGTGAGTGGAAGGGCCGGTAAGGGACGCCCCAGGCGAACATACTTCGACCAAATAGGGGATGTATTAGCAAAGGGCAAGATAAAAAGTACCCGAAACCGACGTGCGTGCATGCAACGACTAATGAATGTCGATGAAGCGAAAGTGGTTTGTCGGGATCGTGGCAGTCCATGGTCTCTGCCTACCCCTCTGGGATACAGGCGTGAGCTTATGTATGTATGTATGACCTTCGTAAATCTCAATAATTGTAATAGTACCTTTGTTATTAATATTATAAGTCTTTACTAGAAAATTTTTACTAATGGTAAGTTCGTGCTTACGAACGTGTACTTTAGGTTCATCTTGCCCTTTACATACATAAAAGCATTTTTTTTTGCAAATTTTGGGCAAGTCTGTTTATCTATCTGCACCTTAACCGTAGAGAAAGAATTGAAAGCAGTGCTGTTAGTATTCGGGGACCATTTTACAGCTCAATATTTTTCATTTTATCTGCAGTTGGGTGCTTCATTCTTAACTTTAATGACAAATGGTCTTATCTTGATGGCTCTTTTAAAACTAAAACAAAGTTTATGTATAATAAAGTATTCTCTAACTATCTTATTTCTAACTATCATTCACAGATTCATTCAAATTAAATAAAACAAATATTTAATCGGAGCTCCCATAAAACTTAATTTTTTTTGCTCGATATTGATAACGGCAACAGGTAAACGCTTGAAATATTCACGGATTATTGAGTTATATTATTCACTTTAAAATTAAATAATTAAAATAAAATAAATATTAAAATATAAAGGGCTCCCATACAAAATTGAATTTGACAATTTTTTTTGCCGTTTTTATAGATAATACTCCCTTTATAGATAAGGGTTCCCCTTCGCACGTGAGTCTGACTCGCACTTGGCCGATCTTTTTAGGAATAATAGCGTGTTATTTCGCAGCTTGCTCCGTCTCCCTGCTCGGCATCCCGCTGTTCCTCGGGACGTTCTTCTACGTGGGCACGTTCAGCCAACTGGTCTACCTGATCCAGGTGTTCCCGGATAAGATCGAGACCTTCAAAGCGCTGAACTGCTTAAGCGCGACCTGCGTCCCCTTGTCCAAGTACATATTCATGTGGCTGTCCAGGTAATGGTACAAAACCAAAGTATCAAGACAAGGTAGTTTAAGTTCAATCGTTTAGATACATAGATAGATAGAGAACACTTTATTGTACATAAAAAAGGAAATAACACAGGTATTTCTTAATCTAAGAGTACAGACAGCCTTATTACTAAAAGTGATCTCTTCCAGATAACCTTTGGATGGACTGGAGCAAAATATTGGAGTAGGAAGCAGATGTACAAAATAAGTAAAATAATAATTACTGACATATTATTATATACATTTTATTATACATGCCTAATTAACCAAACTGTTATATAAATATAATATAAATATTGCTTCATGTGGTCTTATAAATAAAATTGTACAGTGGTGAACATGAGCCCTATAAGGGCACTGCAATAGGGTTTGTAGGCACGCTTACGGTTTTACAATAAAAAACATATATATATTTACGAAAGAAAAGGGAGTGTTCCTTTCTAGTAATTTGTGCGGGTGTAACCAAATCTGTGTGTCGAGCCAAATCACAATATCTGTGGATCTTGCTATATAACATAACTTTGGGTGATGGTGTGCGATTTTTGTTTTAGCAGCCTATGTACAGTCTGTTAGTTTTTAGAATATACATACCTCGGCTACTATCGGATAAACGATTATATTTCAATAAGGTAAGGTTTATTTTGTATCTCGTGTACACTCGTGTGCTTTCGGCGAAAACCGAAGCCTATTTTGGAGCCCGAGGTTTATTCTAAGAGCTAACAGACTGTATTTGCGTTGCACTGCAGGGTGCATGCCTTCTCTCAGAAAGAGAGAGTATGTATGAGTCAATGGTTGCCTGGAAGAAATTACTTTTAGTAATAAAGCCGCCAATTGTACTGTACTATGTTATTGACAACCTCTGTGGCGTAGTGATTAGCGCATCAGCTTACCATGCGAGAGGTCCCGGGTTCGATGTTTGTGACGTCGCTGTTTCTGGTTCCCACGACACAGGTTATCCTAGTGTGGGGCCAGAAGCAATGTATGTGCCTGTATGTAAATGTTTATGTAAAATGTAAAAGTTTATTGCCAATCTCATTTGTAATTCCTGGTGTACATACAATAAAGAATATTATATCTATCTATCTACATATCTATGGGCGTAATCACCACGCATGGTTTGGTAATTTTAAGCGCTTAGGTATGTGATCACCTCCGACTTTCAGGTTTCCTCGCGATGTTTTCTTTCACGTTAGTGAGTGGTTTTACTACCTTCTTCAAATTCACAAATATGATTCGTGATTCGATCCGATTCGATCCCACGATTTCTCGAATGTGTTGCCGGTAATATATATTTTTAAGTATTTATTGTTATTTTCTCGATGTCATCATCATTAATACGCTAAGCCAAATTTCACATCTTTTCATCAATTTCACAATCTTTACAAGAAATGTCTTTCGCATCACATTTAAGAACAATTTAGACAGTAAGGCAATATAATCTTCTACTGCCTTCATACACCACAACATACATCATTAAGCTGTGCAGAAGACACCAGGATACTATTGCTGCAGCTATAGGATACACGGAATCGTGAGCGCCTTTGAATACAGCTTATCACAGGAACAGGGGCCAGATTCTCCAATGTATGTAGGTACCTACTAGCATCACTCAAATCACAGCTGATTTACTAACGGCCAATTTCTGAATTGAGAATTTCGCTAAGTAACTACTTAACTGTAGCGCTGTCTCGTCAAACTTCTCAGAAAAGAGCGTGCCAGAACGTTACTTAAGTATTTACTTAGTGAATTTCTCAATGAGCCGTTTTCAGAAGAACTAAAAAAAATATTACGGCTGTCAAAGGAAAGCAATTTTGGACCTCAGCCCAATAGCTATGTGTGATACATCGTAAAATAGGTCTCAGCGAGCTGAACAAAAGTTACTATGACGCCAATAGCCAATTGTTATCGTTTCGAAGTTATATTTTCTTCAAAATTAACGGATACATCTGTGTACGAAAACTAAAATACCTACATATTTCTATAGATATGTTGTACAATTATGTGGCCTAACATCTGTCAGAGATGTCTACTCAAACAACAAACTACTTTCTATATTACATTTTACGTTCCATTTTGCACACAGGTTTTTTAATTTTCATATGATTCACATACATTTTTCTGCATGCGTTGAAAAGTACCTACTGTAAGTAAGTACCTAGGTAGTAATGTTTTTTGTTTCTGTTGTGTACAATAAAGTGTTTCAATCTAATCTAACCTAATATTGGTACTCAAGGCGTAATCCAAGTCTAATGTATAAGGTAAGCTGAAATGTCAACATTTCAAGTGGTCATGCGTACATACGTGCAAAGGAGAGTAGGGGAAGTAATAGGAATATATTTACTTTAGTAAAGTCTACGTTTACGTTAGTAAATCTTTACTTTAGTAAAGATATTTACTTTAATGAAAAGTCCAGCAGCAAGCGTGTTCAGTAAGCTCGGCATGTCATGTTAATGTTAATCCGGATTCACTCTAATCTTGTCGGGTCCTACTGCGTAGGCTGCGTTTATATATTTCGTCGTTCATTCGCTAATCGTTTGTTAGTTCACAATTTTTTTGTGAACTTTTAATGCATGAAATTTGAATGCACAAGCATTTATTCACACTCGTATAGAATAGTATAGAATCGATCGTAGCCTGGGCTGCCTGAGTGATCTTAAACGATCACTAAGGTTAAGCAACATAAGTCTATGACTAACGCTAGTGGCATTTTTTCCGAGCGGTTCCGTGCTTCGCAAGGCACGTTAAGCAGTTGGTGCCGGCTGCCGTCGATAGATGGCAGTCGTTAAGCCAAGTCAGTGGCCTTAGAAGGCGGCTAGAAAACTTCTGACAGTAAGACCAACCACTAGTCTTACAAGCCTCCACCAATCCGGACTTGGCCACCGTGGTCGAGTATGGCCCATACCTTCCTCAGGGAAGAGACCCGTGCCCCTCGGTGGGGACATAATGGGTTGATAATGATGAAGCATTTATTCATTCATTTTAATTATGAATGTAGACTATGATAGACTACCACAGACCGGCTCGCTCAACCAGATCAAAGGATCTTTCCCATCTTGGCCCAGTTAGGACCATCTCTGGCCATCGAGCTCCCATACGTAGGATGTGCAAGCTCTACAACGAGAACGTCGCAGATGTTGACCTCTTCAATTTGACACGTAATGCGTTCAAAAGTCTAATGGAGAGGACGCTCTTGATGACTAAAAATACCAACGTAACGTACCAACCTAACGATGTGAACCAGTAGTGCACCCCATACGTACCCCATTGTTAAAAATTTTAAATTATTGAATCTTAAAAAGACCGAGGACTTATGGGGCTTGTCAGTAAAAATAGTTAATTCAGTGATAAATATCCTAGCTTTGCCGTTAGCACAGATTTTCAATAAATGCGTAGATGAAGGAGTATTGCCAGACCTCATGAAATATAGTAGGTTAGTGCCCTTATTTAAAAGCGGTGATAAACAAGACCCAACAAATTTTAGACCCGTTTCAGTCCTACCAGTATTAAGTAAAATATTTGAAAGAATTATCTTAGATCAATTGCTTATTCATTTCAATAATTACCAACTCCTCCATAGTCAGCAGTTCGGTTTCACTAAAGGGCGGAATACAACAGACGCTGGAGTCATGTTAGTTAAACATATTTTCAGTGCGTGGGAGGATCATAATGATGCTATAGGAGTATTTTGTGATTTGTCAAAGGCATTTGATTGTGTAGACCACAAAACACTGCTCTAAAAATTAAAACACTATGGAATAAAAAAATTAAGTTTAGATCTTCTAAAATCATACTTAGAAGGAAGGGTTCAAAAAGCAGACATAAACCGTATTAAATCGTCAGGTTCACTTGTAAAAATGGGAGTCCCCCAGCGATCTATCTTAGGGCCGTTCCTTTTCCTGGTCTATATAAATGATTTACCGTTTATGGTACAAAAAATGTGTGAGATAGTGCTATTTGCTGATGACACGTCACTTATTTTTAAAATAAGGAGACAGGAAAATAATCTTGACGAAGCAAATAATGCTCTCTCGCACGTTCTAGATTGGTTTACAGCAAATAATCTGTTGTTAAATTCAAAAAAGACAAAATGTATGAAGTTTACCCTACCTAATGTAAAATTAGTTGAAAATAACATTGTGATTGGAAATGAAAAACTAGAATTTGTTGAAGATACTGTATTTCTGGGCATCACAATCGATGCCAAACTACAATGGGGCCCACATATTGTAAAATTAGCACATAGACTTAGCTCCGCAGCATATGCCGTGAAAAGAATTCGAGAACTTACTGACGTTGCAACTGCTAGGCTTGTTTATTTTAGTTACTTCCATAGTATTATGTCCTATGGTATACTACTATGGGGCCGGGCAGCAGACATTGAGACTATCTTCATATTGCAGAAGAGAGCGATCCGATTTATTTACAAGCTAGGTAGTAGGGACACACTAAGAAATTTTTTCAAAGAAATCAACATCCTAACAGTTGCAAGCCAATACATTTATGAAAATATTATGTACGTTAGGAAAAATATTAAAGACTTCGAAACACTTGGTAGCCATCATAACGTTAATATTAGGAATAAACATAAATTGTCATTTCCACGATTTAGACTTGCAAAAGTTAATACTTCCTTTATGGGGCACTGTATAAGGTTATACAACAAGATACCCCAAGATATATTAGAGTTACCTCCAACGCGATTTAAGAATTGTGTTAAGCACACTCTTTGCAAAAAAGCTTATTATAAAATCAACGATTATTTAGAAGACAAGGACGTATGGCTTTAAATAGTAGTTTAATATTAAATTTAATCAGAGGATAAATGTGTCTAGTGTTCAACACATCCAAGATATTGTTTTGTAAGTTTTATTTGTATTAGCTTTAAGTTGATTTGAGAAAAGATGGTCAGAGTGGAGTTTTTTTTTTTTTGCTGCCTTTTTCTCCACTACAGACGGCCCCAAGGCAGCAGTTAACATTATACATAACTGTATGTACACTGACATTCAACAAGCAGAATGTAAATTCTTTACGTTGAAATAAATTTCTGATTCTGATTCTGATTCTGATTCATACTTTGGTATTAGCTTGTGAGCCGACTTGACATTGTATGTGCATGCATGTGGTCTTTTTAGTATTGTTTTTTTCTTGATTGTAGGTATATAAGTTATTTAAAAGAAGTAAATAATGAGGTCCGTAGACAAACGAAAGTCGTCGACATATCCTACCGGATGAGTAAGTTGAAGTGGCAGTTGGCGGGGCACATAGCACGCAAAACTGATGGCCGATGGGGCCGAAAAACTCTGGAATGGAGACCACACATCGGCAAGCGCAGCGTACGATGGATGACCAGCCACAAGATGGACAGACGATCTCATCCAAGTGCCAGGGAGACGCTGGATGCAAGCCGCTTCCAACCGGTCTTTTTGTAAATCCATGGAGGCCTATCTCCAGCAGTAGACTTCTTGTGGCTGAATGACGACGATGATGAAATGTTTTAAATTAAGTTGTAGGGTATATATTTTCTTAATTAACATTAATTAAGTACAGAAACTATTGTCGCAGTCATCTATTTAATGTTTATATTACATACTTATCTGTGTGCACGTCTAAGGATGGAGTACCTAATCAACATCTTACTTACATCTACTGTGGACAGCAGGGCAGCAGGAGAACAGCAGGCAGAGGAGGTGTAGAAAATAACAGCACGGAGATGGCGGTTATCTTTTATTTAGTCAAGCCAAGACCATAAGAGAGCTGTGGTCGCTCCCTCGCTTTTATATTACAACTCAAAAACTATCAATCAACGAAACAATCAAACTCATCCTAATAAAAGTAATTGTTGTGAAAACATTTGTAAATTAATATGCAAAAGAATAATTAATAAACTCATAAATTAATATTGATTAAATAACTAACTGACTGTTCCTATGCTAGATATTATATTTAAAAGTATTTGTTATTATGGCGACAGGAACCGGAACTCGTTACACTACTTGACGAATGTTAAGATTGTGCCACTCACGTATAAGTTGCCTACCTATAGGTATACAATGTGAGTTACCCGTAGTCTAAGCACAGATAACCTACATTATTTAACGTTAATTTAATAAAAATATAAGTATTACCTAAATCTAACTTTTCAGTCTACGAAACGTTTGGACTGATTACATACAACTTGATTACTTTGTATTTGTTTTGTATTTCTCATTAAAAAGGACAAATTACATTTGTTATTATAAGGCCCCACATAATCTTCGCTAAGTACCTATGACATTGTAGTAGAGACGTGATTTCAAACTGAAGTTACCACTGTACTTAGACCGCCCCGGCGGCGCCCTTTATTCAACATTAACGTTAAGGTTCCCGAACCAAGAGAAACATTGTGACGGAGTGCTTTATCCCTTTGAGCGTCTTAATTATGCACAGAGGTTGAGATCAAATATTAAAGCTAATGTTTACTAGTTTATTTATGTTTAAAGGTAAGTTTCGTTGTGAATTTTGATTACTCCAACGGCTTGCTAATTCCACAGTATTGTCAGACAAGAGGTAGGTACTGTAGGTATAGGCCATACTCCACCAGAGGGGCCAAGTCCGGATTGGTGGAGGCTTGTAAGACTAGTGGCCGGTCTTACTGTCAGAAGTTTCGTACCTTTGTTTACTTTCAAAGTTACGTACATCTGCGAATGTTTAGTAGGCAATACCGTAATAATTATTTTAACGTGATTAAAAAAAAATGTTTTTAATCCGGTGTACACTATAGTGTAAATACATTATATTGTCACCATTGTGTTATCTGGATCAATCTAATCATTATATACTCGTGTCTAAAACAGGCTCTGATCGAAACCCGTAGCGTCGCAGCGCATGTATATGTCACGCTGGCCTCGTGTTCTGGAGGTTGTGGGTTCCAATCTCGGCATTTACCAAAGACTTTCTTTTCTCAGTTACCTACATTTGTGAATTTACAGTAGCAATACTACTCTCTAGCACCATTACTTGAATACATTAATAATGGTCTTTCCACGATTGTTTTGATTTCATTTTTTTGTTTTGTTGACATTCGTGCAATTTGTTTCTTACATAGTGTTTCTGTGACAATTTTAATGAATGAATAAATGTTCTTTTCTTTTTTCTCTAATCGTTAAGAAAAACATCGTGGGAAAACCCTGGTGTCTCAGGTAATGAGGCACTGCAGCGATTACTACGTTAAAAAAATACTTCTATGAGGCCAAGCGCGGAAATCTCTGATCTAACTAGGTTCCGATGGTTTCAGAAGCCGCCTCAGGAGCGTGTTCAAAATGTGCCGTCAGGGCCTGACCGCACTGCCAGAGGGGAGTATCTCGCTGTCAACCTTCCTGCATACACTGCGCAGGGCTCAGTACATAGCCTGGCTGGTACTCTCCAACCAGCTCTTCACACACGTCCTCTACCTCCTTATCCCTTTCGTGATGACGTTGATTGATGGGAGTGAGAGATATCTGCCGAGTACGCCCGGGGACTCTTACGGTATCGTAGTTCCATTTACCAGACTTTTGCAGAGACAATAGTGTCTCTGCAAAAGTGTGGTGTATAGGTAATATGCTTAATATATTTTACTTTGTCGACCTCGGTGGCGCAGCGGTTAGCGCATCTGCCTGCGAGAGGTCCCGGGTTTGAATCCCGGTTGGGGAAAAAAAACCCAGGTCTTGGTTGTTTCCATGTTTGTGACGTCGCTGTTTCTAGTTCCAACGACACAGTGTATCCTAGTGTGGGGCTAGAAGCAATGTATATGCCTGTGGTTAAATATAAAAAAATAAAGAAAATAAAACTTTCTTTGTGTTCACTGTAGCACCTCCACCGTAGCACCTAGACTACCAATTTTATCCAATTTTATAATAATAATAATAATAAACTCACGCCCGTTATCCCCGAAGGGGTAGGCAGAGGCACCAGTCTCTAGAACTGGACCCACGTTTTGCCGAGTTTATTAGGTCCCAAACGTGACAAGTGGCAAGCCTGTCGCCGTTATCCGGGCACAATTTATCAGCGAATGGTGTTGCTGTGCAAACAAATGTACGTGACTAAAAGTCATTATCCAATTTTATTATCCATTATCCAAAATTATCCAATTTTTATGGATGATATTGACACCTTATTTAATAAAATTAAACAATTATTAATATTATTACAACATGTAGCCTGTCGCATTACGATCTGGGTGACATCATAATGCGACAGGCTACATGTTATACCTACAAACAAAGTTACCTACACCACTGGCAACATCTGCGTAATTAGTGGTCGGATAAAAGGGTTGTAAGCTTTTGCTCGTAATATGTACTATCGTTTAGGCAAGTACCACTAATTAATTTAGCTAATCTAATTAGCAACTGTGCTACTGCAGAAACAAACTCTAAACAGTGAAATTGAAGTAAAATGCCTTAATAGAAAAGTTCTGATATTATTGCGTTACAAAACGTGTAGTTAACTGAAATGCCTTATTAATTTTATTCCGAATACACTTGAATTTTACTTGGCCAAAGTTTCCAAAGTTAATAAAGCGTAGTGGTTACAAAAGTTTTATTTGAAATGCCTTACTTTAAAGGGGGCTTGAAATTAGTTTTTCGTTATTACAAACAATAAATGAACTCAGGAAGATATAATTAAGTACCTATATAGATGGCAGTCGTTAAGCCAAGTCAGAGGCCTTAGGGCGGCTTGAAAACTTCTGACAGTAAGACCAGCCACTAGTCTTACAAGCCTCCACCAATCCGGACTTGGCCCCCGTGGTGGAGTATGGCCTATACGTTCCTCAGGGAAGAGACCCGTGCCCCTCGGTGGGAAGATGATGGGTTGATGATGATGATGATGACCTATGTAATTTATGTGTACAATAAAGGATATTCTATTACCCATATAAAAAATGGTAACATGGACATTGTTGTAATTATTCTTAATTTTTAGGTCTATCTCCGAAATACGAAACCCCCTACTACGAGGCCACGTTCGTCGTGACTACATTTGCCACTTGCTTCTCGGCCATCAACCAAACCGGCTACATCATACTTTTCGTGTTCATCCTGGCTCACGAGCTGGGCCATTACTACGCCATCTCTGAGACCCTGAACGAGCTGAGAGAGAAACTATCTGCGGCAGAAAGGGACAACACTATCGGGACTAAAGAAACGGAAGCATTTGTCAAAGAGACCTTGACATTCTGCATAAAACATCACCAGTTCATTATGCAGTTCCACGCTAAGATAAGGGACCTTTACAAAGGTATTTTTGGCGCTCATTTCTTCATGATGACTGTGGTGCTCGTTACCACGTTACAGACGCTAGGTGTTTGGGATATAAGGAACACTATCCTGACCGGCGCTACGGGAATCCTGCCCCTGTTCATTTACTGCTTCGGAGGCGAGTTGCTAATAAGCGCGCGCACTGAGTTGGCGTCGGCTTTGTACGACTGCGGCTGGGAGATGATGGCTGCGAGGCAAGCGAAGAGCGTTTTGCTTATGCTGAATATCTCACAGCGGCCCCTCAATCTGACAGCGGCGGGAATATTCGTGATGAACCGGGAGACGTTCGGTGACGTCGCTCAAGTCGTCTACAAAGTATACACGGTCTTTAATTAAGAACGAGCTAACTTTGCTACTGAGGATTATTGAATAGATCATGAGCATCGTTTGCGTTTGATTTATTTTAAGTTGTCGCCGACTTTGGACCAGTTTTAGAATTGAGAATTTCGCTAAGTACCTAACTAGGTACTGAACTGTAGCGCTATCTCGTCCAATTTCTCAGAAAAGAGCGTGACAGAAAGTTACTTAAATATTTACATACTTAGAAAAATTCTCAAGCGGCCCTTTATCAGTGCGGCAAACCGCTATTTATGCTTTTGGGATTGTTCGTTTAAACTGCATAACAGGTTGTAACAAAATCTGTTAGTCAATACTTAAACATTATAAGTAAAATGTTTCATTCAAAAATACGTTTAAAAGGCTACTTGCACATTTAAGAAAAGGCGCAAGGAGGCCTTAGTATAATAACAGATTTAGGTAATCGAGTGGTTTCGTGTTTAGCCGAGATTTATACAGGCTCATTTAAATAATAGGCCGAGTCACGAATCGCTGCTTTTCTTCACGATAACGCAGCCAAATTATTGCCTACAATCAACATACATAAAAACGCCTTATTACTGTGCCGGATCGCTTTTGAAACAAGGGAAACGACTTTCTTTTCAATTAAGCTTCGGAGAGCTTATTTACTCACCTCCGGACTTTGCCTTTGGCCAAGTATTCGTTGCGGAAGGACAGAGATTACTTGGAATAAGATATAGGTATGTTAGGGGCCGATCTAAAATTCGCCGATTAAAAAAATACATCTTTGCATTTGTATATAAAGTGACCATAATAGATCTCGATAATGGTGATAGCAATTTTTAGAACCTACCTAGACCCTAGGCGTAACGAAAAACAAGGTCCTAGTCTTGGTAGTATATTTTAGTCTAAAACTGGCTCAAGCTTAGGCGCCTGTACATCCGACCCTCACACTCAGCTTTGAGTGCCTCTACTACCACCCCTTGCGGTCAGCATTGGGTCTCTCAACAGCTGCCCCTAACGCTAATTGAAAAGTGAATGCCTATGTACATTTAACCCTGTAATTAGCACAAGCTGAAAACAACATAAACTGGAAAGAAACCCGAAGCTAGTTACATTCCAATACAGATTCGCTGAGTGATCCATTTTTAGGGTACCGTACCTATTTTAAGCAAATGGTGATGTACACATTTTTAATTTTTTAACATGTAGAATTTTCAGTCGGACTATCGGCTCACCATAACAATGGTTTTTAATAGTTCTTTTCAAGATCGTAACGCAACTGATCGAAGCGCATAGGGAAAGTAAAGTTGTACTAATTATTTGGGTCATGTTTTTTATTAAACGCATGATTCTCCTTTTTCCTTCTTTCTTCCTTTGTCATTTTTTTTACCTTTCTCAGGAGCAGGTTTGTATAAATTTATACAAACCTGCTCCTGAGAAAAAGGACGAACTAACGGATAAACAGAAAACAGTGTTCCTATAAAGATACCGGAATAATCATCTGAGGTACCCTAAAAAGAACGAGAAACAAAGGTACCCACAATTATTTTTTATTCTTTCCCAATCCAGCTTCGGCGAACCGCCCTCGTTAATTAATTCGGTAACAGAAACTAAAGAAAAGGAATCTTGTCTTTAGTCGGCAAGAAATTAAAGCGATAAATATAAAATGCTAAGCGTAGCGACAGATGCTGTCAGCGGGCAGGGCTTCGCGCCAACTTTAGCCTTTACGGTTTCAGCACAAAGGCATGCCTACGCGGATTTATTCCTCTCCGGCCTCTAGCATTTCAGCGGCACTATTCTGTTAAGGCCGGCCGCATACATGCCTTTTCCGCATACGTTTTTTCGCTTTCGTTTTCCGTATTCGGGTTTTCGAATGCTTCAAACCTATATAAAATGCATTCACTACCGCATACATACCTACGTCTTTTTTCAGTACGGAAAATTTTCCTAGTGAAAAAAACTAACGTCTGCGCTAGGCTGACGGACATACGAATCTGTCGTCCGCATTAGGAAAACGAAAACGGAAAACGAATGTACCTATGCGGCCAGCTTAAGGCTGGGCTCTCCGAGATTTCATCATAATCAGGTGTATTAAAATACATGCTACTCTCTAATTCGGTAGTTGACACGACCATATTACGGAAAATCTATCTATTTTAGTCAATTGCTAGTTATTACAATTTTTAAATAGATGAAACATAAAAAGAGTGCTCTGAAATATGACGTCATGAACCGGTATTTTCATACAAAATTCCGTTTTAAAAGTAACTTATTTGACATTTTGTCAACTACCCAATTGTTAGTATTTAAAATCTAAAAAAAATGCCCATTTTTCCCTATAACTAGTTGCTTGCGCACCGCATTGAGTCCCATACAAATCCGTGCACTCGGTAAGCTAGGCCTTAATACTCTAGTCTCCATTGGGATGAATACAAACAATACTTTTTGACAGTATTATTAGGGTTAGTAATAGAGTCCGAGTGGGTGCCACAAGACGGACATCGAAGTCGAGGCCGGCCTAGGAGACGTTGGAGAGACGATCTCGACCAACACCTGCCGGTGTGGTCTGCGATGGCCCAGGACCGAAAACTTTGGACTGAAATGGGGGAGACAAAAATGGAGGCTACGTAAAAAAAACAAAAAATAGAGTTCCTTACCCCCAAAGGGGTATCTGTCTGTCTGTCCGTATCTCAGGAACCGTGATAGCTGGACAGTTAAACTTTTCACACAATGTTGTATTTTTGTTCCCACTACAGCAAAAAATACTAAACACATTAAAATAAATATTCAAGGGGGGGCCTTCAAACAACAAACGACATTTTTACCGCTTTTTGCTCGATCTTAATAACGGAGAACAGGAAGACGCTTAAAATATTCAAAGAATATTTAGTTGTATATTCGCTTGAAAAATAAATTATTAAAATATAATAAATATTTAAGGGGGACTCCCATATAACAAACGTAATTTGTTGCCGTTTTTTTTTGCTCGATATTAATATAATACAGCATCTAATAAAAAATGTATGAAACATGGTACGGAACCCCTGTGCGCGTGTCTGACTCGCACTTCTCTGATTTTTTGTTCTGGTTCTCGGGTGGAGCGAGCCACTATTAAGTAAAAGGTCTTTCCTACGAACTTACAGGATCTTGTTTTACATATTTCTCAAAGCTTTGCCTTGCTGCCTTTACATTTTCTATTGGCATGCACTGCAATATGAAACTATTCCCGAGGAGAACGTTATTTAGACGCCACGATTGTGTCCGTAGAAAGTATTTAGAATGGACATTTTGGGGTGGGCAATTGGGCATGCACTAGAGGTTAATCAGTTAACCACGTAAACATAGTCGCGGGAACTGCTAGTTAGCAATAAATTAAGTTGAGAACTCTGTGAGTTAAGTTAAAATATAAATAAATAAACGCCCGTTATCCCTGAGGGGGTAGGCAGCAGCACCACTCACTAGAACTGGGCCCACGTTTTGCCGAGTTTATTAGGTCCCAAACGTGACAAGTGGCAAGCCTGTCGTCGTTATACGGTTAAGTTAAAATGTTATGTATTTATAAATAAATAAACTACATCTGGTGCCTCTGCCTACCCCTTCGGGGATAACGGGCGTGAGTTTATCATTATTATTAAACTACATCTTAATACAACCTATTATTTCTGAAACATAAACTGTATAGCACAACATTTCCAAACAGGCAAATACATTGCTTCTGGCGCCACACTAGGTAACGGACAACTTTGGCGTTCATTGAGTATACATTTTATTTTTATAATGATTTTTATGTAATGTATGTGCCTGTATGTAAATGTTTATGTTATGTTATGTTATGTTATTTTAACTAAGACTTTGAACAAATTACCGGCGACTTTGAATTTCCTCCAAACATTCTATAATTAATTTTGCCAATGGTCGGTTGATGTGGTCAGGATGGCAGAAGGTCCGCGAATAGCGACGGACCGCGAAAGTCATCTTTGACAGACAAGGCATGGCCGATACCGGCGTTAATTAACGAACGTCATTTTGATATCCAATGTATTTGTTGACACAAAAACACATTTTTCACAAACTAGTTTTTCCGAAGGCACCTTGTTTGAGAAATCATTTGTAGCAATAACGAAGATATTCAGGTCAAAGTCACACTTTTTTATTGCATTTTTTTTTTATTAAATGCGTCTTCGATTGTGCACCACATTTTGGTGCACACATTTTTAGTAAGGAAAGTTCCCACGACACAGGGTATCCTAGTGTGGGGCCAGAAGCAATGTAGGTATGTGCCTGTATGTTAGCGTTATGTTATATCTTTGAACACGATTTTTTTTTATTTCTGTCCAGGAAATCTTACTGCTTTTTTCCATCTTTTCGAAAAGGAAAAGAAAATATAGAACGTAGCTACGGCTTATGCACGTTCCGTGCCATAAGAATGTCTAATGTTCTCCATTGCGTGCTAACACTCCTTATGAAGTATTTTGAGGCCCCAAAAATAGCAGTAAAAGTCCCAGCAACATTTCATGGATAAAGTAGTTTGAGTGTACTTACAGTAATTATGCGCAACTTTTCCGTCAAGCGTAAGTATTTTAATGTCGTATAAGTTTAATATTTTAGTTTAACGTTTCAGATGAATGTTTCCGTTCAATACAGTATTCTTAAACAGGTGCATATAATGTTGTGCAGGTGCATATTTGTACATATATTTGTATAATATTTTTGTATTGTAATGCATCCAGATCTACCTAACTAGTTAAAGGACAAAAGGTCCAACTAAACTTTGCGGAATCCCCACTTTAACCTACCTTTCTCCTGGCACAAATACCTTAACTTTCGCAATTTTCTCCCAACACATGCAAGCCTACTTGAAGGCTACTTGCACGTATTTTGTCTGTTGTTGGCAATTTAGTTCGGCAATGAGGAAATTCCTGGCGCGGCCGCCTGCCAGCACTGCTCCCCCCACCTCGTTAGTTACGGGCTTTTAGTCCTCGTTGTCCCATTTACATTACGCCCCTGCACGTGGAGTGAGGTAGTGTGTTCATGGAAACGCACTACGCTCGAAGCTTGCAGTGTTCAGTGCACCAATGGGTCTAGGGGCGCTACTAAGTAAGTTCTCCACTGCCTAGACTAGTCTGATTTTACCGCTAACTGTCACATGCCAACAAATGTTAATAATCCGGGTACTTCATAAAATACATTGATGCTAAATTAAGAGTTTTGGGAGAGGTTATAGGGTGAACAGGGCCGCTACGAAGCAGTGCTGTTATCTCGTTTACGAGAATTTAACTTACATTTTTTTTGTTCGGCTACTGTCGATTCAACTTTTAGTTTGAGTTTCATTAACGACCACGTATCCGGGCGGCGTGACGACCCTTTATGAATGACGACGTTATTATGAAGTGTGCATGAAGTCAATACGTTAGTACATATTACCATATTAGAGTTCGTTAGGTTCCTATTTGGTACATTAATCCTTTCAACCCAGGGATATTAAGCAAAGGAAGAAAAATTATCCAGCCATTAATTAATGTTGATGAAGTGAAAGAGGTTTATCAGGATCGTGGCAACTGGCAAACCCAGGTTTCTTTTCCTGCATGGTCTCCTAAGTTTTTATGTATTTGTTTATATGTGTGTATTTGGATATCCGTTCCATCTCTACTTCCACCTCTGAGGCCCAATGCGTACAAAATCCTGTCGGAATCGTACGGAACTTGAATTATATTTGAAATATTAGAATCGTTCAGGATTTAGAGCTGCTGCACTTTCCCCTCATCAGAAGCATGAAGAAGCAGCGCGCAGAGTATGCGCGGCCCATGAAGCGGTGCCAATGGGGGTTAGATTTATGAAAATACTTTTGTCAGGCTCGCGTCTCCTGCCGCCTCGCGATAAACAAACCGACATAACGAGCGCCCCAAACCTCCCGCACGCATTCAGGGCAATCTCACTTGAATCCTTCACGCAAATTATACTCGGTTAGAAAGCGAGGTCTCGCGAGCAACCCTCTTCAAAAATCCTATTATTTAATGCCTCGATAAAAGTAGATACTTCTTTAGATTGTGAACTCAAGCGAGCTCACGGACGAGTAACGCGGAATCGAATACGAGTAGGTATACACGGCTCCAGTCGGTCAGTGACGCTAGGTATACTTATTGCGTATACTGGGGTTAGGGGGTCACTCGTAATTGTCCCTAATTCGTCAATTTCACTAATTGGTCACTTTCCCGATTCGTCAATTTCTTAAAAATCTTGTGCTCCAGTTGTAATTTAAAGAAAAATATTTTTACTTATATCTTGTGGCACAGGGATGGATACTAAAGTGGTCATAGTACTAAATGATCAAGGTCAATACTATGACCGCATTAGTATCATCCATCCCACTTAACCTCTCTATTCTTATCGTAGGATAAGTGGATATGCGCGAACACCTATCTGTAACTGTAAGCTTTCTATTTCAATTTCACAAACTAATGTTATTCATTTTTTCGCACAAATGTAAAGCACATTAGATCCACACTCTGCACCCGATCCTTTCACAACTCAGAATGTTCGTGAATTCCTAACCTTCATCCCATCGCAATCCTTGGGGGATGATCCCGGTATTTCTAAAGAGCTTACTCGCGCTGAACTGTCGGCGGCTTCTTACGTCAGCATTTGTAGATGATATCTCGCCTAAACCGAGGTTTAGAGCATCTTACGTTTAGGTTATCTGAGGAGCTCGCCCGCCTGAGTGACACAATGTGGGAAATAAATCCTTAGTAGGTAAACCTAAGCTTAATGTTAGTGCTAAGCTTAACTATTTTTGTTCCGCAAACTGTAGCAAAAGTGAATTGCTTATTTTAGTTTATTGGAGCGAAGAGTGATTCGTAAGTTGGAATCCCGATTAGGTTCGAATTAGTAAGCTTTTGTTTTCATAAGATACCATCGCTACAAAATGCGTTGTATAAATAGATAGATAGATAGATATAACATTTATAAAACAATACGCAATGGTTGAAATACCATTTGAAATACTCTTACTCCCATAGATAAGTAAGAATGGTAGGTACCTCGGGAAAATAGTTTAAAAATATTATCTAAACATCTACACCACGTCTAACATGAGAGGCGTTTATTAGATACTAGCTGTTGCCCGCGACTTCGTCCGCGTGGGCTTTAGTTGGAAAAAGTATTTGCAAATAAGTCACGTATACTTTTAGCGCATGTGAAATAATTAAAACAAAACAATTGTGTAATCGTTAACATTCATATTTATTACATACATTTAATTTTAGTAATTTACATTGTATTGAAATAATTTAGACAATCAGAAAACTTATATATTAACTCTGCACCCCCTTTTACCAAAAAATATATTATTATAAAAAAAAGTACTTGAGTTTCGTGACTTTCAATAAGGGACCTTCATACTGGATTTCATTCGAATAACTTCAATAACGGCAAATATTCATACTAACGTTGCACCCCCGTTCTACCCCCATAGGGGTGAATTTGCGAAAATTCTTTCTTAGTGCCCCCTTAAGTTATATTAGGAACCCCTGTGCAAAATTTCAAGTTTCTAACCCTTATAGCTTAGACCCTGCCCTGCTATTTGCGTAATTAAGTTTGTTGGTTTCTCCCTAAATTTGCACAAAAAGGGAAATCAGAAATAATCATTATATTATTATTAGGAACCTACAACCTAAATACCACTTTTTATTGAGATAACTTTGAAAATCACAGAACTTTCATACTAACTTTGCACCCTCCTTTTGCCCCCTAATGGATGATTTTCGGAAAAATATTTTACACGTGTTTCATGACTTTCAATGAAAAACCTTCATAGTGAGTTTCATACAATAACTTCACAAACGGAAAAGTTACAAATACTAACTTTGCACCCCCTTTTTACCCCCTTAGTGGGTGAATTCATAAAAAAAGATATCGGAAATAATCATTATTAGGAACTTATAACCCAAATACTACTTTTTATTAAGTTAACTTTGAAAATCACAGATCTTTCATACTAACTTAGCACCCCCCTTTTACCCCCTTAAGGTATGATTTTCGGAAAAATATTACCACGTGTTTGATGACTTTCAATGAGG